>CM059371.1:0-669147 GCA_030370435.1 Auanema freiburgensis | reverse complement strand
GGTCTAGTTTTTTTTCAGTCAAACACATGAATTCTGTTTCAAAACACAGAATGGTACCTTATAATCATATAACACGTTAATTCGTGACAGATTCTTGATAATTTTAAAAGAATCGAATAGTCTTACCATACTGATCAGGATATCTAGAAACGATAAGTATAAACCTTCTTAATTCAGAAATCTGGTAAGGAATATAAACTATCCACTATGGGTGGTCTAGTTTTTTTTCAGTCAAACACATGAATTCTGTCTCAAAACACAGAAATGGTACCTTATAATCACTATAACACGTTAATTCGTGACAGATTCTTGATAATTTTAAAAGAATCGAATAGTCTTACCATACTGATCAGGATATCTAAAACGATAAGTATTAACCTTCTTAATTCAGAAATATGGTAAGGAATATAAACTATCCACTATGGGTGGTCTAGTTTTTTTCTCAGTCAAACACATGAATTCTGTCTCAAAACACAGAAATGGTACCTTATAATCACTATAACACGTTAATTCGTGACAGATTCTTGATAATTTTAAAAGAATCGAATAGTCTTACCATACTGATCAGGATATCTAAAAACGATAAGTATTAACCTTCTTAATTCAGAAATATGGTAAGGAATATAAACTATCCACTATGGGTGGTCTAGTTTTTTTTCAGTCAAACACATGAATTCTGTTCAAAACACAGAAATGGTACCTTATAATCACTATAACACGTTAATTCGTGACAGATTCTTGATAATTTTAAAAGAATCGAATAGTCTTACCATACTGATCAGGATATCTAAAACGATAAGTATAACCTTCTTAATTCAGAAATATGGTAAGGAATATGAACTATCCACTATGGGTGGTCTAGTTTTTTTTCAGTCAAACACATGAATTCTGTCTCAAAACACAGAAATGGTACCTTATAATCACTATAACACGTTAATTTGTGACAGATTCTTGATAATTTTAAAAGAATCGAATAGTCTTACCATACTGATCAGGATATCTAAAACGATAAGTATTAACCTTCTTAATTCAGAAATATGGTAAGGAAGAAGAACTATCCACTATGGGTGGTCTAGTTTTTTTCCAGTCAAACACATGAATTCTGTCTCAAAACACAGAAATGGTACCTTATAATCACTATAACACGTTAATTTGTGACAGATTCTTGATAATTTTAAAAGAATCGAATAGTCTTACCATACTGATCAGGATATCTAAAACGATAAGTATTAACCTTCTTAATTCAGAAATATGGTAAGGAATATAAACTATCCACTATGGGTGGTCTAGTTTTTTTCTCAGTCAAACACATGAATTCTGTCTCAAAACACAGAAATGGTACCTTATAATCACTATAACACGTTAATTCGTGACAGATTCTTGATAATTTTAAAAGAATCGAATAGTCTTACCATACTGATCAGGATATCTAAAACGATAAGTATAACCTTCTAATTCAGAAATATGGTAAGGAAAAGAACTATCCACTATGGGTGGTCTAGTTTTTTTCCAGTCAAACACATGAATTCTGTCTCAAAACACAGAAATGGTACCTTATAATCACTATAACACGTTAATTTGTGACAGATTCTTGATAATTTTAAAAGAATCGAATAGTCTTACCATACTGATCAGGATATCTAGAAACGATAAGTATAAACCTTCTCGATTCAGAAGTATGGTAAGGAAGAAGAACTATCCACTATGGGTGGTCTAGTTTTTTTCCAGTCAAACACATGAATTCTGTCTCAAAACACAGAAATGGTACCTTATAATCACTATAACACGTTAATTTGTGACAGATTCTTGATAATTTTAAAAGAATCGAATAGTCTTACCATACTGATCAGGATATCTAAAAACGATAAGTATTAACCTTCTTAATTCAGAAATATGGTAAGGAATATAAACTATCCACTATGGGTGGTCTAGTTTTTTTCCCAGTCAAACACATGAATTCTGTCTCAAAACACAGAAATGGTACCTTATAATCACTATAACACGTTAATTCGTGACAGATTCTTGATAATTTTAAAAGAATCGAATAGTCTTACCATACTGATCAGGATATCTAAAACGATAAGTATTAACCTTCTTAATTCAGAAATCTGGTAAGGAATATGAACTATCCACTATGGGTGGTCTAGTTTTTTTCTCAGTCAAACACATGAATTCTGTCTCAAAACACAGAAATGGTACCTTATAATCACTATAACACGTTATTTCGTGACAGATTCTTGATAATTTTAAAAGAATCGAATAGTCTTACCATACTGATCAGGATATCTAAAACGATAAGTATTAACCTTCTTAATTCAGAAATATGGTAAGGAATATGAACTATCCACTATGGGTGGTCTAGTTTTTTTCTCAGTCAAACACATGAATTCTGTCTCAAAACACAGAAATGGTACCTTATAATCACTATAACACGTTAATTCGTGACAGATTCTTGATAATTTTAAAAGAATCGAATAGTCTTACCATACTGATCAGGATATCTAAAACGATAAGTATTAACCTTCTAATTCAGAAATATGGTAAGGAATATAAACTATCCACTATGGGTGGTCTAGTTTTTTTCTCAGTCAAACACATGAATTCTGTCTCAAAACACAGAAATGGTACCTTATAATCATATAACACGTTAATTGTGACAGATTCTTGATAATTTTAAAAGAATCGAATAGTCTTACCATACTGATCAGGATATCTAAAAACGATAAGTATTAACCTTCTCAACTCAGAAATATGGTAAGGAATATGAACTATCCACTATGGGTGGTCTAGTTTTTTTCTCAGTCAAACACATGAATTCTGTCTCAAAACACAGAAATGGTACCTTATAATCATATAACACGTTTATTCGTGACAGATTCTTGATAATTTTAAAAGAATCGAATAGTCTTACCATACTGATCAGGATATCTAAAAACGATAAGTATTAACCTTCTTAATTCAGAAATATGGTAAGGAATATGAACTATCCACTATGGGTGGTCTAGTTTTTTTTCAGTCAAACACATGAATTCTGTCTCAAAACACAGAAATGGTACCTTATAATCATATAACACGTTAATTCGTGACAGATTCTTGATAATTTTAAAAGAATCGAATAGTCTTACCATACTGATCAGGATATCTAGAAACGATAAGTATTAACCTTCTTAATTCAGAAATATGGTAAGGAATATAAACTATCCACTATGGGTGGTCTAGTTTTTTTCTCAGTCAAACACATGAATTCTGTCTCAAAACACAGAAATGGTACCTTATAATCACTATAACACGTTAATTTGTGACAGATTCTTGATAATTTTAAAAGAATCGAATAGTCTTACCATACTGATCAGGATATCTAAAAACGATGAGTATTAACCTTCTTAATTCAGAAATCTGGTAAGGAATATAAACTATCCACTATGGGTGGTCTAGTTTTTTTCTCAGTCAAACACATGAATTCTGTTCAAAACACAGAAATGGTACCTTATAATCAGTATAACACGTTAATTCGTTGCAGATTCTTGATAATTTTAAAAGAATCGAATAGTCTTACCATACTGATCAGGATATCTAAAAACGATAAGTATTAACCTTCTTAATTCAGAAATAGTAAGGAATATGAACTATCCACTATGGTGGTCTAGTTTTTTTCAGTCAAACACATGAATTCTGTTCAAAACACAGAAATGGTACCTTATAATCAGTATAACACGTTAATTCGTGCCAGATTCTTGATAATTTTAAAAGAATCGAATAGTCTTACCATACTGATCAGGATATCTTAAAACGATAAGTATTAACCTTCTTAATTCAGAAATATGGTAAGGAATATAAACTATCCACTATGGGTGGTCTAGTTTTTTTCTCAGTCAAACACATGAATTCTGTCTCAAAACACAGAAATGGTACCTTATAATCATATAACACGTTAATTCGTGCAGATTCTTGATAATTTTAAAAGAATCGAATAGTCTTACCATACTGATCAGGATATCTAAAACGATAAGTATTAACCTTCTTAATTCAGAAACATAGTAAGGAATATGAACTATCCACTATAGGTGGTCTAGTTTTTTTCAGTCAAACACATGAATTCTGTTCAAAACACAGAAATGGTACCTTATAATCAGTATAACACGTTAATTCGTGCAGATTCTTGATAATTTTAAAAGAATCGAATAGTCTTACCATACTGATCAGGATATCTAGAAACGATAAGTATTAACCTTCTTAATTCAGAAATATGGTAAGGAATATAAACTATCCACTATGGGTGGTCTAGTTTTTTTCCCAGTCAAACACATGAATTCTGTCTCAAAACACAGAAATGGTACCTTATAATCACTATAACACGTTTGTTCGTTCCAGATTCTTGATAATTTTGAAAGAATCGAATAGTCTTACCATACTGATCAGGATATCTAAAAACGATAAGTATTAACCTTCTTAATTCAGAAACATAGTAAGGAATATGAACTATCCACTATAGGTGGTCTAGTTTTTTTTCAGTCAAACACATGAATTCTGTTTCAAAACACAGAAATGGTACCTTATAATCAGTATAACACGTTAATTCGTGCAGATTCTTGATAATTTTAAAAGAATCGAATAGTCTTACCATACTGATCAGGATATCTTAAAACGATAAGTATTAACCTTCTTAATTCAGAAATATGGTAAGGAATATAAACTATCCACTATGGGTGGTCTAGTTTTTTTCTCAGTCAAACACATGAATTCTGTCTCAAAACACAGAAATGGTACCTTATAATCAGTATAACACGTTAATTCGTGCAGATTCTTGATAATTTTAAAAGAATCGAATAGTCTTACCATACTGATCAGGATATCTAGAAACGATAAGTATTAACCTTCTTAATTCAGAAATATGGTAAGGAATATAAACTATCCACTATGGGTGGTCTAGTTTTTTTCTCAGTCAAACACATGAATTCTGTCTCAAAACACAGAAATGGTACCTTATAACTACTATAACACGTTTGTTCGTGACAGATTCTTGATAATTTTAAAAGAATCGAATAGTCTTACCATACTGATCAGGATATCTAAAACGATAAGTATTAACCTTCTTAATTCAGAAATCTGGTAAGGAATATAAACTATCCACTATGGGTGGTCTAGTTTTTTTCTCAGTCAAACACATGAATTCTGTTTCAAAACACAGAAATGGTACCTTATAATCAGTATAACACGTTAATTCGTTCCAGATTCTTGATAATTTTAAAAGAATCGAATAGTCTTACCATACTGATCAGGATATCTAAAAACGATAAGTATTAACCTTCTTAATTCAGAAACATAGTAAGGAATATGAACTATCCACTATAGGTGGTCTAGTTTTTTTTCAGTCAAACACATGAATTCTGTTTCAAAACACAGAAATGGTACCTTATAATCAGTATAACACGTTAATTCGTGCCAGATTCTTGATAATTTTAAAAGAATCGAATAGTCTTACCATACTGATCAGGATATCTTAAAACGATAAGTATTAACCTTCTTAATTCAGAAATATGGTAAGGAATATAAACTATCCACTATGGGTGGTCTAGTTTTTTTCTCAGTCAAACACATGAATTCTGTCTCAAAACACAGAAATGGTACCTTATAACTACTATAACACGTTTTTCGTGACAGATTCTTGATAATTTTAAAAGAATCGAATAGTCTTACCATACTGATCAGGATATCTAAAACGATGAGTATTAACCTTCTTAATTCAGAAATCTGGTAAGGAATATAAACTATCCACTATGGGTGGTCTAGTTTTTTTCTCAGTCAAACACATGAATTCTGTTTCAAAACACAGAAATGGTACCTTATAATCAGTATAACACGTTTGTTCGTGACAGATTCTTGATAATTTTAAAAGAATCGAATAGTCTTACCATACTGATCAGGATATCTAGAAACGATAAGTATTAACCTTCTTAATTCAGAAATATGGTAAGGAATATAAACTATCCACTATGGGTGGTCTAGTTTTTTTCTCAGTCAAACACATGAATTCTGTCTCAAAACACAGAAATGGTACCTTATAATCAGTATAACACGTTAATTCGTGCAGATTCTTGATAATTTTAAAAGAATCGAATAGTCTTACCATACTGATCAGGATATCTTAAAACGATAAGTATTAACCTTCTTAATTCAGAAATATGGTAAGGAATATAAACTATCCACTATGGGTGGTCTAGTTTTTTTCTCAGTCAAACACATGAATTCTGTCTCAAAACACAGAAATGGTACCTTATAACTACTATAACACGTTTCTTCGTGACAGATTCTTGATAATTTTAAAAGAATCGAATAGTCTTACCATACTGATCAGGATATCTAAAAACGATAAGTATTAACCTTCTTAATTCAGAAACATAGTAAGGAATATGAACTATCCACTATAGGTGGTCTAGTTTTTTTTCAGTCAAACACATGAATTCTGTTTTAAAACACAGAAATGGTACCTTATAATCAGTATAACACGTTAATTCGTGCCAGATTCTTGATAATTTTAAAAGAATCGAATAGTCTTACCATACTGATCAGGATATCTTAAAACGATAAGTATTAACCTTCTTAATTCAGAAATATGGTAAGGAATATAAACTATCCACTATGGGTGGTCTAGTTTTTTTCTCAGTCAAACACATGAATTCTGTCTCAAAACACAGAAATGGTACCTTATAACTACTATAACACGTTTGTTCGTGACAGATTCTTGATAATTTTAAAAGAATCGAATAGTCTTACCATACTGATCAGGATATCTAAAAACGATGAGTATTAACCTTCTTAATTCAGAAATCTGGTAAGGAATATAAACTATCCACTATGGGTGGTCTAGTTTTTTTCTCAGTCAAACACATGAATTCTGTTTCAAAACACAGAAATGGTACCTTATAATCAGTATAACACGTTTGTTCGTGACAGATTCTTGATAATTTTAAAAGAATCGAATAGTCTTACCATACTGATCAGGATATCTAAAAACGATGAGTATTAACCTTCTTAATTCAGAAATATGGTAAGGAATATAAACTATCCACTATAGGTGGTCTAGTTTTTTTCTCAGTCAAACACATGAATTCTGTCTCAAAACACAGAAATGGTACCTTATAATCAGTATAACACGTTAATTCGTTCCAGATTCTTGATAATTTTAAAAGAATCGAATAGTCTTACCATACTGATCAGGATATCTAAAAACGATGAGTATTAACCTTCTTAATTCAGAAATATGGTAAGGAATATAAACTATCCACTATGGGTGGTCTAGTTTTTTTCTCAGTCAAACACATGAATTCTGTCTCAAAACACAGAAATGGTACCTTATAATCAGTATAACACGTTAATTCGTTCCAGATTCTTGATAATTTTAAAAGAATCGAATAGTCTTACCATACTGATCAGGATATCTAAAAACGATGAGTATTAACCTTCTTAATTCAGAAATCTGGTAAGGAATATAAACTATCCACTATGGGTGGTCTAGTTTTTTTCTCAGTCAAACACATGAATTCTGTCTCAAAACACAGAAATGGTACCTTATAATCAGTATAACACGTTAATTCGTTCCAGATTCTTGATAATTTTAAAAGAATCGAATAGTCTTACCATACTGATCAGGATATCTAAAAACGATAAGTATTAACCTTCTTAATTCAGAAACATAGTAAGGAATATGAACTATCCACTATAGGTGGTCTAGTTTTTTTTCAGTCAAACACATGAATTCTGTTTCAAAACACAGAAATGGTACCTTATAATCAGTATAACACGTTAATTCGTGCCAGATTCTTGATAATTTTAAAAGAATCGAATAGTCTTACCATACTGATCAGGATATCTTAAAACGATAAGTATTAACCTTCTTAATTCAGAAATATGGTAAGGAATATAAACTATCCACTATAGGTGGTCTAGTTTTTTTCTCAGTCAAACACATGAATTCTGTCTCAAAACACAGAAATGGTACCTTATAATCAGTATAACACGTTTGTTCGTGACAGATTCTTGATAATTTTAAAAGAATCGAATAGTCTTACCATACTGATCAGGATATCTAAAAACGATGAGTATTAACCTTCTTAATTCAGAAATCTGGTAAGGAATATGAACTATCCACTATAGGTGGTCTAGTTTTTTTTCAGTCAAACACATGAATTCTGTTTCAAAACACAGAAATGGTACCTTATAATCAGTATAACACGTTAATTCGTGCCAGATTCTTGATAATTTTAAAAGAATCGAATAGTCTTACCATACTGATCAGGATATCTTAAAACGATAAGTATTAACCTTCTTAATTCAGAAATATGGTAAGGAATATAAACTATCCACTATGGGTGGTCTAGTTTTTTTCTCAGTCAAACACATGAATTCTGTCTCAAAACACAGAAATGGTACCTTATAACTACTATAACACGTTTGTTCGTGACAGATTCTTGATAATTTTAAAAGAATCGAATAGTCTTACCATACTGATCAGGATATCTAAAAACGATGAGTATTAACCTTCTTAATTCAGAAATCTGGTAAGGAATATAAACTATCCACTATGGGTGGTCTAGTTTTTTTCTCAGTCAAACACATGAATTCTGTTTCAAAACACAGAAATGGTACCTTATAATCAGTATAACACGTTTGTTCGTGACAGATTCTTGATAATTTTAAAAGAATCGAATAGTCTTACCATACTGATCAGGATATCTAAAAACGATGAGTATTAACCTTCTTAATTCAGAAATATGGTAAGGAATATAAACTATCCACTATGGGTGGTCTAGTTTTTTTCTCAGTCAAACACATGAATTCTGTCTCAAAACACAGAAATGGTACCTTATAATCAGTATAACACGTTAATTCGTGCCAGATTCTTGATAATTTTAAAAGAATCGAATAGTCTTACCATACTGATCAGGATATCTTAAAACGATAAGTATTAACCTTCTTAATTCAGAAATATGGTAAGGAATATAAACTATCCACTATGGGTGGTCTAGTTTTTTTCTCAGTCAAACACATGAATTCTGTCTCAAAACACAGAAATGGTACCTTATAACTACTATAACACGTTTCTTCGTGACAGATTCTTGATAATTTTAAAAGAATCGAATAGTCTTACCATACTGATCAGGATATCTAAAAACGATGAGTATTAACCTTCTTAATTCAGAAATCTGGTAAGGAATATAAACTATCCACTATGGGTGGTCTAGTTTTTTTCTCAGTCAAACACATGAATTCTGTTTCAAAACACAGAAATGGTACCTTATAATCAGTATAACACGTTAATTCGTTCCAGATTCTTGATAATTTTAAAAGAATCGAATAGTCTTACCATACTGATCAGGATATCTAAAAACGATGAGTATTAACCTTCTTAATTCAGAAATCTGGTAAGGAATATAAACTATCCACTATGGGTGGTCTAGTTTTTTTCTCAGTCAAACACATGAATTCTGTCTCAAAACACAGAAATGGTACCTTATAATCAGTATAACACGTTAATTCGTTCCAGATTCTTGATAATTTTAAAAGAATCGAATAGTCTTACCATACTGATCAGGATATCTAAAAACGATGAGTATTAACCTTCTTAATTCAGAAATATGGTAAGGAATATAAACTATCCACTATGGGTGGTCTAGTTTTTTTCTCAGTCAAACACATGAATTCTGTCTCAAAACACAGAAATGGTACCTTATAACTACTATAACACGTTAATTCGTTCCAGATTCTTGATAATTTTAAAAGAATCGAATAGTCTTACCATACTGATCAGGATATCTAAAAACGATGAGTATTAACCTTCTTAATTCAGAAATCTGGTAAGGAATATAAACTATCCACTATGGGTGGTCTAGTTTTTTTCTCAGTCAAACACATGAATTCTGTCTCAAAACACAGAAATGGTACCTTATAATCAGTATAACACGTTAATTCGTTCCAGATTCTTGATAATTTTAAAAGAATCGAATAGTCTTACCATACTGATCAGGATATCTAAAAACGATAAGTATTAACCTTCTTAATTCAGAAACATAGTAAGGAATATGAACTATCCACTATAGGTGGTCTAGTTTTTTTTCAGTCAAACACATGAATTCTGTTTCAAAACACAGAAATGGTACCTTATAATCAGTATAACACGTTAATTCGTGCCAGATTCTTGATAATTTTAAAAGAATCGAATAGTCTTACCATACTGATCAGGATATCTTAAAACGATAAGTATTAACCTTCTTAATTCAGAAATATGGTAAGGAATATAAACTATCCACTATAGGTGGTTTAGTTTTTTTCTCAGTCAAACACATGAATTCTGTCTCAAAACACAGAAATGGTACCTTATAATCAGTATAACACGTTTGTTCGTGACAGATTCTTGATAATTTTAAAAGAATCGAATAGTCTTACCATACTGATCAGGATATCTAAAAACGATGAGTATTAACCTTCTTAATTCAGAAATCTGGTAAGGAATATGAACTATCCACTATAGGTGGTCTAGTTTTTTTTCAGTCAAACACATGAATTCTGTTTCAAAACACAGAAATGGTACCTTATAATCAGTATAACACGTTAATTCGTGCCAGATTCTTGATAATTTTAAAAGAATCGAATAGTCTTACCATACTGATCAGGATATCTTAAAACGATAAGTATTAACCTTCTTAATTCAGAAATATGGTAAGGAATATAAACTATCCACTATGGGTGGTCTAGTTTTTTTCTCAGTCAAACACATGAATTCTGTCTCAAAACACAGAAATGGTACCTTATAACTACTATAACACGTTTGTTCGTGACAGATTCTTGATAATTTTAAAAGAATCGAATAGTCTTACCATACTGATCAGGATATCTAAAAACGATGAGTATTAACCTTCTTAATTCAGAAATCTGGTAAGGAATATAAACTATCCACTATGGGTGGTCTAGTTTTTTTCTCAGTCAAACACATGAATTCTGTTTCAAAACACAGAAATGGTACCTTATAATCAGTATAACACGTTTGTTCGTGACAGATTCTTGATAATTTTAAAAGAATCGAATAGTCTTACCATACTGATCAGGATATCTAAAAACGATGAGTATTAACCTTCTTAATTCAGAAATATGGTAAGGAATATAAACTATCCACTATGGGTGGTCTAGTTTTTTTCTCAGTCAAACACATGAATTCTGTCTCAAAACACAGAAATGGTACCTTATAATCAGTATAACACGTTAATTCGTGCCAGATTCTTGATAATTTTAAAAGAATCGAATAGTCTTACCATACTGATCAGGATATCTTAAAACGATAAGTATTAACCTTCTTAATTCAGAAATCTGGTAAGGAATATAAACTATCCACTATGGGTGGTCTAGTTTTTTTCTCAGTCAAACACATGAATTCTGTTTCAAAACACAGAAATGGTACCTTATAATCAGTATAACACGTTAATTCGTTCCAGATTCTTGATAATTTTAAAAGAATCGAATAGTCTTACCATACTGATCAGGATATCTAAAAACGATAAGTATTAACCTTCTTAATTCAGAAACATAGTAAGGAATATGAACTATCCACTATAGGTGGTCTAGTTTTTTTTCAGTCAAACACATGAATTCTGTTTCAAAACACAGAAATGGTACCTTATAATCAGTATAACACGTTAATTCGTGCCAGATTCTTGATAATTTTAAAAGAATCGAATAGTCTTACCATACTGATCAGGATATCTTAAAACGATAAGTATTAACCTTCTTAATTCAGAAATATGGTAAGGAATATAAACTATCCACTATGGGTGGTCTAGTTTTTTTCTCAGTCAAACACATGAATTCTGTCTCAAAACACAGAAATGGTACCTTATAACTACTATAACACGTTTGTTCGTGACAGATTCTTGATAATTTTAAAAGAATCGAATAGTCTTACCATACTGATCAGGATATCTTAAAACGATAAGTATTAACCTTCTTAATTCAGAAATATGGTAAGGAATATAAACTATCCACTATGGGTGGTCTAGTTTTTTTCTCAGTCAAACACATGAATTCTGTTTCAAAACACAGAAATGGTACCTTATAATCAGTATAACACGTTAATTCGTTCCAGATTCTTGATAATTTTAAAAGAATCGAATAGTCTTACCATACTGATCAGGATATCTAAAAACGATAAGTATTAACCTTCTTAATTCAGAAACATAGTAAGGAATATGAACTATCCACTATAGGTGGTCTAGTTTTTTTTCAGTCAAACACATGAATTCTGTTTCAAAACACAGAAATGGTACCTTATAATCAGTATAACACGTTAATTCGTGCCAGATTCTTGATAATTTTAAAAGAATCGAATAGTCTTACCATACTGATCAGGATATCTTAAAACGATAAGTATTAACCTTCTTAATTCAGAAATATGGTAAGGAATATAAACTATCCACTATGGGTGGTCTAGTTTTTTTCTCAGTCAAACACATGAATTCTGTCTCAAAACACAGAAATGGTACCTTATAACTACTATAACACGTTTGTTCGTGACAGATTCTTGATAATTTTAAAAGAATCGAATAGTCTTACCATACTGATCAGGATATCTAAAAACGATGAGTATTAACCTTCTTAATTCAGAAATCTGGTAAGGAATATAAACTATCCACTATGGGTGGTCTAGTTTTTTTCTCAGTCAAACACATGAATTCTGTTTCAAAACACAGAAATGGTACCTTATAATCAGTATAACACGTTTGTTCGTGACAGATTCTTGATAATTTTAAAAGAATCGAATAGTCTTACCATACTGATCAGGATATCTAAAAACGATGAGTATTAACCTTCTTAATTCAGAAATATGGTAAGGAATATAAACTATCCACTATGGGTGGTCTAGTTTTTTTCTCAGTCAAACACATGAATTCTGTCTCAAAACACAGAAATGGTACCTTATAACTACTATAACACGTTTGTTCGTGACAGATTCTTGATAATTTTAAAAGAATCGAATAGTCTTACCATACTGATCAGGATATCTAAAAACGATGAGTATTAACCTTCTTAATTCAGAAATCTGGTAAGGAATATAAACTATCCACTATGGGTGGTCTAGTTTTTTTCTCAGTCAAACACATGAATTCTGTCTCAAAACACAGAAATGGTACCTTATAATCAGTATAACACGTTAATTCGTTCCAGATTCTTGATAATTTTAAAAGAATCGAATAGTCTTACCATACTGATCAGGATATCTAAAAACGATGAGTATTAACCTTCTTAATTCAGAAATATGGTAAGGAATATAAACTATCCACTATGGGTGGTCTAGTTTTTTTCTCAGTCAAACACATGAATTCTGTCTCAAAACACAGAAATGGTACCTTATAACTACTATAACACGTTAATTCGTTCCAGATTCTTGATAATTTTAAAAGAATCGAATAGTCTTACCATACTGATCAGGATATCTAAAAACGATGAGTATTAACCTTCTTAATTCAGAAATCTGGTAAGGAATATAAACTATCCACTATGGGTGGTCTAGTTTTTTTCTCAGTCAAACACATGAATTCTGTCTCAAAACACAGAAATGGTACCTTATAATCAGTATAACACGTTAATTCGTGCCAGATTCTTGATAATTTTAAAAGAATCGAATAGTCTTACCATACTGATCAGGATATCTAAAAACGATAAGTATTAACCTTCTTAATTCAGAAACATAGTAAGGAATATGAACTATCCACTATAGGTGGTCTAGTTTTTTTTCAGTCAAACACATGAATTCTGTTTCAAAACACAGAAATGGTACCTTATAATCAGTATAACACGTTAATTCGTGCCAGATTCTTGATAATTTTAAAAGAATCGAATAGTCTTACCATACTGATCAGGATATCTTAAAACGATAAGTATTAACCTTCTTAATTCAGAAATATGGTAAGGAATATAAACTATCCACTATAGGTGGTCTAGTTTTTTTCTCAGTCAAACACATGAATTCTGTCTCAAAACACAGAAATGGTACCTTATAATCAGTATAACACGTTTGTTCGTGACAGATTCTTGATAATTTTAAAAGAATCGAATAGTCTTACCATACTGATCAGGATATCTAAAAACGATGAGTATTAACCTTCTTAATTCAGAAATCTGGTAAGGAATATAAACTATCCACTATGGGTGGTCTAGTTTTTTTCTCAGTCAAACACATGAATTCTGTTTCAAAACACAGAAATGGTACCTTATAATCAGTATAACACGTTTGTTCGTGACAGATTCTTGATAATTTTAAAAGAATCGAATAGTCTTACCATACTGATCAGGATATCTAAAAACGATGAGTATTAACCTTCTTAATTCAGAAATCTGGTAAGGAATATGAACTATCCACTATAGGTGGTCTAGTTTTTTTTCAGTCAAACACATGAATTCTGTTTCAAAACACAGAAATGGTACCTTATAATCAGTATAACACGTTAATTCGTGCCAGATTCTTGATATTTTTAAAAGAATCGAATAGTCTTACCATACTGATCAGGATATCTTAAAACGATAAGTATTAACCTTCTTAATTCAGAAATATGGTAAGGAATATAAACTATCCACTATGGGTGGTCTAGTTTTTTTCTCAGTCAAACACATGAATTCTGTCTCAAAACACAGAAATGGTACCTTATAACTACTATAACACGTTTGTTCGTGACAGATTCTTGATAATTTTAAAAGAATCGAATAGTCTTACCATACTGATCAGGATATCTAAAAACGATGAGTATTAACCTTCTTAATTCAGAAATCTGGTAAGGAATATAAACTATCCACTATGGGTGGTCTAGTTTTTTTCTCAGTCAAACACATGAATTCTGTCTCAAAACACAGAAATGGTACCTTATAATCAGTATAACACGTTAATTCGTGACAGATTCTTGATAATTTTGAAAGAATCGAAAAGTCTTACCATACTGATCAGGATATCTGAGAACGATAAGTGTAAACCTTCTCAATTCAGAAATATGGTAAGGAATATGAACTATCCACTATGGGTGGTCTAGTTTTTTTCTCAGTCAAACACATGAATTCTGTCTCAAAACACAGAAATGGTACCTTATAATCACTATAACACGTTAATTTGTGACTGATTCTTGATAATTTTAAAAGAATCGAATAGTCTTACCATACTGATCAGGATATCTAAAAACGATAAGTGTAAACCTTCTCAATTCAGAAATATGGTAAGGAATATGAACTATCCACTATGGGTGGTCTAGTTTTTTTCTCAGTCAAACACATGAATTCTGTCTCAAAACACAGAAATGGTACCTTATAACCACTATAACACGTTTGTTCGTGACAGATTCTTGATAATTTCGAAATAATCGTATGGAACCAATCGTACTGATTAGGATATCTGAAAAGGATTACTGTAACACAGTAACACGTTAGTTTGTGGCAGATTCTTCGAAAATCCATAAAATCTAATAGAGCTAACTATCTCTTGCTTCCGAATATACCATTTATAACTTCTTCTTCCCACGATATTGTTCGAAGTAAAAATAGATATTTTATAATAGTATAATTTCAATAGTTCGAAATATTTTGTTGTTTACGAGTTCTCATTACAAAACGGCCTAAGCTTTGCCAATTGTTTTGAACATGCCATACATTAGCATTGGCTGATAGCACGCCAGTGTTGATTCGATTGCTGATTGCGTTGGCGGGTGGAGGTGGATCTAGGAGAAAGAAACAAGTGGTATTCATGTTACTGTTCCACTTACAAGATGATTGCATATCATTGATATTATGTTTGGTCTCTTCAACTAGTACAAACTCGTTCTCGTCAGCAGACGCACGATTGGTTTTCAAGAGTATCTTATTATAATTAAGTTCAATCTGATAACGAACTTCTGAATACCTGTTTAATTATATCGTTCGCGGTCGAATGAACACTGGTTCTTAGTATTGAATATGGTAGATCATCAGTCACATTGTGCACACATACCAAGAAAGTATTCCCTACAGAACGCGTTCTAGGCTTCAATCCTGGAAGTTGTTATTATTTTTGACTATTATATGTTCCTGTGTAGGATGAGCTTTTTGTGGGAGAACTCACCATCAGACACATCGAGATGCGCAGTCATTTCTGTGTCGAAAGATCGACCGTGTAACTGTGAACTAGAAGCGCTCTTAACATCTTGTTTCGAATGTGGCAAGTTTATTGTTCCACTTTTCAGCTTTGAAGTTATCAAAGCTCTTTCTATCCACGCTGTTGTGGTGTCCTAAGTCATTCAAAAATATGAATATTAAAGTTCATATCGATACGTTTTTCTTTCTTAAGGCAAGTCTACGTTGTAAACCATTCCAGCCTGTCACACACTCCATAACTATTTCATCCGGTTGTAGAACCTGGAAATAAATCCAAATCAAGATTATCAACTTCATTTTACAACTTTAGTTTCTGATTGTGTATCACTAGATGATTGATTTGGTATAGACTCATCCACTAGAAAGAAATCATCAGCAATTGCTTTTTTCCCGGTCAAAGACAGAGCCTTAATAGTTTGCTCAACATGTTTTATTTTTTGGAAGTAATTATACCTGACGAATAGCTGTTCTAACTGTTGTTTCATCACAACAATGTACAGAGACATATCTATTTTTCCGGAATGTGATGAAGACTTGTAGCACATAAACTTTCTTTTTTGGTACTAAGAAGTTGAAACGGTGAGTGTTCTGGAAACATTATAATAGTTGAGAAATCTGCTGTTTAATCATACCAAATCTGAATGAAACTCTTGGGATTTAATATCTTCTAATTCTTCATCATTGTAAAGATAAATGTGATCTTCTTGTTCAAAACGTGTACTAAAAAATTGGATTGTTCGAGGCTTTGTCTTCGACTTCTCACTGAATGAAAATAAAAGAATAATCAGACATTTGTAGTGATTGAGTTCTTAAAGGCAAATGTCTATAACCAGGAAGCAGTCTTTTCACAGGAACACATCTCTGACTAACCATACGATTGTTTGTACTGAAAATACGCATAACAGCATTTTCTTTGTTGCTTTAAACCTTTCGACAATTGATATGCGTAAGAAGCACAAGTCCACGAATATGATTCTGAAAGTCATATTAAAATTCCATACTGGGTTAACAGTGTTTTTCTGCGATATTTTCAATTTCTCCTGAATCAAGCTGTGGTTTATTTGTAGTTAAGAGATATTTACTTTAACACAATCAACTGGTAAACCATGCAACTCGACTTCTAGATGAATAGCTCCATTGAAATTTCCGGGCCATACAAACTGACCAGATATCACCTGCAACAATTGAACGTGTATTAGTCTCAGTGCCACCTCACGTTTAAATGTAAAATGTAAGCAGTATGCATTGATAGGCGTCGTGTCTGTAAAGGAGAGAACTGGCCATAGAGGGGGTGAGTGTCATCCCACATTATTTTAGGTTTCAAGACATATCTTAAACGGAAAAAATTAATTGTCGAATTGATTTATCTACCCTTTATTTGAAAATTCTTCAAACATGGCATAGTTAAGAGCCATCGCTTTGTCAGGTGTTTGGTAGTTCAAAGCAACCATCTGAAATGAATACTATTTTGGAACTCCGCTTATGTGTCCTGCCTGCATCCCATGAATCCAACAGCTTATAGGGTTGAAGTTCGATGAATCATAATGCTTAGCAGAAGGGTAAGCTCTGACCATCTGAAAATATTAGTTTTTTTTGTATCAATAAAGTTTCTTACATGCTCTTTCGTGTACAGAATGCTCTTAGAAGAACCTCTCTTGACTAATCTTTTCACATTAGTTTCATTCAAAGACATAACCTCAAACGAATTTTTAGTTTTTTATGCGATATTTCAGGAACCTTATAACATGAAGCATTGGCGTTTGGACAGTTCAGCAAGACTGGTCTATTCAATTGCTGATTCGATTCTGCTCTTGACAAAGATGTTGGCGTACTTAGATTACTTCCATTCTATTTCAAGAAATTTGATTCTGGAGAAGATATTGAATACCTGAGTAGGTGGCTGGCTACACCTCAACAGCTTAGTTGAGCTGATGGATGAAGGCGTTATTCCTAACGTGATAGTGTTACTCGAGTTCTCCATTTTGGGGAAAGCCTGCATAAGTTTTCAGATTACTCTCTCAACTTCAATGCTCACCTTATGTTTTGAAGCTTGTAAATAGATAACCAGATCTGACCAAACAGGAGCTATTTGATTGGAGCCAAAACTGCTCGATTTGGGGCGTGTAGTGGGACGTCCACTGAATGATCCTGATGTTCCTAACGGTCCTTGCGATACGATCGATTCGTCTTCAGATCGGAGAGATATTTGAGTTTTGCTCTGAATATATTATTAGACTGCACACGTTGTTAGCAAACTTTCGAAAAAAAGAAGTTTTTTCCTTCATCAGTGCATTCTTGACTGGCTGAACAATCCTGCTCAATTGTTTTCTCACTATTTGTTTCTTTTTTTTTTTTCTTTTCGTCATTTTCATTGTCTAAACAGGAAGAAAGTTTTTGAGGAAATACCATGAAATCTATGGATTTACAAAAAGCATCGCTATCTGAAGAATTTTTGTCAGCTTCATCCCCATAGTCTCCATCATCTTCTGAGGATTCATCGGAACAACTGCTGCTGCAAAAAAAAGTCAACTCCTAATTTTTTTTTGTACCTTGATTCTAAGCTCATTTTTGCTGCTAAATTCCGAGGTTCTTTACAAACCAGCAAAGGTAGAGGTGGAAATAGATCTTCTGAGGAACATAATCTTTGCAAATGAGCATAAAAAGAATGATTTCAAACCAATAATTTTTTTATCCTTAATGAGTATTCTATTTTTCAGTTGTATTGGAGAAGGTAGACGAGGATGCTCAGCGAAGTCTTCATCGAAAAGGAAGTTCGTAACCAGACTGTCTCCAAAGACGGCCTGTGAAAATCGAACAGCAGATGAAAAAATCAATTATTCCTACTTACTCGGAACATTTGAGCCATAAGAACTTGTTGTTCAACGGAACAATGATTTTCTATGGACAATATGACGGGTAGTTCAGACTTTTCGAAAGCCGACTTTTTGATGGCATCCAGAACTTGTCTCAAAGATATTTTCGTTACGAGGGTGTGTCCGTGATAAACAACAGGAAAACCGTCGTCACCATCCCAACAATCTAGCTCAACACAGCGACATCCAGCTAATAGTACTTGCCGATACATTTCAGGACTACTGAGTCCTCTTAGCTGATGCCCAGTTATATAAGTGTTATGACTGGAGTTTATGAAATAATGGGAAAGAGGATGTTGAAAATCTTCTTCCTTAGGAATATCTTTGTCAGATGAGAATGCTAGGTTAGCCGGATCGGTTAGATAACGAAAAAATCCTTCGAAGGACAACTGATTACGAGATCTCAGATAGGCATCTGGTTCGTGTAATTGTATGAGTTGTAACACTGCGTCTTCATCTAAATTCTCATGTTGTTGCGTGTTTATGAAGATTTTGAAAACGCTAGCAGTCATTAGTGCAGTTCGCGAAGTGTCCAAGAATCCATAAGAACTATAATGTACCGTTACCTCGGAATCATAGGAATTTGAACCTGTTAATAGAAGCAATGGCCATCGCGTTATAAATTTTCCGCTGTTTCTCTTCCATGAAGTAAGGCTCTGCTTCACAGTTTCTGGTCAAAAATACTGAAATGCATCTCATCTTCATTTTGTTCCACTTTGTCTATATACCATTTGGTAGAAAAACGTCCGTCCATTCTTGCGAGCCTAGTTTATTTTGAGCATAATTGTCTTTTTTCGGCTGCACATTGTAAGTGATGTTAGATGCTATGAAATCGTTGAACAGATCTCTATGAAGATACAGTTAGTGAATTAACAAATAGTACCGAACACCTCAACTCCTTTCTCATTCTCGTTATCATTAGTTTGTACATTTCAACAAATTCATGAAAGTTCATCGACTTCTCCTGGATTTCTTTACCAGTTTGACCACTCAACTGAGATCCTAAGTTAGATATTTGGCCACTACTGCTCACAGAACCACTGTTGGGAGTTTCACCGCCTCTAGAACGCCAGGATCGAACTGATCGCCCTCCTAGCGATTTACCTCAAAACATCTGTCAGTAATTCTTTTAGAATTTCATACTCACCCCCATAAGAACTGCTCGTAGGTGTTCTGCTTCTTGGAGTGTATACGCTTTCGTTATCGCAAGGTTCACTTATGGCAGTTTCACATCTAGGTTTCAGCAGAGATCCAGAGCAATTAGCAGTTCCAGATTGCAAAGACATCTGCGATTTGAGGGAAGGAGGTCGCATTTTCGCACTTATTTCGTTGACTCGAGTGAAAAAATCCATCACAGAGTATTGAACAACACTTGGAGGTGGAGTCGGTTCTCTTGAACTGCCAAGTAGTTTTCGTTGAACAGCATTTTTAAAATTTTTGAATCTGGCTTATTATATTCAGATTATCGGTAAGGTAGTCAAAGCATACCTGCTTTTTGCTCCTCCTCCGTTTTCACTCGAGTTTAATGAATCGTTCTGTTTGTAGCACGATTGAACAAGACCCAAACCTTTCCAATGTTCTACTCTTCCTCCGAAAGCTTGCAAAGCCTCATATGGCTTTGGTCCCAGATGTCTCCGATTATCAGGATCTGGAGTGCTTTCACGATACAATTGAAGATATAATTGTTTCAGCCACATCATTCTTCGATCAATGTAATCAAACTGAGAATGAAAAAGTGTGTTCATCTGAATATAACATCCTATAATAGATAATTAAAGTTGTATGATACCCTCGATAAGCCATCTATCCAGAGGTTTGATGTAGCCATTGGAGCTAGAAAGAACAAGTGCTCACAAACACCAAAAGAGAGACCATAACAAATTTTGAAACCAAATATAGGAGCATTCATTTCTTCACCATGGTGCCTTCGGTAGATGCTCTTAACAAAATTATGAGACTATTCAAGCAAATGCCGAACCTCTATATCGTATAGATATCCATCCACTTTCTCGATGTCTTTCATGTAAAGCAGCTTGAGTTCTCCCTCCTCAACTCCAAAGTTAACAACGTTCGGTTGAGGTGGGAAAGTCCATATGCCATTTTTATGATTTTCAATAGTAGCTGATAAAGCAGCAGCAGCAGATTTTGATAATTGATCAACCTCAAATGAGGGTAAGTTTCGTTTTCAATTCAATCAAACCTTGTTCAACTTTCCACCGTTCACTGGTATGACTTCAGAACGGCGCCAATATATAGATGAATTACTAGCATCCAAATACAACATAATCATACAGCTTCTACCACTTTCAGGATCAAATTGAATCAACTGTGATCATGATATACATAACGAGAAAAATTGGGAACAGCAAATGAAAGAAGAAATTATATACTTACAGTAGTTCCATGATGCATTCGTTGAAGATAATCCAAATCAAAATTAGATGAATTAACCTGGCATAATGATACCCCATGTGCAGCACCGGGAATAACAACAATAGGCTCATATGCTAAAAACAATACGTTTTATCTAATTCATGCATGGTCACGTTACGTTTAGATTCGTCTTCACTCAGAACCTCTTCGCCAATCTGTTCATCTACACGAGACAATAGATTTCTGTGATGCTTGTGATATATTTCCACATTACCAAGAACTTGAAAACGAAAAATATTAGCAAACGTTGAAGTAAGAGTACCGGTAGCGACACTGTTCACTTTCTCCGAGTTTAAAAGACCACAAACTCCAATACTTGAACAAAAGTGGTCTTCAGAGTTATAATCATACAAGAACTAAATGAAAAAATAAGCATTTTTCAAAAAACTATCTGACTTCAAGGCGTAACTTCTGATCTTCGTTCCCAATAACAACAATATCTTGTAATTCGTGAGAAATGGCATAGAGATCTCTGTTATAATTTTTTTTGAAGCAAAATGTGTGCACAAACCTTAAAAAAACCCCGAAAAAAGGGATAATTCTACTTTGAGGCATTCTAAGTGCTTTTTTAACCAGCGAAATATAATCAGAATGAGGTTCGGAGTTCAACAATGGCATCAGTTTTTCACATAGCTATAAGATGAAAAGAATAAAATTCAATTTTCCTTGTTTACCTCATCACAATGTTTTTTCTCATCATCTCGGAGAGATAACCAGAAAGGTCGAAGTTTGTCACATTTAAGTCCAATTAGTAGTTCAATAGCTCCATTAACGTTACCTTAAATAAAAAAAAATTGAACCATTGACTGTTTTATGGAAACCAATTATCCATGATGCATCGATTACACGCTGAATGGCGTATAGCATATTTTTGCGTTCTTCATGAGAAGGCTGGCAGATAATTAAATGAGTGATCCATGAGCTAACCTAAAGATAATGTTAGATTTTAAAAAAAATCCTGCACAGTTTATTGTTACCTCACTCAGTCTCTTGACTAAATCACAAACATTGCTCGGATTTTCTTTTACTGGAATCGAAGTGAGATCACAGCTCACGTATCTTACATACTCAATCGGATTAACAGAATAGAAAAGTTTATATTCCGTTTGAGATAGCTGAAATTAATTCTACAGAGCATTAAGCAAATCAAAAAAAATACCTCATAAGCTACTTCTTCAGGAAAGCTTAACAAATTTTGTAATCTCTCCAATTCTATCCGAAACATCGATTCTATTTGAGATACTTCAGCGAAATGAGAGGTGGTTGATAGGGTCGCCCAGTTACGGCCTCAAAACAAAGAATTGTAGTTTTTTCTTTTTCGATGAAAAAATTGGTTTTTTTTTCTTCTCGAACTAGAGACATTTGGTTAAAATCGACAATTGAGTGACAGAAGGGTGGATGAAAAGTTAACAAAATTAGCCATGTTGTATTAGATTATATAAGACTTCTGACTATTACATTTAAAACAGAACATCAATGATTAGGCAAATGGAGAAAGCGAAAGCTTGATTTTTCATTCAACTGAATATTGAAGGAAATAAAACGTATTCAATATAATTAGTGACTTCCATTCTTATTATCCTCAGTATGCTCCAATTATAAAAGGGCTCATCAAATTGGGAAGAAACAAAAGACGCAAACATTTCCTTTCTGGATGAAAAAAGAGCAGAAATACGTTTATGAGTCAAAGCACGGATAGAAAACGAGAGAAGAAAAACTTTTGTTCGAAAAAATCTGAGGCTAGATGGAGGAAAGTTATGAAAAAAACAATTTTTGATCAAAAAACGTGTCTGTTACCTGGTTTGTTGTTTGGAAACTGTGGTTGAATCATGCTGCGGAAGCTTTGTTGAATCTGCTCGCAATTGGTGTACTGCATTACTTCCCATAAACTCATAGCAACAGCATTCAAGGCTGTCGCAGACGGAGCTTAAAATGGAATTTCGAAAAAAAGTTGAAAAAGAAAGTAATCCTAAATTTCATTTATTTTTTAGTTTTCATTGTATTTTACTATTAAAATGAAAAACATGTCAGGTAAATCTAGTTCTTATCTACTGTTAAGATCTCTCTCTTAGATTATTATCGCTATATATATAAATATATAAATATATATATATTTGTGTGTGTATGTCGTTCGAAAACATATTTTTCATTTTATAGAATACCTATCAGTTGCCATTTTGTTCCACGAAACTCCAGTAGTAATTGATGTTTGTTGACACCACCCCCAACACGCCATTGTAATAACGTTGCAGACGGTTGTCTGCGTAATATCGCTTTTGTTGTTCCATCCAACAAAGTTAACGTTTTTGTAGAAACACAAAGAAGTCTCAAAGTCTGAATAAAAATAACTGGTATCGCACGGTTATGATAAGAATCTGCAAGCGTTTAGTATTTTTTGTTGAGACTGGAACAGAGAAAAAACGTGGATTGACGGTGAAATGGATTACAACAAAAACTCCTTTGATCACGCGAATGAACCATGGCTCTCTTTTTCTCAAAATTTGTGTTCGTTCTCACCTTCCTTAGGGTGCTACCATGCACTAACTCTTTAACTTGGAATACGCGACAGTCGTAAGCAGGTAAGCGTTTTACAGTCTGCAGATGTGACTTTTCAAGATTTTTCGATGTTTTCATACCTGGATATATAGTTTCTTAATCTGCACTTCACTATCGTAAACTTGACTGTGAAATATTTTCCTTTTTCTATGCTAAATGTATAGAATAAGTTTTTCACCACTAAAGTCATTCTTACTTTTACTTGTTTGATCGCTCTCATATCTCCTCGGAGAGCTGGCGGCAAGCATTGATTCTGTATCTTTAACACCGGTGGAGGTTTTAAAACTGAAAACTTGAATCCAATAACCTCTCTAGGCAACAAATGTTCGGGTCCAGTCAAACACTTCATAGCAGAAGTGTTCCCAACGCGATTACGCCCGTCTCGCCGTGTGTCATCTGGTATAGCTGTAGGGCCGCGCCGGAGGATAGGGGATGTGTTCGAAATCAGTGAAGCAGACGCATCACTCAGAGGGGGTACTATAGTGACAGCGGCTACGGCAGCTCTCTCTGGTGCAGTTAGCTTAGGCAAGACTGAGCCTAAACTAGTTCTTCCTTCCTCATTTTCTGTCCAAGGTGCTAAGGTGATATGTTCAACCATATCTTTCACTTGAACTTAACATAAGAAAAAATTTCAACGAAGCTTTTTGTTAGATCACAATACCAATGTCCGTTCTAGCAATACTTCTTCTTAAAGCGGCTTGTTGCCTGTTTTTTGGCCATTGCTCTTCAATACATAACTGAATAGCTGCCAGAAAGGTGGCTTCATCTTTTTGACAAGGCAAAGTCCCAGATATTATTTGCTCTTGGTACTGTAAAAACTATAGTAGTGATAACGCAACTTCAGAGTTCAAAATTGTGATTTGTTCACTGAATCGATCATAATTTTCTCACATCAAAAAACTTCTCGTTTATCTTGTCCATGGTCTCCATTTCTTCAGCTTCTTTGTTAACCAAATGTTCAGCTACGATATGAAGTATTTCAGCACACCTTCATCAGTATCATTCAGCGATTGAGCACATTTAAACAAACCATTGCTTGACAGTTGGATGCTGAGCTGAGTTCAAAACTAATCTAAGCAGTTCAGCGCATTCTCGCATTGTCGCTTGGATGTCACTGCTACTGTAAAAACAAAAAACATGGAGAATTCGAATGTTTAAGTCGATCGAATTCCTCACCTCCCTGGATAATTGTCTAGCAAATTTATAATTATCTGCCTAATGCAATGAAAATCGGATGACATTTCGTTAATTGGCAGAACATGACATGGACTCTAGAGAAATCATTCAAAAAGGTAAGAAAATAATTCTCACTTCATGTTCAGGAACTTTCAAACTTTCTCCTGAATTCCGTGACAAAGCCCGTCTTGGAACAGGGCATCGAGTGCCGATAGTGGAAGCTCTTTTTCTTACAGCAAAACTAAACAAAAATGGTCCAGAGTTGTCTGATGTGATACTAGTTGCTTAATATCGAATAGCATTAAAATAATAAATAAAAAGTAATGAAAAAACCTCCTGAAAAGGTTGAAAGCCTTTGCCCATTACTGGATCTAGAAGAACGTCGACTCATAACTGAAGAGGCTCTCGAAGACCATCCACCAATTGATGTTTCTTAACACAAATATGAATAAGCTCATAAAACTTTCCCAACCATCTGAACTTTTTCGACTTGAATTGTAGTTCTTTGTTTGCAACAACGGTGCACAATCGGAATGCTTTATGAATGAATTGAACAGTGTGTAAGCAAAATATTTGATTACCTCTGATGCACGGCTGCTATCTGGAGGATTGACGAAATAACCGAATTCAAATTGTGAAAGAGCAGAAGCTCTCCGAATTTCAATCTGAACTAGTTATCACATTCTGACAACATATCTTTTCACACCTGAGGAATGCCCGGTAGTGTTTGAGGGCTAGCTGTTCTGCAATTATCTCCGAGATAGGTGCGAGCTTCCTCTAGCAGCAATGCCGGAGATCTATTGAAAATCATATTTTCTTTCCATTCAGTAACTTACCGAGGAGGCGAAGCCCCTTCCACTTCAACTTCGGGAACATATGTGTAACCGATTTTCTTATTTTCTATTTCTAATTGAGCAAGAGATTTTGTGGCTAAGTGTTCAGTTTCCCGCTTAGTCATCGGATAGTTTTGTAATTCGCGTGTAAATTCATCGACACTGTTATCACTAGCAGATGAGTCACTTTCTTCTAAAATTAGACTTCGAACTACTCAAATATTACGAAACTCACTACTTCTAGAAGATCTTTTGCAAGGGTCAGTCCCCATTCGTGTACGGAAAAGAGATTGGATGTATTTTGGTAAATGTTTTTTGCTATTGGACGATGAAGTGGTTTTTTTAGAACCAGATCCACTGCTAGCATCGGTATCAAGTCTACGCCTTCGTTCCCTCAACTTGCTCTCTTTCGATCCACCACTAGCACGTTTTGTTCTTAGTATCTCCACTGAGCTAAAAGATATCAGAGAGTAATATCTTTGATTGTTGCAAGCCCACCTTGATCTTCTCATATCAATAACTCTCTTGGAGCCTCGAGTACCTCCTGTGACCCTAAGAAAGTTCTTGTTCTCCGGTTTTATAATTTCACGTCGATCGAACGATTTCGATTTACAGAAAGAGCTGAAAAATTGTTCATAGTTTATATGCAGCGACCTTACTTGATGTTCTCTCCCAAGCTACAACTCGACTGAGCTCGTAAGTTCTGAGGTTTTTTTAACGTATCTCGACTAACTTTGTTTTTTGTGAAAAGTCCTACAATTTTCGGGAGAAAATTAGTATGTTTAAAAAAATGATGAACCTAAATCCCATGAAACTTTGTGAAGTAAGACCCTTAGTAATAGAACTGGATCCAGGATGAGACCAAGTTGAATCAATCGGCAGTTCAGAGCATCTAACGAGTTTAAAAAATAAACTTTTGCTGTGCAGTTGTCATTGTTTGGTTTTTGACCCTCATCTTCCGAAAACTGTCTCTGGTTAGGTGACCAGTTATCTGGAAACAATAATAACAAACTGCGTAAGTATGAAAGTATGATTTTACTGAATTTATGACTCGGCCGGAGTTTCATAATATTTTCTTCATTTGATGAATGTCGCTTTTCGTCATAGTGTGGAATGGAAGACCCGGTACTTTCAAATCTTTTTTTGAAATGATGAGCAAAGGAGGAAGCCGGCTTACTATCCTGAAGAGCGTGTTCAGACTATAAGCATACCATCAAACACACTTGAATACAAGGAGATTTTTTTACTGGAGACATCGGCTCCTCTTTTATCTGTTCAGGAATATTGAAGAATCCACTACTTTGTTTGAAAAACTAAACAATCACCAATGTAATACGATTTTGAGATAAAATCTAACTTCTTTCACTTCGTTGAGCATTTTTATGACTATTCCCTCGACTGATATGGAGCATTTTGCGAAACTAAGCATATTTCGGGGAAGAGTGCATGTTTCACAGATGTAGGCATCTTCATTCGGTGTCACATGTGCATGCGATGCTGAAACGCCGAGAATATAACAATTGTTCAATATTGAACCTTTGATGAAAGAGGTGATGAAAAAATTGATACTTGGGCTGAATAAGTTGACTCGATTTCCTATTCTATCTCCGAGACCCATATAAATGAGAATCCTCGCAGCATTTTGTTTCACAAAATGTCCATACTTAGTGCTCTGATTAGTATAATACCTTTGAATATGAGAACATAGAGCGAATGTAACCAAGAAAGGATTACCAATCATCAGCAGGTAGAAGCATTTGTACCAAAACATCATCAACTTGATCGTGAATAAGCTGAGGATGGGTTTTGAGATCAAGAGCAATAAGCGAAAGAGTTTGCAATAAGAGACATAACAGTTGCTGAACACGGAATAAAGGATATCAGTCGATAAACCTCAACTTACAGGATCCATAGACGGATCTAAAAGAGATATGAGAGACTTGAGAATAGTTTTTTCGGATAATGCTATACGGAACTTTCTGAATTCGAAGAAAAATTGATGACCATAAATACCATAGAATAACCGCAAGCTTACTTGAAATGCGTCAAAAAAAGAAGGAAACGTCCGAGAAGAACTTGAGGACAGTGGTGAACGCATTGCCTGAAACGATGTGCCGGGGAACAATAAACCCGTCCTCGGTTCTGACTTTCGGTGATAGCTGTTCTTAGAGTTTGAAGAACTGCAATATGATAATTGTGTTTGAAGTCTGATGTGGAGTAAGATACTTTGTTTTGGATCCATATCGAGAAATCTGTTTTGTAGGTCTTCCTTTCTTTTAGGTGGAATTATTTTTTCTTGCGTTGCACTGGCGGGGCAGGGACAGCCAGGTCTGCAAAGTAACGTTGTTTCATTCTCACTGTCAAGAGCTCAATATACGTCTGAAGAGTAGACTGTTCTTCATGAATATCCAGTTTTTCATCCAGCTCAATTGATTCTGAATAATTTTTCATGAGGCTTTGTTTTTTGTTTTGAATCACCTGTAGAATCGATTCGCTTGAAAGTATTCCGATCAAGTAACTTGGACGAAAACAAAGCTAAATCGTTGAAAGAGAAAAGATCGAAAACCAATCCAGTATCAACAATCTGTGCAACATAACATTAGCCATTCAATAAATATTGTTTCTGAGATTACTTTGTTCAGAGCAGATAAAGCAGCAAACAGATGATCGCCTCCTGTTTTTTGCATGAGCATGAATGATACATTTGTGATGATGGTCAGTTGATGTACAAATTCAATTTTTCTTTTGCCACTACCTCTAACCTCTTGATATTCATTTACAGCCGTCTGGAGCAAAAGTAAGACGTGGTAACACATAACGAAACAATAATTATACCGCAATTAGTCTGTTGAGAAGACCTGTTATGTGATAATCAAGTAAATCTTTGTCAGTGACTACAGAGGAAGAGCCGATGCATTTGATATGTAATGTAAACGATTCCTCAAAAATTGTACAACTTAATTGCGCTTTCGTTGTATGAACTTACGGTAATATAAGGCATACATTCAGGGTTTTCAGCCATTTTTCTTAGAAGCTCCCATGCTTGCTCCCAACTCATATTCTCAAATGCAGGATCTAGTATACGATTAAGAGAAGAGTTATGTAAATATATCTCACTATCTCGAGATATTCTGGTTTTACTATTGCATAATGATAATGATATGATAGATTTACGTCTAGATGCTTCTCTAGTGGACATCGTTTCCAATAAACTGGAAGTCGAAGCGCTGGGAGCGGCTGAATACTTAGGAGAAAGAGGTAGTTTAGCAGAATTCTTATCAGATTGAGCTGATACTGAAAAAAAATTTTTCTTATGACCTATCCAGTCTTTCAACCATTATCAGCAGGAACTTTTTTGTTGGTTGAGTGCTCACCACAAGCATAACGAAATAAGTCTGTGACACACCCAGCTTGTAGTTTCTTCAACTCTGGAGCTAAATCGAGAGGTCGGATATTGCGTAAATTACGCTGTTCAACTCTTTAAAGAATTTCATACAAAAGAACAAACAGTAACACATACTTTGCACCAAAAAGCAGTAGAGCATGTAAACATGTCCAAGAAACAGGAGATTCACGAACAGATATCAAAAGCGGTGAATTTCCTTCACTGTCTTCTGATTCTGGATGAAAAAAAACGAACTTTTCACTTTGATAATCAAATAAAGTAACCAGCATTGATATCCGCACCATAGGCCATTAATAAAGCAATAAACTCGGTATTTTGAAGTTTGACAGCTATGCCTAGGGGTGTATGGCCAAAAAAACAATTTGTGCGAATCATCTGACAGATGCTACAAGATTCTGGAGTGATAGAAGAATGTCGCAAACTAAGAAAAAACTATAACAAGATTATAATCCATTCAATACTCACTTGGCAACAGACTGTAAGGAGTTTGTTTCTCCCAATGGACAGAAGCCTTTACATGTACATTTTGCAACAAGGTTAGGATCATGGCCATAACGTAATAGTATATCAACAATTTCTCGGCTTTTGTGCGCAATAGCGAGCAGTAATGGGTTTAGTGTACCACAAGCTCCTCTGATAAAAATTTGTCATTTAACTGGGCTTACTGGGGAATCGGGAATGGAGTACCGAGAACTGGAGAAGACTGTCGTGAAATTGTTTGGATTAGAACGTCGCTGTATGACCTGGTTCTGTCGTTTGGCAGCTAGATCAGCTATGGTATTTGTACTTGCTGAAAAAAAAGGTTCACATCTCTTCCCATTTTTTTCAAAGTTTTTTTTAAAGTTTAGTCATTATGTCGTAGTCTTGTTATATTTGAAGGATTGGCGATGCGAATTGTATTTGTAATAATTTAGTATTGATTTAATATGTAGAAAAATTTATATTTTAGTTTTCATTTACTTTATAATTCGCAACTCATTTGAAATTACAACTGAAAGTTTTCGTTCAACTTTCAGCTGCAATGTCAAATTAGCTGAGAATGTGATGATTGACTCTCAACGAATATATGAATATGAAATAGATTTTTTCGGACGGCATTTCAGTCTTTACGAATATTATTTCGAAGTATACACACGGCTGTCTAGCAGCAGAATCAATTCAGTTATATGACTGAATGTCGATAGCGTTAACTTTCCTCCTCCCACCCCATAATTCTAATATTATTATTCGTTCTGAAAATCTATCCTTTTATCTATCTCTCAACATATATTCTTAATTAATCTATATTACTAAATATCAAATGGATGTTTATAACATAAATTTCCCATGAAATTTGCAACCAATTCGAGTGTATAGATGAAAATTGAAATTTAATTTTCAACTATAACTTGAATTAGTTGAAGATTTCGTTATGGAAATTCTGTTTTCATCAAGATTTTTTTGTAATGAAAAATGATCAATCAAATATCAGATACAACAATATAATCAGGTTTGAGGGATCTCTGAACAAAAATCTGCGACCAGTTCGAGCTTGCAAGTGAAAATAGTTTTCTTTATGTTCACTCACCAAGCTTAAACTGATCGAAAATCTGATGAATTAACTACAATTTCTCTTTCAATGATCATAAAGTTTTTATTAAAAAGTGTATTTGGTTCTAATTTGGAAAAGCAGTTCTACAAATAAATATTTGAGACATTTAATTGAAGAGACTACATTTAGAAACTAATTTTTCTTTCAATTTTTCGAATGTAAATGATTACCTGTGGATGACGAGTTAGAAAGGACAGATCTGTGCTGCGCATTAACAAGACGTTCTATCATAGAGATATCATCGTTGTGGATAGCCTGGATGTAAATAGCATAATATCCATCAGAATTGGTCATCCGATTTTATAGGTGGTGAGAGAAATAGTAGATGGGGTAGGTTGATGATGTTGATGTGTCCAGCAGAATAATGATTGGTACAATGAAATTCAGATGAAAACGATGAACCTTTTATATCAAAAATCTTTGCGTCAGATGCATGATGCAGATGTGTTAATGTTATTAAATCCGTATTATTTAAGAAGTACTTAAGACAAGTTTACCTCAATAACGAGTTCACAGATGTTACTTTGAGTCATAGCTACTTTCCAATCTTCTCTATAATCAGTCTTATATACAGTCATAATGAGAAATAATAACAAATTATATGCTTATAAGCCAACTCAAAAAAGGATGATGCAAGAGAGTAAAATCATATATGATCCGTCTTAATTGCCAGATGTTATGTAACATCTGGCCATTAGGACGAATCATCTGACGCTCTAATAATGTTTTGTGAACAGTAGTCACACCTAGGTCAGGTAATATCCTCAGATTACAACATTTTTATTGCTTTCATGTTATTTGAAGATTAGGTCAACAAAAGGTACCAAATGAGAAACAAAGATAATCGCCAGCTGACTCAAAAATTATAATTACTATGCAATTGACTTTTTATTAAATAATAAATATGAATCTTAATCTTCTAGATTCAAAAAATTTAACATCAGAATAGATGAAATGACATTTTCTACGTAAAATTTGGCATCAGATAACAGAAAAATATTTTTTTTCCCACTTCACCGTTCTGGCATTTGCGACGACTGTCAATATTATTTTTTTTTACAGAAGTCACCATCTCTCTTTCCTTCGTTCTATGATTTTAATTATGTCAATTTGGAGAGCTTCTGTCTAATACGGAAATAATATTCAAAATTTTAGGCAGAAAACATCCCTGTTATCATATGAATTGAGAAACGATAGATGGAATGGTGAACAAATATATTTTTACCTGTTATAGCATTCTCTAATACTTCCTTTTTTGCGTCACACAAATCATCTTTCATATTTCCATTCACTCTCTATCTCTAATCACTACAAATCGCTTCTTCATATCCATTATAATACTATCCATGCACTATCTATGTGAGATTATATGAAATACCTCATAGAATGTTTTCCATTCGGATTAATCGAGCCCATCAATATGGACGCTGTGCTTTCAGTTGGTGTACCGACTACAGAAGAGTATTCGCTACTTTCGCCATGACGTTTGAGATAAATGCCAGTAACTGAAAAAAAAAACATTCTCATTCAGTAAGATGTACAATTATTTTTTTCTTGAAAATGGGGAAATAAATGCTTACATGATTGGCCGCTCTGTTGATGTACAAGCCGATGTCTTAGCCGCTTAGATGATGAAACATCTGATTGTACAGATCTAAAACATAAAAGATAAAATTCAATAAAAAAGAACAAATTTGTTTGTTGGAACCCAAAAGGGTTGGGTCTACAGTATAAGCCTGATGTTGATTAAATGGAGAAAAAAACTTAATTTTCCGGCGTTTTATCAGATATGTTGTCTCTTGAAGGCATATCGTCCTTCATAGATATGGATGAGATGAAAACGAATGCTTTGTTCAAATTTTGTGTTAGGGTAATACAAAAGCTTGTAGCTTCAGAAGTAGAGTATTTCAATATTCAAAATATCTCAAAGCATTATTGAGAAGAGGAAGCCGGATAAACTAAAGCTGAATTAAATTTATAAGCTTCTCTTGTTCAGGGCTTCACACGTCAATACATAGAGGATTGCAAAAGATTCAGAGAGCTTTGTTCAACATGAAATTGTATTGAAGTATGGTGTCATTCAAAATACAATAACAGAAAGAGCAGTTTATTTTTGTTGCATAAAAAACGCTTACTCAGAAAGATTAAACACTAATTTATCGATTTGACATGCAATTCTAAGAAAATATAAGCAATTATTGTTGGACTGTAAATGAGCAAAGACTCATAAGTGTTTCAGCAAGAAATTCAATTGAATATTCATGAAAATTAGCTTTAAATTAAGTAAATGAAGAGCTAAATGTCATCGTATAGACAAGAAACAGCAATACTTTGTAATGATGCTTTTAAGACAGAGAGAAACCTTGTAAAGTATATCCAAATTAAATTCATAAACCTCTCAATAACCCACGATAAGGCTTCTCACCATTGCTTTACTTAGGATTGAATGAAACCATGCTTGAACGTAACTATTCATTACCGTTGTCTGCCAATACTTGATTGTTTATCAGTGGAAACCTCTCATGGGTCATATGAAGTCTTTCGACAGCCATAAAGGCCCTCTTACCCTTTAAAGGTTTCGATTATCATGATTAACCTTGCTCAGACTTCTCACCATCTTTTTTCTACGAGGACCCCTCTTCTGATTCATTTTTCAACAAAAATCATTTTTCAATGTAAAACAATCTGAATCTGAATTAATTCCACCTATTGACGTCATGGCTTCAGGAATATCGAATTATTACGAAAAAAAAATTGAATTAAGGTGTCACCAGACAACTTCCGCCCGTATGGGGCAAAAGTTTCTTGTGTAAATCAAGCAGTCAAGCAAAGTAATAGATATTCTTCAAATTTATTTAAGCTGAACAGATTTGTTAGTGCTCGTATAATATATTTTCTTCATCCTCCCCACCTCTATTCATTATTTACAAATTCAAGGTTTGAATTATGTTTCCTACATCTACACTCGTCGTAATGCTGCTTTTAACCGTACCCCTCACTATGGCAGACGGTTTGTTTTTCTTCTTTTTCTTTTAATTTTAGCTGACAGATACTATCCTAACATTTTTTTTAAATAGCCTTATAATTCATTTTTAGAGTATTACAAGCGTACACCTCTGGGAACAATGCGTTTCGGCAAACGCTCATCGGCTATAGAGAACTTTCTTTTCTCGCAACAGCTTTTTGGCCATAAAAGAGCCGATAGCTCAGCTGAACGCTCTATTCGAGCCCCACTTGGCACTATGCGTTTCGGAAAACGTTTGTACTTACTTTTATGTTTTTAATAATGAAATTTTTCAAGGTTCTATGGATATAGAAGATCCCGCGTTAGCTGGTAACACTTATTTGATTCGCAAATGAAGAAAATCTGCTGACAGGATGTGAAAATGAAGAAGGAGAATGATGAAGATGACGAAATATATTATTTGCTTTAACCAGTTGACAATAAATTTTGCTCTTTGCTTAATTCAAGAAGGGAAATTCTTGTCGAGTTCAACATGTTCAGTCATGCATATTTCAAACTCTAGTCTCCGGTTAGTTTGAAAATCTTTCTCGAGACTCGCATAACCAGCCAAATCAAAGCTTGTTTATGAAAATTAGAGAAATAAGAGCAGAACGTTATCCAAACGACGAGTAAGCTGGAGAGAACTCTCTCAGTCTTCAGGCAACCACTCTCACTAATCTTTGATACCTATATAGCGTGCTAGTCACAATAACAATATGGTTCTATGCATCCTTCTTTGATGTGGAACAAAAATAAAAAATATTCCTATCTTCAGCTTAGAGAATATCATATTTAATCCAATGTGTTTTTGTATGGAAGAATGTTGTTGAAATTATGACCTTTTGTGTGGAAATTCTCAACTTTCTTAAATAAGTTTACGTTAAGACAAATCAGATTTTGGCGATCTTTAATTTGGGAAAGATTCTAAAATCAATTTCTTCATGATTCTGAACGGCAGTTAAGTATTGCTGGTTAGCACAAGGTAGAGGACATACACACCATGACCATGTAGTAGGATCTCCTGAGAAAGCAGTTGCATTCATACTTGACAGCTTCTCTCCTCTTAATAATTCATTATCTGTGATTCTGATTTGAGAGTAATAGCAGGCTTCTATAGCAATGAGAAATATATATTAGTTCCTGTTCAATGAAATGTTGTTCATATCCATATGTATATATTTATCTATATATATATAGATATTCAAATTGAATTTAATCAACCAGACAGAATGTAATAACACACTGTAAAAACCATTATTAGAATTTCAATGAATGATATAATAGAAATGCCCATGAGAACACCTAACAGACCACCAAGATTAGAGATGAATCGATTAAGCTGCAGCATAATGAATGTATAAAAAAAAATACTTTGATTGACTCACATCCATGGAAGGCTGCTCCACATACGTCTGATATTCATTTTCACGCATGAAAACTGAAATTAAAACCAAATCTTGCTTAGAGGCGTCGCATGAAGTGCCACACGAAGGTGTCTATTTGAAGATAATGTTTAAATTAATTTAATGATTATCATACTGTATCACTGTTTCCAGTTCTACTCCATTGAACAGAGTATTGCTGGTTAGCACAAGGTAGAGGACATACACACCATGACCATGTAGTAGGATCTCCTGAGAAAGCAGTTGCATTTTCAATGCAAGGCACTGGAAAGATGTAAGACCCATATAATAAAAATTGTCAGCTTACTGTCTGACACTTGACAGGAAATTTCATCCAATGGAACAGGATAACGGGGATCCATGCATTTACATTTCTCTTTCACCATAATCTGATAGCAAGAACGAAGACATCCCTATCAATAAAACAAATGCAATCAATCAGTTTATCGTAAACATACATCTGTGGTGTACATTCCATCATAAAAATAAGCTTCAACTTCTGAAGGATCTTTAACACATTTACCATAGACTCCACCCAGCCGTTCATACCGTTTCTGGAAGCCAATGAATATAGTTCTTCATTTTGTTTTCGGACACACATCTGTCACAAACAACTGCATGGCACTGTCAGGCTCTGCGTTGTATCGCACAGATTCGGAAAATATGTATTCTCTTTTGTCATGAACAAAAACCATCAATGCACTTGTTTCTAACCAAGGCATGGATTCTGAAGACTGAGTATTGAGAAGTGTTCTTAATCCTGAATTGATCAGATAATCTGTTTTCTTTAATCTAGAACACCTCCAAACTCTCCACTTGATCGAGCCATGAACTCAGTTCCATCGCTATAATTATTGAACGTGAAGCAGTTACCCAATACAACATCGTTCCATCGAACAAAATCTTTTCTGAAATAAATTAAGTGAGTTATAATTATTTGAAATAAACTACTGTATGTTCAATTTCTTGTTTTCAAAAGCTGCCCATTCAAACAACTCGTCAGCAGTCCAACTCAGATCCAACCGATTGTCATATGACTGCATTCCAATTATGAAAGGAACCATGTCTTTTATCTGCGTGGGATTACTCATTAAATCATTTAATAACTGAAAATAGTTATCGTATACGAACATAGTTTTGGTTTTCTAACCGGAAGCATGGTACGATCTGAATTGTCACCATATAACGTTTTTAATACTTCTTGGATAAGAATGTCTGAAAAGTATCTAACTTGCATTATTATTAGGAACAAATTGCTACGTAAGTCGCAATGAACATCTGTCCAGTTCTCAGAACAAACACAAGAGTATTCATTGATTCCGTCGACGCAAATGGCATCTTTATCTTTGGAATTGCACGGTGGAGGTTGACAATCATCGATATCTGCAGAAAGTTTAGATGTAATCGCTGTCACAAACGAGATGAAATTACTTATGCTACAGTTAACTCCTTCTGTTCCGGTCACACAATCACAATCAAATCCTAGAAACCTGTCTGTGCATATACCGTCATACATGCATGGATTAGGATCACAATCATCAATATCTACAACAAGTCGTTTGAGAGAATGGTCTCTCGAGGTGAACCTTCATCACAGTATGTTCCTTCCCATCCTGGTTCACATTCACACATAAAATCGACTAAAACACCATCTCCAACGTTCTTACAATTTCCATTGATGCACAGGTTATTGTATTGACAATAGTTCAGATCTGAAGAAAAAACAAAACAAAAAGATTAATGAAAAAATCAAAAGTTCACTTTCGCATCGAGGTCCAAAGTAAAATGGTAAACAATCGCATGCGTAATCATTATTGTTTGTATCAACGCATGTAGAACCATGTTGACATTCGTTGCCATCACAAGCATATATCACTGTAATGGGAAATGATGTACTTCTCAATACGCCAACTAGTCTTACAATCGCATTTATCTCCATGTCTGTTAGATGGACAGACACATTGGAATGTTCTTTCTTCAAAGTTTATATATTCACATACTCCATCGTTGCATTGATCCGAAACAGCACAAGGCAAGTAGTCTAAGAAAAACTTGTTGGAATAACAATCTCTTTCTCCTTTGGAAACCTATTTCACATTCATCTCCTGTAAACGGTTTCGGGCATATACATCGCGTACCGTCCTCAGTATTGCTTTTATCTATAATCGCATATGGTACACCACCGTTCCGACATTTCGATGCTATAACAGTTTCTGGGTCTTTGTCTAAATTCAATCAGATAAACGTTGAGAATCGAATCTAGCATACAAGTGAAGGTATGCTGGTAAACCCAAATCGTTTCCAATTTTGTACCACATTTTTCTGAACCACATTTTTTATCGCAAGCATTATCGCTAATGACAGTCATGTTCAAGTTATTGACTTTACCAATTCTACACACATCACCGGATACACCTGTGTTGTATAATACACAGTCAAACTCATAAAAGATGACACAAACCGAAAAACTTGTAAGAAGTGTCTGTTTGTTTTTCGAAGCACTCTCTGCATTTTGTTATTGTGAGTGGACTATCGAAGTTCACGCATGAAGTAAATTGCAAAAACTTGTCATCGTAGTTGATGCAGCCCAAGCTCGTCGGGTCGTTTTCTGTATGGAACTGGTTTTGAACTTTCAAAAATTTTCTTGCCATAAAGATAGGATCTAGCGTCGCAATTTCGGTTCTGGAAGCCTGATGCACATTGGCATTTGAATGTCTGCCCATCAAACAGAACTTGGCACGTTGCTCCATTAGCACAAGTACTGCTTACGCATGGATCGTCATCTGAATGCAGTTTACATTGAAAAAACTCCAGTGTTCGCTCACATTCACAGTTCTTGCCTAACTTTGCACCACAATCAGTACATGTATAGCTCAAATCGTTATCTGATTCACATACACCATTCTTACAGGGCTTATAGCGACAAGCAGTTTTAGCATCTTAATTGGTTTTTCAGAGAACTTCAGAATGAAAAAGAATCGAAACCAATATCACAGTCATCGCCAGTCCAATCGCTTTTGCATCTGCATTCATAAGAAGAAAGTGCGTTTTTGCACTCAAAGTTCGCTCCCATCGATAAACAAGGATTGTCTTGACATAAGTCATCGCCTAATTAAGAAAAAAGCTGTCAAAATGAGATATACAGTTTGTTACCTGTTTCACAATAATCACCAGACGTACCATTGTAACAAGCACACTGACCAGCAGGACAAGTGATTGGTGACGATGAATCAAATGATCTGGGTATTTTACAGGGAGCATAGTTGTAACAACCATGCGGTTCTATTGATCCGGTATTAGGAACAGCATTGGCAAGTTGAAAAAAATCATTACCGCCTTTTGATAAATAGATAAGTGAAGCCAAAAAAACGAGCAGAATCATGTTAGGTGTATTCGTCTTTGAGGGGGTTTTTAAAAAGAATCAAAAATACATTTTGTCTTTCGTCCAACTAAATAATGTTTCGTGGGAGTTTCAGAACAATGGTAACCATGGCGTTATGGACAGCTTCTAAGCTCGACTCGTACATTATTTGTTGAATTTCTAATAGACAGTCCAAAAGGTGATTGTTAGGAGAAGAATGGTTTGATCCTTTTCGAGTTCCTAACAAAAAAAAAGAATTATCCAAAAACGAAAACAAGATGTTTATTCATTTATAATGAAATAATAATCATCAATCTATTTTTAAAGATATAAAATGAATAATCATAATGATAATATACAGTTTATAAGTAAATCTTCATTTGAACAAGTTTTATGGTTGGTAATAGCTCTTTGTTATAATAATAGTTATTATTATTTTATGTTCTTGAAATATTAATTTTTCTTATCATTATCAACAGTTATACACAACAGCTAATAAAAATCCTATGAGGAAGAATGATTTTGAATTTCTAAACAAGTTTTATGTTATAGTTAATTATTTATATTTAACTTACGAAAGATTCATTGCGACTCTTGGATAGTCGTTACATAAGTGCCCCGTGCATAAACACAGCTCAACAGAACGATTACTTGATCTGAATATGATTAGTCGAAAACATACTTGATATATGATATAACTAACCTCCGAGATAAGTGTACGGGAAATAATTTTTTTGCTGGTAATCTCGTGCAAGATGTGTCTGTAAAATACGAGTCAGCTATCTGTCAACAATGGGCTTCATTGTAATCCTCATCAATAACTCTCATCACATTATCATTTGAAGTGCTTTGAGATTAAATGAAAATGTTGTTGACATGCAATTGCCTACTTTAAGATTGTATTTTCTGATTCGAATCGATTTAACTATTCACATATTGACCAAGACAAATTTACAAATCAAAAAGTCGGAAACAATTATCTTTAATGTGCTAATGCAAAATTCATTCGAAACAGACTGGTTGTTTGCATTTTCAATTCGACTAATTCGAGATGAGTGACCTCTTCTTAGACACTTTTTCAATTTAATGAGTGGCGATCAATGTAAAATTTAATTCAAAACGCTTTCTATTCTAACAGCCACAGCTTTATGCTGCTTTACCGCAGAGAATGAGTGAAATCTAACACTCTTACTGTTTCTCTCAAAAACTAAGATGAACTTTGAAACGTTCTTACCAACTAATAACGGATCAGGAACACGTTGTAACATTTCGTACTTAAAAACACTTGACAAGCATCCTCGGATGATATTATTTCCCACATGCATACCTCAAAAAAATGAGTAAGGGATAGAAAAGATATGAGAAGATAGAAAACCTGTCTTGACATTGGGCTTCAAGAAAGTTGAAAAATGTAAAAGTTGAAACATACCAGCTAATATTCGAGGCTCTACTATTGTTAAGCACATTGTATTGCATGGAATCATTCCTATTTGTATACCAGGCTGTATTTTGTAGCAATAATTTGTAAAATTTTGTGGCTGATGATAAATCTAAACAAGTTGCATTCACTGTGTATATATGCTAAAAGATATATTAGCATATTCTGTCTGACACATATAGATTCTTGGGTTCTCTTAGGAATACTAGAGAAAAGTCGCAATTTTGAAGAAATACGCTGTTGATGTCCCTAGTGTCTCAATTTTCGTATTGAGAAAATGGATTTCATTCGTTTTTTCTTATTCTTCCTCCTTCTCTGCTTCTCCTATCTCTCATACTCTCTTGAACTTTTCTGTTTTTTTTTGTAAAAAATATGGTTGCAATTGCATTTACCAACCTCTTTTAAATGAAACCAATGATCAAGAAATTCTTCTGACATGCAGCTGTAGCAATGACGAGAAGATAACCTCAAATGACAACAATAAAGTTATAAACAAGAACATATATATAGTGCATTTTTGATTTAAATTATGAATCCAAATGAAAAAAATTATAACATACCCATATTCTGGACGCTCATAATACCGACTGCAATGAACAAAACTACATGGTATTAGTAATAGATATAACAGTATATAGTTATATGTAGCGGTAGCATATTTTGTGTGGGCCATACTCGGCCCCAATTAATGATCTAACATTCACCAGCAAGTGGTTTAGCTCAATAAAAATTTCAAATAAGCTGAATACTCCAAATGACGCTGATTTGAGGATGGATCTACAACACGCAGCATTTTAAGGATCATTTTTACAACCCGAAACTGAATGAACGACAATAAAAAAGTTATAACAACTACTACGGAAATGAGAAGTAATTTGGGCAAATTTGCAGAAAAATAGTTAAATGGCAAAAAGTTTTTTTTTCAAAGAAAAATATCAAAACGGCTGTCTATAGAATTCCTGCAGCTTACTTGAAGTACATGAAATAGGATGAGTTAGAATTTGTTGAAAGAATATGTTGAACAAGTTTCGATGAATGAAATCAGAATATGAAATTTTTAAAAAATCTTCAAACGAAAGAACCCTTATTCACCATTGAGAGATCCTCGAGAGAGAAAACTACTTTTCTTATTCTCTCTGCTGTACAAATTCTTCATCTTTTTCTCACTCTGTTTCTCTTACACATAGCGAACTTGATCTATATATTTCTCTATTACTCATCTTTCTTCTATCAATATCATTTTTCGTTTGCTCTGCTACTCTCTATTAAGCCAGCACTCTCTTACAATATCTTTATCTATCTCTCTAGCTCTCACATCTTCAATCTCTATGCGCTTATATATTTTGCAGTTGCTCTCTTCTGCTTTCATTCTTTCCGCTTAAATGTTTATTCCATCACTTCTCAAATTCTCTTTTATCTCTTTAAATCTAGCCCCCCCCCCAACAACTATGCATAGGGTGGTTAAATGTCAAATATTCCAGAAAATGGGCGGGAAATCAAATAGCATAATACTGGCATTCGACTTTAACATATTCAAACTTTCATATACACAAATAAACAAGATGAATAGTTACGAGAGAAAAAAAGAAAAGAGAATACGCGAACATATCAAAAATAGAAAATAAGAAATAATAAATAAATAAATGAAAGAGCGAAAAATTATTTCTTTACAAGTTATTCAAATTTCTCAAGTATCAACATTGTGGGGTAACGGAATTGAGAGAATGTGGCAAATATGAAATAAATAAAAAAAAAGAAAGTTCCGCTAAATGTCTTCTTTTTACAATGGTAACAACTGCTCCAAAATAAGGGAAGAAAAATAGCCCATTAGCATAGCGAGTTATACAAATTCTTCAGAAAGAGGAGGGTACAACATTTCTTTTTAAGACGCATTTTTGTGAAGTCGAGATGGAATATCTCTTTTGATAGATAAAGACAGATATATATTTCAAAAACTTATTTGGCTAATTAGTATGCAAATAGGGAATAATGATTGTTGGCTAAAAGCATAAGACGATTTCATCATTAATCATTCATTCAGATCAATCATTGATTACTCAATAAGCGATTTTTAAAAAATGCTCTAAGAGACGATTTTGATTTGGAAGGCTGGGAATCTGATTGACTGCTGATAGAACTGAAATATAAATTGGAAAGATATATAAGTTATGCTCAATAGATGGCACTCACGGAGCAATTATGGAGAAATCTTCGAGAATCTCTTCAAAACCATCGTTATTCATATTCAAACTCTGAAAATAGAAAAGATGTTAGTTGTTTATACCAAGCAGGTTGAACATACAGCATTTTGAGAAATAAGACTTGAAAGCTTATCTCTGGCCTTCATTGACAAATTTTTCGTCAAAATACTGAGAAAGTTATGAAGTGATAATACAAACAGCTCCTTCCAGGAAATATCAAAGTACTTCTTGTATTCCAAATGATCAGGTTTATCATCATAAATGAGGGCTTAGATGAATATTATTATATTAGTTATATTCAGGTATAAAAAATACTTACCTATCCATTTATGCCAATCAGGATCATTCAATAGGTTTGATGACATTCGAGAAAAAAACAAACCAATCTTCGTTCGATTGCCATGTTGATAGCAAGATACAATATATAAACGATAAATATCTTTTTCATATCTATGAAGAAGCTCTATTTCATGCTAAAAAATCATATTCAATGATAACGTAAATGAATAGCAACACTTACACTTGGAATGTTAAATTCTACAAAAGACTTGAATGATGTCCAAACTTTGAGTATTTTTTCGAGGTCCATCAATTGAATTCCACTTAATATGTCTTCAATAACACAATCAACCTATATGTAAGTATTTAACTAGTCTGTATCATGTGATTGTATCTAAAAACCTGATTTTTTCTTAGTTTTAATGCCGAAATATCTTCTTGAAATGCACGCAATGTATTGTTTAAACCATAGCAAAGGAAAAAATCTTGAGCGACAGTTTGGAGAGTTTCTCCAAACATGACTATAAATCCAAATTTTGAAAAATAACTCTGAAAACAGCAAATCAAAAAAGATCAGTTGACAGTTCGAGTGAAAATGTGAATCAATATGACGCGAACAGCCACTGTTCAATTCGACCATTTTAGGATATTGACGCAAATGTTGTGTACTGTGACGAGTGTATGTGTGTGTGTGTATGGAACAAGATGCGCTCCAAGCGTTCCTTTTCGATTGAGTGTTGAACCATTCGGAGGTACTTGAACTGTTATAAACAATATTCTTCTGTGTTTTGTGTGTTTTACTATGATTTTTCAGCTTGCTTTCTATATTCTCACATTCTTGCTCTGAATATTCCATAATATTTCATGAGATTACTTTTATATTCCCTGTAGATGAATGCGAAGACTAATTCCTTTGATAATAGTTAGCGCTACTTCTTTATTTACTATATTCTTACAAAGTGATTAGATATTTTAACAAGACAATTAAGCAGTAGACTACTTCATTTCTCACTATTTTTTTGAAAGAGAAGAACAGAGGGAAGACAAAACAAACAGTATAAACTATTATTTTTTAGAAAACACGGGACTATTGTACTTGATTTACAATTCTCTTTTGTTTTTGCGTTCCTTCTTGGTTGGTGGTGGTGGAGGTGGTTGCTCTTCTTCATCATCATCATCTGACATTGTTTTGAATGTTGTGTGCAAGCTACTCTATGTATTACCGTCAAGGGAGATGGATCCGTCCATAATTTGATCGATCCAAGTTTGAAGAACATCCAAATTGCTTTCAGCGTGTTTCTTGGGGTCATCGAGGTTAATTTGAGAGAGATCAAACCAAATTCCTTCTTTCTATAAATATAACGAAGCTACATATCTATCAGTTTAAATCAACCTCAGAGATGTCAACAAGTCCAATTTGAGGGCTCTCTTCGATATCAATACCAAACATATCCTCCCATACATCAACCATGAGTGGGAACTCATCTAAACCGCTACTGATTAAGTGTGCTGAAACGGGCAAATACCGGGGTCAATAAGGACAATTTCTAAAGTTCCAGCATGGTTGGAATTCTCGTCCGCAAGCTTATCCATTAACTTATGCATAGCCCTTCCTTCTCTTGATTCTTCATCAACGAAAGCCAAAATCATACGCTCGTTCTCTTCTGGGTCTCTCTATATATTTTTTTTAATTCAATTTTTCTGAGTAAATCTTACGAAAACATTGAAGTAGTTCTCGAGGGTGAGTTTCATCATCACTGGCTCCTTATGTTTGTTAACCCATTCTTCGAATTCTTCCTCTAAATCAGTTATCAATGAAGTAAGGAAACTTTTCTCTTCAACCAGTATCAGCTGATAGTGGAGCGTATAATGGATCAGTTTCGAATGGTCGCATCATTTGTACTTCTCCTACTCTCTTCAATCCAACTTTTCTAGCCCACTAAAAATGTAATGAAATGATATCATCTATAATATACTAGTTATACTTTGGAATTGACAACAGCGAAAAATTCAATTTCACCCATAAATTCTTCAGCTGCCTCTTCAAACTCCTTCAAAGCTGAAATTCATTTTGTGAGGTCTAAGGATTATTGAATATAGTAAACCAATTGATCCGGGCTCGAAATATCCAACAATACGGACGTACTCGTTGGCAATATCTTCAAATTCCTCTAACTCATGTTCATCATTGATGATGGTAACTGGATCATCAGGGATCTGGTTATAAATTTTGTTTTATATTTCAAAAATTGAAAAAAAGCGTACATCCATAAGCCAGCTGACAAAGGTTTCGGGATCTCTAACTCCATTATACTCAATTTTATATCCATCTTTATACACATGGATTGTGTCCTCTCCTTTCTCAACTTCTGAAAAGAACGCGTTTTGGGTTGAATGATAAATCGGTTATACGACCTTCTTGTCTACGAAGGTTATGTTGGGTAGTGGTATTTACAGTATAAAAGTTGTAACCTCTCTTGGTCATAATTTGAGCAGAGAGCTGTAAATCGTTTACAAAAAACATAACAGAAACGTGATTAGTTCAAAGAAACCTGTAAAAAGCATTCATATTGATCTTTTTCATCATCATCTTCTTCAACATCATTGAAAAACACAACACTTTTAGCTTCTTCAGCAAAAACTGTTTTGTTGAAGTTCTTCTCAACTAAAACCTGCAATTAATGATTATGAATGTGTTTTTGTCAATTGCATAATTCGAACCTCTGTTCTATCAAAGCCGTCGTATTCTAATTCGGGATAACCAAGGAACATACACTCCAAATCATCAGTTTTGGAGTGTGATGCTGCCAGACAGGATGTCAATAAAAGAATTAACGGCAAGATTTTCCAAGTCATTCTGAAAATGAAATAAGTAAAAACGCTGTTCAAAAAGGAGTGCTATTGTTGAACGGAAGTGAGATCGTTTCTTAAAAAACTATATAGGTGAATGTATCTGGAGAAGAAAGATTAGAACTGAGGTTTTGATGGAAGATGCCAAGAGCATTACGGCGTTATTATTGTAAAAAGAAAAAAAGAAATGGCTGGGTAACGGATATAGTGGAATGAGATGAATTTACACAAAAGCCCGTGAGTTGCTCTAAAGTAACAGCAATATAATTGGGTTAGTTTAAACATTTAATATAAAATATACTTATTAATGAAGGGCTTTCGATTCATCAAAGTGCCTAGTTATACTAGTTATAGGACTAAGAGCGTCTGTCTCTGCATGTTGAAATGATTTCTAAAGACTTTGTAGCTGAAGCAACAATTGTCGCTAATGCAACGAATCTCGAATTGATAGCTAGACAGAAACACTTGTGAATGCGTGGAAAAAGAGAAAGATATGAAATGAGAAATCAATGTGGAATTTATGTTAAGAGCAAATAAAGAGGGAGATAAAGATAAATATTGAGAAATGGGTAGTCCAGCTTCTGAAAGTTTGATAAAGCAGCCGCTGAGAAGTTTGAAATCTGCCTCTTTTTTTTTGTGCTAAGTGTCAGACGGCAACGGGGTACTGATGATTTTTAGTTTAAAAATCTTACGCTTTAATGCTTCATCTCACTCGATTATAATGGTTAGAGATCTGCGAGCGGAATAGTTTTCAGAGTTGAAAGTAATATGAGTGGGTGTATTAACGGTTGTTTTATTATAATAAAAAACATTGGATATATATATGATTAGTTTAAAAACAAGTATCGAATTACAACTGTCGACGCACATTGAACGAGAAAAAAATGTTCACAAAGGTGCACAATTGGATATTAAAGCGTTAACATAGCCCAAAGTGTAGAGAGAGTAAGACAGTGGGAGTAAAATGACAGAGATCTTGTTCATTGTTGGGGTTCGTTTTCTTCTTCATCATCTTCAATGGCTTCATCTCCATCATCATATTCTTCTTCATCTTCTTCACCTTCCAAAGGTACACGAGGAATATTGGATCTAAAGTTGGATGCACGCCTGTGTGATTTCCATGCATAGTAGAAGATACAGAGAATGGCGCAAACGCTGCATAAAACAAATCCTCGCATAGAAGTGTTGACGGGTGCTACATTTTCCGCAAACAAAAGTACCTTTAATATTAATATATGAAAGATGATCTTTGATATTTCAAATGTTTGAATATGTCTACCTCGAATGGTTGAAAAGAAAAGCGATGAGATGAAGCTATTTCTTTGAGAACTTCATTTTCGACAACATTCTTGTCTATTCCAAATACAACACTAAGGATATCAGCTCTCTTGCGCATTTCAATCATCTTATAATCAAAACTGTGTTTTTTGACTAAGGCACTTAAAATCTTACAGATATTTCGTACGGATTTTTTTCTTTCGATTCACGACGCTCTCGGTTCAAGAATTTTTCGGACAACGATTCGGATATATGTTGAAAGTTGAAATCGAGCCGCTTGACAATATCATCATTGGTGATTTTAACATTATCTGGGATGGTCAAACGGACCATGAATAATCGTTTTCTTAATATAATTATGTTTGCTTAATATCTCTCACTATTTGCTTACGATTTCTTGTCTTCATTTGTGCTGAAGACATGAGATGTATAGATATGGGGAGCATAAATGATATCGTTGCTTGAGTCAACATAATCCACAATATTAGCATCTTCGTTTTCATCATCAGCCTTATAACCGTCGAATGGGCCATTTTCTTTTAAAAAACCTGCAATATTGGAAATCGGTCAAAAGTTACATTATAATGGGACAAGTACCGTATTTATCAACATTATCCTGCTTGTAAAAGGGGTTCCTAATTTGGCGGGATTCTGATGTATCTGCAAGTTTTTTAATGAAAAAAATCGAGTTGAGGCAAATCAATACTCACGCGGTCGATAATGTATCAAACTCTCAGGTTTCGGAAAATCCGTGTTGTCTCCTTCATCCTTACGAGGAGGTTCACTCATAGTAATTTTGGAATATAATCGGACATAGTTATCAAAGTTAGCATAATCTTTAATTTTTCCATCGGTTGTATCTGTATGGTCATATCCATATTGAGTTACGATGAAATCATCTTTCTTCATCGTTGTTGTGGACTGTTCAAGTGTTCCACTATTTGACGTAGTTGATGTAGTTTCTGTAGTCTCTGATGTTTCTGATGATGTTGTTGTTGGCTTTTGTGTCGTCATTGTTTCTCTATCAACATCTGTTGGAAGAGATGGAGTGACTGTCGTCACAACTGTAGTCTTCTTATTATCTTCTCTGGGGAACAGTATAGTGGTTAAAGTTGTCCGTGTCTTTCCAGCTAAAAAAAATTTTTCTTGTTATATTTTATAGGATTCATGCAAATAAAGTAACAACAAATTTGGCAAACTGAGGCTAATCGTGCAAACATGCAATAGCAAAAAGGCGTTTGTGTAATATTTCTGGTCATATTGATGAAGGTGCGGTGTCATTTTTACTTCTCGTGCTGGTTATTTTGGTTTTATTAGAAGATAGATTAACCTGAAAACAACTTTCACGTTCTGCAAGAGTGTTATAGATTGAATTTACTTCTGATTTGAGCGGAGTTTTGGGTCCTAACTTTCGGATCACTGTTTGATTCTGTGCCTAAGACATATGCTCTCTCATGTTTGTCATATTTTTTTAAAACATACTGTTGATGAATCAGGAACCAAGTTAGTAACATTACCATTTTCGTCTATTCGTTGCTATAATATCAAGCGTGAATGATCATCGCTTCAGCGTACGAGTACCTTATGTCTATGTGTAACTGTTGTTACTATTTTTCTTCTTGTTTTTATTCTTCTCTGAACAGTCGTGCCATTTGGATAAGTAAACTCTTCTAACTGCTCATCGCCATCGTGATCTTGAGAAACTTGCTGCTCTTCCCACTCACGAAGAGTTTCTATACGTTTGAGTTCTGCTCGCAATTTAGCTAGTTCTGAAAGTGGGTCAGAGCTGGTGGTAGAGGTCGCAGTTGTAGAGGACACAGTTGTAGAGGACACAGTTGTAGAGGATACAGTTGTAGAAGCCACAGTCGTAGAAGCCACAGTTGTAGAAGCATCAGTTGTAGAAGCATCAGTTGCGGAAGCCGCAGTTGCGGTTTGCAATTTGGATGTTGTTATTGGTTCATTAAACATGTTCTCAGTTATAGTGTTTGTCTCGTTCAATACGCGTACACTCTTATCATTCTCCAGTTCACTCAGTAGTTCCTTGTTCTGAACTGAATGTGTTGGTTTTAGAGGAAAAATTGTAGATAATATGCTCATTGTTGATTTTTCAGTAGTTGTCGTGGCTGTAGTGGGCAATAAAGTGCTCAAGGTGCTTATTTCTCTTGAAGTAGCTGATTGCTCAGACGTTACTGTTGTCGACGTAGTCTTTTCGGGTGTCTTCGTCGTAGTTGTAATTGTTGATATTTCAGGTAAGGCTGTTGTTGTTCGGAATGGGGTAGACGATATTGTAGTTGCAGCAGATGTTGTTGACGGTAACGTTGTTTTTTCATTGATACTGTGAACTACTTCATTTCTAATAGTTTTGTTTTGAGGTAAATCAGCGGCAAATCTATGTAGCAAATCCATCGGGATGTTGATTTTTTTTTTCGGAGATATGGTTGTGGGAGTTTCAGTTACGAAGGGAGATGGGGAGGTACTCACTTTACCGTTTGTCGTTGACTGAGGAGGTAATGATGTAGTTCCGTTCAATAAATTAGCTAGCTCAGGTTGAGCGACATCAGCAGCCATTCCATTGAACAACTCAAAATCAGGAACTATTTTTCTTGGGGCAGTGAGAGAGGAAAGAGGTGCTGGTGGTGCAACTTGAAAATCACTCATTTCTAACTCAGGTGGTGAAGATGGGATAGAGTGTGAAGGAGGTCCAAACACTTGTGAAACTACTGCGACAAAAAGTGTTCATGCAATGTTCTTGAAACGTACCTCCAAACGGTCCTATATTGACGAACTTGTCTTCGGGAGCAATGAATGGAGGCATAATGTTCATGAAATGAGGCATTCCATGATTTGCTTTGATATCAACGCATATATATCCTGGTTCGATGAAAATGTGAGGAATTCCACCATTTATTCCCAAGCGATGATGCGCCGATGCCAAATGAATCTAAAAGATATCTTTGTTTGTATCAATTGAAAGTCTACTTTTTGCAGTGGGTTTGACATCATCATTTCAGAATGAAGAGCTTCAGCTGTTGTCTTTCCTTCATTGGTTAGGGTGAGTTCGGTTGAGAGTGAGTTGATCTGAAAGCAATACTCGATGTAGAGAAAACTTATGGTATAGTCACTTGAACAGTATCAGCATTAGTGAGAAGTCCCCCTACTGTCATTTCTCCTCCATTTCTTTCAATAGTGGTTCTAAAGTTGAAATATGAAACTGAGCATAATTTTAGTAATGAACTTTGCAAGTTTCCGAGCTGTCACCGATACTCCTAATAAATCCACACAAACAGTAGTCTCCTCCACTGGCAAAGCTACTACCACTTCTTTTGGATTCATGGTTACCTGAATGAGTCTGCTAGAACTGTGAAATTTTTCAACTAACTCCATAATCCGTTTCGTTAACACGAACTTCCACTGTGAACTTGTCTGTGAAGATTATAATGTTTTTTGTGAGAGGATCTATTCTGATAACTTTATCAGCAAATGTGATAAAAATAGTTGATCCATAGAACCTAGCCTCAATATTGTAAGGGGAGGCAACAGCTGAGTTGAACAGTTATTAGACTAGTGTTTGAACCAACAACCTTTGAGCTGTACAACTCTCTCTAACATAGGAGTAGAGTATGATGAAAGGCTCATTTCCTTATCAATGTTTTTTTCCCATGACTGAGCTTCTAATTCTACTCTGCGTCCTCCAACAGCCTGGAGACATTCGGTTTGAGTTTTTATATGCTCTATGATACTTTACTTGAACATTCAATCCCTCGTCCACAATTGAAAAGTTGGCTTTTATATTCAAGTTCTGAGTGATGGCAGAGTTACCATCTTCAGTTCGATTTGTGCTCATAAAAAACTATAAAAACTTAATACCCTCTGTTCAAAGAACTGATTCATTACGTCTGAGTCACCGGCTTGAGCATGGAGCATAGCGCAGTTTTGGATATTAAAGAAAGAATCAACGTTCATGGCGGAAACATTGACAAATGTGTCTTGACTGTCGAAGGAAAGAAGAGATTTATCGGACCAAATAGATCCTTTCACTTTCCTATAATTATATTTTTTATCCAGTGATATTTTTTCGTTTATTGATGGTAGGGAAATAAGCAAAAACTGCTGACTCACGCTTCATCCAAATCGATACGATTCTCTGATGAATCTACAACTACCAAATCTTGCAAGAGAACTGAAGACTCAAGTGAATGAACCTATAATTGGTAGAAAGAAAAGCTAATATATATAGAATGAGTTAGAAATGTGATTACTTGAATATGTTGAGAGGGAATGACCTGACGACGTAGACGAGCGCTTCTGTAGCCACATGCTGTTGCTGCCAGCGTAAGGAGAAAGAGAGCGATGAAATGTTTTTGAATCATAACTACCCAATATCTGTAACAAACATGAAGATGGCCCATTTCGTTTGAGAAGGGAGAGCAATAGAAAAAGGAATTAAAAGCGTTTGAGTATATTGAAATACATTCGGAAGAAGGCCCACTTTTAGCTATCTAAATTGGAATATTATGAAATGCTGGATGACTTTAGGCTACTTAAAGAAAACCTTTCTACAGCATAAGAGGCTAGATAATTGAATAGGATTAGCTGGTCGAAGATTGGTCTAAGATATGAAGAAAATGAAGAAATACTCTCTCAGCCATGAAGTATATCAATGCAATCATAATGAAAATGAAAAATATTATAGTTAGGAAGCATGTGTGATGACAATCCCATTTTCGGATAATTGTTTGGACATAACAATATCAACACGAATTTTGTTTAGAAAATTATTGGCATATTTGGCTGAATCTCATCACTGCTTATCTCCTACTTTTCTCTTTTTTCTTCAAAAATTATATTTGATATAACTTCCGATTAGCAAAGCATAGAAAATGTCATTTTCGAACGCATCCGCCGGAAAAGCAGGATGCCTCACAATATGTGCAATCAGAATTGATTGTAAGCAGGGGGCAGGAGCCATATTGGAATAAAGCATCAGGCAAGTCTATACAACGTTAAGGCTAAATTGAACACGTCAAAAAAATGTCTGCCATCAGCTGGAAGAAGATAAATGTCATAGTATATGAAGTCTCTAGAAGTATGATTTAAATAAAAAAATGGAAAAGGATGCAGAAAATAAATTAGGAATGACTAAAATATGTCTATTTCATGTATGATGTTTCGGTGACATTGTAATATAAATGGTTAGAAATGATGCAGTTTCCGAGGAAACACTAAAAATGTAAAAGAAGCACCAGGACACAAGGAAGCCGTTGACAATAAGAAAATGAATTTGATGAAGAAAAAAGATGTTCTTGAAGATATAGGCAATAAATTATAAAAAATGTTATACTTATATAATCATATATATATAGAAGTTAATAAATATAGCCAGAGGGAACAGCAAGGATAGGCCTTCATTGCGAGACAATGACAGATGAGTTACATGCGATAGATATTGATGTGACTCTCTGAAATCCTAATACTATTCCCTCACACGCACCTGCCTCGGCACCCTTAATCCTGTAATTGGTTTTGTGACTATTTATAATAGCTCCCAACAGATTATTATGAATGTAACAGCTAATAAAGGTTTTAGAAACTGTTTTGGGTGAAATAGACGTTATGTGACCGATTGACTTTTGTAGTCTCTCAATATTGAATATTTTGTTCAGAGGTCAGATGGCGAAGAGATCAAAGGAAAAACAAAAAATAAAATACGGGCTATGCAGCACTGAAATGAAGAAGCATAGTATAAGAATGTTCGTTTTAGAATTCAATTCATACTTCATATTCTACAGAAGTACATTGAATTTATGGAAGACACAAGCGAATTTAGATGAACAATGATGTAAAACGTGAAACACATTTCGTTTTCATTGTATAACTGATGAAGAAAAAAGAAGTTCCATATTCTATAAATAAAAATGAGTTTAAAGAAATGTTTTAAGAATATTACAAATAATGTAAGGTGATTTAGAAAGCCGTAAATGGACACAGTTCGTAATAATCTGACTACAGGCTGGCAGGACTAATAGACTAAAACTAGTTGAGAGATGGCTGATGTCACCCAATGAACATTATCGTTACTACAATTCCATAATTATAGAATGAAATATAGGTTCGTTCAAGCAACATTTATACGAACGAAAATCAAGTTCATGAAACGCTTCATACGGAACCTTTATTCAACAGTGTGACCGATTGCAAAAAATCGCCTTTTAGCTGAATGCATTCAAGTTCACGGAATTGGCAATAGTGAACATCTATGTTTTCAAAAAAAAAAAGTTCTGGATGCGAAACCGCTTGTGATATTACAACTATCACTGTTGGGGAATGAATGACAAACTCGTTCACTGATGTCATCAGACATTCAATGTATCATAACCCAACTTCTGTCCTATAATTATAAATATACAAAATTGATACTTGCTACATGTAGCCAATTTTTATTTCGAGTCAAAAAAAAATTATGGAAAAAAAGAATAGTAGCCGCTCATGTGGTGTCATGATAATAGAATGAAGGATGTTGTAGCTGACTGCTCCCAAAAATATCATTGGCATTTTGTAAACGAGATCATTATAGAAATGCTTTCGAACGACGGAAACGCTAACTGATTATTATATTTGTTTAACTATTAATATCTGATAATCTCAAATGTTACATTTCTTATGATCATGAAATTTTTTGCAGAATTATAAGTTTAAAAGATAGTAGATAAACAAATTCATTCGGGAAATGCACTGACATGAGCATTTCTGAAATTCATCTGTACATATAACGAAAAAACTTGTTTTGTTTTTGTTCCAGCTGTGCTTTATCGACAAGAATCCGGTGGAATGCGTTTTTTAGCTGATGTGCTTGCAAGCTTATGGTTCAGAAACGTTGCAATCAGTTCCAAACGATGAAACCTAAAAAGTGATCTGTCAACGAACCCCGTTTCAGGAACATTATTCATGCAAAAAAGAGCTTCTGTTTTCTGTTTTTTGAAAGAAATCAATCTTGTATACCGAGAAGGTAATTTCTTATAAGTCATTCCAAGTAATGTATTCCGTCTTCATATGGGAAAAATTTCAAGAAATTTCAGAAAAAATCTGCATCTTGAGTGATGCGTAAGCCTTAATTTTTTCGAATTTCGGGGGACACAAGGACACGAACTAATCCATTGGATTCGAGCGAGCTCTTGACAGGAAATAACCTGTGAGGGGAATAACCATATTAGAAAGATGATAGAAAGAGGGCTTACGAATCACAAGACACCGGGGGACGTATTATGTTAGGAACCCCAAACCTATCACCTTGCGAACAAGGCTTGCCCCTCCCAAGGGACGCAACTTTGGTTACTTGTTTCGTAAACCCGCACTCTACCATTAGACTACGGTCACATATTGTTTACAACACAATAGACTCTACAAGTAGTTGTTGCTCAAACTACAAATCTCATATCATCAAGACCTGAAATATAGTAGATTACTGGTGTAAATGGCCACCACTTAAGATGCAGTTTTCAGAAATTTCTTGAAATTTTTCCGAGATGAAGACGGAATACATTACTTAGAATGATTCATTGACTGTACCATCCTACCAGTTCTGTAAACCATCTCATTTCAGTCAAAATTGCTTGAAACTGACCACACACGACTGGCACGTAAGGCTGAACAACCTGTTCTCTCGAGAAAAGGTCCAAAATCACTATTAGAATCTAGAATGATTGGAACACAAGCATTTTTAAGTATAATTGATCATTCTCATGCAAAAACCTTTTCGTATATACGAGAAAGCACTAATTTCATAGGAAAAACAAAAGTGTACGACACCTGGGATTCCCAAGCCGTCTCCGATCCAAGTACTAACCAGGCCCGACGTTGCTTGACTTGCCAGATCGGACGGGATGGCGTATTTTCAACGTGGTATGGTCGTACACGGTTCTATACATTGTTCAAGAGATCTTTCGCGTGATGAAGACGGAATACATAACTTAGAATGATTTACTCACTGTACCATCTTTTTAGTTTTGCAAACCATCATAATTCAGTCAAATTGCTTGAAACTGACCACACGATTTGTAGTTTGAGCAACAACTACTTGTAGAGTCTATTGTGTTGTAAACAATATGAGACCGTAGTCTAATGGTAGAGTGCGGGTTTACGAAACAAGTAACCAAAGTTGCGTCCCTTGGGAGGGGCAAGCCTTGTTCGCAAGGTGATAGGTTTGGGGTTCCTAACATAATACGTCCCCCGGTGTCTTGTGATTCGTGAGCCCTCTTTCTATCATCTTTCTAATATGGTTATTCCCCTCACAGGTTATTTCCTGTCAAGAGCTCGCTCGAATCCAATGGATTAGTTCGTGTCCTTGTGTCCCCCGAAATTCGAAAAAATTAAGGCTTACGCATCACTCAAGATGCAGATTTTTTCTGAAATTTCTTGAAATTTTCAAAATTTTTTTTTTTTTATAAATTACTCAAACTACAAATCTCATATCATCAAGACCTGAAATGTAGTAGATTACTGGTGTAAATGACCACCACTTAAGATGCAGTTTTCAGAAATTTCTTGAAATTTTTCCGATATGAAGACGGAATACATTACTTAGAATGATTTACTGACTATACCATCCTTTTATTTTTGTAAACCATCATATTTCATTGAATACTTATAAGAAATTACCTTCTCGGTATACAAGATTGATTTCTTTCAAAAAACAGAAAAAGATGGCAGTTCAAATAAGTACAACTTTATTTATCATGACAAAGGCAACATGAATGAAAGAATTCATGATCAAGTGAATATTAGAAGGAGCAATAAATTTGAGAAACAAGTACTAATATATGAGGATAATTTAATTATTTACAAATAAATAACACAGATTGAATAGCTCGTTTTCCAAATGACCAATAATGAGACTGCATGTGTATCACATAATAAGAGGTAGTACAAGGTTTGAAACAATCAATATAGCAATTATGAGAAGAATCGAAAGATGAGCTATTATTACATGAGAGAATATATATGATTCTCTTTGTCAGTTTCTCTAAGAAATGTTTATCACAATGCTGTAGTTCCTGCATTTTTTTTGTACAGCTTATATACAGACGAATAACTCGAAAATGATTATTACAATTATAAAACATAGTTTTTACTCATATATATTTATGTATATGTTTATGTATATATAAAAGCTCTTTTTATAAACCCTTACTTCACTGAAATGGCATCTACTTTTTTCCAAATGTTGCAATATTCATTTTGTATTTGGGATTGCCACTTTCGCCTTCTTTTAGCAATGTCCACTATTTTCTCGGGTGCTTTATGAGGATGTTCTGTTCCGATTGTTTCAAGCTAAATGTTGTAACTTTATGAATTATATTGTGTCATGAGAGTACCTTATCTTCACAAGTTCTGAGAAGGTAAAACTTCATGTGAAAGCATCTATGATATAGCTTTGCTAGAGCAGCACAGTTTTTGCATGAATAATGTTCCTGAAACGGGATTCGTTGACAGATCATTTTTTAGGTTTCTTTACTATTGCTGGTAGTCGAATTTCATCATTTACATCGTTTGGAACTGATTGCAACGTTTCTGAATCATAAGCTTGCAAGCACATCAGCTGAATCACGCATTCCACCGGATTCTTGTCGATAAAGCACAGCTGGAACAAAAACAAAATAAGTTTTTTCGTTATATGTACAGATAATTACCTGACAATATATATTCTCGTCAACGTCATCTATAACGCTCAAATAACCGTAAGACTCTAAAGCACAACGAATAGTTTCAGGAACTCTGAACCTTTCGTTCAGTTTTTTCAAACATGTCATATTCATTTCTTCTACTTCGTTTTTGGCTCTCAAAAAACTCCAGTCTGAATGAATTTTTGATATTTTGATTGTCTATGATAGAACGGACCATTCTTAATTTTTGCTGATTGGAAATATTCCATGGTGAATGCTTGCTCGAGCATAGCTAAGGTGAACGTACACAGAGATTCAGCTAAACCTTGTTGTGGTACTAGTGGCTCCTCATCAAAAGGATCGACAACCTCTGAATTTCTTCCTAAGAAACTTTTCGTGTAGTAACAACTACCTTCAATAGCAACATTCGTATCAGTCATTTCATTTGTTAAAGCTGGAAAAAGTTCAGCCAGAGGAACCTCCGGTTCTATTATTGCTTCACTCCGGGATTGTTTGAGAATGCGCACTGACACACGGAAATATCCGATAGAAATTTGCTCGCACCATCCCGAATACTGTAACACTTCGTTTTGAACAAAAAGACATAACATTTCTTACCGTGCTACTGTTCTTATAATGTACGTTTTGGGTAACTGGATCAATCCTTGGCGGGAATTTTTGTAACAAGTTCTGGTTATCTACTTTCCAAAGAGCACAATCATCTCTCGATAAATCAGTCTTGTTCACCACAAAGGTACCTTTCTGATATTATTATAGTGTTATGACAAAAATTTTTTTAATAGAAATTACCGGTAAAACTCCGCAAGCCGAACCAAATTTATTCAACTTTTGCTTTGCTTGATTGAAAAAGTTTTCATTCATTTCTCGTATTGTTTCTAGACTCAACATGTTGTCATCTGAAACAGTTCAAGTTAAAGTAACAGAATGCAAAAATGTAAAAACCTAAGAATTGACTATTCTCTGGATCGTCATTCATCATATGCCTCGTGAGACGCTTTTTCTTACTGTATAGATAGCATTCTTGATCGTCTTGATCGTGATCTTTCTTTCTCTTCATTAAATCTACTGATGAGCTTTTACGGGACGAATGTCGACTCATTCGGTGAGCTGTGTTGTTTTTCTCCTCCCAATCACTATCTTCATCATAATGACGCTTTCGTTTTTTTTTCTTTTTCTTTCTTTCTTGATTGCATTCCGTGAGAACTCGCTTGGGAAGTCGAATTATAAGCTTAGGCACTTTCATCGTATTGAAAACGGTTCTGCAACACGAGAAGTTATAAACAACAGAAAACGACATTTGAACTTACGTTTCTTCTTTCTGCTCAATTTTTACATCTTTGGCACAATCTGTATCACTCAATGAGTCTGCCTGAATGAAGTTGGACACAAATCTATCACGTTTTCTCCGCCTAATAGTTTCAGCAATTGTTATTATTTCCGAATATATTGAAGAAGCTAAATCACTTTCATAAAATCTGATTAATCTTTTTTCTTACAATCTGATTCACTATCTTCGTGCGCACTGTCGGTAAGAGGATTTTTGACACCATCCCCTCCTTTCTTCTTATTCGCTCTCCAATTTTCCTACAACAATCAACACTTAAAAAAACGAACAATTTTTGGTATTACTACCGGTTTCTCTGATGAACCCGCGAAACCCACGCCAGGAATGTAGCAGTTTGTGGCATTTGGGTCGGTTATAGCTCCTTGCGCTCGAACCACTTTTGGGACTTCTTCATGTTGAATCTTTTCTTTCATCTCTTGGAAACCTATTTCTTCATCATCTTCTTCGAACTTGTACTCGTCTTCGTTACATTCGATTTCTGAAAGCAAAATAATTACTTAATTACTCTTCTTCTATCTACCTTTTTCTTCATGTTCAATTTGTTCAAACGTATCGACAGTCACAGCTTGAGGCGTTGCCGGAGCTGATGTTTTGTTTTGCTTATAAATTGGAACTTTCGTGCTTTTGGAGATGGGTCTTAAAGAAATTGAATCCTTTTCCGGTGGCGGAGAGTCAGGATCATGCCCATACATTATGTTTATAGGTTCATCCAACTCATCGATTTCTTTGACATCCAGCTTAGGCATAGGTGAAATGCAAGTTTTTACATCAGCGGGTGGTGAATCAATCACTTCCTCTTTGATTGACTTGGAGTGGTGTTTATCGTCAAACGTGAATGAGGGAGTTTCTAATACTGTAGGAATAGAAGACACAGCTTCTGCGGCGGCTAGAGCAGCGGCAGCAGATATCAACATTTGCTCGTGCTGCAATAACTGTTCATGGAGCATCATGGATGGCAGATTATTGATAGGAAATCCCTTGGCCAAGTTGGCTGCATGCAATTGACCTTAAAAACATAATTATAGAACTATTTTCGCTGTTCTCAGACTTATTCGCAAAGCTTCAATCATTTGTGGTGTTAATGTATTGAACGGAAGAATATTTGGAACAGATGATGGAAATATTGTTGAAGTAACTTGTTCAGAAGAAATTGGTGTAAGTATAGAGCTTTTATCTCGAGTGTTATCTTTATTCAACGGCATTTCTTCCTCTACTGGCACTGAAGGTAAGGAAGCTTCTGGAGAGTCAGGAGGAGTAAACTGCAGATAAATATTCTATTGCTTTCAAATATTTCTAATCCAACCTGCATATCATTGCCGTTATCCATACCCGGAAAATCAAATATTGAATTAGTTGATTTAGCAACATTTTTTTCGGAAACGAATCCTAGTATACTATCTAAGTCTTGATCTTGTTCTTCCTCCCCAGCAAACGTGCTGTAATGCAAGTAGTTTTGAAATATTCAACTACTCTGTCTTACTTCTTTTTACTTTCAATCGCTGAAGCGTTGTTCTCTGCCTCAGAATCTTCTGTCTCGCCTTCCCTGACGGAAGTTTTTTCTTTTTCTTTGGCTGTCTGTTCCAATGAAGTGGAAACAAAAGTATCCTCTGGAGAAACAGAAAGTGAACTAATGGGAGAGATAGATCTTGATATTGTGGAACTATTTTCTAATTTGACCGAGGGTATCTGGAAAGTATTGTGTTTTTCATTTTTTGCTGTCAATAAAAACTCACATTAACTATTTCCTCTTGGGACCCGTAGTTTTCAAACTGTGATGTGGACGGCTTATTGAACAGATTGGACTGAAATGAGTAGATTGAGATTACAGAAAAGCCACAAAGAAAATTACTTGAATTAAGTTCAAAGAATTAATATTATCATTATTTTTTCTCTGATCCATGTTACTCATTAGCACTTGAGGTGTTTGAGAGTACATGCAAGACAGCATATAATTCCGCGCTAACAGATCTTTATGTACAGCAGATGTTTCATTGTGAAAGTTTTCTAATGAAGCTTGTTTTAGAACTTGCTGGTTGACAACGCTTTTTTGAAATGAATCGTTGAACCCTTCAAACGTTGCTGAGTGGAATATCATAGGAGTATCGAGTATTGATTGGAGTATATTACATGCTTGTGAGTTATTCGACAAATTCATGTCTTCTCTAGATATTTCTGGAACTACAGTATTGTTCCGCTTGTTCGAAGGAGAATGATTCTGCTGCAATAATGATGAAGCTGTTGTAAAATGTGAAACAGATATATCGTTCTGCGGCATTAGACCCATTCCAATGACATTCGTCGAGGTTGAAGCTATATTCAACTCAGACGACGGTGATGTCATAGCATCATTTATCATAGCCATTGTAGGCATTGGAACCGAGGCTGACTGAGCTATAGATGTGTGTGTAGATGCAGCTGTCGGTTTGTCTAAAGCTGTGGATTGATGATGCATTGGTAATTTCCTGAAAATAAACAATGATGTAAACAGTTGTTCAATAATATGCTTATAACACTTATTTTTCAGCAAAATAAAAATCAAAAATTACAAAAGGATTCGCTGAATTGCAATCGAGTCACGCATTAGAAAGGAAATAAGGAAGAGTAGGACAATTTCTGGTCATTTCGCATAAAGAGAGCATGAATTTCTTTGAAATGGTGCTGAAAATATTGATGACGATTATAGTGAAAAAATGTAATAAGATTAATTATAACAGCTGCTGACAAATTAAGAAACGAACAGATAAGTGCAACAGGCGCTAGTCACAACTTTTTTTCATATCAAAGTGGCCAAGCATGACCTTGTGGAATCAAACAGACGCGTTCTTATCTTACAGCTAGAAATCTGCATTAAAACTAGACGATTATAGAATTTGAACGAGTAATGTGACGAAATTGACTGAATGCTATTCGATTTTTCATTTTTATTGTTAAAAAAGTAGAGAAAGAATAAGATGTTAGAAACTGTTGTTTTCACCCCCCCCCCCAACAACTCTCGATTAGCTTAAGTGAGTGTAATGCGAAGACAATAACGAAAGAACACAAGTGAAGAGTAGTGAAAGAGACTTATCGAGAGAAGAAAAGAAACACAAAGAGAGAGAGATAATTCAGAGTAAAGAGAATAAGAATGATAGAAAATAAACGAGTGAGAGAAGGAGATAAGGTTTTTGGGGAAAGGTGGGAGAGAAGAGCGACAAAGATGAAAAACAAGATATTCCAGTCAGTTAAGATAGAGACAGAAAGAACGAATAATACTTGACAAACTTCTGTTGCAGAGATCAATTAACTTTTTTTACATTTTTTCTGATATTCCTTCATTTCATTTTATTCATTTTTTGTTTGAGAGATGACGTTATTGGAACAGCTTTTTCAGTGTTCATATGTATTTCTGTGCAAGTGAAACACAAAAAGTCCAAAGATATTCCAAGTAGCGATACATCTCAAGAAATTAGTTATGGTCTTGTTTTTCAAGAAAACTATTTCGAAGGAAAATAATGATTTCTCTTATCTATCTATTTCTATCATAGTCTCAATATAATTCCATAAAAAACTAACAAATACGTCAACATTACTATCTTAAAAGGAATATTAACATGATATTCTTCATACAAAACACCATTCTCATCGTTTTTTACTCGAAATTTGTTCAATAATTTAGGAAAAAACAACTTATTCTTTTTTCATTTTTTTATTTTTCAAGAAAACTTCGATCAAAATTCGCTCTATGAATACTTTGAAAATAAAAATGTATGTTGAGAAACACATTTAATGACCCATATAACTACTGTCAGAAAGCAACTGTTAGGTGGTCAATGTTAATAAAAGAGACAATTGGCTTTCGTTTGACCGCTAATTGCTTTATTAATGATTATCCTTTGAAGAACATTTTATTCTATTAGCTGAGAATGACTGATTGTAGCATAAAAGCGCTGTGTATTGAATGGAATAGAAAGATATTCCTTAGAGACGGACTAACTTAATCAAACTACTTTCGAAATTATTCGTCTTATTGTTGTTTTTCGTTCAGAAGCAGCCACAACAAACAAAACGTGTCGAAGTAAGAAAAAGCTTGAAAAAATAGGAAGAATAAGTAAAAGACAAGGAGTATTGAAGAGAGAGTAGGAGATATAGAGATATAGAGAGAAAGATGGAGGGATAAACAATCTTCTTCATCCTCATTCATTATAAGCCATCTAAAGTTTTCACAATTTCCAATGACCGATTGAACATCTCACATTTTGTGTTCAGCGATTTCAACCGATTTATATTGTTATTAACGCTCCATTCGAATTTACGGTTGACTTACGGGATGTAAAAACCAGTTTGTATGTAATAGTGAGTGGCCTAGGCTATAAGGATACAGAAAAGCGAAGAGAAATCGCAAAGAAAGCCATCCATTTCGAAAACTTTCCAGAAAAAGAATATTCATGAAAGGAACACGCAGTATATATATATTTATATATATATATAAAAGTGAAAAAAAGAGAAAGAGAAAGCTTACTGATTCTATTCAATTGTCCACACATGTTAACCATTGTTCGCCTTTCAAATACAGAATTTATTGATGTGGCAGGTTGACAAAAATCGGAACAAAGTTGACAATCCAATTCCTTCGTCTTGTTGCAGTTGGCGTTTTCTCCTTTTTGTATGTATGCAACAATGAGAAGAGTAAAAGAGAATGAAAAAAACGTTGCCGGCTTTTGTATGAGAAACCTGTAAAGTAGTAGGTCAGACCGAATGTTAATAGATATTTGGGGATAGCTGAATAAATATATGAACGACGCTATGAACAAGTAATAATATTAAATTAAACGAAAACAATGATTTGCCTCTTTTTTTTCTTTTTGTAAGAAGGCAAAAACAGAAAAATCTTAATGACCTAGAGTAACATATGGTAGCAGGACATGCAGTGAAAGAATCTCTCACAGAAGCAGATAGAGCGCGGAAGTGAGAGACAAAAAAAAAGGAGAAATAGACGGACTTAGCAAATATAATAGGAATAGAGATGAAAAATGGCAGTGACCATACTATAATCGCTATACGAACGAGAGACATCCAGAGAAAAAGACAATAAGAGTGAGGAATCAGTCGGTGACTATAAAATGATCAGTGACAGGCTATGAGCTATAGAAAGACAGAAACATAGAAACAGACACTTACCGAGTAAAATACAGAGTGACTAACAGAGAGGTCAATGACACTATAGGAATTATTAGAAAGGCAAAATAGTGTATAAGAGACCGCAGAGCGTTAGATAAAGAAAGAGGATGAGGTCATTGCTCAAAAAAGAGTTCTCAACGAGAGCAGACGGAACACGATAAAGTCAAAATAAGAGGATAACAAGATCAAAGGTCATATATTTTCAAAAAAGGGAATTTAGTCATAGGATTAACAGGATAACGAGAGAAAAAGAGATGAAGATAGAAAGGAGGAATTAAGGAGGTACGACGTAGAAGATAATACGGAAGAGAGGTTAGTGGCTCAAATCAATGTATGTGACAACAGATGCTGTTGCACATCTGGGCAACGGACAAAACAAGCAGTTATAAGACCAATGAAAAAAATGGTTTTGATGTTGTTATGCCCGAACAGCCCAAATATCGAAACAAGCAAATGCATTTTTGTTTCAATTAAGCATAAATTACAGAATTGTATAAAATAAAAAACTTTGAGAAATTCAATGCAAATATACAAAGCAAAAGCAAATAGAAGAGAAGAGAAGGAATAGAGGGTCACACATCCTGCATTCGACGCACATACAGACTATCATAATAACTAGGATGAAACATAGAGACGGACAAAATGCGGGAAAAAAACTTGATGGCACATCATAATATATATATTGAGCTGTTCTTATAAGCTTTTGAGTACCATCGTGATGCGTTTTAATTCAAAATTTCGTTATATATAGCTTTTCGAAAAGTATCTTAGTCTTATTAAAGAGCTAAGAACAGATGCAAAAACATGCGAATGATTAATGATATTCAATAGAAGCAGACGGTCTCATCCAGCTTCATTAATCGTTAATGTAACAGATGACGCTGTCTCTTAATGGTATTTGCCACATTTAAGTATATTCAATATCAAACATCTTATGGCTACCACAAAGAGGGTATACGGTAGCGTTGGCGTGCCCAATCCAATTCTCCGTTTTTTTTTCACTTCGCAACTAATTCAAACGGTTTAAAGAGCCATTTAGTGCAAGAAAATTTTAATGTTGCCATCGAAAATGATGGAAATCAAAGAGAAAAAGCAAAGAAAGACTTGCAGAATGGTTGAAAACGAGCACATTTCACTACTACGTCACATCATGCAGTGTAAATGATTCAAGACTGGTGATTATAATCAAATCATTTTATCAATAACTATTCATTTATCTGAATGTTGCCATCTGACTCAAACGAAGAAGAGAAACACAATGAGGGAAATCATAAGAGCGTCAGAATACAAAGGAATTAACAAAGAGATAGGAGAGGATGACTCTGATTCTTTTTATGCAAAAACTCGGAGCTATGTTGAACTTTTTTGAAAAAAAAAAGAAAAAATCGATTTTTAAAAAAAAGAGAGAGAGTGCCTTTCAGATTGCCAAGAATGAAAGACGCAGAGAGTAGCAGAAGAGACACAGATGGAAGGCGTTGTTCTCTGTCCCATTCTTACTTCCCTCTTTCTTTTACTTCTCTTTCGTCTTCCACAGTCTTTTACTCTCTATCTATCTCCTTCTTTCTATTTCTCTCTCACACATTTTGTTACTCTTTTTTCCAGTGTGTTTCGTATTCTCTGTTTTGTCTCTTTCATCCACTTTTTGGTCGGAATCCTCTCATATTCACTTTCAGTCTCATCTCTCTTTCTCTCTTACAAATAAAATTTTTCTATTTTTCTTCTCCTCTTATCTAAACAAAAAACTCTCTTTATTTTTCAGACCTCGCTCTTTTCGTTTGCAACTGAATGGTACGAGAGAGAACGAATGCGCTATTATCCTTCCCCTACCACCCTGTCGTCCTCAATTCCAAAAACAGCAGTAAATAAACAAAACGATAGCTAAATGTCAGTTATCGCATCATGTTAGTCAAATGAACAAATGAATAAACATGAGAAGGTAATTCTTCTACCGATGCAAAAATGCGCTTTTATGCTTTAGAATTATTCAGAGTCAAAAGCAATGTCTAGTCTCATTTAAATAACAATTCATTTGAGTATAAATGTTTTAATTTGCATTAACTTTGAATAAAAATTTTCAAAAAAATCATTTTCATTGATTTTGACATTCTGAATCAATTTTATTTTTGGATTCACAGTATGTTATGATGGATAGGCTGCATTGCCACAACAACTATATGTCCTTCAATCAAATGCATATTCATCATTTTAATTGAAAATATGCTCATTTTTATTGAACATTGCCAATTTTCTAACAATTATTTCATGACAAGAAGCTCAAAAACATCATTTCATCATTCATTTTTCATCAAAATATTTATAAAAATGAGATAGATAGAAACATTGAAAATATAGCCTATGCAACTACTAGACGTTATGCAAACAGATAGGAGGAGAAAATAAAAAGAAAAAAACAAACATGCACATAAGAGGTCGCTGTATTGATTAGTAGAAAAGTCTTACTAGAGCAGATGTAGTCTTATTTGATGAGAAAGAGATTAAAGGATTGTTTTTGTGATCTATTGAGCAAAAGGAAACAACTACTTAATAAGGATATGTTGTTTACGACATCATTGGTTAACACAACTTTATCTCATCCTATGTTCATTTTGAATAATTAATTCTATTTTTGGATATATGCAAGGAAATGATGTTTGAAATAATAGAAAAGTTATGTAATGCATAGGTGGAGCATATAGATGCACGCTACATGCTTCACCTGATTAGCTTTACTTGGATGATATTACTTTTCCAAACAATTTTTGAATCAGGAAGTTAAAGCGGCTTTGATAACATCATTCAATGTCATTCTTTTCTCGAGGATTAAGAAAATTTCAGATCTTTTCCCATTTCAAGAAGAAATAAAACATAGGCTTCATAATAGGAGCTATGCACAGCAGAATTTGAAAAACTATTGAATTTCATTTTCTATCTCGCTGTTACCGGTACGAATCTTAGTTACATTTTTTTAAAGCTCAAACTTTGTTGGAAACATAACTTTCATCGAACAGTCCCACTTTTCGGAATATTATTTTCGTAAGGACCTGGGCTTATTCGATATGCAACCATATTATCGTTAGTAGTAGGTATGTGTTTTGGACTTGAATTATGTAAGGTGCAAAATGTGCTTGAGTGTTACATTTTTTCTTTCATAATGAAAAAAAAATTAAAAAACTAAGAGCTCAGAAGCAAACCAGAAATAAAAATAAAACAACAGAGCTCAAAAGCAAACCAAAAATAAAAATTAAACAACAGAGCGTTCCGATACCCGATTGCGGCAACGGGCTGACAATTGGCGATCACGCTTCTTTGATAATAGATGTCTGTTATCAGGAATAGGTGTAGCGGAAGTGATCGTTCGTATGAATGAGATGTAACTAAAAGCATTCTTGAGTAAGGTCAATTAAAAAGGAGTGAAGTTACAGAGTTGAAAATTAAGTACGAAGCGATGTAAAGAAAAAAAAGATCAGAGAAAATACTACCAGTGCTAGTTGAACAGGCTAAGGAGCCGGAGCAAGAACGGAGACATCGACCGCTCGAGGTCACATCTCAAGCTCGACTGGTTAGCATTCTGTTATAATTCCATCTGAGTTACATTTTGAGATGATTTTCAAATTTCAAAAGAAATGAGCATATTTTCAATTAAAATGATGAATATGCATTTGATTGAAGGACATATAGTTGTTGTGGCAATGCAGCCTATCCATCATAACATACTGTGAATCCAAAAATAAAATTGATTCAGAATGTCAAAATCAATGAAAATGATTTTTTTGAAAATTTTTATTCAAAGTTAATGCAAATTAAAACATTTATACTCAAATGAATTGTTATTTAAATGAGACTAGACATTGCTTTTGACTCTGAATAATTCTAAAGCATAAAAGCGCATTTTTGCATCGGTAGAAGAATTACCTTCTCATGTTTATTCATTTGTTCATTTGACTAACATGATGCGATAACTGACATTTAGCTATCGTTTTTTTCTCTGATACACTTTTCTGCATTTCTTATAATTGATTTCGTATAATCGAATGATCCCTCATTCTTATTTCATTTTTCCTTGAACGTTTCTCGTCCGTATACTGATCATAGTCACCGCGATAAAATATAGAAAAAATAAGAGAGAATGTTTTATACTTCAGATCATCTGTTACATAGGTATAACATGAAATAATGTTGATGAGGAAGTGTGAAAACAAATTACAATCGAAAACAAAGTTAATTGAGTAGAAATCATCTGAATTCTGAGATATTGGATTTTCGTGAGAGCATCCAGTTTGATAACATTCAATAAAGTGATGTAAAAAAGACTACCAGAACGCTGTAGCAGTTATCGATTGAAAAAAATTGTTTTTAATCATATCCAATCGGAGAACTATCAATGTTAGTAGTTATGCTATACTAAACTACTGATGAGGGTATGAGTGTGAAAGATGTCTGGCACGAAAGCACAAAAACGTCAAAATAATACTTTTGCAACTTTTTTGTTGAAAAATAATATACGTCGAGTAGAATGCGTAGGATTATATCCATTTGCTCAGTTAAAATGTGGACTGATAAGTCTAGAAAGTGTAATACAGATAGAGCAACAGCTGACCCGTTATAAAAATACGACAAACGTCTTGACATGCATGCTTATTGTGATGTATGATGTTTTAGAATTAATTTTTTCATCAAAAAAACGTTCTATCCTCTCGATCAGAAAAAGATAGCGATAACCCAATTTGATTCCATCTGAATTCTCAGAATCTTACGAAAAGTTATTCTCAGTCTTAATTTTACTCGTTATTTTGCTTATAAGGTTCTGTAACAATCGCGCAAATCAAAGAATTTACTATTGAAAACAAAGTTAATTCAGTTGAATTTTCTTTTTTCATAATGTAGTGCATTTAGTTGATATACCAGCTGTTTGTGTTACACAGTGAATTTTTAAAGACACATACGAAGAGATGATGAGTCAGCTGCTCCATATCTTTTTCAACTTATGCACGCGAAACTTGAAAAATGCCAATGTGTTCAAACATTTATTTTCGAAGCAACACAGAAAAACGTTTACAATCGGCAAGAGTCAGTTTCTGAGATTAAAATTGTTCTTACCTCTTGGTATTGTATTATCTCTTTATTGAATATGAGTATTACTCATTCATTTTCAGTGTTAGTGAGCACACATGTCGTATGAAACCGTTGAACGAGTAATTTTTTATAGTTCATTTTCCTCAATCATTTCATTCCCTATTTAGGAAAGTGTATGTGTAGGAGGTGTCGATCTCGTTAATCGTCATCAGTTATCTAACTATCAGGACAGGGAACTACAACGTTTCATTGATGCGAACTCTCATTTACTTCAATGGGTTGATGAAGAGAAGATAAGTAAGAGGGTTACTTTTTTTTGAATTGAATTCTAAAATTAAGCCAATCGCAACTTGAGAAAAGAGAACTCTCCTTCGAATTATGCCAACAAGAGTAGAGCTATGTCATCTGAACCAGGTCTTCGTGACCATTACAACTCAACTAAAAATCTCGCAAAAGTAATCTGATCATATGATAAGTATATAAGAGAGAAACAAATTTTTTTTAAGCAGTTCAAATCTGGTCGTGAAGCTGAGAATGAGAGCAGTCCTCTCAAATGCCTAAAGCCACCAAGTATTGACCGTAAGCTCATCTGGTTCTAACATTTAGATCAATGTTTGTTCATATAGATGCCAACTACACCTCAGAATTCCCAGGCATAGAAAACATAACAGATAACAACTCTTTGAGTGATTTCATCAATAAAATGAAGAGCAATGAGAGTTTAAACAAGAGTAATTCTCATTTATATTCCGAACAAAGAGATCGTTACAACTCAACTAAAAATCTCGCAAAAGTAATCTGATCATATGATAAGTATATAAGAGAGAAACAAATTTTTTTTTAAGCAGTTAAAATCTTGTCGTGAAGCTGAGATCGAGAGCAGTCCTCTCAAATGCCCAAAGCCACCAAGTATTGACCGTAAGTTCATCTGGTTCTAACATTTAGATCAATGTTTGTTCATATAGATGCCAACTACACCTCAGAATTCCCAGGCATAGAAAACATAACAGATAACAACTATTTGAGTGATTTTCTCGATAAAATGAAGAGCAATGAGAGTTTAAACAAGAGTAATTCTTATTCATATTCCAAGTATTTTGAATTTTGTAGATTCTCGCGCCAATTCAATTATTAGCAACACCACATCTAATTACTATCCTACCTATTCTGAGAGTGGTTACGGTAAGATAGGATATTCATCAAAAACGGACGGTTCTGAAAACATCAATCCGGCTGAAAGATCTTGCTCCGTTCCTCACAACTCCAACAAAGAGCGCCCCACATCAGCTGCCGGGACACAGTCAGAATATGGCTACATAGATCGTAACAAAAACTATTATAATAGTCCAGGCAGTACTCTAAAAAGGTGCTACAAATTTTCTTTTCATTTGTCCCAACTAACCAAATATTGATAACAGAAAAGGTGTTAGCTGGCTCGATCAAGAACGTGCTAGGTCTCTGTCACCAGATGCTTATCAGCTGAACACTGTAAGTTTACTATGCTATCATAACAATAAAATTATTCTCACTTTTCCTCCCCTTTTCTATTAGGGCTTTCTGTTCATTATTCATCTTCCTTTTGTTTTCTCTTGCGTAGTTCTTTTAATAGAAAAGACATCGAGTTGAAACAAATCAAGCCATTCTAAACTAGACGTTGAGGGCTGAACTTTACAACGTTCTCCACCTACTCATTTCTTCTTAGATGAATAATGTGAAGCGATATCTGTAGCGAACTTAAATGTAAAGATGAGCAGAAAAATAGAAAAGAAAAGAGAGAATATTTTGTCTCCCAGACCATCTGTTACATAGCTATAACACGAAATAATGTTGATTAGGAAGAGTGCAGACAAAAAACAATAAAAAGAGAAAGTAAGATAGAGAGAGCAACGCCTTCGGAATATTTTCGTGGTGTAATATACATCAGGAAGAGTGGGCAGAAATACAACGACAGATAGACCTGCACTAAGTGAAGCGTTGTTTTCCTCTTTTTTCTTTTCATTTCATTTATTTCTCTTCTAACGTAGCGTTCTCAAAAGCACATGATACTTTCATTTTCTGTTAATATAATAATATGTATGTATATTTTCTCAACCTTTTTTTTTACTTTAAAGCATTGTCTCCTTATCTCTAATTTTTTCATTTTATCTTCTTCAGCCCGCCATGTCCCAATACGGAAGCATTGGAAATCTTAACTTTCGCGATAATGCTGGAAGCCCTGCGTACTCCAGCCTCGGAAAGCATAAGGTTAGTATCATACATGTTTGAAAAAGTATTGGTGTGGAATGTTTGTGGAAGAACAAGGTAGTTTTTCAAAAACTGCTTACCTTCACTGGTTAACTCAACTCATGCTATTCACTTCTGTCATTGATTAACATCACTATTTGCTTCATCAGTTTCAATCGAAAAAATTGTTGGAACCAGATGCTAGTGCCGTAGGCGTTTGCTTGCAACAGCTGTTATCATTTGTTGTAAAGCAATCTCTATTGCTCTCATTCAAATCCACCTCCGCACTATCCGATAATAAACTTTTATGAGGATATGAATAAATAATAGACTTTAAGAGTTACCAGCAAACTTTTGTAGAACTTTCAAATTTTTCTCAAAAACTCCAAAACGCCCACCCATTCACTTTAAATAGAGCACTACCAAAAACCTTTCAGAAGAATTTTTTTTTCATGTTTCCATTATGGCGCACAATCAAAAAGTTTTTTAACCATATAAGAGATACATGAACTTTCCTTATTTGCTCCTAAACGCAGACAACAAAACCTCAGTCATTTGTTTGTAGCATCTGTTAATGAATTTCGTAGAGCTATTTCTTTTGCCCTTCTCGAATCCAACTCCGCACAATTTGATCGAGCTTCACAAATTTTCCAAATATTTCGAAAGAGGATGAAATAATATTTTAAAAACCAGTTTACATTCTTATTCGATGTTGATTCATATCTTAATAGGACGACTACAACCGATTTGAAACTCGAGGACATGCGAGAGCACACGCTAGAGCTAATTCTCCTTTTGAGGAAAGCCGTTTCGGAGGTTTTGGAGACCGCCCAGGAAGCGGAGTCGAACTCACCTCTCATCAATGGAATGGAGGGGAGGTGTGTCTTTTGTTTCTTTACGAAGTTACAAGTTTATATCACAAATTAAAGATTATCACTGATCCTACTGCAGTTCCGAAAGGATTAAAACCGAGAAGAATCTACTATTCTCCTATTGGTGACGGAACAGTCGCCGCTGATGGATACGAATTAAAAAGGTACAAATACTATTATTTTTGTTATGAGCAAAATTATTAACAGACGTCCTCTCGATCTGTCTCCTAAGGTAACAATCACTCAACTCCAACATATGGACCGCGGAGAAAAAGGTCATGGTGGAGTTAATGTTTATGAGAAGAGTTGGAGTAATTCAATGGGAGGTCCTGGTAAATTATCATCTTTGGGATACTACTGATTCCGCAATTAAGATGGACGAAACTCTGCTATAGGCAGTGAATATGGCCCAGGAAGTGGTAGAAGCTCTCGTGTCGGGGCTTTGAGTCCAGCCGATAAGAGCGATTTTCCTAGTAATTATGGGAAACCTGGTGCTGGTAGTGATGGAAATAATCATCATCCTAACGGCTCTCGTGGTTTCTCTGAATTCCCAGATCTGAATGACGTACTCGGAATCAATGGGCCAAAGAATAACAACTTTGGTAGAAGTCCAAATGGTAATTCTGATATTCCTAGAAACAACTTTGGTGGTGATGAATATCCAAGAGATGGATCAGCGGACAACGCGAAATCCCCAAGTAAAAATTGAAAATCGTTCTCTTTTCACTGTCATTCTTAACTTAGGGTGTCTTTCTTCATCCCCATATTCTACTTCGAACAATTATAAATTAGTTGTCAAAACTGGATATTTAATCAGTAATCCTCGGGAGCTCATTCACCAGGTGAGTTCTTATATACAAGTGAATCACATGAAACATATCAGAAATCCAAATGATTTCATAAAGAAAGTTTCTATATGTTCTAATAAAATGCATTTAGTATGCAACAACTACTCCAGCTGCTGTGATGGATGTGCAAGATAATATTCCATCCAGAACTACTGTTAAATCTGTCTCGGTAGATAAGCGGCTTCAATCAACTCAGTGGTAGACTCTTTTTATTGTTAAAATGAAATGTGGAATAGTAATAAGATGAAGGTTCATTCAAATATATATATATTCAACTTACAATATTCAACAAAGAATACAATGCACAGTATAATATATCAAAAGTATAACAACGAGAGTTTTTTTTATAGTTATGAAGGAATAGCTATCTCGATAGAAAACGGATCCAGGATAGAGTTATCGCTATTCCATTGGAAACTCAACTTAGAACTTATTATGAATTCGAGTGAATCCTACGCAAAAAATGTTTTTTTTCTCTAGAGTGATATCGTTTGTCATTTCGTAATAGCGAGTATGATTCAGTGATAGGAGATGAAACTATTGCCATTCCAAGCGCACAAACACTTCAATCATTACATCCGAGATCACACCAGATACTATTCGGTCATGCTTTGAACTACCCGTCTTTTACACAACAACTTGCAACTACATCGCATTACCTAAACAACCCAATGACACTTCCATTCGAAATGATGTCTAACACCTCGGCTAGAGCAAGTATCAGACAGACATCTATTAGAGAAAAATGAAACAAAAAGAGCAGTCCCCACTGCTTCACTCTCATGAAAACTTCACTTTGATAAAAAGGGATCAAAATACAACAACAAGCGAATGAGAAAACACGAACCATCTGTCCTTGATCAGATATCGAGGTGTTTCACAACTTCGGGATGAATTTCAACGACGCAAAAGCTATAGATAAACACTATAAGCTTACTATCCAACCGTACACAGACTCGATCTTGGGGTTGAATGAACCCTGCTTCTCAAATCTCATTCAAATTCTATCCGAATTTCATCTATTTTGGATTCGAGGCTCGAGAAAATAATTGAGCTTCGAACGTTGTTTTTTCACTTATTTTTACTAAACAATTCACCAACCATACCAAAAGTTCCACCTTATTTGGTTTAAGTTCAGTAGAGATAGCTCAGATCGGCACTATGGTTGGACACTCTTCGAGATGTCCTTGTATACCCCTCCTGGTTGATCTACTGATCTACAGTTACAAGTAACTTCCCTGAATCACGCTTACAGTTAGGTTTTTCGCTGTTTCGGAGTACAGTGTTAGATAGAGGGGCCAAGCTCCCGCCACTATATGGTCGTTGACGACACACAGTACTTCGAATAACGTACTCGGAAACAGTCCATCTGGTAAATCTGCTACTCCTGGAAATAACTTTGGGGGTGATGACTACCCAAGAGATGGATCAGCGGATCACACAAAATTCCCAAGTGAAACTTGAAAAACATTTTCTCTTCATAGTCATTTCCATTTTAGGAAATCTCTCTTCATTGTTCCACTGGGTATTACAAAATTGATGACGAACACGAAAAAAATGTTTTCATCTATATAACACGTTTGAATGTTTTCTAATACAATATGTTCAGTATGCGACAGCCACTCCAGTTGCTGTCGAGAAATGAAAGTGAGCTTTAAAAAAGTGATATTTCACTTCAAAAATATACTTTCCGCTTTCACTCAATAACAAAGAGATGCCAATACACAGTTGTAACATCTGAACCAACAAGATGCACATTCACATGAGCGAATCAAAGAGATTTCGAGGGGCATGAACCAGGTGTTTCGGAGTAAACAGTTATTTATAATATTTGTGTTATATTCATCATTTATGAATCATGATTCAATATTTACAACAACTTTCTTAGTGAAAAAATTTTTTTTTGCTACAGATATCGCTTCACATTATTCATCTAAGAAGAAATGAGTAGGTGGAGAACGTTGTAAAGTTCAGCCCTCAACGTCTAGTTTAGAATGGCTTGATTTGTTTCAACTCGATGTCTTCTCTGTCGGATTGATGTTTTCAGAACCGTCCGTTTTTGATGAATATCCTATCTTACCGTAACCACTCTCAGAATAGGTAGGATAGTAATTAGATGTGGTGTTGCTAATAATTGAATTGGCGCGAGAATCTACAAAATTCAAAATACTTGGAATATGAATAAGAATTACTCTTGTTTAAACTCTCATTGCTCTTCATTTTATCGAGAAAATCACTCAAATAGTTGTTATCTGTTATGTTTTCTATGCCTGGGAATTCTGAGGTGTAGTTGGCATCTATATGAACAAACATTGATCTAAATGTTAGAACCAGATGAACTTACGGTCAATACTTGGTGGCTTTGGGCATTTGAGAGGACTGCTCTCGATCTCAGCTTCACGACAAGATTTTAACTGCTTAAAAAAAAATTTGTTTCTCTCTTATATACTTATCATATGATCAGATTACTTTTGCGAGATTTTTAGTTGAGTTGTAACGATCTCTTTGTTCGGAATATAAATGAGAATTACTCTTGTTTAAACTCTCATTGCTCTTCATTTTATTGATGAAATCACTCAAAGAGTTGTTATCTGTTATGTTTTCTATGCCTGGGAATTCTGAGGTGTAGTTGGCATCTATATGAACAAACATTGATCTAAATGTTAGAACCAGATGAGCTTACGGTCAATACTTGGTGGCTTTAGGCATTTGAGAGGACTGCTCTCATTCTCAGCTTCACGACCAGATTTGAACTGCTTAAAAAAAATTTGTTTCTCTCTTATATACTTATCATATGATCAGATTACTTTTGCGAGATTTTTAGTTGAGTTGTAATGGTCACGAAGACCTGGTTCAGATGACATAGCTCTACTCTTGTTGGCATAATTCGAAGGAGAGTTCTCTTTTCTCAAGTTGCGATTGGCTTAATTTTAGAATTCAATTCAAAAAAAAGTAACCCTCTTACTTATCTTCTCTTCATCAACCCATTGAAGTAAATGAGAGTTCGCATCAATGAAACGTTGTAGTTCCCTGTCCTGATAGTTAGATAACTGATGACGATTAACGAGATCGACACCTCCTACACATACACTTTCCTAAATAGGGAATGAAATGATTGAGGAAAATGAACTATAAAAAATTACTCGTTCAACGGTTTCATACGACATGTGTGCTCACTAACACTGAAAATGAATGAGTAATACTCATATTCAATAAAGAGATAATACAATACCAAGAGGTAAGAACAATTTTAATCTCAGAAACTGACTCTTGCCGATTGTAAACGTTTTTCTGTGTTGCTTCGAAAATAAATGTTTGAACACATTGGCATTTTTCAAGTTTCGCGTGCATAAGTTGAAAAAGATATGGAGCAGCTGACTCATCATCTCTTCGTATGTGTCTTTAAAAATTCACTGTGTAACACAAACAGCTGGTATATCAACTAAATGCACTACATTATGAAAAAAGAAAATTCAACTGAATTAACTTTGTTTTCAATAGTAAATTCTTTGATTTGCGCGATTGTTACAGAACCTTATAAGCAAAATAACGAGTAAAATTAAGACTGAGAATAACTTTTCGTAAGATTCTGAGAATTCAGATGGAATCAAATTGGGTTATCGCTATCTTTTTCTGATCGAGAGGATAGAACGTTTTTTTGATGAAAAAATTAATTCTAAAACATCATACATCACAATAAGCATGCATGTCAAGACGTTTGTCGTATTTTTATAACGGGTCAGCTGTTGCTCTATCTGTATTACACTTTCTAGACTTATCAGTCCACATTTTAACTGAGCAAATGGATATAATCCTACGCATTCTACTCGACGTATATTATTTTTCAACAAAAAAGTTGCAAAAGTATTATTTTGACGTTTTTGTGCTTTCGTGCCAGACATCTTTCACACTCATACCCTCATCAGTAGTTTAGTATAGCATAACTACTAACATTGATAGTTCTCCGATTGGATATGATTAAAAACAATTTTTTTCAATCGATAACTGCTACAGCGTTCTGGTAGTCTTTTTTACATCACTTTATTGAATGTTATCAAACTGGATGCTCTCACGAAAATCCAATATCTCAGAATTCAGATGATTTCTGTCGTTGAATCCATTATATCAGTTTTCAATATTTTTTCATCAAAATCTTTTTTTTTAAGTCTCCCTTTTCAGAAATAATCAGTTTTGTAGTTGGAAAGTTGGTAGATAAGCTCATATAGTATAATAGTTAGAAACTTCCTGAAAGTATATTATGAATTTAATGGATATCGATAGCCCAGACGAAAAAGATGTTTCATACAGTCGGTTAGCTCGAGTATTACATAGATGTGGTTACAAGTTCTGTTTTTCAGTATTCAAAGAATGTTCGAATCGCATCATCATTATCCTTATAGTGAATTAAAACATGTGAGCATCCATATAAACGTTCACAAAAATGCCGATCACGTTATTACAATGTTACTAACGATATGTAGCAACGATGTCATATGGTATGATGATGAACTCATGCAGATTGCTTAGTTATTTGTATGTTTAGGACTGCTACAAGAGATTTACAAGAGTTTGCGGCGTTTGATACTATTATACATAAGTGTGCGTTCGATCGAAGGTATTCAAATTTGAAAGAGATCATTTATAACACAGGAACGCCATTATCGCAATTAGAAGTTGAATAATCATTTTAATTCCACGTTGTAACATGTATTTCAAGCTACAAGTGTCCGAATATGCTGCTCGGCTGTCACAATTGTTAGAAACAGAGTCGATAACGTGTAACTCGTTCTTGGAATTTCTAGAAGTATTGTACCAGCATAATGGCGTTTATATAAAGATATTTTCAGATGGATTTTCGAGGAAATCACTTCAAATCAATTGATCACAAAGCTATCAATAGTCCAGCAATTGCTGCAGCTGTTGTAACAAAGCCCTACATAACAGAAAAACGAAATCATATGTCATTGAAGGTGATTATGTTTTTGATTCATTACTTCATTCAATAAACAACAGCTAGGAGATATCATATCGATTTGTGAGATGAACGACTCTAAACAAGATAACGAGATTCTATGGAAAGGCAAAGTCACTGTTCCGTCTTTTGGACGTAAAGATGGAAAAACTCTGAATTTAGAGGTATAGTAAAGAGATGTGAAATACTTAATGAGAACACATGTAATACTGTTCAGGTAGGATATTTCCCAAGTGACTGTGTCTGCCTCATAGAGAAAGAAGAGTTAGAAAAAGTTTTCGAAGACATAAAGGTACAGATAGCTGTCTCGGCGCGAAATTTTTATTTTTATATTTATAGACAACGAAACCACCAACTAAACTCTTCCAAGATCGATCCTTTATAAATTTTATCTTGAATGAGCTGAAAATTAGAAAACGTGTGCCAGTTTTCGGAACAGATCTCACTGAGCACTTGGTTAAAGCAGAAAGACAATGTAGAAACCTTTTCGAAATGTTTAATTTTTAAAGTATTTTTAAGATCCTCTTGTTGTTGAGCAGTGTTCCAAAATAATAGAAGAATTGGGTCTTGTCACAGGAATTTATAGACAATGTGGAGTACAGTCAAACATCAAACGATTGAGGTATAACGCACTTTTCGCTCATTATTATTATCAATATTGTAGGAGTAAGTTTGATAATGGAGAAACTCCTCATCTTGAAGATATCGGGGAAAAAGATATTTATTCCATTTCTTCGCTTCTTAAGCAGTATTTCCGAGAACTTCCAACTCCTTTATTCACAGCACAATTCTGCAAAGCAGCGTGGGTATGTTACTGAATATGAGATGTTATAAGTAATTCTGTTGTTTGAGATTAACTTCGAAAGCACAGCTGATGAGGTTCCACGAGATTTCATGGAAGAGCTGCTTTCAAGCTTACCTCCCGCACATTACAGGTTTTTTTCGAAAAAAGAAAGAATTGCAAACATTTATCGTTTCAGCACAGCTTGTTACCTTCTTTTACATCTGAATAAGTTGCTAGAATTCGAAAATCTTACGGATATGACGGTCAAGTCGCTATCAATTGTTTGGGCTCCCAATCTTTTTAGGTTGCATCCCTCAGAATTTTTTCAGTTTTTTCTCTAGCTGCAAGCAATTTTTTGATTTGATTAATAGTTTGTTTTTTAGAAGCCAAGAAAACAATATGCTGAATTATTTGACGATACAAACAAATATCTGTAGTTATCTCATATCTAATGCTAAAAGTCTTTTCCATCCGGATGATCAGTTACTAAGTAGGATGAATCTCTATTCATTGTCACTTATAATCATTTTACAGTTGATAATGGAAAGGAGAAGCTATCTGATACTCACTCATTATCTTTTAGAAATTTTTACGATCTCAAGTTAGATAATTCGAATTGGAAACAAAATTTTTTGATCTGATTTAGGCGATTTCGACGCTTAGCTTCAATCCCTATCTTCATACAAAAGCAATTGGGGACATTTCGTGAAACTCTCAATTTTCTTAAATTGACGAACAATTCCATGAGAGGAGTTGGAAAATTGCGTAAGCATTCCACACGGGTAGATGAAATAAACTAAGCTATAAAACAGCTTTTATTTCAATTAGAACGGGATCGATACTGCAGCCACAAACTATGTTTGGACCTACAGTAACCAGGGTGCTGCGAACAGCGAAGCTGAGGATGAGCCAATTGAAAAGAGCAGAGAAAAGAGAATAACCTTCTCAATGAATCCGGAAAAATGTCTGATGGCTAACAGTGTGTGAATAAATACTCACAAATAAGTATTTTCAGTTGAGATACAAGATTCTAGATGGACAGAGAGTTACATAATGGAATCGGAATCAGATGGTGACTCAGAGCCGGACTCAGATGTGGACAGCATCAATTTGGAAATGAGTCGATATGATAATGTTGATACGGTTTTGTGCAGAAAATCATTACGGAGATCGTGATAGTAGACGAACACTTGTGTGCGTTCACATTTCATTGTTATTTTGTTTTTTTTTATTGTTTTCTTTTCCCATATCAACATGGACAGAGATTGTGATTTATTATATTTTGGAGAATTTTCATTTTGTTGTGTTTTTTTTAAAAGAAGATATTACACACATGAGTCTAAACAATATGCACAAAGTTATAATGACATATAGATCGAGCCGACAAATCTCATAAATTAATCAACATAGTTTCAGACAATATTATGACCTTCTACAAATCGTTTGTGCGATTATAGGTCTCTAGGGCATATGTTCCTAACTGCTGCCGAGTCTCAGCGTCACTATTGACGTTTCTGTAAAAATGAAATTATGAGAATGACGTGAATTCAAGTCAATTACTCTATATAAAACTCTTTTGTCATCAGTTCCTCATAGGTTGGTCGCTCTCTGTGTTCTTTAGTCAAGCTGAAACATTTGCACTCTCTTACAATCATAAATCGTGACATACCAAGCATTGATGAAGTTACAGAGAGAAATTGAGTAATTTCTGTTTTCAGCCAATGCTAAAACTGGTGGATCACCTTTGACTACCTATAATAAGAAACTAAGATATGAAGCATGAGCTGAACACTTACATAATCAAGTTGTTCAAATGGCGATGTCCATTCAGGATACGGAAACCGCCCAAGAGTTATTTCAAGCTTTAATATCAAACAATGCAAATTATTCAACGATGGAAACATACAATTGTAATTCCCAAAGACCAGACATCACTACGTACACCATAAGCCTCTTCTTTACTTATTCGTTCAGGCTACAATATATGAACACATAGATATTCAATATAAGAGCAACTACCGATAAGTATGGTTGGCAACCAACGTCATGGGTACGCACGATTGAATCTTTCAATTCACCACAGATGCCAAAGTCACACAACTTAACTAGTCCTTCATCACTAATCAAAACATTCGAAGGCTTCACGTCTGATTAAAGTTTTTGTATACTTAATTAATTTTATTTTCACCTCTATGGATTATACTTAATTGAGTTTTCAGATATTGTAAAGCATTGATCATCTGAATATAACAGTTTTATGAATGAAGTTCGTAAAGTTAACTCACTGAAACTGTGATATGGCCAATGATTTTTACACTTAAATACTGTTTGGTTTCATATACGAAACGATATAATCGATCTAAAGATATCGTCATAAGTTCCATGCAAATCCAGCAGTCGCCCCACAAATAATTCAAATAACAATCGAAAATAATAATATAATACTTCATGAAAGATGACTCCAAAGAATTGCACAATATTATCCGAAGAGCTATTCATTATTGTGTTCTGTTCGCGTATCAAACGCTCTTGGTCAACATGAGGTATATTTTGATATCTGATTCTCTGAATTTGAGAAGATTATTAAACAATATTCTGTTGAAAGATTTCATCGAAACCTTAACAGCCATTTCTGTTTGTGATTCAACATGCAACATCTTTGAAACGGAACCAAAGCTGCCACTTCCTATAGAACCCAAGTCTCTCAAACTTCTTGCTGTGAAGCTTGTGACCGTCCGGCCTGGTATACGCATTGTCCCAGTTGAAACAGCAGGTCTAAAATTTTTCGCATAAAATATGCATGAAACTTAACAATTACATTTGTAATTGTTCAGCTGGTATGTTAGGAAGCGGTTCGATATTCATTAACTGTCGTGGTCTTTCCATTTTCTAGTAATATAATTAATATTAATATGAAGCAAAGTAATATTGAATAAAAACAAATATGCGTGAAGAAAATTAACAACAGAATACTCTAAGCTTTCAAAGTGAAAGAGTAGCGGAGGAGGGGCAATGGGCTACAGAAAAATCGATAAACGCTGACTCATCGACCTTACACGAGAAATGAAATGTAGAGACAATACAAACATAGCGAAAAAAAGAGTGTTATCACGCACGCTATTAGAAATACTAGATTATCACATTAAATAATGACCTTCAATAAAATTATTAAAGCATATCTGTGTTTTGATATAAGATCGTTCACTAATGAATCACACAATAAAGATAAAGTCACGTGATACACTCATCAAGTCAACTCTATATGTGCATGGATCAATCAACCTGTTCTTTTCGCATGGGAGACCAATTGGTGATAGTCATCACCGAGATGTGTGCAAAACGCAAATAAGATGAACCCGTGTGTTATTTTAAAAAATGTGTGTTACATAATTGGAACTCTAATAAACAACATGAAACAAAAAGGTTAGTTTGACGCATTTTGTCATCGTTTTTGGAACTACTCGACTGAAGCAGACAACTGTGTTTTCACTTTGTTTGCAATCATAAAAGAAAAGAGACAGTGATATTATGTGTGAGATATTGAGAGTTATTGAATGGACAGATAAACAAAACGAACAGGTGAAATGTATTATTCAATAACTAGAAAAACATAATTAGGCAAATCGAGTGAGCAATTAGGAATCGAAAGATAAGCGCCAGAGAAAATAATCTCGAAAACAAAAATCTATTTTTAAGAAAATAAGAAAGATGAATGGATGTGAACAGTTGCTAAACACTGAGAGACATCGATATAGTGAGAATCAGGCAGGGAAAAAGTTACTCATGAAAAAATGATATAAAAGAAGAGATAAAAGGAGAAGAACGTTTCAATGCTCTGAGAAAATGAGCGTTACAGAGAAACAGCAGAACAAAAACAGAGTAGAAAAATTTTTACGTAAAAGATAAGATAATGAATGTATTCGACACATTGTATTGTGGAGAGAAGAACGGAATCGAAGTAAAATATTATAAAGAATAAGCAGAAGGAATAAGAAGGCTTTACGAGAATAAGCGTCTAGAGAAAATTATTGAAATGAAAAAGGGAGAAAAGTAAAAGATACAGCTAAAGAAGAGAGACGAAGAGAGAAAAGCGCAAAGCATAAGCAGATGAAAATGTTCCAGTAGGGAGGTATAAACTGGGATAAAAGAAGGGATAAAATGAGAAAGAAATTATCGAATATTACGAGGAAAGAGTATCAAACATGAAAGAGTAAAGAAACGAAGTTATAGAAATGACGTGAGTGAAGTTGTTCGTGAAAAGATGGAGAAATGAGGAAATGGAAATACTGAGAATTTATAAATGAAGGTGTTAGAAGAGAACAAGAGAAATATCAGAATAATATAGAATAAAAAAAGAGAACCAGAGAATGAAAGTAAGAAAGAAAGGAATATGAAGAAATGAGAAGAAGGAAGTTTCACTAGAAGCCCATAGAACGAAGATAAAACAAATTTGGCTTTGGATATATTCGTGAAGGGTTTGACTAATGAGATATTCCATTCTCTGACTCTCAAAACAGATAGTTATAAACTTGATGAATGAGGGATAAGATTTTTACGAAAGTCACTTTCCTGGCCGTTTGGGTAAATCGATTCTTGAGCAACGATTATTCGTTTTCGAAGTTAGGTGAAGATGATGAAAAAAAACATATTTCCTTACAAAAACCATCGGCCTTGTATCCAAAAAAGCCATTATCGTCAATCGGCAAATTGAGGTCAATGAAGTTGTATTTAACATTCAGATGTAGGGCATTCTGCTTATTCTTCTTCTCTTTCTACCAAGTACTCAACTAGCATGTGCTTTTACTACGTTATACTCTTGAACATGTTGGCAGTGTACGGTGAGTTGAAAAATGATCAATGATAGTAGAATGATTTACCTTCAGCCACTCATCCGAGATGCCCTAATGATGGTGAACCAAAGGAAGATGGGAAAGGTAATCTTGTGCAGTGCTTACCAGGTTTTTATGCTTAATTATTCCCAATATCAAGAACTGTTAAGGTGACTCATTTGCCTTATCATGCGGGAATGAGCATTACTGCTTTTTCTCGGGAATAAATTATTTATGCTGCCCAAGCAGTGAGAAAAGCTTCAAAAAACTAGCTTGTCCGGAACCATTGATTACTGTTCTTAATAGTAGCGGAGATGTACTGAAATGCAATGAAAGCGCTCAGGAATGTTCTAAGGTTTTGCTACAAGATATAACAAATGTTTCATAAAACTTTGATTTTGAGAGAGGGATGTTATGCATGAATGTTGGAGAAGATTTCATATGTTGCGAGAAACGTGTTCAGAAAGCCGTTGAATCCTTCAACAATGGTGAAGATAGACGTGAGTTGGAACAAAGATAAATAAGACATGCGCGTTCAATCATAAAATTCATTGCAGCATGTCCACCTAATTCAAGTATTGCTGTTACACCCCAAGGGGACGTTATAGGTTGTGATTCTCAAAGGAATTGCGCGAATGTAAGTTGAAAAGCTTATATTGATTAGTTTGAATAATTTTTCGTTTATGAAGGAGCTTCACTTTTGCTCGTACGGATTGGCTTCCATTTGTTGTGAAACTGTGTCTCACAATGACAGAAATATGAAAACATTTCTTAAAAACGAGGAACCGACAACCAAACAAACAAATTCGTCGAATAATGACATTGACATGATAAAAGAAGCTGGTGAGCATGATGTCAAATACTCTTATACTCATGAGCGTTTTTAAGCGAGTTCAACAGAAGTTCCCATTTCTAAACCTTTGTTTGTTTCATCTGGAACAGAAAATGTTCCAAACGAGGTGAGTCGATTCGAAAAGCTGAGAACTACCTCGACATAATGAGACTCAACATAAACATCTATTCTAGATCCATACGAATACAGTTAAACAGCTCATTAAAGACAGAATCATGAACGGGTGGCCTTATAATGAAATATTCTTTCATCCTTAACAAGCTATTTCAAATAAAAGTTTTAAAAAATTGCCTGTCATGTTGCGTCGGTAACGCAATTTTCGAATTTTGAAACAATAAACTTGAACTGTAACGCAACAAAGTATGACCCAATCATAAAATACAGGCGGCGTCGAATTCAATCGATAATTATCATCATGCTACGAATTATTTGTCATTGTTCGAATGTCTTCTATGCAGTGTTCCCCTATCTCAACGATTTCTTTTTCTACAATTTTCTTTTAACCTTCATATTATTTATTATAGTTGAATATAATTTATATTTTATAAGAAAAAGCATGTCAATTTCAACTATTCGTCGGCAAGTCAAGAACGTCGCTTATAACTTCTCTGATGCTCAAGTGAAAGTACGTGAAGCAACAAGCAATGACCCATGGGGCCCATCAACAGCATTGATGTCTGAAATTGCGGATTTAACTAATAATCCAATTGTTTGAATGCTGCTCCGTCTCATTTCTACTTTGAAAATTGTAGGCTTTCACTGAAATTATGTCTATTATTTGGAAAAGATTAAATGATTCCGGCAAAAACTGGAGACATGTTTACAAGAGTCTAGTTCTTCTGGATTTTCTAGTCAAATGCGGAAATGAAAAAGTGAGTTGAATAATTGGTTCAAATTATGTTTTCCCTCTAGGTAGCTAAGCAATGTCGTGAGAACATCTTCACCATCGAGACTTTGAAAGACTTCCAACATATGGAAGAGAATCGCGACCAAGGCTTGAACATTCGACAGAAAGCGAAACAAATCACAACTCTACTTGCGGATGATGAACGATTGAACACAGAACGACAGAAATTCTTACAAACTAGGAATAAGTTCAAACAGGGATCTTCTTATTCAACAACAGAATGGAATCAAGCGGCTGACAATCCGTCAGGTATTGTATTAACGTCTGCATTAGCTTCATACCGCTATCTAGAATTGGCGGACGCCCGTCCAACATCCGCAGGAGAAGAAGAAATGCAACTTCAAATTGCTTTGGCCTTGTCGAAAGAAGAACATGAGAAAATGGACGAGATGAGAAAGAGTGATGAAGTTCGGTTGCAGGTTAGTTTTTCAACTTGTCTATTCTCGCAAATTTATTTTACTTCTGTTTAGTTAGCTCTGGATGAATCTCGAAAGGAATCTGAGCAGTTAGCTAAAACCAGAAACCAAACTGTCACTGGAGAGAAACTCACTCAGAGTGCATTAGATGATTTACTTTCTCTTGGGCTAGGACAGGTACATAGTATCACTCTCTTCAAACTTTTTTTTTAGATGACAGTCGAAAGTCATCCTGCTTCAAATTGGCAATCAACTAGTACTCAATCTGATTTATGGTCAATACCATCCGAGAATTTGAATTCTCAACCAAGTGAAAAAACTGAAACATTCTCCAAGTTTTCCTCTTAATTACAGTTCACGATCCATGGACAGCAATCGTTTCTTCTCAACCTCCTGCGCCTCTACCTCTACATCCCCCGGTCGCCAACGTACCTTTGTTCAACCCTGTCGACGATCCCTTCAGTGCTTGGGAAAGGGATTTACTTCAACCTACTAGAACTAATGTAAAAATGGTTTTTTTTATTCAAAGTCATTATTCTAATTCTTCAGAGTGAGAAAACAGAAACTTTCACATCCAACTCAGTTGTATTCGGAGCAAACAGTCGTAGAACGCCAGAACACTTTTTGGGAGAGAATAGTAACTTGGTGAATTTGGACAACTTGTTAGGATCAACCTCCACAAACACGGCATCAAGTAAGATTTTTGCGAAACTCAGATCAAAACTGAATACAACACTTACAGCTTCAAATCCATTCCTGTTGAGTAATCAGCCTCCAGTTCCCACAAATCCTTTCGCTAGCCAACAACGGAAATCTCCAACTTTGAATGAGATGATTGCTGCTCAGCAGCAAAACAGGCAAATGTGAGATTTTCGAAAATGGTAATTCGGAAATAATTCTTAACCTTTTCTTCCGACTATGAAAAACTATTCCGGTTGTAAATCAAATACTATGTATAAAACATATTCTCTTATATACTGAATTTCGAACGATCAAGTTCTGAGATTCAAACTTTGCAGACGAAATTGTAAAATATTATTATTATTTTCTAATTATTTGCGATCAATAAATAGTTTTGATTGATATTGAAAGATTCTTATGGATACTAATGAACTACAGGGAAGAGAAAAGTACTGTGGGACGGAACAGACGGAACAAAAAGAAAAAGTTCATTTTGTGATTACAGATGTTTTGTTTTATTATTATCATTCGTCTCTTGTAGTCATAGTTGAATGTTACAGGAAATATTTCATTCTTCCTAACTATTTTCATTTGAAACCCGTTTTATTTAATGTTACTGACACTGACTTAGTTCAAGGGAATCAGACTAGTATTTGAGATAGCAGATAGTCCTTGGTCCTCACAATATTTTGAATGGAGCGCTTTTTCTTCTGTCACGGCTTTCTCTAGGTGGAGAAGCTCCCAGAGACCTGAACCAATATTCTTACAACGATAGAATTTTACTCAAACGCACCTCCGAACTTGCTTGACTTTTTCATTGGAAATGGCTCCTCCTTCGTATCGAACCTTGTTCGCATCTTCTGTCGAAATTGCAGGAACTAATTCAACTAACTCACTGAACGTATTCGGCAGGTTGGAATACATGAATGTAATGCTTTACCTATTACATTTGAATATACTCGATGCTGCATTGAAGAACTCATTGAAAGACTCCGATAATCCCTATAAAACGACATTCAATCGGAATAACATTCTCTGAACAAACTTTCATTTCTCTTCTGAATTGAAACATCTTGGCTACTGCCATTTCTTTTCTGAAATTATCCAACTCATGTTCTGCTTGTTCCTTTTCTTTTGTAACTTCAAGGAACTATAAGTAGTACTCAATGAGCCAAACAAGGTTAAATAGACGACTTCTCTCAGCTCTGTTCTTATACTTGGACTAAGAGATTTCCTTTTTTCGTTTTTCTTCATTTGAGCTTCCATTTTCCTTTCCTTGTTCCTAATTTTCTCCACATCTTTTGCTGCTTTTTCCACTTTCTCCTCTAATTCAATGATCTTTCTCATGTTCTGTTACATTTATGATTTATAACAATAGTTTTCAATTACCATCTCACCGTTGCATTGTGAATCATTGTATCTGCCAAAAGCTTCTGATGTCCTGTGTACATTTTCATCAAATCACTCATTTTTGTGGTGACGTCATCTGATTTCATTTGGTTATCCATTCCCATTGTTTCTTTCAACTAACCGAGAGCTGTATTGTCTCCATCACTTGCCCATTCTGATAACTTTACTGCACTTTTCAACTGTACATCGGCTAATCTTTTCGTTAACTTTCTGAAAAACGAGCATTCATAAATCAGTATCACAAGCTTACCCTGCTGCTTCTATGCCTGTCAGAGCTTCTTCTAAACGGGATTGACCCGAGAAAGTGAGGAAGCTTCGCGAGTTTTCTTTCTCCGATTGACTGGATGATTTCACTGAAAGTTTGGTTCAGAATGAAAAAAAAGATTAAAGAAAACAAACCCTCCACCAGTTTCTTCGACATATTTTATGGATCTGATGGGAAAATATGAAACTGAAAGAAATCATTAGATTCGTAAAGAAGACGCTCGAATTATAAATAACAGATGTTGTTTCTGTCAGAATTTGAAATCTATGAATGACTGTTTGGAACAAGAAAGTAAGTAAAATGTTTATAAAAATGAATTTTTTTATTTTGGATGAATCAATGAGAAAGAAGGCTCAAACTGTACGGCATTGTATTGCCAAATGAGCGATACAACAGCTGTTGTTCACAGCAAGAAAGAGCGTTGGGGGAAACAATTGATCGATGCTCGCTTCGTTTGTTCACTCGAAAAAGACTTCATTTTCAAAATCTTTTGAAGTAAGTCTAAGATGGAAATATTATTAACCTCTTGAGCAAAATACCTTACCATTGCTCCTATAGCGATCTGGCTCAAGCCAGCGAAAAAAGAGATACAGAACAAAGTGTTCTGGCTCATTTCTTGGTTTCTCAAGTCATACGTGGAGCATATGACTACTGACCCGATGAGAATGATCAAACAGATCATTAGCCCCACGAATGCTTGTTGTACCTGAATTTGGAAACTGTAACTGAATTCTGAAAAAAGGACTTACAGAGCTAATGATTCCCTCTCTCTCCTTTTTCTCCTCAAATAAATAGTTGATCATAGACGTGTCAGCTGACCAACTAATTCCAGCTACATCGTATATCAACTAAAATGAGTTAACTATAGATAATTGAATGCCACTTACCTTTTCTCGATACATTTTAGCTGCATCTGATCTATACTTTTTTGAAAAAAAAGCACTCAGCATGAATCCCAACCTATTCAGCAAAGACTTCCTTATTCTCACAGTATTGTTGAAGCTGTAAATTCAAATGGAAAAGTTATGGTTTAGAACAAATTACATTGAGTTGCCACTAGCTCTCATAAGCTTCTCTTCAGCATCGGTCCAGACATGATTTTTGGGTAAGATCAGACTAAATGAAATGGTATTTAATACAAAAACGAAAGTTTTTTTTCAAACCTGACGTGAGGTCCTAATTTGCTGTGCCATTCTCCGCAGGAGCCACAAGCCCAAGTTCCGTAGAACAGAAGAGCAACTTCAGCTTTTTTTTTACCACAGTCAACACATTTCTGAAAACTAATGCATGAAAGAACTAAAACAGAAAAACTCACATCATTCCCGTTAATATATCTAATATCCTCGAAACGGTCGATAGCCACTGGATCGACGAGGTTTTCGTTCTCACAAAAGACGTTCAAGGAAACGTTATCAGAAGGAGCAGCAGACATCTCTAAAATAAGAAAATTGGATAATTTTTTGAGAAAGTTGTGAAGAATATTTAAAAAGACTTATTCATCCTAAAGAGTGTTAGTTATTAATAAAATTGTTTATTAACTTTAACTATATATCTGTTGACCTTATATTTTGCTCTGTACATGAAAAGAGCAAACTATAAAGTCAACAAAGATATAATTAGTAACAATAAATGGCCATCAATAACTAACACTCTTTAGGTAAAAAGAGTCTTTTTAAATATTCTCCACCATTTTCTCAAAAAATTTTCCAATTTTCTTATTTCAGAGATGTCTATCTGTAACTTTCTCTGTTTCAATTCTTTCACTCATTAGTTCTCAGAAATGTGTTGATTGTCATCCGTGAAAAATATATCAATCAAATACTATATATTAAATGTATTTTCTTTTGTATCACTTTTTTAATTACTTTCTTCTTATAGTTGACAGTTGATAACAATTCAGAAACGAGTTGGTGAACGTCTAATGCACATTCAGATACATGGGCTTCTGGAACATCAACTTCGGCAACCGGTAGGGTTCTAATTGCTTAATATACTCATTATATTACAGCTTCTCATCCTTGAGCTGAAACCGTTCCCTCATCCCTCACAGCCACTCCCAGTGTCTCTCCCTCAAAATCCTTCAGACACCATCACAACTAATCTTAATGGAGTATCATTCAATCCTGTCGACGATTCCTTCAGTGCTTGGGAAAGGGATTTACTTCAACCTACTAGAACTAATGTAAAAATGGTTTTTTTATTCAAAGTCATTATTCTAATTCTTCAGAGTGAGAAAACAGAAACTTTCTCCAAGTTTTCCTCTTAATTACAGTTCACGATCCATGGACAGCAATCGTTTCTTCTCAACCTCCTGCGCCTCTACCTCTACATCCCCCGGTCGCCAACGTACCTTTGTTCAACCCTGTCGACGATCCCTTCAGTGCTTGGGAAAGGGATTTACTTCAACCTACTAGAACTAATGTAAAAATGGTTTTTTTATTCAAAGTCATTATTCTAATTCTTCAGAGTGAGAAAACAGAAACTTTCACATCCAACTCAGTTGTATTCGGAGCAAACAGTCGTAGAACGCCAGAACACTTTTTGGGAGAGAATAGTAACTTGGTGAATTTGGACAACTTGTTAGGATCAACCTCCACAAACACGGCATCAAGTAAGATTTTTGCGAAACTCAGATCAAAACTGAATACAACACTTACAGCTTCAAATCCATTCCTGTTGAGTAATCAGCCTCCAGTTCCCACAAATCCTTTCGCTAGCCAACAACGGAAATCTCCAACTTTGAATGAGATGATTGCTGCTCAGCAGCAAAACAGGCAAATGTGAGATTTTCGAAAATGGTAATTCGGAAATAATTCTTAACCTTTTCTTCCGACTATGAAAAACTATTCCGGTTGTAAATCAAATACTATGTATAAAACATATTCTCTTATATACTGAATTTCGAACGATCAAGTTCTGAGATTCAAACTTTGCAGACGAAATTGTAAAATATTATTATTATTTTCTAATTATTTGCGATCAATAAATAGTTTTGATTGATATTGAAAGATTCTTATGGATACTAATGAACTACAGGGAAGAGAAAAGTACTGTGGGACGGAACAGACGGAACAAAAAGAAAAAGTTCATTTTGTGATTACAGATGTTTTGTTTTATTATTATCATTCGTCTCTTGTAGTCATAGTTGAATGTTACAGGAAATATTTCATTCTTCCTAACTATTTTCATTTGAAACCCGTTTTATTTAATGTTACTGACACTGACTTAGTTCAAGGGAATCAGACTAGTATTTGAGATAGCAGATAGTCCTTGGTCCTCACAATATTTTGAATGGAGCGCTTTTTCTTCTGTCACGGCTTTCTCTAGGTGGAGAAGCTCCCAGAGACCTGAACCAATATTCTTACAACGATAGAATTTTACTCAAACGCACCTCCGAACTTGCTTGACTTTTTCATTGGAAATGGCTCCTCCTTCGTATCGAACCTTGTTCGCATCTTCTGTCGAAATTGCAGGAACTAATTCAACTAACTCACTGAACGTATTCGGCAGGTTGGAATACATGAATGTAATGCTTTACCTATTACATTTGAATATACTCGATGCTGCATTGAAGAACTCATTGAAAGACTCCGATAATCCCTATAAAACGACATTCAATCGGAATAACATTCTCTGAACAAACTTTCATTTCTCTTCTGAATTGAAACATCTTGGCTACTGCCATTTCTTTTCTGAAATTATCCAACTCATGTTCTGCTTGTTCCTTTTCTTTTGTAACTTCAAGGAACTATAAGTAGTACTCAATGAGCCAAACAAGGTTAAATAGACGACTTCTCTCAGCTCTGTTCTTATACTTGGACTAAGAGATTTCCTTTTTTCGTTTTTCTTCATTTGAGCTTCCATTTTCCTTTCCTTGTTCCTAATTTTCTCCACATCTTTTGCTGCTTTTTCCACTTTCTCCTCTAATTCAATGATCTTTCTCATGTTCTGTTACATTTATGATTTATAACAATCGTTTTCAATTACCATCTCACCGTTGCATTGTGAATCATTGTATCTGCCAAAAGCTTCTGATGTCCTGTGTACATTTTCATCAAATCACTCATTTTTGTGGTGACGTCATCTGATTTCATTTGGTTATCCATTCCCATTGTTTCTTTCAACTAACCGAGAGCTGTATTGTCTCCATCACTTGCCCATTCTGATAACTTTACTGCACTTTTCAACTGTACATCGGCTAATCTTTTCGTTAACTTTCTGAAAAACGAGCATTCATAAATCAGTATCACAAGCTTACCCTGCTGCTTCTATGCCTGTCAGAGCTTCTTCTAAACGGGATTGACCCGAGAAAGTGAGGAAGCTTCGCGTGTTTTCTTTCTTCGATTGACTGGATGATTTCACTGAAAGTTTGGTTCAGAATAAACAAAAAGATTAAAGAAAACAAACCCTCCACCAGTTTCTTCGACATATTTTATGGATCTGATGGGAAAATATGAAACTGAAAGAAATCATTAGATTCGTAGAGAAGACGCTCGAATTATAAATAACAGATGTTGTTTCTGTCAGAATTTGAAATCTATGAATGACTGTTTGGAACAAGAAAGTAAGTAAAATGTTTATAAAAATGAATTTTTTTATTTTGGATGAATCAATGAGAAAGAAGGCTCAAACTGTACGGCATTGTATTGCCTTTTGCGGTTGACCTATCCACCCGCAAAGGTCAAGGCTCAGATGTTGGAGATTCTTGAAAGTTACTGAAAATCAAGAAATGTGGTAGATTTGACAAAATCGATTAACAGCACGAAGTTTGTTATACATGGTCATTTACATCAGTAATCTACTACATTTCAGATCTTTATTCAATGATATTTATAGTTTGAGCTACTATCTTAACTGATACATAAACCTTCATTTTTTCGATTTTCGAAATTACAACATACAACACACGGTTTTTTCTCGTAAGGTGTTTTGTGTTAAAAAACGTATGTCCCAGGGTTTCGCTTGAATAATCCACTCGATCTGTAAACAGATTATCAACATCTGGGTTCATAGTTAGTTGAACCTACATGATCTGGATATCGATCTATGAAAGAACATGAGTATCTTAGCTGAAACCACCAAACTTTTCGATTACCTCTTTTGAAACGTGCGAAACTGTTGAATCTGAATGTTGCGAATGTATTGAGAGAGGTTAAGAGATAGTTGCCTGCTGTTCCCTCCGAATACTAGTTTACGAAATTCCAAATCCGTCCATTCAGTGTCATCGATATGTTTTAAATTACTAAATGGGAGTTTAGGTATGAACTTGTGCCAAAAATAAGAGCGGTCAAGTTTCTTGTACAACTCGGCGCACTCTGAGCAAATCCATATTCCATAAGAAGTAGACACATATTCTGGGCTAGGAGATTTGCATTCGCAACATTTCTTGAAATAAAACAATCAAAATTTCATTTGAATTAACAAATAGAGGCCTACATCATTATAATCTGCTGCTCTCATGTGCTCAAAAACAGCTCCGATTATGTAGGAGGTACTTAATCCTCTCAAAAGACAGTCATTGAGATTTGCAATACAATTCTGAACGGTTGTGTCATTTCTTCATTGAATGAACAAATTACCAAAGGTTGTTTTGTTGCACCTCTGCGTACCATTGAACAGTAGTATTGAATCCTTCCGGCAAGTATCTTTCTGTCTGACAATACTGAAAGACAGAGTTCAAGTTACCAAACACAGTTGAACTTACAGTATTTCAAACAATTTGGGGTGTAAGATATACAAACAAAACGTCTAACTTTCGGAAACAATCGAAGTAAATGTTCCAACATCTCAGTATCAACTACATCGATTATTTGTAAATCTACGATAGAAAACCCGAACTTCTCACTGTATAACTTGAGAAGATGATCTGGAAGAAGAATTTGAACTTTCGACGAGTACATCAAAGTTACCGAGATCGCCATTTCCCCATTCAAAACTTGATTTCATCAACTCCGTATCAGCACAACCAAGAGTATCAGGAGAAGCCTGCTCGACTGATATGTAATATCTTTGGGCAAATGTGCTTTTGTTAATTAACAAAAACAATTTTTTTCCAAGCCAGGACGTTGTATTCGATAAAGTGTACAATCGACGAGAAGCCGACCTGAGATTCTTTCGCTCCTATGGTATGGTATGATAAGCTTCAAATATGGATGAGTCTCAATGGATACCTCAAATGATAGAAATTGTATGATATTCCGCATCAATAAATCGTTCCAATAAACTTGTTCACACAGATATTCCAAGTAATCTTGGCAATAATGTTGAGGCTGTTCTCGGTTCAATTTAAGCTTTAACATTCTCTGAATAAAAAGTAAAATAGATTGTAATCAGGATATCTAACATATCCATATGTAGTCATCTGCAATACAGGTACGAACAGAAATGAACTTAGTTTTCAGGATGGGGAACCACGCGTTCTTCGGCACAATAACAAAGAAGTTCCAGAAGTAGTCAGAGTCGACCTTTTGCGGTTGACCTATCCACCCGCAAAGGTCAAGGCTCAGATGTTCGAGCCCAGCGATATATGCAGATCATCCCAACAGATTAAAAAAAACAAAAAGTATCAAACAACAAAGAAAATGAGTCTCATGATGCTATGTTACTTGAAGAGAAAAGAAACGAAAAGGAGCCTATCACAACTGTTCTGAGCAGATGTACGGAATCTTCGCAAGAAGGTTGATGATTGATACTTCTATTACTTGGACCTTTTTCGGTTGACCTATCCACCCGCAAAGGTCAAACCTCAGATGTTGGAGATTCTTGAAAGTTACTGAAAATCAAGAAATGTGGTAGATTTGACAAAATCGATTAACAGCACGAAGTTTGTTATACATGGTCATTTACATCAGTAATCTACTACATTTCAGATCTTTATTCAATGATATTTATAGTTTGAGCTACTATCTTAACTGATACATAAACCTTCATTTTTTCGATTTTCGAAATTACAACATACAACACACGGTTTTTTCTCGTAAGGTGTTTTGTGTTAAAAAACGTATGTTCCAGGGTTTCGCTTGAATAATCCACTCGATCTGTAAACAGATTATCAACATCTGGGTTCATAGTTAGTTGAACCTACATGATCTGGATATCGATCTATGAAAGAACATGAGTATCTTAGCTGAAACCACCAAACTTTTCGATTACCTCTTTTGAAACGTGCGAAACTGTTGAATCTGAATGTTGCGAATGTATTGAGAGAGGTTAAGAGATAGTTGCCTGCTGTTCCCTCCGAATACTAGTTTACGAAATTCCAAATCCGTCCATTCAGTGTCATCGATATGTTTTAAATTACTAAATGGGAGTTTAGGTATGAACTTGTGCCAAAAATAAGAGCGGTCAAGTTTCTTGTACAACTCGGCGCACTCTGAGCAAATCCATATTCCATAAGAAGTAGACACATATTCTGGGCTAGGAGATTCGCATTCGCAACAATCCTAGAGATAAAACAATCAAAATTTCATTTGAATTAACAAATAGAGGCCTACATCATTATAATCTGCTGCTCTCATGTGCTCAAAAACAGCTCCGATTATGTAGGAGGTACTTAATCCTCTCAAAAGACAGTCATTGAGATTTGCAATACAATTCTGAACGGTTGTGTCATTTCTTCATTGAATGAACAAATTACCAAAGGTTGTTTTGTTGCACCTCTGCGTACCATTGAACAGTAGTATTGAATCCTTCCGGCAAGTATCTTTCTGTCTGACAATACTGAAAGACAGAGTTCAAGTTACCAAACACAGTTGAACTTACAGTATTTCAAACAATTTGGGGTGTAAGATATACAAACAAAACGTCTAACTTTCGGAAACAATCGAAGTAAATGTTCCAACATCTCAGTATCAACTACATCGATTATTTGTAAATCTACGATAGAAAACCCGAACTTCTCACTGTATAACTTGAGAAGATGATCTGGAAGAAGAATTTGAACTTTCGACGAGTACATCAAAGTTACCGAGATCGCCATTTCCCCATTCAAAACTTGATTTCATCAACTCCGTATCAGCACAACCAAGAGTATCAGGAGAAGCCTGCTCGACTGATATGTAATATCTTTGGGCAAATGTGCTTTTGTTAATTAACAAAAACAATTTTTTTCCAAGCCAGGACGTTGTATTCGATAAAGTGTACAATCGACGAGAAGCCGACCTGAGATTCTTTCGCTCCTATGGTATGGTATGATAAGCTTCAAATATGGATGAGTCTCAATGGATACCTCAAATGATAGAAATTGTATGATATTCCGCATCAATAAATCGTTCCAATAAACTTGTTCACACAGATATTCCAAGTAATCTCGGCAATAATGTTGAGGCTGTTCTCGGTTCAATTTAAGCTTTAACATTCTCTAAATAAAAAGTAAAATAGATTGTAATCAGGATATCTAACATATCCATATGTAGTCATCTGCAATACAGGTACGAACAGAAATGAACTTACTTTTCAGGATGGGGAACCACGCGTTCTTCGGCACAATAACAAAGAAGTTCCAGAAGTAGTCAGAGTCGACCTTTTGCGGTTGACCTATCCACCCGCAAAGGTCAAGGCTCAGATGTTCGAGCCCAGCGATATATGCAGATCATCCCAACAGATTAAAAAAAACAAAAAGTATCAAACAACAAAGAAAATGAGTCTCATGATGCTATGTTACTTGAAGAGAAAAGAAACGAAAAGGAGCCTATCACAACTGTTCTGAGCAGATGTACGGAATCTTCGCAAGAAGGTTGATGATTGATACTTCTATTACTTGGACCTTTCTCGGTTGACCTATCCACCCGCAAAGGTCAAACCTCAGATGTTGGAGATTCTTGAAAGTTACTGAAAATCAAGAAATGTGGTAGATTTGACAAAATCGATTAACAGCACGAAGTTTGTTATACATGGTCATTTACATCAGTAATCTACTACATTTCAGATCTTTATTCAATGATATTTATAGTTTGAGCTACTATCTTAACTGATACATAAACTTTCATTATTTCGATTTTCGAATTTACAACATACAACACACGGTTTTTTCTCGTAAGGTGTTTTGTGTTAAAAAACGTATGTTCCAGGGTTTCGCTTGAATAATCCACTCGATCTGTAAACAGATTATCAACATCTGGGTTCATAGTTAGTTGAACCTACATGATCTGGATATCGATCTATGAAAGAACATGAGTATCTTAGCTGAAACCACCAAACTTTTCGATTACCTCTTTTGAAACGTGCGAAACTGTTGAATCTGAATGTTGCGAATGTATTGAGAGAGGTTAAGAGATAGTTGCCTGCTGTTCCCTCCGAATACTAGTTTACGAAATTCCAAATCCGTCCATTCAGTGTCATCGATATGTTTTAAATTACTAAATGGGAGTTTAGGTATGAACTTGTGCCAAAAATAAGAGCGGTCAAGTTTCTTGTACAACTCGGCGCACTCTGAGCAAATCCATATTCCATAAGAAGTAGACACATATTCTGGGCTAGGAGATTTGCATTCGCAACATTTCTTGAAATAAAACAATCAAAATTTCATTTGAATTAACAAATAGAGGCCTACATCATTATAATCTGCTGCTCTCATGTGCTTAAAAACAGCTCTGATTATGTAGGAGGTACTTAATCCTCTCAAAAGACAGTCATTGAGATTTGCAATACAATTCTGAACGGTTGTGTCATTTCTTCATTGAATGAACAAATTACCAAAGGTTGTTTCATTGCCTCTCTGAATACCATTGAACAGTAGTATTGAATCCTTCCGGCAAGTATCTTTCTGTCTGACAATACTGAAAGACAGAGTTCAAGTTACCAAACACAGTTGAACTTACAGTATTTCAAACAATTTGGGGTGTAAGATATACAAACAAAACGTCTAACTTTCGGAATCAATCGAAGTAAATGTTCCAACATCTCAGTATCAACTACATCGATTATTTGTAAATCTACGATAGAAAACCCGAACTTCTCACTGTATAACTTGAGAAGATGATCTGGAAGAAGAATTTGAACTTTCGACGAGTACATCAAAGTTACCGAGATCGCCATTTCCCCATTCAAAACTTGATTTCATCAACTCCGTATCAGCACAACCAAGAGTATCAGGAGAAGCCTGCTCGACTGATATGTCATATCTTTGGGCAAATGTGTTTTTGTTAATTAACAAAAACAATTTTTTTCCAAGCCAGGACGTTGTATTCGATAAAGTGTACAATCGACGAGAAGCCGACCTGAGATTCTTTCGCTCCTATGGTATGGTATGATAAGCTTCAAATATGGATGAGTCTCAATGGATACCTCAAATGATAGAAATTGTATGATATTCCGCATCAATAAATCGTTCCAATAAACTTGTTCACACAGATATTCCAAGTAATCTTGGCAATAATGCTGAGGCTGTTCTCGGTTCAATTTAAGCTTTAACATTCTCTAAATAAAAAGTAAAATAGTTTGTAATCAGGATATCTAACATATCCATATGTAGTCATCTGCAATACAGGTACGAACAGAAATGAACTTCGTTTTCAGGATGGGGAACCACGCGTTCTTCGGCACAATAACAAAGAAGTTCCAGAAGTAGTCAGAGTCGACCTTTTGCGGTTGACCTATCCACCCGCAAAGGTCAAGGCTCAGATGTTCGAGCCCAGCGATATATGCAGATCATCCCAACAGATTAAAAAAAACAAAAAGTATCAAACAACAAAGAAAATGAGTCTCATGATGCTATGTTACTTGAAGAGAAAAGAAACGAAAAGGAGCCTATCACAACTGTTCTGAGCAGATGTACGGAATCTTCGCAAGAAGGTTGATGATTGATACTTCTATTACTTGGACCTTTCTCGGTTGACCTATCCACCCGCAAAGGTCAAACCTCAGATGTTGGAGATTCTTGAAAGTTACTGAAAATCAAGAAATGTGGTAGATTTGACAAAATCGATTAACAGCACGAAGTTTGTTATACATGGTCATTTACATCAGTAATCTACTACATTTCAGATCTTTATTCAATGATATTTATAGTTTGAGCTACTATCTTAACTGATACATAAACCTTCATTTTTTCGATTTTCGAAATTACAACATACAACACACGGTTTTTTCTCGTAAGGTGTTTTGTGTTAAAAAACGTATGTCCCAGGGTTTCGCTTGAATAATCCACTCGATCTGTAAACAGATTATCAACATCTGGGTTCATAGTTAGTTGAACCTACATGATCTGGATATCGATCTATGAAAGAACATGAGTATCTTAGCTGAAACCACCAAACTTTTCGATTACCTCTTTTGAAACGTGCGAAACTGTTGAATCTGAATGTTGCGAATGTATTGAGAGAGGTTAAGAGATAGTTGCCTGCTGTTCCCTCCGAATACTAGTTTACGAAATTCCAAATCCGTCCATTCAGTGTCATCGATATGTTTTAAATTACTAAATGGGAGTTTAGGTATGAACTTGTGCCAAAAATAAGAGCGGTCAAGTTTCTTGTACAACTCGGCGCACTCTGAGCAAATCCATATTCCATAAGAAGTAGACACATATTCTGGGCTAGGAGATTTGCATTCGCAACATTTCTTGAAATAAAACAATCAAAATTTCATTTGAATTAACAAATAGAGGCCTACATCATTATAATCTGCTGCTCTCATGTGCTTAAAAACAGCTCTGATTATGTAGGAGGTACTTAATCCTCTCAAAAGACAGTCATTGAGATTTGCAATACAATTCTGAACGGTTGTGTCATTTCTTCATTGAATGAACAAATTACCAAAGGTTGTTTCATTGCCTCTCTGAATACCATTGAACAGTAGTATTGAATCCTTCCGGCAAGTATCTTTCTGTCTGACAATACTGAAAGACAGAGTTCAAGTTACCAAACACAGTTGAACTTACAGTATTTCAAACAATTTGGGGTGTAAGATATACAAACAAAACGTCTAACTTTCGGAAACAATCGAAGTAAATGTTCCAACATCTCAGTATCAACTACATCGATTATTTGTAAATCTACGATAGAAAACCCGAACTTCTCACTGTATAACTTGAGAAGATGATCTGGAAGAAGAATTTGAACTTTCGACGAGTACATCAAAGTTACCGAGATCGCCATTTCCCCATTCAAAACTTGATTTCATCAACTCCGTATCAGCACAACCAAGAGTATCAGGAGAAGCCTGCTCGACTGATATGTCATATCTTTGGGCAAATGTGTTTTTGTTAATTAACAAAAACAATTTTTTTCCAAGCCAGGACGTTGTATTCGATAAAGTGTACAATCGACGAGAAGCCGACCTGAGATTCTTTCGCTCCTATGGTATGGTATGATAAGCTTCAAATATGGATGAGTCTCAATGGATACCTCAAATGATAGAAATTGTATGATATTCCGCATCAATAAATCGTTCCAATAAACTTGTTCACACAGATATTCCAAGTAATCTTGGCAATAATGCTGAGGCTGTTCTCGGTTCAATTTAAGCTTTAACATTCTCTAAATAAAAAGTAAAATAGTTTGTAATCAGGATATCTAACATATCCATATGTAGTCATCTGCAATACAGGTACGAACAGAAATGAACTTCGTTTTCAGGATGGGGAACCACGCGTTCTTCGGCACAATAACAAAGAAGTTCCAGAAGTAGTCAGAGTCGACCTTTTGCGGTTGACCTATCCACCCGCAAAGGTCAAGGCTCAGATGTTCGAGCCCAGCGATATATGCAGATCATCCCAACAGATTAAAAAAAACAAAAAGTATCAAACAACAAAGAAAATGAGTCTCATGATGCTATGTTACTTGAAGAGAAAAGAAACGAAAAGGAGCCTATCACAACTGTTCTGAGCAGATGTACGGAATCTTCGCAAGAAGGTTGATGATTGATACTTCTATTACTTGGACCTTTCTCGGTTGACCTATCCACCCGCAAAGGTCAAACCTCAGATGTTGGAGATTCTTGAAAGTTACTGAAAATCAAGAAATGTGGTAGATTTGACAAAATCGATTAACAGCACGAAGTTTGTTATACATGGTCATTTACATCAGTAATCTACTACATTTCAGATCTTTATTCAATGATATTTATAGTTTGAGCTACTATCTTAACTGATACATAAACCTTCATTTTTTCGATTTTCGAAATTACAACATACAACACACGGTTTTTTCTCGTAAGGTGTTTTGTGTTAAAAAACGTATGTCCCAGGGTTTCGCTTGAATAATCCACTCGATCTGTAAACAGATTATCAACATCTGGGTTCATAGTTAGTTGAACCTACATGATCTGGATATCGATCTATGAAAGAACATGAGTATCTTAGCTGAAACCACCAAACTTTTCGATTACCTCTTTTGAAACGTGCGAAACTGTTGAATCTGAATGTTGCGAATGTATTGAGAGAGGTTAAGAGATAGTTGCCTGCTGTTCCCTCCGAATACTAGTTTACGAAATTCCAAATCCGTCCATTCAGTGTCATCGATATGTTTTAAATTACTAAATGGGAGTTTAGGTATGAACTTGTGCCAAAAATAAGAGCGGTCAAGTTTCTTGTACAACTCGGCGCACTCTGAGCAAATCCATATTCCATAAGAAGTAGACACATATTCTGGGCTAGGAGATTTGCATTCGCAACATTTCTTGAAATAAAACAATCAAAATTTCATTTGAATTAACAAATAGAGGCCTACATCATTATAATCTGCTGCTCTCATGTGCTCAAAAACAGCTCCGATTATGTAGGAGGTACTTAATCCTCTCAAAAGACAGTCATTGAGATTTGCAATACAATTCTGAACGGTTGTGTCATTTCTTCATTGAATGAACAAATTACCAAAGGTTGTTTCATTGCCTCTCTGAATACCATTGAACAGTAGTATTGAATCCTTCCGGCAAGTATCTTTCTGTCTGACAATACTGAAAGACAGAGTTCAAGTTACCAAACACAGTTGAACTTACAGTATTTCAAACAATTTGGGGTGTAAGATATACAAACAAAACGTCTAACTTTCGGAAACAATCGAAGTAAATGTTCCAACATCTCAGTATCAACTACATCGATTATTTGTAAATCTACGATAGAAAACCCGAACTTCTCACTGTATAACTTGAGAAGATGATCTGGAAGAAGAATTTGAACTTTCGACGAGTACATCAAAGTTACCGAGATCGCCATTTCCCCATTCAAAACTTGATTTCATCAACTCCGTATCAGCACAACCAAGAGTATCAGGTGAAGCCTGCTCGACTGATATGTCATATCTTTGGGCAAATGTGTTTTTGTTAATTAACAAAAACAATTTTTTTCCAAGCCAGGACGTTGTATTCGATAAAGTGTACAATCGACGAGAAGCCGACCTGAGATTCTTTCGCTCCTATGGTATGGTATGATAAGCTTCAAATATGGATGAGTCTCAATGGATACCTCAAATGATAGAAATTGTATGATATTCCGCATCAATAAATCGTTCCAATAAACTTGTTCACACAGATATTCCAAGTAATCTCGGCAATAATGTTGAGGCTGTTCTCGGTTCAATTTAAGCTTTAACATTCTCTGAATAAAAAGTAAAATAGTTTGTAATCAGGATATCTAACATATCCATATGTAGTCATCTGCAATACAGGTACGAACAGAAATGAACTTACTTTTCAGGATGGGGAACCACGCGTTCTTCGGCACAATAACAAAGAAGTTCCAGAAGTAGTCAGAGTCGACCTTTTGCGGTTGACCTATCCACCCGCAAAGGTCAAGGCTCAGATGTTCGAGCCCAGCGATATATGCAGATCATCCCAACAGATTAAAAAAAACAAAAACTATCAACCACAAAGAAAATGAGTCTCATGATGCTATGTTACTTGAAGAGAAAAGAAACGAAAAGGAGAATATCACAACTGTTCTGAGCAGATGTACGGAATCTTCGCAAGAAGGTTGATGATTGATACTTCTATTACTTGGACCTTTCTCGGTTGTCCTATCCACCCGCAAAGGTCAAACCTCAGATGTTGGAGATTCTTGAAAGTTACTGAAAATCAAGAGATGTGGTAGATTTGACAAAATCGATTAACAGCACGAAGTTTGTTATACATAGTCATTTACATCAGTAATCTACTACATTTCAGATCTTTATTCAATGATATTTATAGTTTGAGCTACTATCTTAACTGATACATAAACCTTCATTTTTTCGATTTTCGAAATTACAACATACAACACACGGTTTTTTCTCGTAAGGTGTTTTGTGTTAAAAAACGTATGTCCCAGGGTTTCGCTTGAATAATCCACTCGATCTGTAAACAGATTATCAACATCTGGGTTCATAGTTAGTTGAACCTACATGATCTGGATATCGATCTATGAAAGAACATGAGTATCTTAGCTGAAACCACCAAACTTTTCGATTACCTCTTTTGAAACGTGCGAAACTGTTGAATCTGAATGTTGCGAATGTATTGAGAGAGGTTAAGAGATAGTTGCCTGCTGTTCCCTCCGAATACTAGTTTACGAAATTCCAAATCCGTCCATTCAGTGTCATCGATATGTTTTAAATTACTAAATGGGAGTTTAGGTATGAACTTGTGCCAAAAATAAGAGCGGTCAAGTTTCTTGTACAACTCGGCGCACTCTGAGCAAATCCATATTCCATAAGAAGTAGACACATATTCTGGGCTAGGAGATTTGCATTCGCAACATTTCTTGAAATAAAACAATCAAAATTTCATTTGAATTAACAAATAGAGGCCTACATCATTATAATCTGCTGCTCTCATGTGCTTAAAAACAGCTCTGATTATGTAGGAGGTACTTAATCCTCTCAAAAGACAGTCATTGAGATTTGCAATACAATTCTGAACGGTTGTGTCATTTCTTCATTGAATGAACAAATTACCAAAGGTTGTTTCATTGCCTCTCTGAATACCATTGAACAGTAGTATTGAATCCTTCCGGCAAGTATCTTTCTGTCTGACAATACTGAAAGACAGAGTTCAAGTCACCAAACACAGTTGAACTTACAGTATTTCAAACAATTTGGGGTGTAAGATATACAAACAAAACGTCTAACTTTCGGAAACAATCGAAGTAAATGTTCCAACATCTCAGTATCAACTACATCGATTATTTGTAAATCTACGATAGAAAACCCGAACTTCTCACTGTATAACTTGAGAAGATGATCTGGAAGAAGAATTTGAACTTTCGACGAGTACATCAAAGTTACCGAGATCGCCATTTCCCCATTCAAAACTTGATTTCATCAACTCCGTATCAGCACAACCAAGAGTATCAGGAGAAGCCTGCTCGACTGATATGTCATATCTTTGGGCAAATGTGTTTTTGTTAATTAACAAAAACAATTTTTTTCCAAGCCAGGACGTTGTATTCGATAAAGTGTACAATCGACGAGAAGCCGACCTGAGATTCTTTCGCTCCTATGGTATGGTATGATAAGCTTCAAATATGGATGAGTCTCAATGGATACCTCAAATGATAGAAATTGTATGATATTCCGCATCAATAAATCGTTCCAATAAACTTGTTCACACAGATATTCCAAGTAATCTTGGCAATAATGCTGAGGCTGTTCTCGGTTCAATTTAAGCTTTAACATTCTCTAAATAAAAAGTAAAATAGTTTGTAATCAGGATATCTAACATATCCATATGTAGTCATCTGCAATACAGGTACGAACAGAAATGAACTTCGTTTTCAGGATGGGGAACCACGCGTTCTTCGGCACAATAACAAAGAAGTTCCAGAAGTAGTCAGAGTCGACCTTTTGCGGTTGACCTATCCACCCGCAAAGGTCAAGGCTCAGATGTTCGAGCCCAGCGATATATGCAGATCATCCCAACAGATTAAAAAAAACAAAAAGTATCAAACAACAAAGAAAATGAGTCTCATGATGCTATGTTACTTGAAGAGAAAAGAAACGAAAAGGAGCCTATCACAACTGTTCTGAGCAGATGTACGGAATCTTCGCAAGAAGGTTGATGATTGATACTTCTATTACTTGGACCTTTCTCGGTTGACCTATCCACCCGCAAAGGTCAAACCTCAGATGTTGGAGATTCTTGAAAGTTACTGAAAATCAAGAAATGTGGTAGATTTGACAAAATCGATTAACAGCACGAAGTTTGTTATACATGGTCATTTACATCAGTAATCTACTACATTTCAGATCTTTATTCAATGATATTTATAGTTTGAGCTACTATCTTAACTGATACATAAACCTTCATTTTTTCGATTTTCGAAATTACAACATACAACACACGGTTTTTTCTCGTAAGGTGTTTTGTGTTAAAAAACGTATGTCCCAGGGTTTCGCTTGAATAATCCACTCGATCTGTAAACAGATTATCAACATCTGGGTTCATAGTTAGTTGAACCTACATAATCTGGATATCGATCTATGAAAGAACATGAGTATCTTAGCTGAAACCACCAAACTTTTCCATTACCTCTTCTGAAACGTGCGAAACTGTTGAATCTGAATGTTGCGAATGTATTGAGAGAGGTTAAGAGATAGTTGCCTATTGTTCCCTCCGAATACTAGTTTACGAAATTCCAAATCCGTCCATTCAGTGTCATCGATATGTTTTAAATTACTAAATGGGAGTTTAGGTATGAACTTGTGCCAAAAATAAGAGCGGTCAAGTTTCTTGTACAACTCGGCGCACTCTGAGCAAATCCATATTCCATAAGAAGTAGACACATATTCTGGGCTAGGAGATTCGCATTCGCAACAATCCTAGAGATAAAACAATCAAAATTTCTGTTGAATTAACAAATAGAGGCCTACATCATTATAATCTGCTGCTCTCATGTGCTTAAAAACAGCTCTGATTATGTAGGAGGTACTTAATCCTCTCAAAAGACAGTCATTGAGATTTGCAATACAATTCTGAACGGTTGTGTCATTTCTTCATTGAATGAACAAATTACCAAAGGTTGTTTCATTGCCTCTCTGAATACCATTGAACAGTAGTATTGAATCCTTCCGGCAAGTATCTTTCTGTCTGACAATACTGAAAGACAGAGTTCAAGTTACCAAACACAGTTGAACTTACAGTATTTCAAACAATTTGGGGTGTAAGATATACAAACAAAACGTCTAACTTTCGGAAACAATCGAAGTAAATGTTCCAACATCTCAGTATCAACTACATCGATTATTTGTAAATCTACGATAGAAAACCCGAACTTCTCACTGTATAACTTGAGAAGATGATCTGGAAGAAGAATTTGAACTTTCGACGAGTACATCAAAGTTACCGAGATCGCCATTTCCCCATTCAAAACTTGATTTCATCAACTCCGTATCAGCACAACCAAGAGTATCAGGTGAAGCCTGCTCGACTGATATGTCATATCTTTGGGCAAATGTGTTTTTGTTAATTAACAAAAACAATTTTTTTCCAAGCCAGGACGTTGTATTCGATAAAGTGTACAATCGACGAGAAGCCGACCTGAGATTCTTTCGCTCCTATGGTATGGTATGATAAGCTTCAAATATGGATGAGTCTCAATGGATACCTCAAATGATAGAAATTGTATGATATTCCGCATCAATAAATCGTTCCAATAAACTTGTTCACACAGATATTCCAAGTAATCTTGGCAATAATGCTGAGGCTGTTCTCGGTTCAATTTAAGCTTTAACATTCTCTAAATAAAAAGTAAAATAGTTTGTAATCAGGATATCTAACATATCCATATGTAGTCATCTGCAATACAGGTACGAACAGAAATGAACTTCGTTTTCAGGATGGGGAACCACGCGTTCTTCGGCACAATAACAAAGAAGTTCCAGAAGTAGTCAGAGTCGACCTTTTGCGGTTGACCTATCCACCCGCAAAGGTCAAGGCTCAGATGTTCGAGCCCAGCGATATATGCAGATCATCCCAACAGATTAAAAAAAACAAAAACTATCAAACAACAAAGAAAATGAGTCTCATGATGCTATGTTACTTGAAGAGAAAAGAAACGAAAAGGAGCCTATCACAACTGTTCTGAGCAGATGTACGGAATCTTCGCAAGAAGGTTGATGATTGATACTTCTATTACTTGGACCTTTTGCGGTTGACCTATCCACCCGCAAAGGTCAAGGCTCAGATGTTCGAGCCCAGCGATATATGCAGATCATCCCAACAGATTAAAAAAAACAAAAAGTATCAAACAACAAAGAAAATGAGTCTCATGATGCTATGTTACTTGAAGAGAAAAGAAACGAAAAGGAGCCTATCACAACTGTTCTGAGCAGATGTACGGAATCTTCGCAAGAAGGTTGATGATTGATACTTCTATTACTTGGACCTTTCTCGGTTGACCTATCCACCCGCAAAGGTCAAACCTCAGATGTTGGAGATTCTTGAAAGTTACTGAAAATCAAGAAATGTGGTAGATTTGACAAAATCGATTAACAGCACGAAGTTTGTTATACATAGTCATTTACATCAGTAATCTACTACATTTCAGATCTTTATTCAATGATATTTATAGTTTGAGCTACTATCTTAACTGATACATAAACCTTCATTTTTTCGATTTTCGAAATTACAACATACAACACACGGTTTTTTCTCGTAAGGTGTTTTGTGTTAAAAAACGTATGTCCCAGGGTTTCGCTTGAATAATCCACTCGATCTGTGAACAGATTATCAACATCTGGGTTCATAGTTAGTTGAACCTACATAATCTGGATATCGATCTATGAAAGAACATGAGTATCTTAGCTGAAACCACCAAACTTTTCCATTACCTCTTTTGAAACGTGCGAAACTGTTGAATCTGAATGTTGCGAATGTATTGAGAGAGGTTAAGAGATAGTTGCCTGCTGTTCCCTCCGAATACTAGTTTACGAAATTCCAAATCCGTCCATTCAGTGTCATCGATATGTTTTAAATTACTAAATGGGAGTTTAGGTATGAACTTGTGCCAAAAATAAGAGCGGTCAAGTTTCTTGTACAACTCGGCGCACTCTGAGCAAATCCATATTCCATAAGAAGTAGACACATATTCTGGGCTAGGAGATTTGCATTCGCAACATTTCTTGAAATAAAACAATCAAAATTTCATTTGAATTAACAAATAGAGGCCTACATCATTATAATCTGCTGCTCTCATGTGCTTAAAAACAGCTCTGATTATGTAGGAGGTACTTAATCCTCTCAAAAGACAGTCATTGAGATTTGCAATACAATTCTGAACGGTTGTGTCATTTCTTCATTGAATGAACAAATTACCAAAGGTTGTTTTGTGGCACCTCTGCGTACCATTGAACAGTAGTATTGAATCCTTCCGGCAAGTATCTTTCTGTCTGACAATACTGAAAGACAGAGTTCAAGTTACCAAACACAGTTGAACTTACAGTATTTCAAACAATTTGGGGTGTAAGATATACAAACAAAACGTCTAACTTTCGGAAACAATCGAAGTAAATGTTCCAACATCTCAGTATCAACTACATCGATTATTTGTAAATCTACGATAGAAAACCCGAACTTCTCACTGTATAACTTGAGAAGATGATCTGGAAGAAGAATTTGAACTTTCGACGAGTACATCAAAGTTACCGAGATCGCCATTTCCCCATTCAAAACTTGATTTCATCAACTCCGTATCAGCACAACCAAGAGTATCAGGAGAAGCCTGCTCGACTGATATGTAATATCTTTGGGCAAATGTGCTTTTGTTAATTAACAAAAACAATTTTTTTCCAAGCCAGGACGTTGTATTCGATAAAGTGTACAATCGACGAGAAGCCGACCTGAGATTCTTTCGCTCCTATGGTATGGTATGATAAGCTTCAAATATGGATGAGTCTCAATGGATACCTCAAATGATAGAAATTGTATGATATTCCGCATCAATAAATCGTTCCAATAAACTTGTTCACACAGATATTCCAAGTAATCTCGGCAATAATGTTGAGGCTGTTCTCGGTTCAATTTAAGCTTTAACATTCTCTAAATAAAAAGTAAAATAGTTTGTAATCAGGATATCTAACATATCCATATGTAGTCATCTGCAATACAGGTACGAACAGAAATGAACTTACTTTTCAGGATGGGGAACCACGCGTTCTTCGGCACAATAACAAAGAAGTTCCAGAAGTAGTCAGAGTCGACCTTTTGCGGTTGACCTATTCACCCGCAAAGGTCAAGGCTCAGATGTTCGAGCCCAGCGATATATGCAGATCATCCCAACAGATTAAAAAAAACAAAAACTATCAAACAACAAAGAAAATGAGTCTCATGATGCTATGTTACTTGAAGAGAAAAGAAACGAGAAGGAGCCTATCACAACTGTTCTGAGCAGATGTACGGAATCTTCGCAAGAAGGTTGATGATTGATACTTTTATCGACGATTGATCTCGGCAACAATTCTAATACTCTGTTGTAGATGAAGATAAGGATATAAACGTTTTTTATCCACAATGCGTGGTCTTACTACTCCGTACGCCATTTAAACACATAAACCTCATTAGGAATCGATGTAGCCCAGTATCTCATAGAGTGAAGATGATTGACTCGATCATACTTCTGAGAATTTTTGAATTTTTCAATGAGTTTTTGATATCAATCAGAACTATTTGTTGATTGAAGATAATAATGATACTTTACAATTTTGTTTGGAAAGTTTCAAGTTATGAGAAAATATGTTTTATATATTATATGAATATCTTATTAATCACATATGAAATCTTTCGAAATACAAAAGAAATTACAAGATCAACATCTATGTATGTCATTTATCTATTTCACTCATCTCACAATAAGATTCATAATTATTTGATTTTCACTGTCCTACTTGACATTCATTCAAATCAACTCGTTGCCTCAGACGTTCTCAATCATATATGAATTATGAAAGAAATTTTCAAAAAAACTTTCAATTTGCCGATTTTGATCTTTGTGTGTATGGTAAGCGTGCTTTGTAATATGCTTTAACCTTCTTGTGTTAATTCAGAGCTGTTCGCAAGCAATTAATGGTCAAAATCAATTTGAATTGGAAAACAACCCTTTTCTTGAATGTCGTGAAAACAGCTTTGAAGTAGACAATCATGTTTGATCATTATTATAACTTTCATAATTCAAGGTTTCTCTTAACGTTGGAGAGAATTTCAATGGCATTGTCTTTGTTCATGGTCATCTAAACGATCCAAAATGTCATAGTCGATCAGTATCTGAAAAGAAAGTCGATCACAACACAGTTCGTTTTACATTCGATAACTGTGGCATCTCCAATAACACTATTGTAAAACCTTTCCTCTCAAAAGAAAGCAACTTTCAATCATTTAAGATGAAACATAATGGAGTTCTAGTGCAAACAAAAATAATTGTTGCGCACAATAAGGATTTTTTAACGAAACACGACAAAGTGTTTATTCTTCAATGTTTTTATAAGGAGAGTAATCGTTATTTACAACGGGAAATAAAAGTCAAGTATGTTTATGATGGATAGATGATGTCACACAAACACAAATGATGTAATTACGTTTTGTATTTATCAAGAAAATATTTCAGTATGAAACCAGCGTCTTCACAAACAAAAATGGTTACGATGCCTACATGTAAGTATGAGGTATTGGATGGATCTCCATTTGGTGAACCAGTCTATTATGCTAAAGTTGGACAACCCGTAAGCAAAGAACCATTAATGAGTTAAAGAAGTAGAAGTAACACAATTCAAGGTATATCATAAATGGTCATGTGAATCAGATGTCAATAACACTTATTGTATGAGAGTACATTCGTGTTATGCTGATAATGGCAATCGAGAAAGAGTTCCACTTCTAAATCAGGAAGGGTCCGCAACATATATTTCTGAATATACAGGTGGCTAATACGAATACATTACAGATGTGCGCTCGACAAGTACTTACTCACCAATCTAGAATATCCTGATGATCTACAGGCTGGACGTGAAGCTCACGTTTATAAATATGCAGATCAAGACCACATACTCTTTGATTGTCAAATAACTTTGACTGTGAAACCTCTGTATGCCGAGTTCTGCGAGGTCAGATAGAATATATCATAATCTTTTTCAAAATATCTAATGATATAACTGAACATTTCAGATTCCAACTTGTGCTGATCCGCCAAGAAGGAAAAGGGAACTCCCTCAAAACACTACTCTCACACAAAAAGGTGACTAATCAAAACTTGTGGAACAGAGTTTTTGATTTTTAGATAATGAGACTGTGACACTAGAAAACCACACAAATACAATAGAGAACAACAGAGAACTCGAGGTTAACAGAGATAATTGCCCGGCTTTTTGTTCTAAATTCGATTGCAGAATAACATCTGTTTAAGATACTCAGAGCTTATAATGGTTGCTTCAACCAGTAGTTTTTTGATTTTGATGGCTATGGGACTTACAATTCAAACGTTCACACCATGTTGACTCTCTTGGAAAAAAAGACAAATGACTAGAAATTTTATATGCAAGACCCTTGTAGTAACAATTCCTTGAAAATCAATCGTTATCTATTATGACAGGTGAATGAGAATGAAAATATAAGTTCTGAAATCTGTCTGAAGAATGTGGAAATAGATTTGGAAATACTGGAAGAGAAAATATTGTCAGTTAAAAGAAGTAGTCTGTTTTACCAACCATATATAATATCAACTTCAGTCATAGGGTCGTGGATCTGACAGCAGTATCGATTACCCACATTTCAAGTCTTCACTTGATGAGATTTGTAGTTTGAGCAACAACTACTTGTGAAACCTAAAATGATGTACATAACATGTAACTGTAGTCTAATGGTAGAGTGCGGGTTTACGAAACAAGTAACCAAAGTTGCGTCCCTTGGGAGGGGCAAGCCTTGTTCGCAAGGTGATAGGTTTGGGGTTCCTAACATAATACGTCCCCCGGTGTCTTGTGATTCGTGAGCCCTCTTTCTATCATCTTTCTAATATGGTTATTCCCCTCACAGGTTATTTCCTGTCAAGGGCTCGCTCGAATCCAATGGATTAGTTCGTGTCCTTGTGTCCCCCCGAAATTCGAAAAAATTAAGGCTTACGCATCACTCAAGATGTAGATTTTTTCTGAAATTTCTTGAAATTTTTCCCATATGAAGACGGAATACATTACTTAGAATGATTCATTGACTGTACCATCCTACCAGTTCTGTAAACCATCATAATTCAGTCAAATTACTTGAAACTGACCACACGCGACTGGCACGTAAGGCTGAACAACCTGTTCTCTCGAGAAAAGGTCCAAAATCACTATTAGAATCTAGAATGATTAGAACACTAGCACTTTACAGTATAATTGATCATTCTCATGCAAAAACCTTTTCGTATATACGAGAAAGCACTGATTTCATAGAAAAAAAAGTGTACGACACCAGGGATTCCCAAGCCGTCTCCGATCCAAGTACTAACCAGGCCCTACGTTGCTTGACTTGCCAGATCGGACGACTTTTTGATTTGATTTGATTCTTCATCTTGTTTATAATAGTTGTAAATTCTTCTTAGAAGATTATCTTCGTCTATTTTCAAAGTTTAGAAAGTTTAGGAGATTTTCACTTAAGGTATTATTCGATCGAATTGGAAATCGATATAAAATATGTTCACTCAATCCTGGTAGAGAAACTAAGAAGAGAGACTAGAGAAGCGTAATCATGTCGACTACATACGTAGCGATTTTTCCTCCGTTTCTGATCCTTTTCTCCTGTATTCATTTCCCACTCGCAACATGATTTAGTAAAAAACAGCTGAAGAAAGATATTTACTACACAGGAAAGAGAAAAGAGACAGTTATTCTTCTTTTCGTTCAAATTATCAAAAAGATACAATCATTTACATTTCGGCTATTCGATTGAACTTATAAAGGGCTATGAGAGAATATGTAAAGATCCAAGATATATAATAACCCTTGATGAATATCAATAGTTATGATTAACTGATGGAGAGTATATGGTCGACAATGACAGTATGTACTAGGTTATCAGAAGAGAAAGAGTAAAAGAAAGAGAGAGAGAGAATACGTTCTATAACTACTTCAAGACAGTACTCAGTCATAAATAATTAAATCAAAATAATACTAAGACTCAATGAAACGCATAAACTCAGCAGCTTGATGTTCCAATTATGCTAAGCTTAGGATGTTCGATGTTGACATTTCAGTATATTTTAATGCCGATCCATCCTAGAAATACATACGAAACACTCTGTTTTGAGAATGAAGAAGAATATAGAGAGCACATAGAAAAGCTATAGAAATCCTTATAAGCAACATCTGTAGCTTTTGAAATATTATATGGAAATCTCAATTTGTTAAAGACAGGGAATATCAAACAAATGCGTTTGTTAGCACAATGCAGACAATTTTAATGAACGTGGATTATTAAGTGTCGAGAAGGTTGACGGTATTTGTTCCATTCTCTTCGGGAAGAGAACCATATCCTCCTGGGCTAATACTTGAGTAGTTAGATTGCTGAGTTCCACTGGTACTAGCTAGACGAGCTTCATTCTGCTGTGCCCGCTGAGGTTCAGTTGAAGCCTTAATTGAATAAAATGTATTCATAATTCTTAACTCAATTATCCAAAAAAAAGTGATCTTTGATACTTACAGTGCGGCTTCCGGAATTATTCGAGTGTTGAGTGTATTGTTGATATTGAGGGTGGAAGTTATGAATAGCGTCTTGCATAATATCCTTCGGATTCATTGTTTCTTTCAATGAAGAGCTGATGGATTGCAGTGTAACTGGTCTTCCATCGTTGACACTTGTCGCTATAACATCGTTCATCATGTAAATGGAATTAATTCGATGAATAATATTACCATCTCCTGTCGCATAAGCTGAAACTTTGAATGCGAACTTCAAAGCAATCGAAGCAAAGAACATTTCAATGCAAATGAAAAAGTTTTGCCAAGCCGCAGCAACGGTTCCTATGAATAGATTTGCATTTTATTAATATGATGACATTCGCTACTCACCAGTATTAACAACAGTCTTTCCATTAGAGTCTTTAATAGGATCGATAATGTCCATAGCTCCGAGAACAGCAAGAAGGAATCCTATAATCACGAGTTTAACAAAACTCTATGTCATGATTGATTATTACCTTGCCAGAAAGAAAGGAAAATAACACTCTTAACTGTCAAGAACTTTAACACTGGGCTGTAGGGTGAGAGAAGTTCACGAGTAGCAGTGTAAAAGAGGAAAAGACCATAAAGAGCCAATGAAATGGAGACGTTGTATACCAATGTTGTCCAGAGATATCCTTGGTCAGGACTGGAAAAAATATCAAGTTGCTCATTTTGTATAGAAAATCGCCGAACCTCCAGTTTCCGTCTTCATACTTGCCGAGACCAGTCAGGAGAAGAGTCAAAGCCGCCATGATAGGTTTGATGAAGCAAAATTGAAGAGTAGCCTATATGTTATTGCTTTTACTAAGAGCAATTCTTTTTATTTTGAACCTGTTTGCAGAAACGAAGGAATTCAATCGTGTATTGTTTTCCGGCCAAACAGCATGTGAATGTCCAGTAGTTGGTCGGCCTAATCAAAAAAAAATATATTCTCTGGCTGTTAATTTTCACGTTTACTTGATTGGCTTTCCGCGTATTTCCGCCATTATGTTACTTTCTCCGCCCAAATATTCATAACATAAGGAAAGGAAAGAATAGATTACGAAAGCTGTGGGGAATACAATTGATGTCTTATTGCTAGGGTGCTGTTTCTTACCTTCATAGCAATCCCGCAGAGAGTTGAAAAAAATGTAAACGTTATCAGAAAAGAAGATTAAGCTCAGCCATGAATCAAAAGCATAGATGGGAACTATAAAGAGAATGCGAACAATCCAACGTTGTTCTGTTGGACACGAATACCATCTTAGATGTTCGTAGATCTATAATGTGAGTGTTGCATATTCATATAATGTTATAGTTAATGACTTGATGACTTGTTATCAATAGAGCAGCCCACGTGCAAATACCAGCCAAGCCCTGAGCGAAAGCGGTACGAACGAAACAATCACCGTCAGTATTGTTCATCATTCTTTTTTCATACCGTTTACCCTGAAACAGTATTCATTATTTTATCAAGTAGAGTATAAGGGTAGAGAACGAGTGTCAATCACATAAAGGCACATTTGAAGACAAACACAAAATTCAATTTCAAAGTGCATGGCACACTATGAAACGAAGGAAGGGGAAGCGACAGTAATACAATTGAAACACCAGCTTTTAATTGAAAAATTGTGTAACTGCAGTGTTCGATTAAGGAAAAGGAAATCGATTAGTGGTGATTTGAAGACTATCGGATGAGATAGCAAGCTGGTATACTCGTTTAATTAAAATCTCGTCGAGACAAGATCTCCAAACACGATGAGACAAATGTCGAGAGAATCGCTCATCTAATGCTATTTGAAAAAGATTGGTCACTTTATTGCTCTAATTTGAGAATGCAACGCAATTCAAACCAAACGCTCATTGCAATATATTCAAAATTGAAAAAAAAAAGGAGAGAAACGTATAAGCTTGTCGCCTTGAAAATGTTATTGCAGTTAGTGGAAATAAAATATTTCATTCATGAGTTGCTGAAACTACTGCAAGCAGGTGGAAAAAAAAGACGCAGACATTCAAGAAATAGAAATGACGACGGGACAATCAATAGTGATTGAAGCAAGTTTTTCGCTTTTTTTTCGTTCTCGTCTTCTCCTTGTTCAAATGTTCAATATCGGTACGTCATGGGTTCGAATTGAAACTAGAATCTAATGATGAAAACGATAATATTCTTCGTTTCTCTTCTTTTTTTTTCTTTCAGCTCAATAATGGCCATTCATTCAATATGTAAATGAGGATTTCAATAAAAATTTTAAATTAAAAATGAACGAACAAAAATGAATGGTATCGTGGAGGAAGGAAGATGGCGAAATAATATTGAATTCCAGAAGAGTATTGCGACCAAAGCCGGCGCTGCCGCTCGAATAGAACCAGACATAATAGTCATCATTGACAACTCTGCGTCTCTGACCCATAAGCGTCCGTCCCTTCAGACAATCAATACCGGCGTTGACAACAATGCTCACTTGATGTGTTTATACCCTTTGAACGTCAAAAAAATAGAGAATAATAGAAAGAGAGGGACTTTAAAACTGCAAAAAAAAACTTTTTAAGCCAATCGTGGTAAACAGGATGAATCTCGCTGTACATTGCTCATGTCTGCTTCTGTTGATATTTAAAAACAGAGAAGAAAGAAAAAAAAAGGAGAAGAAAACAAAAAAGATCTTCAGATACTCATTCTTTTCTAATTCTCTGTTACTTTCTCTCTAAATACGATTTGAAAGCAATATGAAAATGGTAAGTGTTAGTCATTTAATAATAAAATTTGAATTCTCATTCGATGAATAATTAAAAGATAAAATATGCTTTATAACTATGAATATGTGAATGAAATATTAAATGAGTCATGATCATGTGCACAAGAAGTTAAGCAATTGTTTACTTGATTCAAGCGGGGCATTGTTGAATTTCAAGATTTCATTTCGACACTCTCGTACTCTCTCATCTTTACATAGACACACACATATCCGGAATGCATTTCGAAACGCATAAAATATAGAAATAAGATCAAATGGCTTCAAATTCTTCTTTTTTTTTTATTTTTATAAAAGACGAACAGCTTTTCGTCTATTCATATTGAAGAATGAAGGAGAACAAATAACTAATTAGATGCAAAAACGAGCAGAGATCATCATGAGAATTATACGGTAGTCAAAATATGGGGAAAAGCCAACGGATAGATGGATAGATGAAGATATTATGAGAGAGTGAGTGTATGAGATTAGAGAAAAATAAGTTTATTTGTTGTATGTTAAGCAGAGCAAGTTCAGCTAAGTCACATTAAAATATATTTTGGTGTTTACCGTAAACAACATAAGGAACAGAAGAATAATATGCAGTGCGAAAAGAGGAAAAAACGTTCATCATGCGACTCTCTTTCCTACATATTGTAGTTCGAACTCTAGTGCCTACGACTATGAGTTTGTTTTATTTTTTTTTTGTCATAATTCTTTGGTGAATGTGATTGGCTCTTATGTTCCTTTCTGTCATTCCATCTTCGTGTATTGACCTGCTTTTCATCAATCATAGTAGAACTGTCTAGGTTTGTCAAGTTTGAACGACTTCTCACTTAATAGCACCTCGGAAATGTCATCTTTCACGAAATGAAAGAAGAAGAAGAAGAAAAAGAAAGTTTCTTCCATTCGAACCCTAAATATTTGAGATTTGAACTTCTTCTCCATCAAATCCTTCATTTTTTTTTCAAACATAAGATAGACGAACGAATGATAATTGTTATTTCTTTGTTTCTTCCACTGATAAAGCCATTTTCTTATCAGATCTCTCACATCGTTTTTCAAGAGATTATCAGATTGTTTGCGGATTGGAAAAATTTTTTTTTTCTTTCATTTATCTATCCCAGCTAGCATATGTGTGTGTGTGTATGATACTCTACAAAATAAAATAATTAGAATTGATAAGTTGATGAGTTTTTTCCTTTTTCAATATTCGTAATTGTTAATAATCGAAGAATATAAATGAAATTTCATTTATCAACTAAAGCCAATCGATTAAGAAAATGAGCCAAAAAAGAAAGATTAAATGCTCTTAATGAACAATGACGAGAGTAAACATCATTAAAACATTACAAATTCAAAAAGAATTTGATTTGACAATTGATTAGTTTTAACGATAAAACGAAAGGAACAACTGAAAAGTACATTCTGTTTTAACATTTTTCATGACATTAACAAAAGATGTTTCGAACTGAAAATGAGACGAATTTTTTAATTAATTTTTCAACAAATTCTATTCAAACTGATTGTCTCATTCAAACTTTCTCTTTTTTTTTCTATCAATTTAATTCTGCTACAAATCCTCCGTTTTCAATTTCATTTGTCATGAAGAATTGGATTAGTTTCAGTCTCCCCCACCCCCCTCCCCCCGTTACTACCACGTTTGGTTTTTTCTCTTTTATTTTCTCATCCAGAACCGAATGCGGAAAAAAAGAAAAGAAATATACAGATAGAGAAAGAAAAAATGATGAAAGTAAGGCGAATTCCTTCATGAATGTTTCCACTTCTTATAAATCACTATCTCTTATGAAATGAACGACCTTCGGCTGCTTGATGACATTGATTTCTATTATAATCCATTTTAACCAATCTCTACGACTGTCCTTTATGTTCAATTTCTTAAAGCAGTTTCAACTAAGTCGATTGTTTTCATTATGTGTTTATGCATATACATACATTGCTACATACAATTCCTCTTTTTTTCTTATACAGAAATCAATAGCGCTCTTTCTGGAAATTCGTACAAAACATTCATCTTATAGAAACTTTTTCCCTTTTTTTGCCTTCTTACTCTCTCTCTTTCTCCGTTTTCTCTCTATACATCGTTCCGCATTTCTCTCTTATTCTTCTTTCCTCTTTTTTCATTATAAATATCGTAATTTCATTCAATTTCCAGACAATTTCGTAATTTTCATATGAAAAAGTTGCCCGCCTTTTCATTATTCTTCAAATCGATCTGACCTGTGCTATATTGAATACTGTCTGTTTTTGACCTTGAATTAGGTCGCCGACAGAGAATTATTGATTAGATCAAAATACAGGACGCTTTGAGTGCTGTTTGTTCTGTTTCGCAAACGATTCGGCACTCGAAAACGCTTGTTTAACTTATATTTTTCGTTGAAAATTACCTAAAAACTTGAAAAAGCCGTTATTCAAGTGTGTAGTAGTTAGATATATGTATATGGTTAACAAATATATTTTCAGGCTCTTCTCATAAATATATTTATAATGCTCAAGATCTCATTAAGCCGGTATACTTTTGTCTTCGTTATTCTATTGATTATTTTTGGACCAGTCACTGTATTTACAACACAAGCTAGTTTTAATTTGGAAAAGGTTGTTAATTGATTATATCAGGTTCTCAATGTGGGACATATCCGCTTGTGTTTTAGTCTGTTTCATCATCATCTTGCGATCGTCATTGCTTTAATGGTGTTTGCTTGAATGGAACATGTGTATGCGCTAAAGGATGGACAGGCGCACAATGCGATCACTGTTTTGGTCGCTTGCTGTAATGAGAAATTCAAAACTATAATGAAAATAAGCTATCTATTACAGTATGAATCAAAAGCAAAGTCAAATAAGCGATGGTCCGCTTTCATATAGTTCTTCAACTAAATGTACATGGATAATAAAGAATGATCAGGTTATTAAGCTTACATGCGGTATAAACGGCGATCATCCTTATAGAATTTCACTGGTCCGTTAAATATACGATTAGATAGCTTTCAAAGTGAATGTGGTTGGGATTATTTATATATTTATGATGGTGATGGAGTTGATGGTCAACAGTTAGCCGCATTTAGGTTAGAATTTGAGTATATACATGTTTTGCTAACTATACGTATCTAGTGGAGATTACCATTATCAAGAAATATCAGCACCTTCGGGTCAAGCTCTCATTTATTTTACAAGTGATCTTGCTATTAATTTGGACGGGTTTAATATATCATATGAGTTTAACAGGTTATTATCCATTCATATTTATCAATTTATTCATTTCAATATTCATAGGTGCTTATATAATTGTTCCTCTCATGGAATGTGTGAAGATGGTGTTTGTATTTGTAACAGTGGGTATACAGGTGAGAATGTCAGAATTTATAATTATGAATGATGAATATAGGAGAACATTGTCAAACAGTAGTATGTACTGCGGAGTTGGAACAGTTGACTGGTCCCTGTCTTAATAATGGTAAATGTGAAAATGAAGAATGTAGTTGTCCTCCAACACACCATGGTTTGTTTTTCTATATAAAAAGCATTCGTTCTCATATTGTAATCTAGGAAAATATTGTGAAGCTGAAAAAACAACTCACGTATGGGAAGAGTTGGACATCAAATCAACGAATCCTGGAAGAGCATCTCATGCTTCAGTTTTAGTTGATGATGTAGTTTGGACGATAGGTGGAACATCCTTCAACGGAGTTCATATCGAACAAGTTGTAACGTTTAACTTAACATCCGAAGTGTTTACGACAATATCTGTACAAGGATCTGAAAAACCAAGACTGCGACGAGATCACTCTGTTGTTCGTTACAAGGTTTGAATTTTCAGAACATTAAGCGAATTACACTAACTTTTTTTGTAGAACAAGATGTATATGTATGGTGGCTTCTTTGATTCTCATGAAACAACTGGAGAATTATGGGTTTTCGATATGCACAAACGAACATGGCAATTGGAAAGCTCAGCAAATGGGAATATAACTGTATAGTTTTTAATATATACTTGTATATTCTGCGTATTATTATGTAGATAGCACCATTGGCTGTGTCTGGACATACAGCTCATGTAATAGGAACAGAAATGTACATTTTCTTCGGGTATCATAATATTCTCGGATTTTGTTATGAAATTCAAGTTTACGACTTGGGTGAGAATGCGATCTTCCAGAATGATCTTCGAATGATGGAATATTTTCAGAAACGGGCAAGTGGAGGTTTGAACAAACAAATGATAATGTTTTTGGACGATTTGGTCATGTTAGTGTCCATGATCTGACAGATCAGGTATCTATTCATAAATAATTCATAATGAAATCTCTTTTGAAAGGGTGACGTTGTACTCATTCATGGTGGTTCTATGTGGTCTAGTGTTCAGAATAACAACTTGACTGATAGTTTATTACAGTATCATGTTCAACAAAAGAAATGGTATTGTGTTTGATCGTACGAAAATGATCAGTAATGGACGTTTTAGGACCATTCTTCCTTCATCTGGTGTAAAGGCTTTTCTTCATTCGGCTGTATTAATGAATGGATTTCTTATTACAATTGGAGGAAATGGATATAACATCGGCGGGTTGAAAACGCGTCAAGAATGCTTCACTAATACCATTCAAATATATGATATTGGTAACTTGAATGATCAAGTTGTTGTATGAAATTTGAGTATTATAGCTTGCAAAGTGTGGTTGAACGTTTCCGTGAATTCGGATGTATCACGTAGATATGGTCATTCGAGCGTAGCTTTCAACGATGCCATTTATGTACTCTACGGGTTCAATGGCCAAATGCTGAGAGATGTATGGAAAATGATTACTCGTACGTTTCGAGAATGATATTCCTTTTATGAAATGTTTTTAGCTGATTGCTCTGCTGCATCGAGACCAGAAACGTGTAACAGCATCAGAGGGGGAACAAAATGCATTTTCACAGAAAGATCTTGTTTTCGACTTGATCCACATGTCAGCTACAAGCAACCATTCTTATCTCTTCTGAAAGATGAGAAAACAAGATCTATGCTGGCTTGCGGACTGCTTTCTGTTCGTCAATCGTGTGAAGAACAAACTGATTGCGTGTCATGTGTTTCACAGCTTGCTTGTGGCTGGTGCGCTTCTGGTCATCAATGTTTACCAACTGACAGTGAGTGTTTGGATGGGCAAGCAATTCTCAAAAGCTGGGAAAAATGTCCCAATCAAAAAAATGTGGAACCGCGACCATGCTCTATGGCGAATGACTGTCATAGTTGTCAAGTGCTGTCGCATTGTAGATGGTTCTTACCAGAGGGAACGAGCAAAGCTTCATGTATATCCAAAGAAGAAGAAGGTTATACAGAAATAAGGTTGAGGATTTGAAAAATGGTTTTTTTCAGGACTCTTATTAGCTGAAAGACAAAATAAGGAATTGGAAAGAATTAATGCTGAAAACTTACCTCTCAACCATGTTCATATTAACCATGAAAAGCTAAATGTAAGTATATATACAAATGATCAGGCTATAGGAACATATATGTCTATTCATTCGTATATTTCAGGCAGTGACTGAGTGCCCTCGAGCTTGCTCAAACTTCTCGAGTTGTTCACACTGTGTATCTAGTAGTAAATGTATGTGGTGCCCTAACTTAGAAATTTGTGTACATATGGAAGCATATACGTTAACTTTCCCATATGGCCAGTGTTTCTCATGGCTCAGTGGTAATACTATCCGTGGAGCCCGTATATGCAGTCAAGGTACAAAGGCTTTAATGTAATAGGAGTAAATAAATCTCAGCAGACGTTTATAACTGTACACTACATAAAACATGTGCTGAATGTCAAATGGCTCCTGACTGTGGTTGGTTAGATAATGGATCAGGCACAGGCCTAGGATCATGTGTGTCTGGGAATGCGCGTGGGCCACGAGATGACAGTTTGAATGAAGATGGGAAATGGCACTTTATTGATTGCCCATGTGAGTGAAATCGGAAAAAATTGAAAAATCAAAAACCGATTACAGCATGTCAATGTAATGGCCATGCCAGCTGTGAAAGCACTGTAACAACACTACTTGGTGGAACTCAGGAGATATGTGGAATTTGTGCAAACAACACGCAAGGAAAGCATTGCGAAGTTTGTGCTCATGGGTTCTTTGGAGATCCAAGAAACGGAGGAACATGTCAACGTGAGAAATTGTTTTTCTAATTTAGACCGTTTTCAGTTCGTTTTCGAGTTATTTATCGTTATAGCGTGTCAGTGTAATGGACAAGCCGATGACTGTGACCAACGAAGTGGATTATGTTACTGTAGAACTAAAGGAGTAATAGGAAAACATTGTGAAAAATGTGATGCCAAATACTACGGACAGCCTGCTAACGGAACCCCTTGCTATTGTATGGAGAAACAACTTAAACCCTTGTTATGATATTATCATTGTAGACGAATTAGCTGTTGATTTCATTTTCACGTTCAAGCTGAAGAAAGAAGACAAAGATCAACATGCAACAGAACTTTTTTTGTTCAGTATACCATATAAGGTGAGCCTCAATTGAGTTCGAGAAAAATGATTTAATTCAATTTGCAGCGGGACACCGATGTGACATTCCAAATAAGTTGTGATCAACATGCGTTAGTTGCATTGAACGAAACATCGTCGTACCTTGCTGGTAGTAAGACCAGAAGATTAATGGTGCGTCTTAATGTCTCATTAAGCAGTTTTATAAATGATTTTTGAATTCTGTGTTACAGACCAACACACTTTGCGATCATCGAGGATTCCGACGTATCTATTCAGCATCCGATTCTGATGGGTGGATATTCGGCACAGATTCGAACACAACTTTCTTTGTGAGTCATCACTTTCAAATATTCTGATTCAGAACTTTTCTAGGTGAAAGTTTATAACTTCACAACGCCTATTATAGTGCAAGTATCATTTGCACAATCACCACCCATCAACTGGGTGCTTTTCTTTGTCATTTTCGCTGCGTGAGTTTTTTTTTCATTTCACTCCAGTTTTTTTCAAACAAGTTCTGATTACGATAGATATAAGTAAGATCTCATACCATTAAAACGATTTTCACGAAAATATGAAAATGAAAGAAGGGCTGTAGTTTGCTGAATGTTTTAATGCACTGCCTACTACTGAATCTCGGTTGCAGAGTATAGTGTCTTCATTATGCTCACAATTTGCTATCAATATGGATATATTGTTGTATACTGCTCTTTACTTCAAATTCCATAGGCAGTACATATTTTTCCTATTTGCCCAATGAAACTATTATCACGGCTGAATTGTAAACGTTCTTTACATCTTCATTTTCTCTTAAAGTGCTTGAAACGCTATTTCCAGATGTTTCATTGTTCTTCTCGTAGTAGCCGGACTGTTATGGATGATTAAAATGAGAATAGAAATTTATCGGCGCAATCAGAGAAGAATTGATGAAATCGAGCATGTGAGTAGCGCAGCAAGTGTAAGAAAGTTGACCAATTGTTTTACAGATGGCTAGCAGACCATTCCCTCATGTGTGGTTAGAACTTTCAAATTATCATTTAGTGCCAGTAAGTATAGTATCTATATTCATTATTCATCAATTGATTCCAGCATGAAACCGGTGGGCCAACTCCACTGGCCATAGAGCCTTGTAGCAATTATAAAGCTGGAATCTTTACATTAGCTGTCCGTCTACCAACAGGTGGAAGGTCATCAACGCCATGCGGTACATCAGGGTTGGCAGTAGCGTCAGCCCTATGTCAACTAACAACATCTCAACTGAGCTTGCTTCAAAAGCCCGGAAACTGTGATCATTCAGAAAATAGAAAAACAACCTTAGGTCGTCTATTACCATTCCTACATCGAAATTAAACATAACGTGTATTTGAAAGCGTCATAATTGTTATCTTTTAGCTTAAAATAATTGTAAATAGTCTAAAGATATAATAATTGTTGTTGTAAATTGATATACATATCTATGTGTTTCCATGAATTCATTCATGTACTCATATATTATATATTTCATAGCATATGAGATTGGTTACAATGCATTTTATAACAAACTACTTGAATAAAGTGTTGCTTTGTTCGACTAAGAAGTTCTCATTATGTACTCTTGACCTCGATTTAAATAGTTTACTGAATGACATATTTTGAGTTTCTTTTGTGTACTTTTTATGTTTCGAAGTTCAAAATGTGTTCAAAGGAATGCGTGTGTTCTTCCCTCGGCAGTGTGCGTGGGTTCAAACGGAACTAAACAAATATGGAAAGTCATGTCCGACTCTCACATTATCATGAACAACATAAATCAACATAAAGTGTCAGAACTGTCACAAAATGAGGGCAAGTGCTTTGATCCCGTCGTGTTCTTCCAAATAGTTATGAGATTCTCATAGATTCTTCAGTTTCTACACTGTTTGATACCATTAGCTACTCATGATTGTAATGGCCACAAATAAAAACGACAAAAGGAAAAAAGAGAGGGTGTGGTTTTAAAGAATAATGAGGAACATTGATGACCTGCTTTCATTGTGAAAAGTGCCTACCGGGTGCTGTATACATACATAAGCATCTATATCTACTCTCGATTACCACCCGACACCTCTTTTTTTTTACAAAAAAAAATTAGTTCAGTTCAATTGTATTTTTTCTATGACAGCTTCCTCACTTTCATTTTGCTTTCAAATGTTTTGTTGTTGAGCTGCTTTTTGTAACTTTCTTGCCTGCAGAATGATTTATAAGACAGTTATTCGGATAATATGCGTTAGCTCTGTGTTTGTCTACTCTTTTCGAGACGATTACTTGAATCAGCTTGTTCTTCGATTTGTATATCGAAATGAAAAAATTTGTGAGCCATCTCCGTTCCAAGTAACTTTATGTCAACCTTTATTTAATAGGTGGCGATCCATTTTCAAACCCTTATTGGGTTCCGGCACTTGAGCGATGTAAGCTTTCCTGTGATCCAGCCATGAGTATCTGCAAAGAGAATTCGAACGACATTAACGACCAGAAATGTGAATCACGTATGATTGACTCAACTTTCTCATTCATTAGTAAAGCAAATTAAGTTCCGAGACAATGCATAATTATGCTCCGAAAGTCATTAGGTTGGAGGAACTACGATGAATTTTATCTCGATAAGTAGTCTCAAACTCTATTCTTTATAGTAAAAACACATCATTCAGAAATGAAAATCTCCAACTATATGAAGAGCCACAAAGAGTAACTGTTCATTCTAACGAAATTAAGAAAAGTGGTCAATCATCCGAACGAAAGCAGATATTCGGTGATGAAGAGAACGTAAGTATATGCGGTAGATTTTGATTAAACGAATTTATAGAGAAATTTGAGAGATATCATAAAAATCAAGCCTCTTAGTCATATAGTCATGATGCCGTCTATTCGTCCCAAGGATGTGGAGCATAGGGTATTCTCAGAAATACATGAGAATTTTGTTCAAACAACAATAAAGCCAACAACATTGCCTACAACATTGCCAACAACAAGCTTACTTCCAGGACTCCGAAAGTTCAGCATGAGTAAACTCATTCAGCATCCCAAATCAAACTAAAATACCAATTTTAACAGAAAGTGGAGCAAATACGATCGCACGGGTGGACAAATCCAAAAGTTGCTGCGAATGGGCTCTGAATGGACTCTGCGATCAGAACTGGAAGAAAGTTAGAGAAATGTGTCCAGTCAGCTGTGGAAAGCTAAACTGTGAAGGTGAAACATTCTCTGTAGCCTAGTCATCTATATAACCAGATGATGTTTCAGTAATTGAAGGAATCATGACATGCTCAAGAACAATCAACATCAACGTAGAAGATTGTTTAGGAAGTAATGAAAACAATACAAGCGCTGATGAACCATTAGTAGACGTTAGTGTATCTGCAAACCAAGTTGATGACGACAACGAAGCCGATCTCTCTGAGAGAACTTATGGAAAATTCATATTTTTTTGAAATTTATGAATATTTCAATAGAAAATAAAATTATTTTTTCCCAGCTCATACATCTTATTCTGTAAACTTTAATTTTTTTAATTCTCTACCGTAGTCATTTGATGAAAGCACTTACGTTTTCAAATTTAAATTCGAATTTTCTTATTTAAATTAGCTTAAACTAATTTGAATTTTCTACTCTCATTTCTCTTCATTTCTTTTGGCGATTCCCGGAAATGCGAATTGAAATTTCTCAGACTCCCACACGAATAGCCCCTCACAGTATAATTTGAAGTGTTAATTCCATTGTGGTATAAGAAATGAGGATTAAAAGAGCAAATGTAATAGGTCAACACAGTTAATCTGTCATTTGCAACTAACTTTTGGTCTTTCTGAGTGCACATCTTAATGCTCTTATTCACATCCAGATGCCCTTCCGCCGCTTTCCCAGCGAACTTAGGTGAAACTGGACTAGAAAACTGAAAAACCACAATGATCCCATCATTCTTCTATTAAATTACGAATTACTTCTTGTGTGTTATCCTCGACTATTTCCCTGACCATATGCCTAACAGAGAGATAGATCTCTAAAAAAAAAGAATTGCTCTCTTTCCTAGCTGTAACTGAAGTTTCTTTGTCCTTGGCATAAAACTCATTAAGGAGGAACAAATTACAATCTTTATTCATGGAAATCGCTCGTTCTGGACATCCAACGTCCATTTCCCTTTTTTTTTGTTTCTTCCGTATTGAAGGGGAGCGTTTCTTATAAGTTCGTGAATCTATTCTACTCCTTAGAGCTCGAAGTCTTAGAATCAATGCTTATACGTTTTCTGTTTGTGTACTACCAGAATGGGAGATACTCTAGCTGTCTGCCAAGCTTCAAGTCTAGTGAGTGTCTTTCTATGGGCGGTCTGACAATCTAGCCGCCGCCCATCACAGCTGTGAAATTCGATTTTTTCCTCCTCGTTCTTTTCTTCGTGGATATTCAAAAGAATAAATATACGAAAAGCGTTTCATACTAACATAACCTCTTGCAGCTCCAAAATGCAAACCATTAACAACATTATTCAAATCGGTAGTAGAAACATCAACTTGGCTCAATTCTTTGAAAAGCCTATCTCTTTCTCCAAATGTTTCTGTTTCGTAAGTTGCCTAATCCTCAAATTTTTCTATTCAATTTCCGTAAAAACAGATTCTTGGTGCTTGCTTGTGGTATGTCATCACCACTGGAGCTTATCATGATTCTGGATTCGGCTTCGAACGCCACGTGAGTGAATATTTTTTTCGCATGTTTCGGATATGCCATTTAGGTATGTCTCTATGGAGGTAGTTCCACAACTTGCTCTTTTGGTTCCGCTCTCGGATTTTTTGCATTTGTCGGTTCAGCAGTGGCTATCTATATTGATTTGCGTTTACCAAACGAAAGCTCTATGCCAACTAAGAGACGCATTATGAAGATTGACATTTACATAGCCGGTAAAAAGCAGAATAATATTGACTTTCAACTTTCCATCTTAGTTTCATTTGCTTGCATCCATTTGCTTGCTTTTATCATGTTCTGGAGTAAAGTTGGCAATTCCGTTCCCGATGAGGCGAGTTTAAGCTATGCCAAAATAGGAATCATGATATCACTCTTCGCATCAATCGCATGGGTAAATTACAATTGCCATTGTGTTAGTCTCAAATGACAATTTGAAGGGCATCACATCTCTATTGGCTTATCGCCGCTTCGAAGAATTCAATCTTGAAATTAAAATAAACGAACTGGAAAGTGATGGAAAACAAAAGCCTGAAGAATGTGAGAACAATAACATGAAATTTAACCACCTCATTCATATTATAGCTTCTGTTGCCAACGGAGCTGATCCATCGCAAGCAGCCAGCCCACAAGCTGTTCCATTCACAGATGGATATGGATATTAAATGAAAAGATCATCAAGTTTCCATTGACAGCACCACATTCTTATTATATAACATAGTATTTAGTATAATTAATATAATCAAAAATGTACATGAATAGCCCACTATATTTAATTGATGTCACACATAACCAAACATCTGCCTCCTTCTTAATCAACTTCAACCAGTCATGGCACTCGAGGGCTATATCGTTCATGCATATTAACAACACTCGATAAACGTTATGTAACCATTAGTTAGATAAACCATTGTGAGCAAATTACGTCTCAAACAATAAGTTGCATAGAATAGTTACGCGTTGTAATAGATCAGTTACTATCATCAATCGATTATAGACTTCAACGTCTTTGATTCGTTACACCAAATGTACTTTAGTCTCGTCCATCTAATAAATAGCCTTTTCAAATGAAAATGCTCATGATTATAACTGTCGTAAATTAGAAATATTGTAATGAGATATGTATGCATCATGTCTCTTAGTCATTTCAACGTTTATTCAATCACAATTATAGCAACCATAAATTATATTAAGAACAGCCTTTGTTCCCATGGCTTTAGTAATACTCTTTTCTTACTCTAACCACCACCCTCCTCCATCCTTTTTGCCTCTTCTCCTAAGAGGCAAGTTCATGATGTAGTGAAATGAAAAGCGATTTGTTTCATTTCAGAAAAAAGAAACGGCCGCAAAAATTGGATTCGGAGTTCTAGTATAGCAAGAAGCGGTTGTAGGCAAAGTTAAAAATGCTACGTTGAGGGCAGGGAATGGAGAAAGAACAACAAAATTAGCATTGTTAGCTCAGTCATCTTTGTTTTCACCAACATAATTTCATTAAGTAAAAGGAAAAACGACTTGTAATTGTTCGAAATGATTATTTCAGTTCAATAGGCTAAAAAATCTTTGAAGACAAATAAAAAGTCATTCATTGGACACTCCAATCCATCATAGAGATTACAATTACAAAAATTAAATAGTACAAGTGAAACGCAAGGAACATAGTACAATCTTTATATGATTAGTCATCCTATAGACTATCGTTAACCAAACATCAAACTAGAAACTACATATGCATAGTGCTTTTCCAAATACATTCATATGTTTCAAAACACAAATCAATGGTTGTCCACGAGATAGTCATTACCTATACCAGCTCATTGAACATGATTGTGTGGGGAAAAAAAACTGCCCGTCCTCTGGAAATTATTAGTTACGTGCAAAGATGTGTGACAGCTGCATTCCAATGCAGTGTGAAGAACTATCTCGCTTGATCAACATTATTCTCTGAAATAATAATTGAAACTATTTTAACAAAACATTTCAATTTATGTTCTATAAGATAAAAAGTGATGAAAGAAGAAAAAACTGAGAAGCAGATGATTAATGACATCATCATTTATGAAGTGAGATAGTCAGTAAGAGAGAGACTGAGAAGATGTCTGTGTGAGTAACAGTGTTACTTCCGTTTTGCTATATGAACTTTAATCAATTATACCATCATATATAATAATAAATTCAATCACTATTAACTATGGCTAACGTTCTTCTACTGATAATACAACTAGTGGCCAATCGGATGCTCAATCCGGAACATCTTAGTGATTCGCAGATCCATTCTCAACTGATATGTGAAGAAACATTCATTTTGTTTTCATTTCCTTCCTTCACATCAATTGAATAATTGATTCCATGTTGTAAAATGAAGTTTAAAATCCATCCAATTGGACTGTTTTCAGGTTGTGCGGAATAACGAAAAAGCTTCAATAAGTTCCAGTTTATTCACAAAAAGCAAAAGTTAGCTCGATCTAGTGAGGATAAACAATAAAAGGAAAGAGAATTCCTTCTTTTTCAAAGTTATTTTCTCTCTCTCTCTCATACAATCTAACCGCTTATATAAAATAGTTAGCCAAATTGATTGCTAACTATATATAACTATTATATATATATAAGCTGAACTCTATGCTCTCCAGTCTTTTGATCACTTTTATATTCAACACTGTCTGATGGTTTTTAAGGTGGACATAGGTGCACTTAGATAAGAGAGTCGTTAGATAAAATGAAAAATTGCCGTTAACACTTATAGGCGCCAATCCATCACATTCTTGTTGCTTCCACTTCTACCTCCCATAATCTATATGTTTCAAAAATGATACAGTTATTTCATTATATAATTGATTTTAATAATTGAATATGATTAACTATGAATTAGTTGAGTAATTTTCGCGCCAAAACAAGAAATTTAAAAAAGATATATGACTTTTGGATATGTGCTCATGGCAAATAGGAATAGTGATCCATTCTATTCTTCGAAAATAATAGATCTATGAACTGACAACTTATGAACAGTTGTTGTTCTTCACAACTCATTCATTACTATTTGTCATTTTCTCAATACTTATCTTATTATCATTTTCAATTGGTCAAGCAATTTTCATTATTGAATGATATGTGTTTATGTTTCTCTTTCATTGTATCGTCTTCTAGTTAACTATCTATTTTACTCTCTATTAACGCTCATTTAATGCATAAGATTTGTTATTAATCATAACAATTGTTCTTATCTGGCTAACAGAAAATCAATATCTAATCTAGTAACTACGACAAATCGTTCGCAACAAGTTTGTCTCTGCTATCATTTGTACATGTAATCTTGTCGTCTATTAGTTATCTTGCTGCAGCTACATCTGCAGAGACACGTTGTCGGTATTGTTTGCATTAAGAACAAATCTCGTATACATACTTACACTTTAAAACTATTCTGAGGAGGGGGGGGGGATAGGCTGCGGAACAGTAGGTCAGCAAACAAACTGCATAATACTAAGACATCATCTTCACCTATTCTCAAACATATGTAATTCATTTAATTTACTTTTTTACATCATCTCTGTTACTCTCTTATGTTGCGTTTCTTCAATTTCTGTTCTTCAGTCAATGATGAAAATGACAAAAAAATGTTTGAACACGTCTTCATTGATGTTCAACTGAGATGATAACCTTCAATGTCTGTCATTTTATTTTTTCTTTAATCATTTTGACCACCTTAAATTTAAATTTTTAATCAATTGCAATCTTTCTCCTGTTCCATTTATTTCTTCTTCTCATTTCTCGCGGATATGTTTTTATGAAAGAAACTAGCCAGCCAACTGTTGAGCTGTCTTCACAAGCTCATCTTCTTTCACAGCAGTTTTAAAGAAATTTTCCGTTAACTGACTGATTATAATGAGTCATCGTTCCGAGTGGATAGCTGAAAGATCACTAAATCTCTCTCTCACGTGGTTTTCATCTTCATGTTGGAATATGAAATAAATTTCATTTTCTTAACAAGCAGTAGCATAGTTATAAATCATTTTTCCTTTCATTATGTTTACTCAAAAACTAATATGTCATCTTAGTCACAAGCTTTACCAAGCAAATATTGCTTTATGTGGTTAAGATGACCTACTGTTTTGAGTCTCAGTAGGCCTCTTTCTGATAGCGAAAGATTCTTTTTACGCATTTGATTTCATCGTCTTAATTGTTTGTATAACCTTCTTATATCTACTCAAGCTTATAGAGACGTTCTATAGGTCAATCATTTAGTTAATGAAGCATCTTTATGAGCGTCTCTCACGCACATATTGATGTGCCAAATGATTTTCTGTCTATTTAATGCTTATTATTGGTATCAATCAATGAGAAATTAGTATTGTTTCATTACGTCTGACTATAACTTGGCTTGTTATGTCCCACATTGTGACAAACGAACTGTCTTTTACGTCAATTTGGACCATCAATCAACAAAAAAAGTTTCTTTCAATGAATGAATGGTTAATAAAGTTGTTCAAACCAAGTTATTTTGTCATTCAATTGATTGTTACCCTCTGCTATTGCGTATCATTATCCATTGTTTTTACAATAACCATTTCCTTGATGTTATTATTATATACTTTAGCTTTATTGTTTAAGGAAAATGTTCAAAAAGATATTTTGGTTTCTACTTATATCTCTAATAATCAACTCATCATTTGCTGAACGCACTACAACAACTACAAGAGTCGTCAGTGATGATGAGGATACCATCATGAGAACGGGAGAAGGGAGCGGTTTGATTGATGATGAAGATGCTTTGGAGGTCAGTCTTCTTCCTTCTGTGTGTGTATCTTGATGTGCTTCCCTTTTAAACCAACTAAGTTAACAGATATCCCTATAAACATATTTTTTTTTTGTTTAAAAAAAATATTTTGAAGGGATCCAGTCTTCCTCCGGAAATCAAGTATACCACTAAAAGTGTTATCAAAAACAGCGGAAATTCTGGTAAAACTAGTGTAACTCATAAGATAGCTGTTGTCCGACAAGATACTGTCAGTTATAATCATATAACATCCTGCATATGCATTGTTTCCAGATTGTTAACTCAAAGACAGTCACAACTGTCATAGCTCCGGATCTTGAAGAGAGACCATTGTTGGAATCTCCTGTCTTCCTCACAGGATTAGGAATTCTGATTTTCTTGATTATTGCCGGCATACTGATAGCTTGCTGCTGCTGCAGACGTAAGAGTTTATTCCTTCATCCTGTTCATAGATCGCCTGTTCCTATATCATCTAATGTTGCTTATTTCAGGTAAAAATGGTTATAGACCAGCTAAACAGAACGTCTAGTCCAATAATAATGAAACGTTTGTGACGTTTTTCCTTTACTATTTTCGAAAACAATTCATACGTGGTTTGAAGTTCACTTTTGAAAATTACTGTTTCCCGGTTCTTCTATTTTTCAGAAATCACATTCTCACTTGAATATTTTTTTTTTCTAAAATCAAAAATTTTTTTTTCACCTCCTCACACCACACACAAACATCCAAAACAGAAAATAAACATTATCGCAAGATATATATTTATGTTCGATTGTTGTAAAAGAAGATTTGTATCGTATCGTTAATATGTTCTGTCTCTTCTTGTATGCCCCCCCCCCTCTTCCCTCTCTTTTGTTTTTTCTAGGTTTGATTAGTAGTATACCCGATTGATGTGAAACATTTCAACGTTTCCAGCTTATGACGAAATGAGAAATATTATTAATATGTTTTGTATTTTTTCCGATATTGTAAGCTGTTATAACATTGATTATTATAATATAAAGGATGCCTTTCAGCTCTAATGATCCGTACTGTTGTATGTGGATGATGATTATCATCATGTCTTCGTATGCTTTATGATTTTTGACGGTTCAGATGGTTTCCACGTCTGTGGTGTATGGATGTTGTTTGAGCTGTTGATCTCACACATAGAAGAAGAATGAGATAAACAGAAAACACAAGTATCAATTACGATACATGAGATGAAGGCGACAAAAAAGAACACATTTATGCAAATTAATAATTTATTTATTTTCGTGTAGCAAAAAAAAAGAGATACGAAATCGTTGTTTTTCGATCGAAATCGAAAAGTTTTTTTTCTTTGAAATAGAGATCGTTGAAGCTGATAAAAGAAGCTTTGGTTCGTCCAAATGATGATAGATATTATAATATATATATACATACATATATATGTTTTATATAATTATGCGCGGGAAAATGAATGAAATATATAAGCAATATAATAATATATTATGTCGGCACATCTGCTTTCAATGGGAATATGAAATCGGCTTCTCCTTCAGCATTAGCATTTGCCTGAATATTCAGATTTCAATTAGGAAGTGAAATGAGACTTTTAGTTACTTGTAATACTGGAATACATGCCAATGCTATATTCTCTGTTTGTTCAGTGAAAGAATTACACTCCTCATCGAATATCATTACTCGAACCTGTAATTAGCATAATGATCAGAATGGTGTCAATGTATGTGAAGCTTGCTCACCTGATATCTTAGGGCTTCGCATTCAAATATTCGTTTTCCTACAAGTTTAGGATTTGGACGCTGACAGCTGCATTCTACTTCTGTTAGTGCAGCTGGTAGCCTCTGAAAGTACAACATTTTAAAGGAACAACAGAATTGGAAACAAAAAAAGAAATTGATTTGTGAACTGTAATCTATCAAAGCATTCATATTTGTGTTAATGATAAATTCTTACATTTGGATTATAGTTGAGAACGTATTCGAATTTACAGAGAGCTCGTTCACGTAACGGCGTTTCTGCGCTTACTACAGGCGGTTTACGACTATCACACTTAGTGGAGCTCATTGTTATCTGCTTGCCATGCCGTAAATTGTCCATCTATAAGAAGATATGTTGAAAAACTAGATTATAATTTTTAAAAAAATGCATAATTGTGATTATAGTATCATACGTATACGCATAATACAAAGAATTGTTTTTAATTTTTATTTTTGCTTTCAAAAAGCTTGAGTGTGACAAATCCGAAATCCCTGAGCAGACAAGCTACAAAAAGTAAAGCAAAAAAAACAAAGAGCGCTAATCGCCCCAATGATTCTACTCCTGACAATGAATCAAATTGTAGGCTGCTATTCACTATATAACTTCCTGCCAACAAAAATAACGAAAAAAGCAAATGTTTAAACTTCCTTATCTGAGTACTTTGAAACATTTGTACTTGCACTAAACGTTTCAATATAGGAAGAAAATTCCAAATAAAGGTGCTTTTTCTATTTATAACACCTGCTATTCTCGTTTGTCCCTCTTTCTATAATTTTCTTGCTTTTCACCCGTCTGACTCTATCTTTCCGGACTGGCTGTACGTGAAGAGACCGACATAGTCAGGATATGAACTCATAAGTAGTATTCAAGTAGCAATATAAGATTAGACAAATCACTCCATTTGAGAACATTCTTACGAATGAAACACAAGTTTCTTGATAAAATCTTTTTTTTTCAAATAGCAATGAGAGACTTACATTCATTCGCAATAATGCTTGATTGTATGTTGGTGAAATAGGAGAATAATGCGAAGTATTTTTGCGATGCATGAATTCAGCGAAGATCTTGTGATGATCATTGTTGGCATAACGATGATAACATTCCTGTGGAGGAGTCAGATTCTTTTCTTCATCATCAGCAGGATAACAACTACTGAAAACAATAATACAATTATCTTCAAAACTGTACTTTATAGCGAACAACTTACGCTGAATAGATGAGAAGGTGCAAAAGCAGCAAAGAGATGCGACACGAAACAGTTAAGGACGTAATCTTGAACCTTCAATTTATTAGAGAATTACTAGAAAATATAAACAGAATATAAGTTAGAAACAATAGAACGTGCAATTCAAATGGACAAAGCAATCGTGTGCTGCTCGAGGTATATGTTTGAGAGAAGTTGCAAGGCAAAAAAGGCGTTTTAGAACAAAACATTTTCATTGAGAGAACGCAACAGTTTGAAAGAAGGAAAAGGCTCCATTTTTGGAAAGAATGAATGAAAGTGTAAAAAATCTTCGTCCACTCTGTGATTTGTCAAAAGATATGAACTAATAACACAAAAATTTTTTTTACAACCCCCCCCCCTCTACTCTTCTATCCCCATTTAAAGTCTGAAAAACTTAAGAAAAACAGGAAAAGGGCACGAATAACCACTGAGCAGCCGATCTCGCCTTCATCTTCATCATCATATTCTTCTTCTTCATATTTCTTTCTTTTTTTTCACTTTTATTTTTCCTAATTATACAGAAAATTTCATTAGCGTGAATGGATATTATGGGTAATCTGCCATAATAATTAATATTATAATTCAAAACATTCAAGGATTCAGAATTCAGTTTCACACACACACCCCCCCCCCCCATATAGCTCAATTTGATGCTATTTAATAACAATTACATCTATAGGTTATTAGTTATATTATAGCAGTCAGACAATTAAAATTTGAGGAAAAAAATAAAATATTTTGGTATAGGCACACACACAGACATCCTATCTACATCATTCATCTTATTCTACTCGTAACAATGAGAGAAGACATGAAAAAAATGATACAAAATGGAATTTTAAAATTTAAATCGCGGACGAGAAAAGACAGGAAAACGAAACATGGCCGCTGATTGAGTGGCGTCTGATATAAAAAGAGCATACTGAGCCTATAAATAGAAAACACCCAGCGTTTGTGAGTACAAAAAATTTGAGGAAATTGGTGAGCAGATGGTGCATCTCCATTGCGTATATTGACATCATATCATAGCTATAGATATCTGAGATGAAGATAAAGTTGTGATAAAGATAACTATATCATATACAATTAGTTATCGTAATCAGGGCTTTGTACATTTTTTTTGTGCTCAAAAGACTATTATTTATATGATATTCATGAAATACTATTTTTATTTTTGTTTTTATCGCTTTCACTATAATTTTAAATTGTAATATTCGAAGCGGCGACAAACACATTCATGAATGAAAAGCAAGACGACGAAAATTGCATATTTGGCAGAAGAAGCTCAAGATGTAAGTGAAAGGAAGATGAACATACAGGAAATGGATCATTTCCTTTATAATGTTATTTTCTCATTATGTAACTATAATGAATATCCGCATGTAATCGATGAATTTTTTGAGAATTCACAATATTAACATTCATAAGTGACGACAACCAAATACATTAAAATGTGCTGAGCACTCATTTAGTTGGTCTTCTTCATCTTCTTCTATCTTTTTTGTTCCTTCCTTCCGTCTTGTCGCATCATCAAAGAAAGGGTTCGTATCTCCCACTCACTCTCATACTTTTCCTTTCTCACTCTCTCTCACTCTCTCTTTCTCTCACTCTCTCTCTCTCTCTCTCTCTCTCTCTCTCTCTCTCTCTCTCTCTCTCTCTCTCTCTCTCTCTCTCTCTTTCACTCCTTTACTTCTGAAAGTAAAGAAATCGCAAAAACTCAAGATTCTATTGAACTGGCAAAGTCAATCGTAACTTGCGTGAGCGTGTGTGCCTGAAACCAAAAAAGATTTAAATTTCCCTCCCTCTATATGAAAAGATTTAAAAAAAGAGATGAAGACGGGGGGAAAGGAAATTTCATTCGGTTTTTGTCTTCATCTCGAGTCTCAAAAAAGCTCTGTCGTGGCGTCACTCAATTCTAATAGTAGATGTTCAAAGAACGCTTCGACATCATCTTTCTGTTGCGAATGACCAGGGTTAATGAATGGAGTAAGTTCGGTTAATTGGCAACAAGCGAGGGCTCGCACAACAAAAAACAAGATAAGAAAGATGATATGTGGCGAGAACCTATAAGCTAACGAACTACTAGTTTGTGAAGAATTGAAAGAAAAAGGAAGTAAACATGAAAATATTCAATTTTTCAAGTAATTGCCGACATTTCCACTTCCTTGTATTCGTCATAAGACGGAATCATAAGTAGGTAATTGCTAATGAATATTCATATCAAGAGTTTAATGAATAAATCAAAGCCTTGAAAGCCAGCTTTAAGCGACATCATCATATTTGGCAACGTTTTATTACTTTCTACAAGTACAATAATTGATAAGTAAATCTATAAGCTGAACGATATAATGCTTTTCATAGTTGAAACAAAAAAAAAATAATCATGCTCTCTCCTTTATAATCGCGCAATCTTTCGAAAAATTTGTTTTTTTTTCTGATTTTTGTAAACTTTTTTTTTTGTATTTTTTTAAAAAATCTTTTGGGATTTCAGATGAATCAGTTTTAGAAACTTTCAATTTAATGCATAATCTCACTCGTTACGATTTTAGTTGTTGACAGTAGAGGGAGGAGCTGGTGCAACAGCAAGCGATTCAACAACTTTACCAAATTTGCTGTGAAACTTCATGTAGCTGCGAGTTTTCCTTCCTGTTCTCTGAAATGATTAATTTATTATCTTATTTGAAACATTATGTTGTTGTTAGATAAACTATTACGTTAGCAACACGCTATTCACATATTATGAATGGACAGAGACCAATATAACAAAGACAGGCATTAGATAGAGGACAAAAAAAAATATGATGTAAACGGCATGCATGAACACAAAGAAATATAAAAAAAGAAGAGAGAAAGAAAAAAAAGAAATTAATTACTTCATCATAAATATTGCAATACTCATATGGGGGAGTATAGATGTGAAGAGATACAGCAGCTTCTGAATGGCTTGGATTTTCCATACGATGTAAGCCTAAGTCATCTGCAAAAGGTCTATGAACAACGAAACCAAATTAAATTTATGTTTTCTAATCAGATTATTTTTCATTTTCGCTTTTTTTCCTTTTTTTTTGTGCGTAAAAATCAAAAAATCAAGTTCATTTCCGTTTGGTCGACGAAAATCTCAATTAGTCATATCTCTTTCATTGACTCTACTATCTTGGGTGTTGTGTGTGCGTGTGTAATAGAATACATATTGCTTCACCTAATATGTTCATCTATAATTGTTTTAATTGTAAACAGTCATGTGATGATCGGTCATTGAAATAATCAAAAATGGTATAGAGATTATCTACTGCTGAGAGAGTATACAGAGATATAAATACATACTGTCTCGTTATCATGTCACGCCACTCAACTTGTCAATGAAATCAATTGATAGAACAATGAAAGTATATCTCTGATTCTACACAACCTATTCATGTGTGATGAAATCATTTGATTAGGAATCAGAAAGAGAAGAAAGGAAAAAAAAAAGAATTTTCAACATACCATTCATATAAGACACTTCGTCGCGTTCATAAATTGATTGTCCAAGTGCAGTCAAAGGCTTATCGCATTCAGCTGATGGAAAACTGTACTGTGTTTCAGCAAGTTGTCCATGCAATACTTTTACAAAACAATCAGCACTTGAGTGATCATGAATGCTATAAACATAATAATACATAGAAGATCCTCACATAACATGATAATTCATCTCAAATATTCATCTATAAACACTTTTCATGCAAGAATTCAACAAACATACTTGCTAGCCATGCCTGGTCCCCAACACAAAATAATAATATTGTATGCGCCATTTCCTGTACTTACCAGATTTCTGGTGTATCTGTCAATAAGAAATACATATATAATGAAATCATCTTGTTCATCATCAACATGAATATATGAATAGTTAACTATATAATGTGCCATATATCTATGCTGCCTTGCGACTCACCCATTCTTATCGAAATGAGCATACTTCTGCCAATCGCCAGTACTCTTGTATGATTCCAGCAAAGAGTTAACCTGAGGTAAAGCAATCTCTTTAACATTTAATGCCACATTGAGCTCATCTATTAATTGATCAAAGTTCATCTCTTAAATAAGTATTTATGATATATGGATAACTATAAAAATGAATACAAGTGTGTGCACAAGACATTCAATTATAAGAATCAAAGTGAAATTGTGAAGAATAGAATTCTTCAATCACCTTCATCTTAGTATCATACCTCGCTGCTATATAAGCCTATCGCGAGACCGTAATGATTCGTTACGCCATCAGAACTGAAGAGAACGAAAAAAAAAAGAGTTTTATTCTAGAATCCTGCATGTTCGTTGAACGATTTAAAAACGATAGTAATGGCGATTTCGTTGAAATGATTTAACGAAGAATTTCTTGGGCGCAGTAAGCCACGTGTACGGCCAAAACCTGATAAGAAGCATCAAAATCAGGTGACTGTCTGTTTCTCAAAACAGGCTAAACATTCTCAACTGTGACTTTACTTTGAGAACTATCGTGTTGTAATTACAATTGTTATGATTCATCTATTTCAAATTTAAACAATTCAAAAAAAGTAAGAAATAATGACTATAGAATGGAATATCCAACAATTTGTTAATCATTTCAATGATGAAAGAATGATTAACCTTCTATCGAGTGGTCAAAGTGAAAATATAAATCAATTTTAAAACAAATAAAAAAAGAAAAAAAAACGATAACATCAATCAATAATTTCCTATTTGGACGCCATAATGTTGTTGTATATAGGCGTATAGTTAGATTATAGGTTCTAACTAACAGTCTATTACTAATAACTTTATCAGGTTGATGATTGAAGTTATGTGTTATTAGTTATGATAGATTAAATAAATAGTTAATGAAAACTGACTAGAGTAATGTTGAGAATTGTTAGAAATGCTTCATCATTCTCATTTTTTGATTTCTATAATCATGTCATAGATCTCTGTACAGTTGGGTGTTTTCAGTGTAATCTCTGCTCCATTTCTCAAGCCAATTATTAAATGATCCTCTTCTTTGATCTCAACTAATTTGATTTCTTCCCAACTGAAAATATTTGTTTCTGACGAATTGTGCTTTAGTCTTCGATTACCTTATGTGATCATGCACTTGTAATGGATCATTCTTCTTGAAAGGCAAATGAATTAAGAATCTTATGCCATGTTCAGCTACTGATAAAAGTAAAGAAACTGCTTCATTTTTCCGAATTTCAAGAACCTATAAGTGCATATTCAATCAATACCGATATAAAGTATTAGAAACCTCGAAAATTCGACTGAAATACCATGGATACGTACGAACAGTCTCTATGATTTCATATTTGACAGCTGGTGGAACGAATTCAGGATTGTTCAGCTGAGCTGGAGGAATCCCATGATAATCTAAAATTTGAAGTCAGATATCTTAACCAAAGCCATGCTTCCTATACCTAATATGTGTGAAAGTTCTTTCCTCTCGTGCGGTCGTATACGGTAATTGTTTAATGATTTCGCATCATATATGATTTGTGTAAACACAAGATTCAAGTTCTGCTCGTTTGTTAATAACGAGAAATCTAATAAGCCCTAAAATTTATGGAGTTAAATCATGAATCGTGTTGATTAACAAACCGTTTTTGAAACCAAATGAAGCAACGGAGGAAGGTTTGGTTCCTTTAAATTTACTGAAAAGTAAAAGGTGTAATAGGAAGTATTTGTTGAATGAATCACATACTCTCTTGCGGAGGAGGCTCAACAACCATAACTGGCGGTTCATACCTTGGTTGAAAAGTTTTGACCACAGATGGGGGTTCAACCTTAGCAGCAAAAGCAAGTATTCCCCATAATGAAAACCAATTCATACCTTTTCTTCTTCAACTATTTCTTCTACCAACGCAACTACTTTTGGAGATTCTTCTTTTTCTACAACCTTCACTTTTTTCTTTTTCAAAATCTTGATAGTATCAATAGGAGGGTTTTCCTTTCCTAGTTTCTGAGTACTATCTGATAACAATTTTATGTGAATACTTATCAAACCTCTGATTTCTGCAGAAAAGAGTCCAACAATTCATTTTCTTTTTTCTGCTTCAATCGCAAATTTTTAATTTCAGAGCAATCAAACTTGTGAGCATCGGGATGTTCAGAATTGGAAACTGTGTTTATAATAATCTCAGTGCGCTTTAGTATAGGGCGCTTAAAAAAAATTGAAACAAATTCTCACAAAAAACTATGAACTTACAGGTTTGTTTATACTACTAACACGTGGTAAAATCGAAGGAGGACTAAGGCTCTTAGTTTTTTGAGCAAGTGTGTGGGTGTCTTTTGGGAACACTTTGAACACATCCTCTATATCAATATCATCACTATAAGTAAAAGGACAAAATGATAAAACTTATTGAAAACAAGAATAACTTATTCTTTCCGTTGTTCATGAAGAAACGCTGTTTTTTTGAAATTTATATGCAATCTTGAATGGGTAGCGAATTGAAAAGCAGAGGGCTGTTGAATCTATATGGAGCGTGAAAGCAAATATGAGGACGTTTATGAAGGGTGGTAATGTGAAATATGATAAGGAGAAGATAACAAGACAATCATTTTAATATTTATTTGCCTTTTAAATCGAAGATTAACCACAATCGTGGGGTTTCAATCGTATTAAACACAACTTGAACGACTATCCCGATCGCAATATTCTAGTTGAGTCATTTTCTACAACAATAACTATAATCATATCGGTCGTATACAATCTTTTCCGAGATGAAGACGGAATACATTACTTAGAATGATTCATTGACTGTACCATCCTACCAGTTCTGTAAACCATCATAATTCAGTCAAAATTGCTTGAAACTGACCACACGCGACTGGCACGTAAGGCTGAACAACCTGTTCTCTCGAGAAAAGGTCCGAAATCACTATTAGAATCTAGAATGATTGAAACACTAGCACTTTTCAGTATAATTCATCATTCTCATGCAAAAAAAATGGAAAATCATTGATGAGATGTTTCGTTTATAACAAAATAGTAAGAATTCTCTTCATGAACTAAAATAGAAAAAGCATTGGTGTGGTACTCGAGGTGCAAATGCCCCAAAGACTGTATATGTCTAATTTTAGGTTAAACTTGAATATCTCACTCAAATATACAATGGATTCGATTCTTTTGTATGTTACTCAACTCTAAACTCAATTAATGAAGTCTTTTCAGCTTTTTTTCGGATAAGGTAAGTGTAGTACAACTACTTGATCACTTCACAAGTTTATCATAGGTCTAACGCGCTCAAGCGGTTGTGCACGTCTTTTCATTCCGCCGGCACACGTGAAAGTGTAGCGGTCGTGCTTGGTGTATGATTTGAGACGAAAGGGTTTTAACTTGACGAAGAATAAACCAATTTCGATGATCTTCGTTTTTGATGAAAGAAAATCTCCTGCTCTAAATGAAAGTAGAGGTTACAACAGAAAATATACGGAAGCAAATGAAAGTTTCCATCCAAAAACGTACATAAACACACCCAGTTCATTTGACATTAGCAACTCATTCTCTACCACTTCACTTCAAAGCTGCTTTTTGAACAATGAAGAGAAGTGAGAGAAAACAAAGCGCCTATGTTACAGCATTTAGAAGATTAAGCCAGGACACCACCTCACTCAATACCGCTGAATACCATAAATACCTTATCAAGAACTGAAACAAATCCATCGGACTCGAGCCAACCCTTGAAAGGCATATCCCCTTTAGGCAAACACATTAAGGCTTACGATAAACAAGTGACCTAGGGGACGTTTTAAATCGTGAACCCTGTAACACGATGCTTTGGGTTTCCCCAGGAGCTTAACTTCGGCCTCTTGTATCATAAGTTTTTCATATGATGATGTTAGTGTACAATTTATATGAAGTTAGTGTACAATCAAAACAAAGTTAGTATAAAGATAATACAAAGTTAGTATAAAGATAATACAAAGTTAGTATAAAGATAATACAAAGTTAGTATAAAGATAATACAAAGTTAGTATAAAGATAATACAAAGTTAGTATAAAGATAATACAAAGTTAGTATATATGTACATGCTATTCATAAATCAATTGATTGAAAGGAAGCTTTTATTGACCAAGATCATGTTAAATAATCACTCTGAGAGTTCAAGTTTCTAAGAAAAATGAAGGCCGAGACAACTCGATTCCAATCATTTGTTAACGAATTGTTAAGAAAGCGCTGACCAACTCGTGTAAGAAGAGTGGCGATCGGATAGAAAGCGCTGAACATGAAGATGAGTAATTGAGAAAAAACTCGAATCATTCAGTTAGGCACCGATCTCCTTGTACTTCACCGCACGGCCAAAAGCCTATGAGTGAAGTACAAGCAAAGCAAAAAATACGAACAAATGGTTTGCAATGAGACTGCCATAACAGGCCGTGCGAGAAGTTGTCATGAACAAAAAAGAAAAGAGGACAACGAGAGAAACATGAACTGCTGAGTGAGGAAAAACATTTCAAAAGAACAATATGAAAAGCTTCCAATTCAATCAATTACAATGAATAACTTTTTTGGTTATTATAAGATATCGATTGACCAAAGTTATTAAAGGTCTACTTAACAGAAGAACGCGTTCAATGAGAACAATCAATAACTATGCGAATTGTAAAAATGTTAGAAAAAAATGAAAAAACATACTACACCTGCGATTCCCAAGCCATCTCCGATCCAAGTACTAACCGGGCCCGAAGTTGCTTGACTTGCCAGATCGGACGGGATGACGTATTTTCAACGTGGTATGGTCGTACACGGTTTATTACATTTTTCAAGAGATCTTTCGCGTGATGAAGACGGAGTACATTACTTAGAATGATTTACTGACTGTACCATCCTACCAGTTCTGTAAACCATCATAATTCAGTCAAAATTACTTGAAACTGACCACACGCGACTGGCACGTAAGGCTGAACAACCTGTTCTCTCGAGAAAAGGTCCAAAATCACTATTAGAATCTAGAATGATTAGAACACTAGCACTTTTCAGTATAATTCATCATTCTCTTTCAAAAACTTTTTCGTATAAACGAGAAAGCACTGATTTCATAGAAAAAAAAGTGTACGACACCTGGGATTCCCAAGCCGTCTCCGATCCAAGTACTAACCAGGCCCGAAGTTGCTTGACTTGCCAGATCGGACGGGATGGCGTATTTTCAACGTGGTATGGTCGTACACGGTTTATTACATTTTTCAAGAGATCTTTCGCGTGATGAAGACGGAGTACATTACTTAGAATGATTTACTGACTGTACCATCCTACCAGTTCTGTAAACCATCATAATTCAGTCAAAATTACTTGAAACTGACCACACGCGACTGGCACGTAAGGCTGAACAACCTGTTCTCTCGAGAAAAGGTCCAAAATCACTATTAGAATCTAGAATGATTAGAACACTAGCACTTTTCAGTATAATTCATCATTCTCTTTCAAAAACTTTTTCGTATAAACGAGAAAGCACTGATTTCATAGAAAAAAAAGTGTACGACACCTGGGATTCCCAAGCCGTCTCCGATCCAAGTACTAACCAGGCCCGATGTTGCTTGACTTGCCAGATCGGACGGGATGGCGTATTTCCAACGTGGTATGGTCGTACACGGTCCATTACATTGTTCAAGAGATCTTTCGCGTGATGAAGACGGAATACATTACTTAGAATGATTCATTGACTGTACCATCCTACCAGTTCTGTAAACCATCATAATTCAGTCAAAATTACTTGAAACTGACCACACGCGACTGGCACGTAAGGCTGAACAACCTGTTCTCTCGAGAAAAGGTCCAAAATCACTATTAGAATCTAGAATGATTAGAACACTAGCACTTTTCAGTATAATTCATCATTCTCTTTCAAAAACTTTTTCGTATAAACGAGAAAGCACTGATTTCATAGAAAAAAAAGTGTACGACACCTGGGATTCCCAAGCCGTCTCCGATCCAAGTACTAACCAGGCCCGATGTTGCTTGACTTGCCAGATCGGACGGGATGGCGTATTTTCAACGTGGTATGGTCGTACACGGTCCATTACATTGTTCAAGAGATCTTTCGCGTGATGAAGACGGAATACATTACTTAGAATGATTCATTGACTGTACCATCCTACCAGTTCTGTAAACCATCATAATTCAGTCAAAATTACTTGAAACTGACCACACGCGACTGGCACGTAAGGCTGAACAACCTGTTCTCTCGAGAAAAGGTCCGAAATCACTATTAGAATCTAGAATGATTGAAACACTAGCACTTTTCAGTATAATTGATCATTCTCATGCAAAAAAAATGGAAAATCATTGATGAGATGTTTCGTTTATAACAAAATAGTAAGAATTCTCTTCATGAACTAAAATAGAAAAAGCATTGGTGTGGTACTCGAGGTGCAAATGCCCCAAAGACTGTATATGTCTAATTTTAGGTTAAACTTGAATATCTCACTCAAATATACAATGGATTCGATTCTTTTGTATGTTACTCAACTCTAAACTCAATTAATGAAGTCTTTTCAGCTTTTTTTCGGATAAGGTAAGTGTAGTACAACTACTTGATCACTTCACAAGTTTATCATAGGTCTAACGCGCTCAAGCGGTTGTGCACGTCTTTTCATTCCGCCGGCACACGTGAAAGTGTAGCGGTCGTGCTTGGTGTATGATTTGAGACGAAAGGGTTTTAACTTGACGAAGAATAAACCAATTTCGATGATCTTCGTTCTTGATGAAAGAAAATCTCCTGCTCTAAATGAAAGTAGAGGTTACAACAGAAAATATACGGAAGCAAATGAAAGTTTCCATCCAAAAACGTACATAAACACACCCAGTTCATTTGACATTAGCAACTCATTCTCTACCACTTCACTTCAAAGCTGCTTTTTGAACAATGAAGAGAAGTGAGAGAAAACAAAGCGCCTATGTTACAGCATTTAGAAGATTAAGCCAGGACACCACCTCACTCAATACCGCTGAATACCATAAATACCTTATCAAGAACTGAAACAAATCCATCGGACTCGAGCCAACCCTTGAAAGGCATATCCCCTTTAGGCAAACACATTAAGGCTTACGATAAACAAGTGACCTAGGGGACGTTTTAAATCGTGAACCCTGTAACACGATGCTTTGGGTTTCCCCAGGAGCTTAACTTCGGCCTCTTGTATCATAAGTTTTTCATATGATGATGTTAGTGTACAATTTATATAAAGTTAGTATACAATCAAAACAAAGTTAGTATAAAGATAATACAAAGTTAGTATAAAGATAATACAAAGTTAGTATAAAGATAATACAAAGTTAGTATAAAGATAATACAAAGTTAGTATAAAGATAATACAAAGTTAGTATAAAGATAATACAAAGTTAGTATAAAGATAATACAAAGTTAGTATATATGTACATGCTATTCATAAATCAATTGATTGAAAGGAAGCTTTTATTGACCAAGATCATGTTAAATAATCACTCTGAGAGTTCAAGTTTCTAAGAAAAATGAAGGCCGAGACAACTCGATTCCAATCATTTGTTAACGAATTGTTAAGAAAGCGCTGACCAACTCGTGTAAGAAGAGTGGCGATCGGATAGAAAGCGCTGAACATGAAGATGAGTAATTGAGAAACAACTCGAATCATTCAGTTAGGCACCGATCTCCTTGTACTTCACCGCACGGCCAAAAGCCTATGAGTGAAGTACAAGCAAAGCAAAAAATACGAACAAATGGTTTGCAATGAGACTGCCATAACAGGCCGTGCGAGAAGTTGTCATGAACAAAAAAAAAAAGAGGACAACGAGAGAAACATGAACTGCTGAGTGAGGAAAAACATTTCAAAAGAACAATATGAAAAGCTTCCAATTCAATCAATTACAATGAATAACTTTTTTGGTTATTATAAGATATCGATTGACCAAAGTTATTAAAGGTCTACTTAACAGAAGAACGCGTTCAATGAGAACAATCAATAACTATGCGAATTGTAAAAATGTTAGAAAAAAATGAAAAAACATACTACACCTGCGATTCCCAAGCCGTCTCCGATCCAAGTACTAACCGGGCCCGACGTTGCTTGACTTGCCAGATCGGACGGGATGACGTATTTTCAACGTGGTATGGTCGTACACGGTTTATTACATTTTTCAAGAGATCTTTCGCGTGATGAAGACGGAGTACATTACTTAGACAGATTTACTGACTGTACCATCCTACCAGTTCTGTAAACCATCATAATTCAGTCAAAATTACTTGAAACTGACCACACGCGACTGGCACGTAAGGCTGAACAACCTGTTCTCTCGAGAAAAGGTCCAAAATCACTATTAGAATCTAGAATGATTAGAACACTAGCACTTTTCAGTATAATTCATCATTCTCTTTCAAAAACTTTTTCGTATAAACGAGAAAGCACTGATTTCATAGAAAAAAAAGTGTACGACACCTGGGATTCCCAAGCCGTCTCCGATCCAAGTACTAACCAGGCCCGATGTTGCTTGACTTGCCAGATCGGACGGGATGGCGTATTTTCAACGTGGTATGGTCGTACAAGGTCCATTACATTGTTCAAGAGATCTTTCGCGTGATGAAGACGGAATACATTACTTAGAATGATTCATTGACTGTACCATCCTACCAGTTCTGTAAACCATCATAATTCAGTCAAAATTACTTGAAACTGACCACACGCGACTGGCACGTAAGGCTGAACAACCTGTTCTCTCGAGAAAAGGTCCGAAATCACTATTAGAATCTAGAATGATTGAAACACTAGCACTTTTCAGTATAATTGATCATTCTCATGCAAAAAAAATGGAAAATCATTGATGAGATGTTTCGTTTATAACAAAATAGTAAGAATTCTCTTCATGAACTAAAATAGAAAAAGCATTGGTGTGGTACTCGAGGTGCAAATGCCCCAAAGACTGTATATGTCTAATTTTAGGTTAAACTTGAATATCTCACTCAAATATACAATGGATTCGATTCTTTTGTATGTTACTCAACTCTAAACTCAATTAATGAAGTCTTTTCAGCTTTTTTTCGGATAAGGTAAGTGTAGTACAACTACTTGATCACTTCACAAGTTTATCATAGGTCTAACGCGCTCAAGCGGTTGTGCACGTCTTTTCATTCCGCCGGCACACGTGAAAGTGTAGCGGTCGTGCTTGGTGTATGATTTGAGACGAAAGGGTTTTAACTTGACGAAGAATAAACCAATTTCGATGATCTTCGTTCTTGATGAAAGAAAATCTCCTGCTCTAAATGAAAGTAGAGGTTACAACAGAAAATATACGGAAGCAAATGAAAGTTTCCATCCAAAAACGTACATAAACACACCCAGTTCATTTGACATTAGCAACTCATTCTCTACCACTTCACTTCAAAGCTGCTTTTTGAACAATGAAGAGAAGTGAGAGAAAACAAAGCGCCTATGTTACAGCATTTAGAAGATTAAGCCAGGACACCACCTCACTCAATACCGCTGAATACCATAAATACCTTATCAAGAACTGAAACAAATCCATCGGACTCGAGCCAACCCTTGAAAGGCATATCCCCTTTAGGCAAACACATTAAGGCTTACGATAAACAAGTGACCTAGGGGACGTTTTAAATCGTGAACCCTGTAACACGATGCTTTGGGTTTCCCCAGGAGCTTAACTTCGGCCTCTTGTATCATAAGTTTTTCATATGATGATGTTAGTGTACAATTTATATAAAGTTAGTATACAATCAAAACAAAGTTAGTATAAAGATAATACAAAGTTAGTATAAAGATAATACAAAGTTAGTATAAAGATAATACAAAGTTAGTATAAAGATAATACAAAGTTAGTATATATGTACATGCTATTCATAAATCAATTGATTGAAAGGAAGCTTTTATTGACCAAGATCATGTTAAATAATCACTCTGAGAGTTCAAGTTTCTAAGAAAAATGAAGGCCGAGACAACTCGATTCCAATCATTTGTTAACGAATTGTTAAGAAAGCGCTGACCAACTCGTGTAAGAAGAGTGGCGATCGGATAGAAAGCGCTGAACATGAAGATGAGTAATTGAGAAACAACTCGAATCATTCAGTTAGGCACCGATCTCCTTGTACTTCACCGCACGGCCAAAAGCCTATGAGTGAAGTACAAGCAAAGCAAAAAATACGAACAAATGGTTTGCAATGAGACTGCCATAACAGGCCGTGCGAGAAGTTGTCATGAACAAAAAAAAAGAGGACAACGAGAGAAACATGAACTGCTGAGTGAGGAAAAACATTTCAAAAGAACAATATGAAAAGCTTCCAATTCAATCAATTACAATGAATAACTTTTTTGGTTATTATAAGATATCGATTGACCAAAGTTATTAAAGGTCTACTTAACAGAAGAACGCGTTCAATGAGAACAATCAATAACTATGCGAATTGTAAAAATGTTAGAAAAAAATGAAAAAACATACTACACCTGCGATTCCCAAGCCGTCTCCGATCCAAGTACTAACCGGGCCCGACGTTGCTTGACTTGCCAGATCGGACGGGATGACGTATTTTCAACGTGGTATGGTCGTACACGGTTTATTACATTTTTCAAGAGATCTTTCGCGTGATGAAGACGGAGTACATTACTTAGACAGATTTACTGACTGTACCATCCTACCAGTTCTGTAAACCATCATAATTCAGTCAAAATTACTTGAAACTGACCACACGCGACTGGCACGTAAGGCTGAACAACCTGTTCTCTCGAGAAAAGGTCCAAAATCACTATTAGAATCTAGAATGATTAGAACACTAGCACTTTTCAGTATAATTCATCATTCTCTTTCAAAAACTTTTTCGTATAAACGAGAAAGCACTGATTTCATAGAAAAAAAAGTGTACGACACCTGGGATTCCCAAGCCGTCTCCGATCCAAGTACTAACCAGGCCCGACGTTGCTTGACTTGCCAGATCGGACGGGATGACGTATTTTCAACGTGGTATGGTCGTACACGGTTTATTACATTTTTCAAGAGATCTTTCGCGTGATGAAGACGGAGTACATTACTTAGACAGATTTACTGACTGTACCATCCTACCAGTTCTGTAAACCATCATAATTCAGTCAAAATTACTTGAAACTGACCACACGCGACTGGCACGTAAGGCTGAACAACCTGTTCTCTCGAGAAAAGGTCCAAAATCACTATTAGAATCTAGAATGATTAGAACACTAGCACTTTTCAGTATAATTCATCATTCTCTTTCAAAAACTTTTTCGTATAAACGAGAAAGCACTGATTTCATAGAAAAAAAAGTGTACGACACCTGGGATTCCCAAGCCGTCTCCGATCCAAGTACTAACCAGGCCCGACGTTGCTTGACTTGCCAGATCGGACGGGATGGCGTATTTTCAACGTGGTATGGTCGTACACGGTTTATTACATTTTTCAAGAGATCTTTCGCGTGATGAAGACGGAGTACATTACTTAGACAGATTTACTGACTGTACCATCCTACCAGTTCTGTAAACCATCATAATTTAGTCAAATCGCTTGAAACTGACCACACGCGACTGGCACGTAAGGCTGAACAACCTGTTCTCTCGAGAAAAGGTCCAAAATCACTATTAGAATCTAGAATGATTAGAACACTAGCACTTTTCAGTATAATTCATCATTCTCTTTCAAAAACTTTTTCGTATAAACGAGAAAGCACTGATTTCATAGAAAAAAAAGTGTACGACACCTGGGATTCCCAAGCCGTCTCCGATCCAAGTACTAACCAGGCCCGACGTTGCTTGACTTGCCAGATCGGACGGGATGGCGTATTTTCAACGTGGTATGGTCGTACACGGTTTATTACATTTTTCAAGAGATCTTTCGCGTGATGAAGACGGAATACATTACTTAGAATGATTCATTGACTGTACCATCCTACCAGTTCTGTAAACCATCATAATTCAGTCAAAATTACTTGAAACTGACCACACGCGACTGGCACGTAAGGCTGAACAACCTGTTCTCTCGAGAAAAGGTCCGAAATCACTATTAGAATCTAGAATGATTGAAACACTAGCACTTTTCAGTATAATTGATCATTCTCATGCAAAAAAAATGGAAAATCATTGATGAGATGTTTCGTTTATAACAAAATAGTAAGAATTCTCTTCATGAACTAAAATAGAAAAAGCATTGGTGTGGTACTCGAGGTGCAAATGCCCCAAAGACTGTATATGTCTAATTTTAGGTTAAACTTGAATATCTCACTCAAATATACAATGGATTCGATTCTTTTGTATGTTACTCAACTCTAAACTCAATTAATGAAGTCTTTTCAGCTTTTTTTCGGATAAGGTAAGTGTAGTACAACTACTTGATCACTTCACAAGTTTATCATAGGTCTAACGCGCTCAAGCGGTTGTGCACGTCTTTTCATTCCGCCGGCACACGTGAAAGTGTAGCGGTCGTGCTTGGTGTATGATTTGAGACGAAAGGGTTTTAACTTGACGAAGAATAAACCAATTTCGATGATCTTCGTTCTTGATGAAAGAAAATCTCCTGCTCTAAATGAAAGTAGAGGTTACAACAGAAAATATACGGAAGCAAATGAAAGTTTCCATCCAAAAACGTACATAAACACACCCAGTTCATTTGACATTAGCAACTCATTCTCTACCACTTCACTTCAAAGCTGCTTTTTGAACAATGAAGAGAAGTGAGAGAAAACAAAGCGCCTATGTTACAGCATTTAGAAGATTAAGCCAGGACACCACCTCACTCAATACCGCTGAATACCATAAATACCTTATCAAGAACTGAAACAAATCCATCGGACTCGAGCCAACCCTTGAAAGGCATATCCCCTTTAGGCAAACACATTAAGGCTTACGATAAACAAGTGACCTAGGGGACGTTTTAAATCGTGAACCCTGTAACACGATGCTTTGGGTTTCCCCAGGAGCTTAACTTCGGCCTCTTGTATCATAAGTTTTTCATATGATGATGTTAGTGTACAATTTATATAAAGTTAGTATACAATCAAAACAAAGTTAGTATAAAGATAATACAAAGTTAGTATAAAGATAATACAAAGTTAGTATAAAGATAATACAAAGTTAGTATAAAGATAATACAAAGTTAGTATAAAGATAATACAAAGTTAGTATAAAGATAATACAAAGTTAGTATAAAGATAATACAAAGTTAGTATATATGTACATGCTATTCATAAATCAATTGATTGAAAGGAAGCTTTTATTGACCAAGATCATGTTAAATAATCACTCTGAGAGTTCAAGTTTCTAAGAAAAATGAAGGCCGAGACAACTCGATTCCAATCATTTGTTAACGAATTGTTAAGAAAGCGCTGACCAACTCGTGTAAGAAGAGTGGCGATCGGATAGAAAGCGCTGAACATGAAGATGAGTAATTGAGAAACAACTCGAATCATTCAGTTAGGCACCGATCTCCTTGTACTTCACCGCACGGCCAAAAGCCTATGAGTGAAGTACAAGCAAAGCAAAAAATACGAACAAATGGTTTGCAATGAGACTGCCATAACAGGCCGTGCGAGAAGTTGTCATGAACAAAAAAAAAAAGAGGACAACGAGAGAAACATGAACTGCTGAGTGAGGAAAAACATTTCAAAAGAACAATATGAAAAGCTTCCAATTCAATCAATTACAATGAATAACTTTTTTGGTTATTATAAGATATCGATTGACCAAAGTTATTAAAGGTCTACTTAACAGAAGAACGCGTTCAATGAGAACAATCAATAACTATGCGAATTGTAAAAATGTTAGAAAAAAATGAAAAAACATACTACACCTGCGATTCCCAAGCCGTCTCCGATCCAAGTACTAACCGGGCCCGACGTTGCTTGACTTGCCAGATCGGACGGGATGACGTATTTTCAACGTGGTATGGTCGTACACGGTTTATTACATTTTTCAAGAGATCTTTCGCGTGATGAAGACGGAGTACATTACTTAGACAGATTTACTGACTGTACCATCCTACCAGTTCTGTAAACCATCATAATTCAGTCAAAATTACTTGAAACTGACCACACGCGACTGGCACGTAAGGCTGAACAACCTGTTCTCTCGAGAAAAGGTCCAAAATCACTATTAGAATCTAGAATGATTAGAACACTAGCACTTTTCAGTATAATTCATCATTCTCTTTCAAAAACTTTTTCGTATAAACGAGAAAGCACTGATTTCATAGAAAAAAAAGTGTACGACACCTGGGATTCCCAAGCCGTCTCCGATCCAAGTACTAACCAGGCCCGATGTTGCTTGACTTGCCAGATCGGACGGGATGGCGTATTTTCAACGTGGTATGGTCGTACAAGGTCCATTACATTGTTCAAGAGATCTTTCGCGTGATGAAGACGGAATACATTACTTAGAATGATTCATTGACTGTACCATCCTACCAGTTCTGTAAACCATCATAATTCAGTCAAAATTACTTGAAACTGACCACACGCGACTGGCACGTAAGGCTGAACAACCTGTTCTCTCGAGAAAAGGTCCGAAATCACTATTAGAATCTAGAATGATTGAAACACTAGCACTTTTCAGTATAATTGATCATTCTCATGCAAAAAAAATGGAAAATCATTGATGAGATGTTTCGTTTATAACAAAATAGTAAGAATTCTCTTCATGAACTAAAATAGAAAAAGCATTGGTGTGGTACTCGAGGTGCAAATGCCCCAAAGACTGTATATGTCTAATTTTAGGTTAAACTTGAATATCTCACTCAAATATACAATGGATTCGATTCTTTTGTATGTTACTCAACTCTAAACTCAATTAATGAAGTCTTTTCAGCTTTTTTTTGGATAAGGTAAGTGTAGTACAACTACTTGATCACTTCACAAGTTTATCATAGGTCTAACGCGCTCAAGCGGTTGTGCACGTCTTTTCATTCCGCCGGCACACGTGAAAGTGTAGCGGTCGTGCTTGGTGTATGATTTGAGACGAAAGGGTTTTAACTTGACGAAGAATAAACCAATTTCGATGATCTTCGTTCTTGATGAAAGAAAATCTCCTGCTCTAAATGAAAGTAGAGGTTACAACAGAAAATAAACGGAAGCAAATGAAAGTTTCCATCCAAAAACGTACATAAACACACCCAGTTCATTTGACATTAGCAACTCATTCTCTACCACTTCACTTCAAAGCTGCTTTTTGAACAATGAAGAGAAGTGAGAGAAAACAAAGCGCCTATGTTACAGCATTTAGAAGATTAAGCCAGGACACCACCTCACTCAATACCGCTGAATACCATAAATACCTTATCAAGAACTGAAACAAATCCATCGGACTCGAGCCAACCCTTGAACGGCATATCCCCTTTAGGCAAACACATTAAGGCTTACGATAAACAAGTGACCTAGGGGACGTTTTAAATCGTGAACCCTGTAACACGATGCTTTGGGTTTCCCCAGGAGCTTAACTTCGGCCTCTTGTATCATAAGTTTTTCATATGATGATGTTAGTGTACAATTTATATAAAGTTAGTATACAATCAAAACAAAGTTAGTATAAAGATAATACAAAGTTAGTATAAAGATAATACAAAGTTAGTATAAAGATAATACAAAGTTAGTATAAAGATAATACAAAGTTAGTATAAAGATAATACAAAGTTAGTATAAAGATAATACAAAGTTAGTATAAAGATAATACAAAGTTAGTATATATGTACATGCTATTCATAAATCAATTGATTGAAAGGAAGCTTTTATTGACCAAGATCATGTTAAATAATCACTCTGAGAGTTCAAGTTTCTAAGAAAAATGAAGGCCGAGACAACTCGATTCCAATCATTTGTTAACGAATTGTTAAGAAAGCGCTGACCAACTCGTGTAAGAAGAGTGGCGATCGGATAGAAAGCGCTGAACATGAAGATGAGTAATTGAGAAACAACTCGAATCATTCAGTTAGGCACCGATCTCCTTGTACTTCACCGCACGGCCAAAAGCCTATGAGTGAAGTACAAGCAAAGCAAAAAATACGAACAAATGGTTTGCAATGAGACTGCCATAACAGGCCGTGCGAGAAGTTGTCATGAACAAAAAAAAAAAGAGGACAACGAGAGAAACATGAACTGCTGAGTGAGGAAAAACATTTCAAAAGAACAATATGAAAAGCTTCCAATTCAATCAATTACAATGAATAACTTTTTTGGTTATTATAAGATATCGATTGACCAAAGTTATTAAAGGTCTACTTAACAGAAGAACGCGTTCAATGAGAACAATCAATAACTATGCGAATTGTAAAAATGTTAGAAAAAAATGAAAAAACATACTACACCTGCGATTCCCAAGCCGTCTCCGATCCAAGTACTAACCGGGCCCGACGTTGCTTGACTTGCCAGATCGGACGGGATGACGTATTTTCAACGTGGTATGGTCGTACACGGTTTATTACATTTTTCAAGAGATCTTTCGCGTGATGAAGACGGAGTACATTACTTAGACAGATTTACTGACTGTACCATCCTACCAGTTCTGTAAACCATCATAATTCAGTCAAAATTACTTGAAACTGACCACACGCGACTGGCACGTAAGGCTGAACAACCTGTTCTCTCGAGAAAAGGTCCAAAATCACTATTAGAATCTAGAATGATTAGAACACTAGCACTTTTCAGTATAATTCATCATTCTCTTTCAAAAACTTTTTCGTATAAACGAGAAAGCACTGATTTCATAGAAAAAAAAGTGTACGACACCTGGGATTCCCAAGCCGTCTCCGATCCAAGTACTAACCAGGCCCGATGTTGCTTGACTTGCCAGATCGGACGGGATGGCGTATTTTCAACGTGGTATGGTCGTACAAGGTCCATTACATTGTTCAAGAGATCTTTCGCGTGATGAAGACGGAATACATTACTTAGAATGATTCATTGACTGTACCATCCTACCAGTTCTGTAAACCATCATAATTCAGTCAAAATTACTTGAAACTGACCACACGCGACTGGCACGTAAGGCTGAACAACCTGTTCTCTCGAGAAAAGGTCCGAAATCACTATTAGAATCTAGAATGATTGAAACACTAGCACTTTTCAGTATAATTGATCATTCTCATGCAAAAAAAATGGAAAATCATTGATGAGATGTTTCGTTTATAACAAAATAGTAAGAATTCTCTTCATGAACTAAAATAGAAAAAGCATTGGTGTGGTACTCGAGGTGCAAATGCCCCAAAGACTGTATATGTCTAATTTTAGGTTAAACTTGAATATCTCACTCAATTATACAATGGATTCGATTCTTTTGTATGTTACTCAACTCTAAACTCAATTAATGAAGTCTTTTCAGCTTTTTTTCGGATAAGGTAAGTGTAGTACAACTACTTGATCACTTCACAAGTTTATCATAGGTCTAACGCGCTCAAGCGGTTGTGCACGTCTTTTCATTCCGCCGGCACACGTGAAAGTGTAGCGGTCGTGCTTGGTGTATGATTTGAGACGAAAGGGTTTTAACTTGACGAAGAATAAACCAATTTCGATGATCTTCGTTCTTGATGAAAGAAAATCTCCTGCTCTAAATGAAAGTAGAGGTTACAACAGAAAATATACGGAAGCAAATGAAAGTTTCCATCCAAAAACGTACATAAACACACCCAGTTCATTTGACATTAGCAACTCATTCTCTACCACTTCACTTCAAAGCTGCTTTTTGAACAATGAAGAGAAGTGAGAGAAAACAAAGCGCCTATGTTACAGCATTTAGAAGATTAAGCCAGGACACCACCTCACTCAATACCGCTGAATACCATAAATACCTTATCAAGAACTGAAACAAATCCATCGGACTCGAGCCAACCCTTGAAAGGCATATCCCCTTTAGGCAAACACATTAAGGCTTACGATAAACAAGTGACCTAGGGGACGTTTTAAATCGTGAACCCTGTAACACGATGCTTTGGGTTTCCCCAGGAGCTTAACTTCGGCCTCTTGTATCATAAGTTTTTCATATGATGATGTTAGTGTACAATTTATATAAAGTTAGTATACAATCAAAACAAAGTTAGTATAAAGATAATACAAAGTTAGTATAAAGATAATACAAAGTTAGTATAAAGATAATACAAAGTTAGTATAAAGATAATACAAAGTTAGTATAAAGATAATACAAAGTTAGTATAAAGATAATACAAAGTTAGTATAAAGATAATACAAAGTTAGTATATATGTACATGCTATTCATAAATCAATTGATTGAAAGGAAGCTTTTATTGACCAAGATCATGTTAAATAATCACTCTGAGAGTTCAAGTTTCTAAGAAAAATGAAGGCCGAGACAACTCGATTCCAATCATTTGTTAACGAATTGTTAAGAAAGCGCTGACCAACTCGTGTAAGAAGAGTGGCGATCGGATAGAAAGCGCTGAACATGAAGATGAGTAATTGAGAAACAACTCGAATCATTCAGTTAGGCACCGATCTCCTTGTACTTCACCGCACGGCCAAAAGCCTATGAGTGAAGTACAAGCAAAGCAAAAAATACGAACAAATGGTTTGCAATGAGACTGCCATAACAGGCCGTGCGAGAAGTTGTCATGAACAAAAAAAAAAAGAGGACAACGAGAGAAACATGAACTGCTGAGTGAGGAAAAACATTTCAAAAGAACAATATGAAAAGCTTCCAATTCAATCAATTACAATGAATAACTTTTTTGGTTATTATAAGATATCGATTGACCAAAGTTATTAAAGGTCTACTTAACAGAAGAACGCGTTCAATGAGAACAATCAATAACTATGCGAATTGTAAAAATGTTAGAAAAAAATGAAAAAACATACTACACCTGCGATTCCCAAGCCGTCTCCGATCCAAGTACTAACCGGGCCCGACGTTGCTTGACTTGCCAGATCGGACGGGATGACGTATTTTCAACGTGGTATGGTCGTACACGGTTTATTACATTTTTCAAGAGATCTTTCGCGTGATGAAGACGGAGTACATTACTTAGACAGATTTACTGACTGTACCATCCTACCAGTTCTGTAAACCATCATAATTTAGTCAAATCGCTTGAAACTGACCACACGCGACTGGCACGTAAGGCTGAACAACCTGTTCTCTCGAGAAAAGGTCCAAAATCACTATTAGAATCTAGAATGATTAGAACACTAGCACTTTTCAGTATAATTCATCATTCTCTTTCAAAAACTTTTTCGTATAAACGAGAAAGCACTGATTTCATAGAAAAAAAAGTGTACGACACCTGGGATTCCCAAGCCGTCTCCGATCCAAGTACTAACCAGGCCCGACGTTGCTTGACTTGCCAGATCGGACGGGATGGCGTATTTTCAACGTGGTATGGTCGTACACGGTTTATTACATTTTTCAAGAGATCTTTCGCGTGATGAAGACGGAGTACATTACTTAGACAGATTTACTGACTGTACCATCCTACCAGTTCTGTAAACCATCATAATTTAGTCAAATCGCTTGAAACTGACCACACGCGACTGGCACGTAAGGCTGAACAACCTGTTCTCTCGAGAAAAGGTCCAAAATCACTATTAGAATCTAGAATGATTAGAACACTAGCACTTTTCAGTATAATTCATCATTCTCTTTCAAAAACTTTTTCGTATAAACGAGAAAGCACTGATTTCATAGAAAAAAAAGTGTACGACACCTGGGATTCCCAAGCCGTCTCCGATCCAAGTACTAACCAGGCCCGACGTTGCTTGACTTGCCAGATCGGACGGGATGGCGTATTTTCAACGTGGTATGGTCGTACACGGTTTATTACATTTTTCAAGAGATCTTTCGCGTGATGAAGACGGAATACATTACTTAGAATGATTCATTGACTGTACCATCCTACCAGTTCTGTAAACCATCATAATTCAGTCAAAATTACTTGAAACTGACCACACGCGACTGGCACGTAAGGCTGAACAACCTGTTCTCTCGAGAAAAGGTCCGAAATCACTATTAGAATCTAGAATGATTGAAACACTAGCACTTTTCAGTATAATTGATCATTCTCATGCAAAAAAAATGGAAAATCATTGATGAGATGTTTCGTTTATAACAAAATAGTAAGAATTCTCTTCATGAACTAAAATAGAAAAAGCATTGGTGTGGTACTCGAGGTGCAAATGCCCCAAAGACTGTATATGTCTAATTTTAGGTTAAACTTGAATATCTCACTCAAATATACAATGGATTCGATTCTTTTGTATGTTACTCAACTCTAAACTCAATTAATGAAGTCTTTTCAGCTTTTTTTCGGATAAGGTAAGTGTAGTACAACTACTTGATCACTTCACAAGTTTATCATAGGTCTAACGCGCTCAAGCGGTTGTGCACGTCTTTTCATTCCGCCGGCACACGTGAAAGTGTAGCGGTCGTGCTTGGTGTATGATTTGAGACGAAAGGGTTTTAACTTGACGAAGAATAAACCAATTTCGATGATCTTCGTTCTTGATGAAAGAAAATCTCCTGCTCTAAATGAAAGTAGAGGTTACAACAGAAAATATACGGAAGCAAATGAAAGTTTCCATCCAAAAACGTACATAAACACACCCAGTTCATTTGACATTAGCAACTCATTCTCTACCACTTCACTTCAAAGCTGCTTTTTGAACAATGAAGAGAAGTGAGAGAAAACAAAGCGCCTATGTTACAGCATTTAGAAGATTAAGCCAGGACACCACCTCACTCAATACCGCTGAATACCATAAATACCTTATCAAGAACTGAAACAAATCCATCGGACTCGAGCCAACCCTTGAAAGGCATATCCCCTTTAGGCAAACACATTAAGGCTTACGATAAACAAGTGACCTAGGGGACGTTTTAAATCGTGAACCCTGTAACACGATGCTTTGGGTTTCCCCAGGAGCTTAACTTCGGCCTCTTGTATCATAAGTTTTTCATATGATGATGTTAGTGTACAATTTATATAAAGTTAGTATACAATCAAAACAAAGTTAGTATAAAGATAATACAAAGTTAGTATAAAGATAATACAAAGTTAGTATAAAGATAATACAAAGTTAGTATAAAGATAATACAAAGTTAGTATAAAGATAATACAAAGTTAGTATAAAGATAATACAAAGTTAGTATATATGTACATGCTATTCATAAATCAATTGATTGAAAGGAAGCTTTTATTGACCAAGATCATGTTAAATAATCACTCTGAGAGTTCAAGTTTCTAAGAAAAATGAAGGCCGAGACAACTCGATTCCAATCATTTGTTAACGAATTGTTAAGAAAGCGCTGACCAACTCGTGTAAGAAGAGTGGCGATCGGATAGAAAGCGCTGAACATGAAGATGAGTAATTGAGAAACAACTCGAATCATTCAGTTAGGCACCGATCTCCTTGTACTTCACCGCACGGCCAAAAGCCTATGAGTGAAGTACAAGCAAAGCAAAAAATACGAACAAATGGTTTGCAATGAGACTGCCATAACAGGCCGTGCGAGAAGTTGTCATGAACAAAAAAAAAAAGAGGACAACGAGAGAAACATGAACTGCTGAGTGAGGAAAAACATTTCAAAAGAACAATATGAAAAGCTTCCAATTCAATCAATTACAATGAATAACTTTTTTGGTTATTATAAGATATCGATTGACCAAAGTTATTAAAGGTCTACTTAACAGAAGAACGCGTTCAATGAGAACAATCAATAACTATGCGAATTGTAAAAATGTTAGAAAAAAATGAAAAAACATACTACACCTGCGATTCCCAAGCCGTCTCCGATCCAAGTACTAACCGGGCCCGACGTTGCTTGACTTGCCAGATCGGACGGGATGACGTATTTTCAACGTGGTATGGTCGTACACGGTTTATTACATTTTTCAAGAGATCTTTCGCGTGATGAAGACGGAGTACATTACTTAGACAGATTTACTGACTGTACCATCCTACCAGTTCTGTAAACCATCATAATTCAGTCAAAATTACTTGAAACTGACCACACGCGACTGGCACGTAAGGCTGAACAACCTGTTCTCTCGAGAAAAGGTCCAAAATCACTATTAGAATCTAGAATGATTAGAACACTAGCACTTTTCAGTATAATTCATCATTCTCTTTCAAAAACTTTTTCGTATAAACGAGAAAGCACTGATTTCATAGAAAAAAAAGTGTACGACACCTGGGATTCCCAAGCCGTCTCCGATCCAAGTACTAACCAGGCCCGATGTTGCTTGACTTGCCAGATCGGACGGGATGGCGTATTTTCAACGTGGTATGGTCGTACACGGTTCATTACATTGTTCAAGAGATCTTTCGCGTGATGAAGACGGAATACATTACTTAGAATGATTCATTGACTGTACCATCCTACCAGTTCTGTAAACCATCATAATTCAGTCAAAATTACTTGAAACTGACCACACGCGACTGGCACGTAAGGCTGAACAACCTGTTCTCTCGAGAAAAGGTCCGAAATCACTATTAGAATCTAGAATGATTGAAACACTAGCACTTTTCAGTATAATTGATCATTCTCATGCAAAAAAAATGGAAAATCATTGATGAGATGTTTCGTTTATAACAAAATAGTAAGAATTCTCTTCATGAACTAAAATAGAAAAAGCATTGGTGTGGTACTCGAGGTGCAAATGCCCCAAAGACTGTATATGTCTAATTTTAGGTTAAACTTGAATATCTCACTCAAATATACAATGGATTCGATTCTTTTGTATGTTACTCAACTCTAAACTCAATTAATGAAGTCTTTTCAGCTTTTTTTCGGATAAGGTAAGTGTAGTACAACTACTTGATCACTTCACAAGTTTATCATAGGTCTAACGCGCTCAAGCGGTTGTGCACGTCTTTTCATTCCGCCGGCACACGTGAAAGTGTAGCGGTCGTGCTTGGTGTATGATTTGAGACGAAAGGGTTTTAACTTGACGAAGAATAAACCAATTTCGATGATCTTCGTTTTTGATGAAAGAAAATCTCCTGCTCTAAATGAAAGTAGAGGTTACAACAGAAAATATACGGAAGCAAATGAAAGTTTCCATCCAAAAACGTACATAAACACTCCCAGTTCATTTGACATTAGCAACTCATTCTCTACCACTTCACTTCAAAGCTGCTTTTTGAACAATGAAGAGAAGTGAGAGAAAACAAAGCGCCTATGTTACAGCATTTAGAAGATTAAGCCAGGACACCACCTCACTCAATACCGCTGAATACCATAAATACCTTATCAAGAACTGAAACAAATCCATCGGACTCGAGCCAACCCTTGAACGGCATATCCCCTTTAGGCAAACACATTAAGGCTTACGATAAACAAGTGACCTAGGGGACGTTTTAAATCGTGAACCCTGTAACACGATGCTTTGGGTTTCCCCAGGAGCTTAACTTCGGCCTCTTGTATCATAAGTTTTTCATATGATGATGTTAGTGTACAATTTATATGAAGTTAGTATACAATCAAAACAAAGTTAGTATAAAGATAATACAAAGTTAGTATAAAGATAATACAAAGTTAGTATATATGTACATGCTATTCATAAATCAATTGATTGAAAGGAAGCTTTTATTGACCAAGATCATGTTAAATAATCACTCTGAGAGTTCAAGTTTCTAAGAAAAATGAAGGCCGAGACAACTCGATTCCAATCATTTGTTAACGAATTGTTAAGAAAGCGCTGACCAACTCGTGTAAGAAGAGTGGCGATCGGATAGAAAGCGCTGAACATGAAGATGAGTAATTGAGAAAAAACTCGAATCATTCAGTTAGGCACCGATCTCCTTGTACTTCACCGCACGGCCAAAAGCCTATGAGTGAAGTACAAGCAAAGCAAAAAATACGAACAAATGGTTTGCAATGAGACTGCCATAACAGGCCGTGCGAGAAGTTGTCATGAACAAAAAAGAAAAGAGGACAACGAGAGAAACATGAACTGCTGAGTGAGGAAAAACATTTCAAAAGAACAATATGAAAAGCTTCCAATTCAATCAATTACAATGAATAACTTTTTTGGTTATTATAAGATATCGATTGACCAAAGTTATTAAAGGTCTACTTAACAGAAGAACGCGTTCAATGAGAACAATCAATAACTATGCGAATTGTAAAAATGTTAGAAAAAAATGAAAAAACATACTACACCTGCGATTCCCAAGCCGTCTCCGATCCAAGTACTAACCGGGCCCGACGTTGCTTGACTTGCCAGATCGGACGGGATGACGTATTTTCAACGTGGTATGGTCGTACACGGTTTATTACATTTTTCAAGAGATCTTTCGCGTGATGAAGACGGAGTACATTACTTAGAATGATTCATTGACTGTACCATCCTACCAGTTCTGTAAACCATCATAATTTAGTCAAATCGCTTGAAACTGACCACACGCGACTGGCACGTAAGGCTGAACAACCTGTTCTCTCGAGAAAAGGTTCAAAATCACTATTAGAATCTAGAATGATTAGAACACTAGCACTTTTCAGTATAATTCATCATTCTCTTTCAAAAACTTTTTCGTATAAACGAGAAAGCACTGATTTCATAGAAAAAAAAGTGTACGACACCTGGGATTCCCAAGCCGTCTCCGATCCAAGTACTAACCAGGCCCGACGTTGCTTGACTTGCCAGATCGGACGGGATGACGTATTTTCAACGTGGTATGGTCGTACACGGTTTATTACATTTTTCAAGAGATCTTTCGCGTGATGAAGACGGAGTACATTACTTAGACAGATTTACTGACTGTACCATCCTACCAGTTCTGTAAACCATCATAATTCAGTCAAAATTACTTGAAACTGACCACACGCGACTGGCACGTAAGGCTGAACAACCTGTTCTCTCGAGAAAAGGTCCAAAATCACTATTAGAATCTAGAATGATTAGAACACTAGCACTTTTCAGTATAATTCATCATTCTCTTTCAAAAACTTTTTCGTATAAACGAGAAAGCACTGATTTCATAGAAAAAAAAGTGTACGACACCTGGGATTCCCAAGCCGTCTCCGATCCAAGTACTAACCAGGCCCGATGTTGCTTGACTTGCCAGATCGGACGGGATGGCGTATTTTCAACGTGGTATGGTCGTACACGGTTCATTACATTGTTCAAGAGATCTTTCGCGTGATGAAGACGGAATACATTACTTAGAATGATTCATTGACTGTACCATCCTACCAGTTCTGTAAACCATCATAATTCAGTCAAAATTACTTGAAACTGACCACACGCGACTGGCACGTAAGGCTGAACAACCTGTTCTCTCGAGAAAAGGTCCGAAATCACTATTAGAATCTAGAATGATTGAAACACTAGCACTTTTCAGTATAATTGATCATTCTCATGCAAAAAAAATGGAAAATCATTGATGAGATGTTTCGTTTATAACAAAATAGTAAGAATTCTCTTCATGAACTAAAATAGAAAAAGCATTGGTGTGGTACTCGAGGTGCAAATGCCCCAAAGACTGTATATGTCTAATTTTAGGTTAAACTTGAATATCTCACTCAAATATACAATGGATTCGATTCTTTTGTATGTTACTCAACTCTAAACTCAATTAATGAAGTCTTTTCAGCTTTTTTTGGATAAGGTAAGTGTAGTACAACTACTTGATCACTTCACAAGTTTATCATAGGTCTAACGCGCTCAAGCGGTTGTGCACGTCTTTTCATTCCGCCGGCACACGTGAAAGTGTAGCGGTCGTGCTTGGTGTATGATTTGAGACGAAAGGGTTTTAACTTGACGAAGAATAAACCAATTTCGATGATCTTCGTTCTTGATGAAAGAAAATCTCCTGCTCTAAATGAAAGTAGAGGTTACAACAGAAAATAAACGGAAGCAAATGAAAGTTTCCATCCAAAAACGTACATAAACACACCCAGTTCATTTGACATTAGCAACTCATTCTCTACCACTTCACTTCAAAGCTGCTTTTTGAACAATGAAGAGAAGTGAGAGAAAACAAAGCGCCTATGTTACAGCATTTAGAAGATTAAGCCAGGACACCACCTCACTCAATACCGCTGAATACCATAAGTACCTTATCAAGAACTGAAACAAATCCATCGGACTCGAGCCAACCCTTGAACGGCATATCCCCTTTAGGCAAACACATTAAGGCTTACGATAAACAAGTGACCTAGGGGACGTTTTAAATCGTGAACCCTGTAACACGATGCTTTGGGTTTCCCCAGGAGCTTAACTTCGGCCTCTTGTATCATAAGTTTTTCATATGATGATGTTAGTGTACAATTTATATGAAGTTAGTATACAATCAAAACAAAGTTAGTATAAAGATAATACAAAGTTAGTATAAAGATAATACAAAGTTAGTATATATGTACATGCTATTCATAAATCAATTGATTGAAAGGAAGCTTTTATTGACCAAGATCATGTTAAATAATCACTCTGAGAGTTCAAGTTTCTAAGAAAAATGAAGGCCGAGACAACTCGATTCCAATCATTTGTTAACGAATTGTTAAGAAAGCGCTGACCAACTCGTGTAAGAAGAGTGGCGATCGGATAGAAAGCGCTGAACATGAAGATGAGTAATTGAGAAACAACTCGAATCATTCAGTTAGGCACCGATCTCCTTGTACTTCACCGCACGGCCAAAAGCCTATGAGTGAAGTACAAGCAAAGCAAAAAATACGAACAAATGGTTTGCAATGAGACTGCCATAACAGGCCGTGCGAGAAGTTGTCATGAACAAAAAAAAAAGAGGACAACGAGAGAAACATGAACTGCTGAGTGAGGAAAAACATTTCAAAAGAACAATATGAAAAGCTTCCAATTCAATCAATTACAATGAATAACTTTTTTGGTTATTATAAGATATCGATTGACCAAAGTTATTAAAGGTCTACTTAACAGAAGAACGCGTTCAATGAGAACAATCAATAACTATGCGAATTGTAAAAATGTTAGAAAAAAATGAAAAAACATACTACACCTGCGATTCCCAAGCCGTCTCCGATCCAAGTACTAACCGGGCCCGACGTTGCTTGACTTGCCAGATCGGACGGGATGACGTATTTTCAACGTGGTATGGTCGTACACGGTTTATTACATTTTTCAAGAGATCTTTCGCGTGATGAAGACGGAGTACATTACTTAGACAGATTTACTGACTGTACCATCCTACCAGTTCTGTAAACCATCATAATTCAGTCAAATTACTTGAAACTGACCACACGCGACTGGCACGTAAGGCTGAACAACCTGTTCTCTCGAGAAAAGGTCCAAAATCACTATTAGAATCTAGAATGATTAGAACACTAGCACTTTTCAGTATAATTCATCATTCTCTTTCAAAAACTTTTTCGTATAAACGAGAAAGCACTGATTTCATAGAAAAAAAAGTGTACGACACCTGGGATTCCCAAGCCGTCTCCGATCCAAGTACTAACAGGCCCGATGTTGCTTGACTTGCCAGATCGGACGGGATGGCGTATTTTCAACGTGGTATGGTCGTACACGGTTCATTACATTGTTCAAGAGATCTTTCGCGTGATGAAGACGGAATACATTACTTAGAATGATTCATTGACTGTACCATCCTACCAGTTCTGTAAACCATCATAATTCAGTCAAAATTACTTGAAACTGACCACACGCGACTGGCACGTAAGGCTGAACAACCTGTTCTCTCGAGAAAAGGTCCGAAATCACTATTAGAATCTAGAATGATTGAAACACTAGCACTTTTCAGTATAATTGATCATTCTCATGCAAAAAAAATGGAAAATCATTGATGAGATGTTTCGTTTATAACAAAATAGTAAGAATTCTCTTCATGAACTAAAATAGAAAAAGCATTGGTGTGGTACTCGAGGTGCAAATGCCCCAAAGACTGTATATGTCTAATTTTAGGTTAAACTTGAATATCTCACTCAAATATACAATGGATTCGATTCTTTTGTATGTTACTCAACTCTAAACTCAATTAATGAAGTCTTTTCAGCTTTTTTTCGGATAAGGTAAGTGTAGTACAACTACTTGATCACTTCACAAGTTTATCATAGGTCTAACGCGCTCAAGCGGTTGTGCACGTCTTTTCATTCCGCCGGCACACGTGAAAGTGTAGCGGTCGTGCTTGGTGTATGATTTGAGACGAAAGGGTTTTAACTTGACGAAGAATAAACCAATTTCGATGATCTTCGTTTTTGATGAAAGAAAATCTCCTGCTCTAAATGAAAGTAGAGGTTACAACAGAAAATATACGGAAGCAAATGAAAGTTTCCATCCAAAAACGTACATAAACACTCCCAGTTCATTTGACATTAGCAACTCATTCTCTACCACTTCACTTCAAAGCTGCTTTTTGAACAATGAAGAGAAGTGAGAGAAAACAAAGCGCCTATGTTACAGCATTTAGAAGATTAAGCCAGGACACCACCTCACTCAATACCGCTGAATACCATAAATACCTTATCAAGAACTGAAACAAATCCATCGGACTCGAGCCAACCCTTGAAAGGCATATCCCCTTTAGGCAAACACATTAAGGCTTACGATAAACAAGTGACCTAGGGGACGTTTTAAATCGTGAACCCTGTAACACGATGCTTTGGGTTTCCCCAGGAGCTTAACTTCGGCCTCTTGTATCATAAGTTTTTCATATGATGATGTTAGTGTACAATTTATATAAGTTAGTATACAATCAAAACAAAGTTAGTATAAAGATAATACAAAGTTAGTATAAAGATAATACAAAGTTAGTATAAAGATAATACAAAGTTAGTATAAAGATAATACAAAGTTAGTATATATGTACATGCTATTCATAAATCAATTGATTGAAAGGAAGCTTTTATTGACCAAGATCATGTTAAATAATCACTCTGAGAGTTCAAGTTTCTAAGAAAAATGAAGGCCGAGACAACTCGATTCCAATCATTTGTTAACGAATTTTTAAGAAAGCGCTGACCAACTCGTGTAAGAAGAGTGGCGATCGGATAGAAAGCGCTGAACATGAAGATGAGTAATTGAGAAAAAACTCGAATCATTCAGTTAGGCACCGATCTCCTTGTACTTCACCGCACGGCCAAAAGCCTATGAGTGAAGTACAAGCAAAGCAAAAAATACGAACAAATGGTTTGCAATGAGACTGCCATAACAGGCCGTGCGAGAAGTTGTCATGAACAAAAAAGAAAAGAGGACAACGAGAGAAACATGAACTGCTGAGTGAGGAAAAACATTTCAAAAGAACAATATGAAAAGCTTCCAATTCAATCAATTACAATGAATAACTTTTTTGGTTATTATAAGATATCGATTGACCAAAGTTATTAAAGGTCTACTTAACAGAAGAACGCGTTCAATGAGAACAATCAATAACTATGCGAATTGTAAAAATGTTAGAAAAAAATGAAAAAACATACTACACCTGCGATTCCCAAGCCGTCTCCGATCCAAGTACTAACCGGGCCCGACGTTGCTTGACTTGCCAGATCGGACGGGATGACGTATTTTCAACGTGGTATGGTCGTACACGGTTTATTACATTGTTCAAGAGATCTTTCGCGTGATGAAGACGGAGTACATTACTTAGACAGATTTACTGACTGTACCATCCTACCAGTTCTGTAAACCATCATAATTTAGTCAAATCGCTTGAAACTGACCACACGCGACTGGCACGTAAGGCTGAACAACCTGTTCTCTCGAGAAAAGGTCCAAAATCACTATTAGAATCTAGAATGATTAGAACACTAGCACTTTTCAGTATAATTCATCATTCTCTTTCAAAAACTTTTTCGTATATACGAGAAAGCACTGATTTCATAGAAAAAAAAGTGTACGACACCTGGGATTCCCAAGCCGTCTCCGATCCAAGTACTAACCAGGCCCGACGTTGCTTGACTTGCCAGATCGGACGGGATGGCGTATTTTCAACGTGGTATGGTCGTACACGGTTTATTACATTTTTCAAGAGATCTTTCGCGTGATGAAGACGGAGTACATTACTTAGACAGATTTACTGACTGTACCATCCTACCAGTTCTGTAAACCATCATAATTTAGTCAAATCGCTTGAAACTGACCACACGCGACTGGCACGTAAGGCTGAACAACCTGTTCTCTCGAGAAAAGGTCCAAAATCACTATTAGAATCTAGAATGATTAGAACACTAGCACTTTTCAGTATAATTCATCATTCTCTTTCAAAAACTTTTTCGTATAAACGAGAAAGCACTGATTTCATAGAAAAAAAAGTGTACGACACCTGGGATTCCCAAGCCGTCTCCGATCCAAGTACTAACCAGGCCCGATGTTGCTTGACTTGCCAGATCGGACGGGATGGCGTATTTTCAACGTGGTATGGTCGTACACGGTTCATTACATTGTTCAAGAGATCTTTCGCGTGATGAAGACGGAATACATTACTTAGAATGATTCATTGACTGTACCATCCTACCAGTTCTGTAAACCATCATAATTCAGTCAAAATTACTTGAAACTGACCACACGCGACTGGCACGTAAGGCTGAACAACCTGTTCTCTCGAGAAAAGGTCCGAAATCACTATTAGAATCTAGAATGATTGAAACACTAGCACTTTTCAGTATAATTGATCATTCTCATGCAAAAAAAATGGAAAATCATTGATGAGATGTTTCGTTTATAACAAAATAGTAAGAATTCTCTTCATGAACTAAAATAGAAAAAGCATTGGTGTGGTACTCGAGGTGCAAATGCCCCAAAGACTGTATATGTCTAATTTTAGGTTAAACTTGAATATCTCACTCAAATATACAATGGATTCGATTCTTTTGTATGTTACTCAACTCTAAACTCAATTAATGAAGTCTTTTCAGCTTTTTTTCGGATAAGGTAAGTGTAGTACAACTACTTGATCACTTCACAAGTTTATCATAGGTCTAACGCGCTCAAGCGGTTGTGCACGTCTTTTCATTCCGCCGGCACACGTGAAAGTGTAGCGGTCGTGCTTGGTGTATGATTTGAGACGAAAGGGTTTTAACTTGACGAAGAATAAACCAATTTCGATGATCTTCGTTTTTGATGAAAGAAAATCTCCTGCTCTAAATGAAAGTAGAGGTTACAACAGAAAATATACGGAAGCAAATGAAAGTTTCCATCCAAAAACGTACATAAACACACCCAGTTCATTTGACATTAGCAACTCATTCTCTACCACTTCACTTCAAAGCTGCTTTTTGAACAATGAAGAGAAGTGAGAGAAAACAAAGCGCCTATGTTACAGCATTTAGAAGATTAAGCCAGGACACCACCTCACTCAATACCGCTGAATACCATAAATACCTTATCAAGAACTGAAACAAATCCATCGGACTCGAGCCAACCCTTGAACGGCATATCCCCTTTAGGCAAACACATTAAGGCTTACGATAAACAAGTGACCTAGGGGACGTTTTAAATCGTGAACCCTGTAACACGATGCTTTGGGTTTCCCCAGGAGCTTAACTTCGGCCTCTTGTATCATAAGTTTTTCATATGATGATGTTAGTGTACAATTTATATGAAGTTAGTATACAATCAAAACAAAGTTAGTATAAAGATAATACAAAGTTAGTATAAAGATAATACAAAGTTAGTATAAAGATAATACAAAGTTAGTATAAAGATAATACAAAGTTAGTATATATGTACATGCTATTCATAAATCAATTGATTGAAAGGAAGCTTTTATTGACCAAGATCATGTTAAATAATCACTCTGAGAGTTCAAGTTTCTAAGAAAAATGAAGGCCGAGACAACTCGATTCCAATCATTTGTTAACGAATTGTTAAGAAAGCGCTGACCAACTCGTGTAAGAAGAGTGGCGATCGGATAGAAAGCGCTGAACATGAAGATGAGTAATTGAGAAAAAACTCGAATCATTCAGTTAGGCACCGATCTCCTTGTACTTCACCGCACGGCCAAAAGCCTATGAGTGAAGTACAAGCAAAGCAAAAAATACGAACAAATGGTTTGCAATGAGACTGCCATAACAGGCCGTGCGAGAAGTTGTCATGAACAAAAAAGAAAAGAGGACAACGAGAGAAACATGAACTGCTGAGTGAGGAAAAACATTTCAAAAGAACAATATGAAAAGCTTCCAATTCAATCAATTACAATGAATAACTTTTTTGGTTATTATAAGATATCGATTGACCAAAGTTATTAAAGGTCTACTTAACAGAAGAACGCGTTCAATGAGAACAATCAATAACTATGCGAATTGTAAAAATGTTAGAAAAAAATGAAAAAACATACTACACCTGCGATTCCCAAGCCGTCTCCGATCCAAGTACTAACCGGGCCCGACGTTGCTTGACTTGCCAGATCGGACGGGATGACGTATTTTCAACGTGGTATGGTCGTACACGGTTTATTACATTGTTCAAGAGATCTTTCGCGTGATGAAGACGGAGTACATTACTTAGACAGATTTACTGACTGTACCATCCTACCAGTTCTGTAAACCATCATAATTTAGTCAAATCGCTTGAAACTGACCACACGCGACTGGCACGTAAGGCTGAACAACCTGTTCTCTCGAGAAAAGGTCCAAAATCACTATTAGAATCTAGAATGATTAGAACACTAGCACTTTACAGTATAATTCATCATTCTCTTTCAAAAACTTTTTCGTATATACGAGAAAGCACTGATTTCATAGAAAAAAAAGTGTACGACACCTGGGATTCCCAAGCCGTCTCCGATCCAAGTACTAACCAGGCCCGACGTTGCTTGACTTGCCAGATCGGACGGGATGGCGTATTTTCAACGTGGTATGGTCGTACACGGTTTATTACATTTTTCAAGAGATCTTTCGCGTGATGAAGACGGAGTACATTACTTAGACAGATTTACTGACTGTACCATCCTACCAGTTCTGTAAACCATCATAATTTAGTCAAATCGCTTGAAACTGACCACACGCGACTGGCACGTAAGGCTGAACAACCTGTTCTCTCGAGAAAAGGTCCAAAATCACTATTAGAATCTAGAATGATTAGAACACTAGCACTTTTCAGTATAATTCATCATTCTCTTTCAAAAACTTTTTCGTATAAACGAGAAAGCACTGATTTCATAGAAAAAAAAGTGTACGACACCTGGGATTCCCAAGCCGTCTCCGATCCAAGTACTAACCAGGCCCGATGTTGCTTGACTTGCCAGATCGGACGGGATGGCGTATTTTCAACGTGGTATGGTCGTACACGGTTCATTACATTGTTCAAGAGATCTTTCGCGTGATGAAGACGGAATACATTACTTAGAATGATTCATTGACTGTACCATCCTACCAGTTCTGTAAACCATCATAATTCAGTCAAAATTACTTGAAACTGACCACACGCGACTGGCACGTAAGGCTGAACAACCTGTTCTCTCGAGAAAAGGTCCGAAATCACTATTAGAATCTAGAATGATTGAAACACTAGCACTTTTCAGTATAATTGATCATTCTCATGCAAAAAAAATGGAAAATCATTGATGAGATGTTTCGTTTATAACAAAATAGTAAGAATTCTCTTCATGAACTAAAATAGAAAAAGCATTGGTGTGGTACTCGAGGTGCAAATGCCCCAAAGACTGTATATGTCTAATTTTAGGTTAAGCTTGAATATCTCACTCAAATATACAATGGATTCGATTCTTTTGTATGTTACTCAACTCTAAACTCAATTAATGAAGTCTTTTCAGCTTTTTTTCGGATAAGGTAAGTGTAGTACAACTACTTGATCACTTCACAAGTTTATCATAGGTCTAACGCGCTCAAGCGGTTGTGCACGTCTTTTCATTCCGCCGGCACACGTGAAAGTGTAGCGGTCGTGCTTGGTGTATGATTTGAGACGAAAGGGTTTTAACTTGACGAAGAATAAACCAATTTCGATGATCTTCGTTTTTGATGAAAGAAAATCTCCTGCTCTAAATGAAAGTAGAGGTTACAACAGAAAATATACGGAAGCAAATGAAAGTTTCCATCCAAAAACGTACATAAACACACCCAGTTCATTTGACATTAGCAACTCATTCTCTACCACTTCACTTCAAAGCTGCTTTTTGAACAATGAAGAGAAGTGAGAGAAAACAAAGCGCCTATGTTACAGCATTTAGAAGATTAAGCCAGGACACCACCTCACTCAATACCGCTGAATACCATAAATACCTTATCAAGAACTGAAACAAATCCATCGGACTCGAGCCAACCCTTGAACGGCATATCCCCTTTAGGCAAACACATTAAGGCTTACGATAAACAAGTGACCTAGGGGACGTTTTAAATCGTGAACCCTGTAACACGATGCTTTGGGTTTCCCCAGGAGCTTAACTTCGGCCTCTTGTATCATAAGTTTTTCATATGATGATGTTAGTGTACAATTTATATGAAGTTAGTATACAATCAAAACAAAGTTAGTATAAAGATAATACAAAGTTAGTATAAAGATAATACAAAGTTAGTATAAAGATAATACAAAGTTAGTATAAAGATAATACAAAGTTAGTATATATGTACATGCTATTCATAAATCAATTGATTGAAAGGAAGCTTTTATTGACCAAGATCATGTTAAATAATCACTCTGAGAGTTCAAGTTTCTAAGAAAAATGAAGGCCGAGACAACTCGATTCCAATCATTTGTTAACGAATTTTTAAGAAAGCGCTGACCAACTCGTGTAAGAAGAGTGGCGATCGGATAGAAAGCGCTGAACATGAAGATGAGTAATTGAGAAAAAACTCGAATCATTCAGTTAGGCACCGATCTCCTTGTACTTCACCGCACGGCCAAAAGCCTATGAGTGAAGTACAAGCAAAGCAAAAAATACGAACAAATGGTTTGCAATGAGACTGCCATAACAGGCCGTGCGAGAAGTTGTCATGAACAAAAAAGAAAAGAGGACAACGAGAGAAACATGAACTGCTGAGTGAGGAAAAACATTTCAAAAGAACAATATGAAAAGCTTCCAATTCAATCAATTACAATGAATAACTTTTTTGGTTATTATAAGATATCGATTGACCAAAGTTATTAAAGGTCTACTTAACAGAAGAACGCGTTCAATGAGAACAATCAATAACTATGCGAATTGTAAAAATGTTAGAAAAAAATGAAAAAACATACTACACCTGCGATTCCCAAGCCGTCTCCGATCCAAGTACTAACCGGGCCCGACGTTGCTTGACTTGCCAGATCGGACGGGATGACGTATTTTCAACGTGGTATGGTCGTACACGGTTTATTACATTTTTCAAGAGATCTTTCGCGTGATGAAGACGGAGTACATTACTTAGACAGATTTACTGACTGTACCATCCTACCAGTTCTGTAAACCATCATAATTTAGTCAAATCGCTTGAAACTGACCACACGCGACTGGCACGTAAGGCTGAACAACCTGTTCTCTCGAGAAAAGGTCCAAAATCACTATTAGAATCTAGAATGATTAGAACACTAGCACTTTTCAGTATAATTCATCATTCTCTTTCAAAAACTTTTTCGTATATACGAGAAAGCACTGATTTCATAGAAAAAAAAGTGTACGACACCTGGGATTCCCAAGCCGTCTCCGATCCAAGTACTAACCAGGCCCGATGTTGCTTGACTTGCCAGATCGGACGGGATGGCGTATTTTCAACGTGGTATGGTCGTACACGGTTCATTACATTTTTCAAGAGATCTTTCGCGTGATGAAGACGGATACATTACTTAGAAGATTCATGACTGTACCATCCTACCAGTTCTGTAAACCATCATAATTCAGTCAAATACTTGAAACTGACCACACGCGACTGGCACGTAAGGCTGAACAACCTGTTCTCTCGAGAAAAGGTCCGAAATCACTATTAGAATCTAGAATGATTGAAACACTAGCACTTTTCAGTATAATTGATCATTCTCATGCAAAAAAAATGGAAAATCATTGATGAGATGTTTCGTTTATAACAAAATAGTAAGAATTCTCTTCATGAACTAAAATAGAAAAAGCATTGGTGTGGTACTCGAGGTGCAAATGCCCCAAAGACTGTATATGTCTAATTTTAGGTTAACTTGAATATCTCACTCAAATATACAATGGATTCGATTCTTTTGTATGTTACTCAACTCTAAACTCAATTAATGAAGTCTTTTCAGCTTTTTTTCGGATAAGGTAAGTGTAGTACAACTACTTGATCACTTCACAAGTTTATCATAGGTCTAACGCGCTCAAGCGGTTGTGCACGTCTTTTCATTCCGCCGGCACACGTGAAAGTGTAGCGGTCGTGCTTGGTGTATGATTTGAGACGAAAGGGTTTTAACTTGACGAAGAATAAACCAATTTCGATGATCTTCGTTTTTGATGAAAGAAAATCTCCTGCTCTAAATGAAAGTAGAGGTTACAACAGAAAATATACGGAAGCAAATGAAAGTTTCCATCCAAAAACGTACATAAACACACCCAGTTCATTTGACATTAGCAACTCATTCTCTACCACTTCACTTCAAAGCTGCTTTTTGAACAATGAAGAGAAGTGAGAGAAAACAAAGCGCCTATGTTACAGCATTTAGAAGATTAAGCCAGGACACCACCTCACTCAATACCGCTGAATACCATAAATACCTTATCAAGAACTGAAACAAATCCATCGGACTCGAGCCAACCCTTGAACGGCATATCCCCTTTAGGCAAACACATTAAGGCTTACGATAAACAAGTGACCTAGGGGACGTTTTAAATCGTGAACCCTGTAACACGATGCTTTGGGTTTCCCCAGGAGCTTAACTTCGGCCTCTTGTATCATAAGTTTTTCATATGATGATGTTAGTGTACAATTTATATGAAGTTAGTATACAATCAAAACAAAGTTAGTATAAAGATAATACAAAGTTAGTATAAAGATAATACAAAGTTAGTATAAAGATAATACAAAGTTAGTATAAAGATAATACAAAGTTAGTATATATGTACATGCTATTCATAAATCAATTGATTGAAAGGAAGCTTTTATTGACCAAGATCATGTTAAATAATCACTCTGAGAGTTCAAGTTTCTAAGAAAAATGAAGGCCGAGACAACTCGATTCCAATCATTTGTTAACGAATTGTTAAGAAAGCGCTGACCAACTCGTGTAAGAAGAGTGGCGATCGGATAGAAAGCGCTGAACATGAAGATGAGTAATTGAGAAAAAACTCGAATCATTCAGTTAGGCACCGATCTCCTTGTACTTCACCGCACGGCCAAAAGCCTATGAGTGAAGTACAAGCAAAGCAAAAAATACGAACAAATGGTTTGCAATGAGACTGCCATAACAGGCCGTGCGAGAAGTTGTCATGAACAAAAAAGAAAAGAGGACAACGAGAGAAACATGAACTGCTGAGTGAGGAAAAACATTTCAAAAGAACAATATGAAAAGCTTCCAATTCAATCAATTACAATGAATAACTTTTTTGGTTATTATAAGATATCGATTGACCAAAGTTATTAAAGGTCTACTTAACAGAAGAACGCGTTCAATGAGAACAATCAATAACTATGCGAATTGTAAAAATGTTAGAAAAAAATGAAAAAACATACTACACCTGCGATTCCCAAGCCGTCTCCGATCCAAGTACTAACCGGGCCCGACGTTGCTTGACTTGCCAGATCGGACGGGATGACGTATTTTCAACGTGGTATGGTCGTACACGGTTTATTACATTTTTCAAGAGATCTTTCGCGTGATGAAGACGGAGTACATTACTTAGACAGATTTACTGACTGTACCATCCTACCAGTTCTGTAAACCATCATAATTTAGTCAAATCGCTTGAAACTGACCACACGCGACTGGCACGTAAGGCTGAACAACCTGTTCTCTCGAGAAAAGGTCCAAAATCACTATTAGAATCTAGAATGATTAGAACACTAGCACTTTACAGTATAATTCATCATTCTCTTTCAAAAACGTTTTCGTATATACGAGAAAGCACTGATTTCATAGAAAAAAAAGTGTACGACACCTGGGATTCCCAAGCCGTCTCCGATCCAAGTACTAACCAGGCCCGATGTTGCTTGACTTGCCAGATCGGACGGGATGGCGTATTTTCAACGTGGTATGGTCCTACAAGGTCCATTACATTTTTCAAGAGATCTTTCGCGTGATGAAGACGGAGTACATTACTTAGACAGATTTACTGACTGTACCATCCTACCAGTTCTGTAAACCATCATAATTTAGTCAAATCGCTTGAAACTGACCACACGCGACTGGCACGTAAGGCTGAACAACCTGTTCTCTCGAGAAAAGGTCCAAAATCACTATTAGAATCTAGAATGATTAGAACACTAGCACTTTTCAGTATAATTCATCATTCTCTTTCAAAAACTTTTTCGTATAAACGAGAAAGCACTGATTTCATAGAAAAAAAAGTGTACGACACCTGGGATTCCCAAGCCGTCTCCGATCCAAGTACTAACCAGGCCCGATGTTGCTTGACTTGCCAGATCGGACGGGATGGCGTATTTTCAACGTGGTATGGTCGTACACGGTTCATTACATTGTTCAAGAGATCTTTCGCGTGATGAAGACGGAATACATTACTTAGAATGATTCATTGACTGTACCATCCTACCAGTTCTGTAAACCATCATAATTCAGTCAAAATTACTTGAAACTGACCACACGCGACTGGCACGTAAGGCTGAACAACCTGTTCTCTCGAGAAAAGGTCCGAAATCACTATTAGAATCTAGAATGATTGAAACACTAGCACTTTTCAGTATAATTGATCATTCTCATGCAAAAAAAATGGAAAATCATTGATGAGATGTTTCGTTTATAACAAAATAGTAAGAATTCTCTTCATGAACTAAAATAGAAAAAGCATTGGTGTGGTACTCGAGGTGCAAATGCCCCAAAGACTGTATATGTCTAATTTTAGGTTAAGCTTGAATATCTCACTCAAATATACAATGGATTCGATTCTTTTGTATGTTACTCAACTCTAAACTCAATTAATGAAGTCTTTTCAGCTTTTTTTCGGATAAGGTAAGTGTAGTACAACTACTTGATCACTTCACAAGTTTATCATAGGTCTAACGCGCTCAAGCGGTTGTGCACGTCTTTTCATTCCGCCGGCACACGTGAAAGTGTAGCGGTCGTGCTTGGTGTATGATTTGAGACGAAAGGGTTTTAACTTGACGAAGAATAAACCAATTTCGATGATCTTCGTTTTTGATGAAAGAAAATCTCCTGCTCTAAATGAAAGTAGAGGTTACAACAGAAAATATACGGAAGCAAATGAAAGTTTCCATCCAAAAACGTACATAAACACACCCAGTTCATTTGACATTAGCAACTCATTCTCTACCACTTCACTTCAAAGCTGCTTTTTGAACAATGAAGAGAAGTGAGAGAAAACAAAGCGCCTATGTTACAGCATTTAGAAGATTAAGCCAGGACACCACCTCACTCAATACCGCTGAATACCATAAATACCTTATCAAGAACTGAAACAAATCCATCGGACTCGAGCCAACCCTTGAACGGCATATCCCCTTTAGGCAAACACATTAAGGCTTACGATAAACAAGTGACCTAGGGGACGTTTTAAATCGTGAACCCTGTAACACGATGCTTTGGGTTTCCCCAGGAGCTTAACTTCGGCCTCTTGTATCATAAGTTTTTCATATGATGATGTTAGTGTACAATTTATATGAAGTTAGTATACAATCAAAACAAAGTTAGTATAAAGATAATACAAAGTTAGTATAAAGATAATACAAAGTTAGTATATATGTACATGCTATTCATAAATCAATTGATTGAAAGGAAGCTTTTATTGACCAAGATCATGTTAAATAATCACTCTGAGAGTTCAAGTTTCTAAGAAAAATGAAGGCCGAGACAACTCGATTCCAATCATTTGTTAACGAATTGTTAAGAAAGCGCTGACCAACTCGTGTAAGAAGAGTGGCGATCGGATAGAAAGCGCTGAACATGAAGATGAGTAATTGAGAAAAAACTCGAATCATTCAGTTAGGCACCGATCTCCTTGTACTTCACCGCACGGCCAAAAGCCTATGAGTGAAGTACAAGCAAAGCAAAAAATACGAACAAATGGTTTGCAATGAGACTGCCATAACAGGCCGTGCGAGAAGTTGTCATGAACAAAAAAGAAAAGAGGACAACGAGAGAAACATGAACTGCTGAGTGAGGAAAAACATTTCAAAAGAACAATATGAAAAGCTTCCAATTCAATCAATTACAATGAATAACTTTTTTGGTTATTATAAGATATCGATTGACCAAAGTTATTAAAGGTCTACTTAACAGAAGAACGCGTTCATGAGAAAATCAATAACTATGCGAATTGTAAAAATGTTAGAAAAAAATGAAAAACATACTACACCTGCGATTCCAAGCCGTCTCCGATCCAAGTACTAACCGGCCGACGTTGCTTGACTTGCCAGATCGGACGGGATGACGTATTTTCAACGTGGTATGGTCCTACACGGTTTATTACATTTTTCAAGAGATCTTTCGCGTGATGAAGACGGAGTACATTACTTAGACAGATTTACTGACTGTACCATCCTACCAGTTCTGTAAACCATCATAATTTAGTCAAATCGCTTGAAACTGACCACACGCGACTGGCACGTAAGGCTGAACAACCTGTTCTCTCGAGAAAGGTCCAAAATCACTATTAGAATCTAGAATGATTAGAACACTAGCACTTTTCAGTATAATTCATCATTCTCTTTCAAAAACTTTTTCGTATATACGAGAAAGCACTGATTTCATAGAAAAAAAAGTGTACGACACCTGGGATTCCCAAGCCGTCTCCGATCCAAGTACTAACCAGGCCCGATGTTGCTTGACTTGCCAGATCGGACGGGATGCTTTTCAACGTGGTATGCGATCAGTTAAAAATCACTCGAATCAAGTTAGGCACTCGATCATCATTGTACGTTAAACCTGCACGGTAGAAGCCAAAAGCCTGAAATGAGTAAGAAAAAACAATCATAGACATTTTTACACGAAAAAGATGAAGTACAAGCAAAGCAAAAAATACGAACAAATGGTTTGCAATGAGACTGCCATAACAGGCCGTGCGAGAAGTTGTCATGAACAAAAAAGAAAAGAGGACAACGAGAGAAACATGAACTGCTGAGTGAGGAAAAACATTTCAAAAGAACAATATGAAAAGCTTCCAATTCAATCAATTACAATGAATAACTTTTTGGTTATTATAAGATATCGATTGACCAAAGTTATTAAAGGTCTACTTAACAGAAGAACGCGTTCAATGAGAACAATCAATAACTATGCGAATTGTAAAATGTTAGAAAAAAATGAAAAACATACTACACCTGCGATTCCCAAGCCGTCTCCGATCCAAGTACTAACCGGGCCCGACGTTGCTTGACTTGCCAGATCGGACGGATGACGTATTTTCAACGTGGTATGGTCCTACACGGTTTATTACATTTTTCAAGAGATCTTTCGCGTGATGAAGACGGAGTACATTACTTAGACAGATTTACTGACTGTACCATCCTACCAGTTCTGTAAACCATCATAATTTAGTCAAATCGCTTGAAACTGACCACACGCGACTGGCACGTAAGGCTGAACAACCTGTTCTCTCGAGAAAAGGTCCAAAATCACTATTAGAATCTAGAATGATTAGAACACTAGCACTTTTCAGTATAATTCATCATTCTCTTTCAAAAACTTTTTCGTATATACGAGAAAGCACTGATTTCATAGAAAAAAAAGTGTACGACACCTGGGATTCCCAAGCCGTCTCCGATCCAAGTACTAACCAGGCCCGATGTTGCTTGACTTGCCAGATCGGACGGGATGGCGTATTTTCAACGTGGTATGGTCGTACACGGTTTATTACATTTTTCAAGAGATCTTTCGCGTGATGAAGACGGAGTACATTACTTAGACAGATTTACTGACTGTACCATCCTACCAGTTCTGTAAACCATCATAATTTAGTCAAATCGCTTGAAACTGACCACACGCGACTGGCACGTAAGGCTGAACAACCTGTTCTCTCGAGAAAAGGTCCAAAATCACTATTAGAATCTAGAATGATTAGAACACTAGCACTTTTCAGTATAATTCATCATTCTCTTTCAAAAACTTTTTCGTATAAATGAGAAAGCACTGATTTCATAGAAAAAAAAGTGTACGACACCTGGGATTCCCAAGCCGTCTCCGATCCAAGTACTAACCAGGCCCGATGTTGCTTGACTTGCCAGATCGGACGGGATGGCGTATTTTCAACGTGGTATGGTCGTACACGGTTCATTACATTGTTCAAGAGATCTTTCGCGTGATGAAGACGGAATACATTACTTAGAATGATTCATTGACTGTACCATCCTACCAGTTCTGTAAACCATCATAATTCAGTCAAAATTACTTGAAACTGACCACACGCGACTGGCACGTAAGGCTGAACAACCTGTTCTCTCGAGAAAAGGTCCGAAATCACTATTAGAATCTAGAATGATTGAAACACTAGCACTTTTCAGTATAATTGATCATTCTCATGCAAAAAAAATGGAAAATCATTGATGAGATGTTTCGTTTATAACAAAATAGTAAGAATTCTCTTCATGAACTAAAATAGAAAAAGCATTGGTGTGGTACTCGAGGTGCAAATGCCCCAAAGACTGTATATGTCTAATTTTAGGTTAAGCTTGAATATCTCACTCAAATATACAATGGATTCGATTCTTTTGTATGTTACTCAACTCTAAACTCAATTAATGAAGTCTTTTCAGCTTTTTTTCGGATAAGGTAAGTGTAGTACAACTACTTGATCACTTCACAAGTTTATCATAGGTCTAACGCGCTCAAGCGGTTGTGCACGTCTTTTCATTCCGCCGGCACACGTGAAAGTGTAGCGGTCGTGCTTGGTGTATGATTTGAGACGAAAGGGTTTTAACTTGACGAAGAATAAACCAATTTCGATGATCTTCGTTTTTGATGAAAGAAAATCTCCTGCTCTAAATGAAAGTAGAGGTTACAACAGAAAATATACGGAAGCAAATGAAAGTTTCCATCCAAAAACGTACATAAACACACCCAGTTCATTTGACATTAGCAACTCATTCTCTACCACTTCACTTCAAAGCTGCTTTTTGAACAATGAAGAGAAGTGAGAGAAAACAAAGCGCCTATGTTACAGCATTTAGAAGATTAAGCCAGGACACCACCTCACTCAATACCGCTGAATACCATAAATACCTTATCAAGAACTGAAACAAATCCATCGGACTCGAGCCAACCCTTGAACGGCATATCCCCTTTAGGCAAACACATTAAGGCTTACGATAAACAAGTGACCTAGGGGACGTTTTAAATCGTGAACCCTGTAACACGATGCTTTGGGTTTCCCCAGGAGCTTAACTTCGGCCTCTTGTATCATAAGTTTTTCATATGATGATGTTAGTGTACAATTTATATGAAGTTAGTATACAATCAAAACAAAGTTAGTATAAAGATAATACAAAGTTAGTATAAAGATAATACAAAGTTAGTATAAAGATAATACAAAGTTAGTATAAAGATAATACAAAGTTAGTATAAAGATAATACAAAGTTAGTATAAAGATAATACAAAGTTAGTATATATGTACATGCTATTCATAAATCAATTGATTGAAAGGAAGCTTTTATTGACCAAGATCATGTTAAATAATCACTCTGAGAGTTCAAGTTTCTAAGAAAAATGAAGGCCGAGACAACTCGATTCCAATCATTTGTTAACGAATTGTTAAGAAAGCGCTGACCAACTCGTGTAAGAAGAGTGGCGATCGGATAGAAAGCGCTGAACATGAAGATGAGTAATTGAGAAAAAACTCGAATCATTCAGTTAGGCACCGATCTCCTTGTACTTCACCGCACGGCCAAAAGCCTATGAGTGAAGTACAAGCAAAGCAAAAAATACGAACAAATGGTTTGCAATGAGACTGCCATAACAGGCCGTGCGAGAAGTTGTCATGAACAAAAAAGAAAAGAGGACAACGAGAGAAACATGAACTGCTGAGTGAGGAAAAACATTTCAAAAGAACAATATGAAAAGCTTCCAATTCAATCAATTACAATGAATAACTTTTTTGGTTATTATAAGATATCGATTGACCAAAGTTATTAAAGGTCTACTTAACAGAAGAACGCGTTCAATGAGAACAATCAATAACTATGCGAATTGTAAAAATGTTAGAAAAAAATGAAAAAACATACTACACCTGCGATTCCCAAGCCGTCTCCGATCCAAGTACTAACCGGGCCCGACGTTGCTTGACTTGCCAGATCGGACGGGATGACGTATTTTCAACGTGGTATGGTCGTACACGGTTTATTACATTTTTCAAGAGATCTTTCGCGTGATGAAGACGGAGTACATTACTTAGACAGATTTACTGACTGTACCATCCTACCAGTTCTGTAAACCATCATAATTTAGTCAAATCGCTTGAAACTGACCACACGCGACTGGCACGTAAGGCTGAACAACCTGTTCTCTCGAGAAAAGGTCCAAAATCACTATTAGAATCTAGAATGATTAGAACACTAGCACTTTTCAGTATAATTCATCATTCTCTTTCAAAAACTTTTTCGTATATACGAGAAAGCACTGATTTCATAGAAAAAAAAGTGTACGACACCTGGGATTCCCAAGCCGTCTCCGATCCAAGTACTAACCGGGCCCGACGTTGCTTGACTTGCCAGATCGGACGGGATGACGTATTTTCAACGTGGTATGTGTCGCGCAAACGCGATCTGTTAAAACCACGCCCATATTTACAGGACTATATAAAGGAATGTTTCAACAAAAAGGAGCATCTAAAACCAACACCCTTATTGAATCACAACCACACAAGTTGTCTTTTAACGAATAAACTGTTAATCCCATTTTTGTTATCTTACATCATAGTTTGATTACTCAATCTCGAGGAATCAAATTATTGAAACGAGCAAGAGCTCATTGTCAGAGAGACATTTTTGGCGACCACGGCAGGATTTGCCCTGAGGTATAAGTTAAATTGAATTGATTGAGTTTTAAATTTCTCACGTTTTAATTAACTTTCTTACCATTTGAAATTGTTGGAGGACGGAATTTTATCCATCCTTCAACCCGAACTGGAATTGTTATTTACTAACAATCCTCAAGTTAGCTCCATCAGAAGAGCTTGTGGCGGAATAAGTCCACTGATCTCGAAAAAGAGATAACTCTTCCTTCCAAAGAGAAGGAAAGAACCGTTAGGCTATTCTAGCAAACCTCTACCTTTAAAGGTACGACGAACAAACTGTCGTCAAAACAAGGGAAATTAATCCCGAAACTCGAAAGGTTCTCTCCGAACAGAACTTTAGCGAAAAGAACCGCTCCACTAAGACGTGTTAATCTATCGAAGATGGCAAAGTCTTATGCTACTAGTCTCAGTAGCAGTTACCGATTTCTCAATGAAATCACCCAAAACTATATCATTAAAATCAATGGTATAAGAAATTTGAACGTTGAGATTAACGGACAATATGATCTTAAACTGGTTTACCACAAAATAAGTGGCTTTCAAGCTATGAAAAACCAAATTGAAAGAACGACGAAAGACATCGATGGAGTTATTACATCGGTTCAACGTATTTCCGAAATCGACAACGCTGAATATAGACAGGAGTTGTCAAACATCATAAACCCTATCATTGAAAATGAAGAAAACATACGAATATACCAGGAAGCGAAAGGACAGCTCCTGTTGATAGACGATGTAATCAACTTTCTTGAAGAAACGGCCATCAGAGGCCAGGAGGTGGTTGGGCCTTCAGAACAAGAGCAAGGAAGAAGCTCGTTGAGAGAGGAAGTCCAGCCCAACGAACTGATTCAGGCTTTACAAGGTTCATTCCTTGAACTGTCACAAGCCATATCAAAAGGGAACCAAAGTCAAAAGCTCCATTCTACCATAATCCCAAAGTTTGACGGTAAAATCGACAACTTTAATTCGTATTGGGGTAGATTTAAGAGAATGATTGACGAAAACGAAGCTTATGACACTTTGGAAAAAGTTAACCTCCTATGCGAGGGACTTTCAGACGAGGCTTTGGCAGCCATTCAAGGAATCGAGCCCTCTGCCCAGAACTACGAACAACTTAAGAAAATCATGGTAGAAGAATTCGGGCAGTATACTGTCAATAAGGTCCAATTGGTGAGCAACCTACGAAAAATAAGGAAGGCCACCAATAAAGCCGAAGATTGCATTCGAGCTCTGAGAGAAACGAAAACAATACTCAGACAGCTTCAAGCAGCTGGAAGCCTTATCACTCCGGAATTTTGTTTGTTGGAAGTCACTAACAAGTTTCCCTTTCATATCGTTAAATCGATCTTAATCAAAGAATCCCAAGAATGGGAAGTGGAAGATATTCTTTCAACAATTACTCAAAATGTAAAAACACTTCAATTGAAAGAAAAAAGTGAGAGAGATTTCTCAGATACAGTATACAACAAAGCACAGATTCAAATAAAGCCAGAAGAAAGGAAATTCAATACATTGAAACAAACAACAAGAGATGAAAGAAAGGTCTGGCCCTGTCTGTTTTGTAACAATACAGAGCATAGATCACATCAGTGCACCACTGTTGATACTGTAGATAAAAAAAGAGATATCCTAAGAAAGGATAACAGATGTTGGATCTGCTTTAGTCCTCAACACAAGAGCAAGGACTGCAGAAAAGACAAATGTCCACTGTGTAAGGGGGACCATAATTCCGTGGTATGTCTGAAGGGAAAGACTGAAGAACCAAAAAAGGAGAAAATCAGCGCTAATATGCACCTTGAGAAGAGGGAAGAGGCGACAAAGAACATCGTAACTGATGTAGACAATGACGATAACATTGTACTGCTACCTCAACTCGAAGGTGAGACAGGAGATAATCGTGAACACCAACAGGTACTGCTAAGAACTGCGGAGTCTCATGTACTCTGTAATAAAAGTAAACAGTTCAGACCAGTGAAAATTCTGATCGACGAAGGATCCATGCGGTCTTTTATAAAGGCAGAATTGGCTGAGAAATTAGGATTACCACAGTTCAATAAAAAGGTGAGAACTTATTACGGGATAGGTGGTCTCAAGTCCTCAAGTCTTACGAGTGAAGTTAAAATGGTTTTTCACACCAAAGATGGAAGTTTAATATTCACAAAAATGATTACAAAGCCATCTCTCACAGAGCCCATATTATCACCCAAACTCGATAACAAGGACAAAGAATTTATCAAACAAAAAAGGCTGGAATTAGCCAATCACAAGGTTAATGGGGAATTATTTGAACCCGATATAATCCTTGGTATGGATCGATACCGTCAATTTATGAAAATGAACGGTGAAATCGAACTTCCTTCTAAATTAATGCTGAAACAATCGGTGTTTGGGTACTTAATACATGGATGTATTGATACATCGCCACGTGTTATGACATCGGTGACATACACAACAATAGAAGAAGGATTGGCCAGAGAAATAGATGACCACAATATGATAAAAAATATCTTCGAGATAGATAGCTTGGGAATCAGCACCGAAGACTATAAAATTGACCAAACTAATAATTATTACCAAGCTTATATAAAGAGTTGAGATTGGAAAACAAGAGAATAGTGGCTCCACTGCCATTAAAATCGAATATTTCCGCACTGAAAGCTAATTTTTATCCATCCCTATACAGATTGAAATCACTATGGGGTAAATTACAAACTAATCCGGAACAGTTGAATTGTTATAAGAAAACCTTCGATGATTACATTAAAAACGGTATCATAGAAGAAGTTCCAGTAGATGAACAAGACAACACGCAGATATTTTATCTCCCGCACCATGGAGTATGGAAAATGGGAAAGCCCAAACCCCTGAGAGTAGTATTTGATGGATCGGCAAAAGAGAAGGATAGCCCATCTCTGAACGAAACAATACATACCGGACTATCATACGTTAACAAAATTCATGATATTCTCATACTCGCGAGAATAAATCCCATAATTATCACCTGCGACATCGAATCAGCATTCTTGCAAATAGAATTAAAAAAGGAACATCGAGATTTATGCCGGTTCCTATGGTTGAACGATTTAAAGGCTCCAATCTCACGAAAAAATGTGAAGAGCTACCGGTTTAAAAGACTGCCATTTGGCTTAACAGCCTCCCCAAGCATATTAAATATGTGCCTTACATGGTTCTTGATGAACTCGGAGTTAGAAATTGCTAAGGAAATACTACAATGTCTATATGTGGACAATATAATTCTCTTTGCTCGTACTACCGAAGAAGCAGCTCAAAAATGCCGCCTGGTAAAGGAGCTTTTTCAAGGTATATCCATGAACGTTAGACAGTTCTTGTGTAACGATTCATATATTACACGAGAGATACCTGAGGCAGATAGATACCCGATGCATAACATCAGCATTCTCGGGGCTTCCTATAAACCCTCACATGATGCTATCGGAGTAAACCTAAGCATGAAGGAATTATCTTCTAGTACTAAGCGGGGATTACTACAACAATTACACTCGCTTTACGATCCTATAGGGATAGTTAACCCGGTGATAACACCATTGAAGGTGATATTCCGAGAGGTATGCGATAAAAAAGATGGTTGGGACAAAATATTGCCCACGGATATAATAGAACCGTGGAATGCACACGTACAAGGCATTCAAACAAAGAGTTCTATACATCTGAAACGAGCGTCGGATGATAAAATGTCAGATACCGAGTTGTGGGTTTTTGCTGACGCCAGCGCTATAGCTATAGCCTGTTGCGCATACTTCAAATACCCTAAAGGCAGTAGTTATTTACTTAGTGGGAAGTCAAGACTTGCCCCTAGAAACAAAACAATAACCATTCCGAGGTTAGAATTGTTAGCTATAAGACTAGCCGTTAGACTAGCCACATCCATAAATGCAACAATTCCTGATTTAAAGGGGATAAATATTTCCAGTGATAGCACTATTGCTTTATCCTGGATAACCAATGGAAAGGCTCTTCCTCCATACATGACTCACCAAGTTCGGGAAATAGTCAAGGCTATCAATATAATAGAGAGTCACGGAACTAAAGTGTCTTTATATCATGTAGACACAAAGTTTAACCCCGCCGACTTTGGATCGCGTGGTGGAACTATGCAGCAGTTATTCGAATCACATTGGATGTTCGGACCTCTCTGGTTAACGGGGGGCGAAAGACGAATGTAGATATATAACTGAATATAAACTAAAACCTGAACAACCAGAAATACAGCTGGTTCAAATAGACGATCCTCCCCGAACCCCGTTAAGTTACAACTTAAAATATAGGGAATCGAACTATGCGAATTTGAGGATATTAGTAAAAATGGGGAAACTCATAAAGTTATGGGTTAGAAAGGCGCTACCCAACAAGGAAATAGTCTCCGAGATAAGGAATCTGACGGAAGGGACCTCAACAACTCCTGAAGACATAAAGACAATTGAAACATTACTAGTAAGACAGGCGCAAATGGATCTGAATTTGCAAGATCTGAAAGAACGCCATAAGGGTTTTGATTTCTTCAAGGATGAATTGGGAATTATACGGATAAGGAGTAGGCTTCAAAACGCGCCTATCCCGTATGCAACTAAGAACCCAATATATATTCCGAGAAACTCTCCTTATACAGAACATTTAGTAATGCACTTTCACCGAGAGACACAACATCAAGGCAAAGACTTTGTTGAAGTGCGATTACGCCAAGAATACTTTGTTGAAAGACCAAGCCACACAATAAGAAGAGTAATAAAAAACTGTGTGGTATGTAGAAGATACCACGCGTTGCCATTTGGCACACCTCAGATGCCATCCTTACCCAAGGATAGGGTAACGATCACAAAGCCGTTTATGAACACTGGCTGTGACCTTCTTGGTCCATTATCTCTAAAAGGTAAGGAGAAGGCTTACGTCTGTCTGTTCACGTGCATGACCACGCGAGCAATTCACCTAGAATTGGTACCGGACCAATCCTCGAATGCATTTATGAACGCCTTCAACCGATTCATAAGTAGAAGAGGTGTCCCGGAAATAATGAGAAGTGACGGAGCAGGAAATTTTACATTAAGCTCAAAGATGATTGAAATATTCGAGAATAGTAATCAACGCGAATTGTCAACGGAAGGCTTGATCTTATACTTCGCTACCAAACGCATTCGTTGGTTATTTAACACGCCATTAGCCCCATGGAAAGGAGGGTGCTGGGAAAGGTTAGTAGGGATTACCAAGTTGGCATTGAAAAAGTCATTAGGAAAAAGGTTGTTAAATGCGGATGATTTTAACACCCTTCTGGTAAAAATAGAGGCTATTTTAAATACAAGACCTCTCACACACCCCGACCCAAATGAGCTCAATCGACTTCCGATCAGACCAATTGATTTTCTGAACCCGGTATTGGCGTTCTCGTTGCCGGATACAGCTACCGACACAAGAGTTTATCCGAACGGTTCGAGCATTCCAATTATACAAACAATGGAACAGGCAATAGAATCCATCCAACTATCCACGGATATAACAGCACAATTTTGGCAAATCTTCATGCGAGAGTATCTAGTCTACATCAAAGATATTTATAAACGCTCTCGAAAACAACAAAACCCCGCCGCGCAGGCTCCTCAAGAAGGAGAAGTGGTAATTATACAAGAAGAGACATTGCCAAGGGGAAGTTGGAAATTAGGCCGAATACTGGAGTTAATTAAAAGTCCAGACGGCGAAATAAGATCAGCTAAGGTTAAAACAGGAGCCGGTAATTTAATCACGAGATCACTAAATCACCTTTATTCAATGGAGATAAAATCAACGGCTCCAACAAATCCTAGGGTAACTAAATTAGGCCTAGGAAAATACAAAACCAGGTTTGACGTAAGAAAACCTTACAACGTAAAAGGATCAATTGGAAGACAACTTTTGGAAAAACCGCAAACAGAAATCATGACAACCAAGACAAGTAGTTGCATTGAACCAATAGACGAAACGGTGAATGTAGAAATACAAGACATAATCGAACAGCCGGAACTCACGGAGCAAAGAATAATTGCAACTGACACGGGAATAGAAGTTCACGGAGAAGAACAAACTTCACCAGAACTAAACACAAGCCAGGCAACCAACCAAGCAACAGACAGACGATGGTGGATGCCTCAGAGGATGAGAAGAACTGTAAATCAGTTAAAAACAAGTAGAGACTGCCCGAAATGGTTAAAGAAGCAATCTAAGACACCAGCGATTAATAAGCAAGTGCTATTAATCTGTTGCCTTGTTGCGGCAAGCATTCAGGAAACAAACGCAAGTAGTCATCATTGTGATGATGCAAGCGTATTTTCACACCAGATCATTGCGAATCCGCATTGTAATGAAACAAAGGCGTGGGCAACTCTATTCATACCCATGATAGTAATCATTCTGGTGATCACATGCATCTGCAGGCTTGTAAGGGGCCAAATAACAAATCGGACTTGGTCAAGGAAGGCCGTTCGAATGACAAAAGAATTAAGAGAAAATACTAAGACAACGAAACAACGGAATAGTAACTCGAAATCACTCGAAGAAAACATCCGTGAAGATCCACACTCAGATAGAGATATAGAAATAAGTGAAGACACCTTGAGAGTACCAGAATATATGCGCATCGGATCTAGACTATCTCTCATGATGGTAATAACGCTTATAGGCGTCATACCAGCGCTTGGATGCCAGGATGCACACATCCGACACTCCACAGAAATAATGTGTTCCAATCGAACCAATTGTTTCAAGGAATATTCTAGAGACTTCGTTCTATCTGCAAGAGTTAAAACTGCCTGTATGGAGTTCTCGTACAACAACCAATCAATCGGATCTGTTAAAATCCAAGCGATAAAAACAGTTTACACATGCTTACCCACCATTGAGTTTTACACTCGAGATACCACTCCAAAGGTAACTACCATTAAAAGATGCTCAAGCTTAGGGACTTGTGATGATTCGTGTGAAACTATTAACCCCAAGAGAAAGATATGGGAGTTGTCACCATACGAATACCCGTATCAGATAGGATGTAAAAGAGAATGTGGATTCATTTTCTGCGGTTGTGGAACATGGTCGGATTCTTGCGTCTTCTATAAATTAGAACACGTACCTACGTCTAAGACTGTCTACAAGGTGGTGTCATGTAACAGCTGGACTACTACAGTAGAACTCAACATTCAAACAAATCTCTTTCAAAGGAAAGAAAATGTCCAAATTACAATCAAACCATATGAAACTTATAAAAATGGGTTGTTCAATTTGACAATGACGTCACACAAAAGACCGCCGTTTTTTGGACTTCAACAGACGTTCGCAATGTCAAACCACAGCAGCTATATAGTTGAGAAAGGTTCTATCATGATCAGATGTACAAATGAATCGGAAGCTACATCCGAACTAAACAAATGTGCAGTAACCAAACGGTGCGAGTGTCTAACGGCTCAAAACCTGGAGACAGTGTGCCATTGTCCACATCACCAGTTTGAAAAAGTAATCAATCAACTACCCCAGAATCCATATGAAGGTACCATAGCCCAGTCGGGGAATGAAATAGTTGTTGAACCTTATTTGGATGAAAGCACACTTGCGTTAGAATCATCTATCATTTTGGATGGTAGTTCATTTACCTACGACTTTCCATGCCACCCAACGTTTGTAAACGTCACCGGATGCTACTCATGTAGTAAGGGGGCTGTCGCATGGATGAAGTGTTTATCCTCAGAAGTAACATGGATATCAATCCAATGCAACATAGAAACATTTATGATAAAATGTGGACCGACCGATCCGGAAACATTTATCAACTATCATTCCAATCAAGCTTTCCTGTCGGAGGCATGTCATACAAGGTGTGCGAAAGTAGACAAAACCATCATAATGGAAGGGCGTCTATACTATGTCGTTGACACGGATGGCGTAATATCAAAGAAGTCGGACATTATTCCTCACAAAGGAATCGACTTAAACCCAGTCTTGGACATGATATTCCAAAAATGGACCTGGATAACTATAGGAATGATAGTCCTATTGATCATGATTGCAATGACTTATGCGAGTTCGGCATTAATAGTTGGTCAGGTTATGCAATTTCTGTTACACCTGGCGTTTAAAGTAGTTACGGGACTGCGTTATAGCTATACAAGCTTCAAAGAGCTCCTTAAGGAGCCAGATGGTTCACAGATGGACCAACAGATTTAACAATGGGAAGGAATTCCCCGCCCATGTACATGTATATAAGTTTACGTAAAGTGTCACATAAACAATGGATAGTGAATCCAATTCTCCTTCTCATCCTAAAACTATGGAAGATCTTACTATTAAAGACTCTTCTAATCAATCTACCACTGAAGTAACTCTTCAAGATCTAAATAACTTAGAACTTAGAGTAAACCAGACAATCCGTCATCTATATGACTGTCTCAACGAATTCAACACCAATATTCATCTTAAATTGAATCTGATTATGGAACAAACCCAACCTCCGCTTCTGTGCATATTCTGCAATGTCCGTACTAAGGACAGCCATCGAACCATAGGATGTCCTATATATGGTAGTGCTATCAGTCGTGTTCTCAGACTGAAGGAAATCAAGAAATGCCTCAAATGTCTAGCTGATGAGCATGAGGAAAGCTGTGATACGGTATGCTTCAAGTGTAAATCGCAAGAACACCACGGCGCCATTTGCGATTCGTCCTTTAAGAAAAGGAAATAAAACAATAAGGTTTGCTAATTCCAATAATCATTTAGTTTCTCCATTTTCTGTTATAAAACTTTGTTATGTTCTTTGTTTCTTTTAGGCCGCCGCATTGTCGCGCAAACGCGATCTGTTAAAACCACGCCCATATTTACAGGACTATATAAAGGAATGTTTCAACAAAAAGGAGCATCTAAAACCAACACCCTTATTGAATCACAACCACACAAGTTGTCTTTTAACGAATAAACTGTTAATCCCATTTTTGTTATCTTACATCATAGTTTGATTACTCAATCTCGAGGAATCAAATTATTGAAACGAGCAAGAGCTCATTGTCAGAGAGACAGTATGGTCGTACACGGTTTATTACATTTTTCAAGAGATCTTTCGCGTGATGAAGACGGAGTACATTACTTAGACAGATTTACTGACTGTACCATCCTACCAGTTCTGTAAACCATCATAATTTAGTCAAATCGCTTGAAACTGACCACACGCGACTGGCACGTAAGGCTGAACAACCTGTTCTCTCGAGAAAAGGTCCAAAATCACTATTAGAATCTAGAATGATTAGAACACTAGCACTTTTCAGTATAATTCATCATTCTCTTTCAAAAACTTTTTCGTATATACGAGAAAGCACTGATTTCATAGAAAAAAAAGTGTACGACACCTGGGATTCCCAAGCCGTCTCCGATCCAAGTACTAACCAGGCCCGATGTTGCTTGACTTGCCAGATCGGACGGGATGGCGTATTTTCAACGTGGTATGGTCGTACACGGTTTATTACATTTTTCAAGAGATCTTTCGCGTGATGAAGACGGAGTACATTACTTAGACAGATTTACTGACTGTACCATCCTACCAGTTCTGTAAACCATCATAATTTAGTCAAATCGCTTGAAACTGACCACACGCGACTGGCACGTAAGGCTGAACAACCTGTTCTCTCGAGAAAAGGTCCAAAATCACTATTAGAATCTAGAATGATTAGAACACTAGCACTTTTCAGTATAATTCATCATTCTCTTTCAAAAACTTTTTCGTATAAACGAGAAAGCACTGATTTCATAGAAAAAAAAGTGTACGACACCTGGGATTCCCAAGCCGTCTCCGATCCAAGTACTAACCAGGCCCGATGTTGCTTGACTTGCCAGATCGGACGGGATGGCGTATTTTCAACGTGGTATGGTCGTACACGGTTCATTACATTGTTCAAGAGATCTTTCGCGTGATGAAGACGGAATACATTACTTAGAATGATTCATTGACTGTACCATCCTACCAGTTCTGTAAACCATCATAATTCAGTCAAAATTACTTGAAACTGACCACACGCGACTGGCACGTAAGGCTGAACAACCTGTTCTCTCGAGAAAAGGTCCGAAATCACTATTAGAATCTAGAATGATTGAAACACTAGCACTTTTCAGTATAATTGATCATTCTCATGCAAAAAAAATGGAAAATCATTGATGAGATGTTTCGTTTATAACAAAATAGTAAGAATTCTCTTCATGAACTAAAATAGAAAAAGCATTGGTGTGGTACTCGAGGTGCAAATGCCCCAAAGACTGTATATGTCTAATTTTAGGTTAAGCTTGAATATCTCACTCAAATATACAATGGATTCGATTCTTTTGTATGTTACTCAACTCTAAACTCAATTAATGAAGTCTTTTCAGCTTTTTTTCGGATAAGGTAAGTGTAGTACAACTACTTGATCACTTTACAAGTTTATCATAGGTCTAACGCGCTCAAGCGGTTGTGCACGTCTTTTCATTCCGCCGGCACACGTGAAAGTGTAGCGGTCGTGCTTGGTGTATGATTTGAGACGAAAGGGTTTTAACTTGACGAAGAATAAACCAATTTCGATGATCTTCGTTTTTGATGAAAGAAAATCTCCTGCTCTAAATGAAAGTAGAGGTTACAACAGAAAATATACGGAAGCAAATGAAAGTTTCCATCCAAAAACGTACATAAACACACCCAGTTCATTTGACATTAGCAACTCATTCTCTACCACTTCACTTCAAAGCTGCTTTTTGAACAATGAAGAGAAGTGAGAGAAAACAAAGCGCCTATGTTACAGCATTTAGAAGATTAAGCCAGGACACCACCTCACTCAATACCGCTGAATACCATAAATACCTTATCAAGAACTGAAACAAATCCATCGGACTCGAGCCAACCCTTGAACGGCATATCCCCTTTAGGCAAACACATTAAGGCTTACGATAAACAAGTGACCTAGGGGACGTTTTAAATCGTGAACCCTGTAACACGATGCTTTGGGTTTCCCCAGGAGCTTAACTTCGGCCTCTTGTATCATAAGTTTTTCATATGATGATGTTAGTGTACAATTTATATGAAGTTAGTATACAATCAAAACAAAGTTAGTATAAAGATAATACAAAGTTAGTATAAAGATAATACAAAGTTAGTATATATGTACATGCTATTCATAAATCAATTGATTGAAAGGAAGCTTTTATTGACCAAGATCATGTTAAATAATCACTCTGAGAGTTCAAGTTTCTAAGAAAAATGAAGGCCGAGACAACTCGATTCCAATCATTTGTTAACGAATTGTTAAGAAAGCGCTGACCAACTCGTGTAAGAAGAGTGGCGATCGGATAGAAAGCGCTGAACATGAAGATGAGTAATTGAGAAAAAACTCGAATCATTCAGTTAGGCACCGATCTCCTTGTACTTCACCGCACGGCCAAAAGCCTATGAGTGAAGTACAAGCAAAGCAAAAAATACGAACAAATGGTTTGCAATGAGACTGCCATAACAGGCCGTGCGAGAAGTTGTCATGAACAAAAAAGAAAAGAGGACAACGAGAGAAACATGAACTGCTGAGTGAGGAAAAACATTTCAAAAGAACAATATGAAAAGCTTCCAATTCAATCAATTACAATGAATAACTTTTTTGGTTATTATAAGATATCGATTGACCAAAGTTATTAAAGGTCTACTTAACAGAAGAACGCGTTCAATGAGAACAATCAATAACTATGCGAATTGTAAAAATGTTAGAAAAAAATGAAAAAACATACTACACCTGCGATTCCCAAGCCGTCTCCGATCCAAGTACTAACCAGGCCCGACGTTGCTTGACTTGCCAGATCGGACGGGATGGCGTATTTTCAACGTGGTATTGTACACGGTTCATTACATTGTTCAAGAGATCTTTCGCGTGATGAAGACGGAGTACATTACTTAGACAGATTTACTGACTGTACCATCCTACCAGTTCTGTAAACCATCATAATTTAGTCAAATCGCTTGAAACTGACCACACGCGACTGGCACGTAAGGCTGAACAACCTGTTCTCTCGAGAAAAGGTCCAAAATCACTATTAGAATCTAGAATGATTAGAACACTAGCACTTTTCAGTATAATTCATCATTCTCTTTCAAAAACTTTTTCGTATATACGAGAAAGCACTGATTTCATAGAAAAAAAGTGTACGACACCTGGGATTCCCAAGCCGTCTCCGATCCAAGTACTAACCGGGCCCGACGTTGCTTGACTTGCCAGATCGGACGGGATGACGTATTTTCAACGTGGTATGGTCGTACACGGTTTATTACATTTTTCAAGAGATCTTTCGCGTGATGAAGACGGAGTACATTACTTAGACAGATTTACTGACTGTACCATCCTACCAGTTCTGTAAACCATCATAATTTAGTCAAATCGCTTGAAACTGACCACACGCGACTGGCACGTAAGGCTGAACAACCTGTTCTCTCGAGAAAAGGTCCAAAATCACTATTAGAATCTAGAATGATTAGAACACTAGCACTTTTCAGTATAATTCATCATTCTCTTTCAAAAACTTTTTCGTATATACGAGAAAGCACTGATTTCATAGAAAAAAAAGTGTACGACACCTGGGATTCCCAAGCCGTCTCCGATCCAAGTACTAACCAGGCCCGATGTTGCTTGACTTGCCAGATCGGACGGGATGGCGTATTTTCAACGTGGTATGGTCGTACACGGTTTATTACATTTTTCAAGAGATCTTTCGCGTGATGAAGACGGAGTACATTACTTAGACAGATTTACTGACTGTACCATCCTACCAGTTCTGTAAACCATCATAATTTAGTCAAATCGCTTGAAACTGACCACACGCGACTGGCACGTAAGGCTGAACAACCTGTTCTCTCGAGAAAAGGTCCAAAATCACTATTAGAATCTAGAATGATTAGAACACTAGCACTTTTCAGTATAATTCATCATTCTCTTTCAAAAACTTTTTCGTATAAACGAGAAAGCACTGATTTCATAGAAAAAAAAGTGTACGACACCTGGGATTCCCAAGCCGTCTCCGATCCAAGTACTAACCAGGCCCGATGTTGCTTGACTTGCCAGATCGGACGGGATGGCGTATTTTCAACGTGGTATGGTCGTACACGGTTCATTACATTGTTCAAGAGATCTTTCGCGTGATGAAGACGGAATACATTACTTAGAATGATTCATTGACTGTACCATCCTACCAGTTCTGTAAACCATCATAATTCAGTCAAAATTACTTGAAACTGACCACACGCGACTGGCACGTAAGGCTGAACAACCTGTTCTCTCGAGAAAAGGTCCGAAATCACTATTAGAATCTAGAATGATTGAAACACTAGCACTTTTCAGTATAATTGATCATTCTCATGCAAAAAAAATGGAAAATCATTGATGAGATGTTTCGTTTATAACAAAATAGTAAGAATTCTCTTCATGAACTAAAATAGAAAAAGCATTGGTGTGGTACTCGAGGTGCAAATGCCCCAAAGACTGTATATGTCTAATTTTAGGTTAAGCTTGAATATCTCACTCAAATATACAATGGATTCGATTCTTTTGTATGTTACTCAACTCTAAACTCAATTAATGAAGTCTTTTCAGCTTTTTTTCGGATAAGGTAAGTGTAGTACAACTACTTGATCACTTCACAAGTTTATCATAGGTCTAACGCGCTCAAGCGGTTGTGCACGTCTTTTCATTCCGCCGGCACACGTGAAAGTGTAGCGGTCGTGCTTGGTGTATGATTTGAGACGAAAGGGTTTTAACTTGACGAAGAATAAACCAATTTCGATGATCTTCGTTTTTGATGAAAGAAAATCTCCTGCTCTAAATGAAAGTAGAGGTTACAACAGAAAATATACGGAAGCAAATGAAAGTTTCCATCCAAAAACGTACATAAACACACCCAGTTCATTTGACATTAGCAACTCATTCTCTACCACTTCACTTCAAAGCTGCTTTTTGAACAATGAAGAGAAGTGAGAGAAAACAAAGCGCCTATGTTACAGCATTTAGAAGATTAAGCCAGGACACCACCTCACTCAATACCGCTGAATACCATAAATACCTTATCAAGAACTGAAACAAATCCATCGGACTCGAGCCAACCCTTGAACGGCATATCCCCTTTAGGCAAACACATTAAGGCTTACGATAAACAAGTGACCTAGGGGACGTTTTAAATCGTGAACCCTGTAACACGATGCTTTGGGTTTCCCCAGGAGCTTAACTTCGGCCTCTTGTATCATAAGTTTTTCATATGATGATGTTAGTGTACAATTTATATGAAGTTAGTATACAATCAAAACAAAGTTAGTATAAAGATAATACAAAGTTAGTATAAAGATAATACAAAGTTAGTATAAAGATAATACAAAGTTAGTATATATGTACATGCTATTCATAAATCAATTGATTGAAAGGAAGCTTTTATTGACCAAGATCATGTTAAATAATCACTCTGAGAGTTCAAGTTTCTAAGAAAAATGAAGGCCGAGACAACTCGATTCCAATCATTTGTTAACGAATTGTTAAGAAAGCGCTGACCAACTCGTGTAAGAAGAGTGGCGATCGGATAGAAAGCGCTGAACATGAAGATGAGTAATTGAGAAAAAACTCGAATCATTCAGTTAGGCACCGATCTCCTTGTACTTCACCGCACGGCCAAAAGCCTATGAGTGAAGTACAAGCAAAGCAAAAAATACGAACAAATGGTTTGCAATGAGACTGCCATAACAGGCCGTGCGAGAAGTTGTCATGAACAAAAAAGAAAAGAGGACAACGAGAGAAACATGAACTGCTGAGTGAGGAAAAACATTTCAAAAGAACAATATGAAAAGCTTCCAATTCAATCAATTACAATGAATAACTTTTTTGGTTATTATAAGATATCGATTGACCAAAGTTATTAAAGGTCTACTTAACAGAAGAACGCGTTCAATGAGAACAATCAATAACTATGCGAATTGTAAAAATGTTAGAAAAAAATGAAAAAACATACTACACCTGCGATTCCCAAGCCGTCTCCGATCCAAGTACTAACCAGGCCCGACGTTGCTTGACTTGCCAGATCGGACGGGATGGCGTATTTTCAACGTGGTATTGTACACGGTTCATTACATTGTTCAAGAGATCTTTCGCGTGATGAAGACGGAATACATTACTTAGAATGATTCATTGATTGTACCATCCTACCAGTTCTGTAAACCATCATAATTTAGTCAAATCGCTTGAAACTGACCACACGCGACTGGCACGTAAGGCTGAACAACCTGTTCTCTCGAGAAAAGGTCCAAAATCACTATTAGAATCTAGAATGATTAGAACACTAGCACTTTTCAGTATAATTCATCATTATCATGCAAAAACCTTTCCGTATATACGAGAAAGCACTAAGTTCATTGGAAAAACAAAAGTGTACGACACCAGGGACCCTATTTTTTAGGTGTCTTCAAAATAAAATTATAAAAACGAAGATGCATCAGTTTTTTCTCTGAATTCTAAAATAATGAATGTATTCCCTCTGAAATCTTCATAAATTTCAATGGTTAATATTGGTTTATTCATCAGTTTCTGATCACTATATTAGCTATGTCAGGTATATGAATAGAGGTACCTGTATTCGTCACATCTTATCTGCTTCAAACTTTTCATTCGTTCTTATGATTTTATAACTACTTATCTATTTTGAGAAGCAAACGATGACTTTCGCTAATGAGTATAAGGTCATCGTCATAAATGCGAAAAGCAATGAACAAACTTGATAATAAATAAAAATGATCGAGAAGGAACCTCACAAAAAGTTATCCAATCAAAATGAATTTGTACATCAAACAAGAAAAACAACAAGGGAATAAGTACACATGACAATCATATTGTAAGTAATGATACATCTGATTCGTATTAGACTTGGAATTGTATTCATCAAACATTGAGTGCATTTCTCATCAGTAAATCGTAGTATGGATCGTAGAGACTTGTTTCACGATAATTACCACGTTCTGTATACGCTGTATAGGGCTGGTTGTTATTGCGCGAGTTAGTTTCCTGCAAATTTAATTATTATTGTCTCTGCTAACGGGAAAAAACTCACTATCATTGTTTTAATACTATGATCATCTTCACTCAGGTCATGAACATCCTCGTGACCGTATGTTGTCGACTGTAAGTTTACAATTCAGATGTTGATAACAATGACTTTGAGACATACCTGCATCATTGTACCGTACATCTGCACTGGCCTCATTCTCTCTCCGTTATTGGCCGTTCGTATGAAAGAAGTTTTTTCTAAAAAAAAAACAGTACAACACACTGATTCTCAATGGGAACCATTTTACCTCTCAATTGATTTTGCTTGTGTCTCCGATGTATAAAGCAGCATACAATACAATTACAGAAAAGTAGAATTGTTCCGAAAATAATGTAATGCAGCTTTTGCAATACAAACAAATCATTGAACTGGAATGACTGAAAATCCGATTGATGTATATCATTCACATCTCTTACTCACCTTTTTTACATCAGACACTGTTGTCCCATTTTCAGATAACGTTGTAGCCGAGAAAAGTGGCGAAGTGAACTTTGAAGAAAATCCCCTTTCATTAATAGCTCGAAGCTTAATATTATAAGTTGTTCCAAATTTGAGACTTGTCAAAGTGATTGCCTTAATAATGTTGGAGTATAACATAGAGACAGTGATTTTATTACTGATTGTGTTGTATTAATACCATGAACTATGTCTTCCCCCTCTTTTTGGTATCGAACTTCAAACATTTGATTATAACCACCGTCGAACCCTGGCTCCCACAACAGTTGTAATGCGTTCGAAGATACTTTAGTCAGTTCAATATCAGTTGGAGCATGCGGAGGTGATGGAGCAACTACCTGAATCATCAATCTCTTGTTTCAATATCTTCAACTTCTAAGCTCACGGAAATAGTAAACGAATCTGATCCTAAACTGTTTTTAGCAACACAGCGCACATTACTTGCATAATCCTCAGGGGACAAAGCATTGATGTATAATACGCTCTAAAGAGGATGTATATTATATCGCATTGTTAATACACTCACCTCGAATATCGAATAGTTCTGTTGAGTACTGTGAATGTTGTACTTGGAGTTATTACTTTTAATAACATCGCCTCCTCTATACCAAACGAATTCTGCATCTGGTACGGTGTTCACACGGCATCTGGCACGTGCTCTGCCGCCTAATGGACCTGCTGCTTTTGAGAGGGATGGTATTTTAAGAATTCGAGGAGGTGTTTTGATCAGCAGATATGTATATTTGACGTCTGGTTGCCCGATTCCATTGTTGGCAACGCAGCTATATTCACCGATAGTTTCATCGGTTATATTGAGGCGTAAAAACGCTCTGCTGTAGCCGACATAAGATGCATTCATCTAAACAATGATGCTTTTGATTTCATTAAAAATCTTCTACCTCTTGTTCATTCCTCATCCATGTTAGGAGTTTTCTAGTCATTGGCTCAGCTTCAACTTCACACTCCAACAAAGCCATTTCTCCAACAGTAGCAATAATTGGTGAAGAAATGCTGACAATCTGATTTTGCTAGTTGTTGAATAATTACCTTATAAATTTCTAACCTTAGCACCGAATTCAACGGTTAAATTGATAGTTACATTGATTGTCCCAATGCTATTGATCGCTGTTACTGTGTATACTCCGGAGTCACTTTTCTGTAAATCAAAGAAATTCTGATGAGTTTAGTATCCATAAACTCACTTTGACCATTCTCCCTGTTAAAGTGGCACCACGAGCAAACACGTTTCCCACAGTATGATCAAATGGCACGTTGTTCTTTCCCCATCTCCATGCTGATATAGGAGGGTTTCCTTTCATACTAAAATTTTTCCGGAAGAAGTCTCCTTCTTGAACAACCACGTTGATTACACTGTCTCCTAATGATTGAGGAGAATCTCAAGACAATATAATTATCATTGAACAATCTGTTCGTAATCTTACAAAAAACTGTCAGAGGTATTGAAGCATTTTTCCCGTATGTCCAAACAGGGCTTGTAGCGAAACAACGAGCGACTGTCTCATCGTATTTTTCATTTGGTATGAATGTAACTGTACTTTCGACTGTGAAACCTGCATCGTGCGACCTGAGTTAATGTTTACAATTAGATAATGAAACTAAAGCGCTTTGAATCATTCAGTGAAAATATAGAACTCACGTTTCATTAACAGTTGTTTCTCCAGATATTATTACAGGTTGTCTTTCCCCATTAGGATAAAAATGCCATTTGATATCAGCTGGTGGATTAGAGTATGATGCTGAACATACTAAACGAGTTTCTTTTCCTGCTAATAGTTGATTGTATTGACTCTCATGTCTCACAATGACTCTTCTTGGGGGGACTGAAAATTCAATTTTCAAAGTTTAAAACATGAAAAAAACTTACAAAGGACGTTCAACGATCTGTTTACTCGCAATGGGTCTCGAAGAGCAGCGTTCTTTGCTTCACAAGTGAGTATCTGGTTATTCATGGAACGTTCGAGGGGGATAGAAATAGTGGATATCACACTTCTTTCCGTTGTTGATACACGAGCACCAGAAATCTAAGAGCAAGAGTTAATTCGATTGTCAAAAGCAATTGTTTTTGAGCTGTCATCAAACAAAAAAAAACATTACAGAAGCAAGAAGCGAACGGAATAAACTATAAAAACCTTAATTTGTTTGTATCGACGTCTATTTCTATTAATTTTCTGAAGGAAAAAAGTTATCTTGTTTTGTTGTTTTTTCATTTTCTTATTTTTATTAAAAAGTATTCATTGATGTTACCTTTGCTTGACCTCGAAACCACGATATTTCAGCCAATGGGTATCCTCCTGACACTTCACATGTCACGTTAACTACATCGCCTTCCATGTGAGCTATATCATCTAAGTCCGAAATCACTGGCATATGCGGTGGTTCTACAACATATCGTGTTCTTCCACGTAATCAGCTATCTGTCACTAGTACCTAATAACTTGACGATGTGTTGAGCAGATGTTGATCCTTCAGTGTTTTGAGCCGTACACTCTACTGTTATAAGATGCCGCCGGTTTACGACCTCCGACGAATGAATGGTTAAATTGGATTTTGTGATAACACCTATCTTCTAAACGCAATTAAATACAATGCAATATCTCATCAATTATGTCAGTCAACTCACCGTTTTTATATGAGTATAGCTATCTGTCACCATCGTTTGACCATTAACATTCCAAACTATTTTAGATGGAGGATTAGATTCGCTGCAAAAATATTGTTTGTTTTAGTTTTTATCAACATTGATTACCTTGATGAACACTCTAATGTTGTTGTTTCTCCAAAAATCACTGTGAGATCACCATCTATTAGGACAGTCTTCGGCGAATCTAATCATGTATCGAACATTTAAATAAAGCAATAAGTCAACTAACAAGCAACATCAAGAATTAGATCATTGGATAACACTTTCGAAAGCCCTTTGTTAACAGCTCTACATTCATAAGGGACAGTGTTATCGGTGTAATCCACTGATACAACATGAGTATTGATAGTTTCCTGCAAAAAAATTCAAAAAAATGAAAAAACAAGATATTGATGATTCAAAAACCTTTGTTATTGGGTTGAAAGTGTACTTCTGTCCGATTGGCTTTTCTCTTGCATACCAGATGACAGAAGGTGGAGGATTACCACCCTGAACGTTGCAAACGAGAGTTACGTTATCTCCTTGACGGATATGAGTCTCATCTTCAACAATAGTGAGAATTGGCTTTTCAGAGGCATCTGTATACAGACAGATGAAAAACAAAAATCGATATTTAAAAAAGTTCAACCAGCCGCAAGAAGATGTGAAAAAATCGATAAAGACTCACAAAGGATATTTAATGTTAGATTGGCTTGAAGAGAAGTTGAGCTAGCTTGCTGAAAGCCTTGGCACGTTAATGATTTCCCATGGTCTGATTTTCTGTAAAATAATGAGTCGGTACATGAGACAACACCTCGTTCTACCTTGGACGCCAGACTATATTAGCATAATTAGTGACAGTTTTGTTCAAATTATAGTTATTCTTTTTATGTACTTCATCTTCAATCATCTCACCGTTAAGATACCTAGCAATTGATTCATATTTTTCATTATGAGAAAATTGAACTACCAGCTTATATCAACTTCCGGCTTTGTGTTTCCTATCATACATGTGAGATTCAAAATCTCGTTTTCTATAACATTAATAGAGGAACCAGCTCTATGATTGATGATTTCGATTTTTTGAGGTGGAACTAAAAATGTATCAAATAGTTACTAACCAGTGCTACATAACAAACCAATAACATCCAAATACACTTCAGCTCGTCTTGGACCACTGGCAGTACTAATCATTTGGCATTCAAAGAAACCGTCATCTTCTAATGTAACTCTATCTATTTTCAAACTCAAATCTCCTGGTCTTTTCTATAAATTAAAAAGCTCTATTTAAAGAATAGATAAATCAATGAAGTTACTTTTACATAGCTGTATCTGCCTTGATGACCTCCAAGACGACCACTATCATCAAAGCCTAATAATTCGCCCGAGCTACTTTTCCATTGGCTCAAGCTGAAGCATTTGTAAATGAGAATGAAAACCAGCAATTAATTATCTTACATGTCTTCACCATCATCTGTTAGTCCAACTGAGCATGAAAAGATGACACTATCTCCCACAAGAATTGATTTGTTATTAGAAACATGAATATTATTTGCCATTAATGAACAAAAACAACCAGCATATAATAGTAATCGTAATAGCATTATAATCTGAAAAAATCAGCAGAAGTTCAAATTTAATAACATGATAAGTAATTGAATATACTTTGATTACGTTAATAAAGAAAAATGAGATGATACTATTTGAAAAAAGAAAATATCAAAAAAAAATTAGGAAAAAGCGAGTTAAAAGCTGAGAAAAAAGAATATTGAAGAGTTGAAACAGTGGTCAGAGCATAGCATATCCCTAAGGTCATAGAGCTATATAGTATAAATCCATCACTCGCAGTTTTCTCTAACATATCGCTATCGCTATGCTTTTCAACTCCAAAAAGAATACCAATAACCTAGATTTTCTCTCATTCTCTCTTCATCTTCACAAATGCGCAGCTGCATCTCTCTTGCTAGTCTTTTGACTGTATCATTACTATTTTTTGATATATTTTCTTGTCTCGCCAATAACAGCTGTTGAGCAGTTGCTCACTAGATCCAAGAGGTCATAAAGCAAATTGCACACTGCGTCATACTCCAGAACATTAAACCTTTCAATGAAGGACCGATTGAGCAGAGTCATCGATAATGTCCAAAACATATTGAACTTATAAAAACAAATGAACAGAAAAACGATTTCATATTACAGCATTCGTTCTTTGAGAATTTGTCAACAAGTTATAGTTGTGAGAAAAATGGACTGGACGAAACAAAAAAAAATGGATGATTAAGGTCAAACAGGTGACAAATTCAGCTTTTCGTATCCCTTTTACTGTAACTTAAATGGATATCTGCTAAAGTTGGAACTGGCGTGTGTAGTAAAGGAGAACATTCTTGTGGGGGATGAGCAAATGAACAGAAAAAAGAAGAAGAAGAGAGTTGTGCCACCCTAACAGCTCGCAGATAAATACAGACAATTGGAAATAAAATGAAATGAACAAATATATTTTTACGATGTTAATTTCCAAGAAGTATTGTCATTGTGCTAAAATGAGTGAAGAGGAGAAGAACAAATGCAAACTTTTTCAGAAGTTTTTTTCTCCAGGGAATAAAGCTTTGTACGCTATGTATATAAGAAAGGCATTTGTTCGTTTTGAATAAAGAAAATATAGTATTATAATACTTTAAAGATGAATTATTATTCAAATGAAATATACACTTTGACTATATAAAATGAATGATTCAATTACTCATTCAGATTCATGTGGTAATGTGAACGGAAATTAAAGATACAAATGAATATTAGTGACTAGTACGACCACATTCTACAAATAGTAAGTGTGAATGATTCGAACAACTATCTGGTAGATAGCTGGCGTCAGATGAAAATAGAAAAAAAAACTTTTTTTTTGTGACATTTTGAACAGATTAGCAAATGAATGAAAACAGATTAAAGCGAACTTCTAAGAAAAATGAAAACATTGAACGGATATCTCGTCTATGTGGACAGCAGCCATTCATAAAGACTCATCAATGACAATCCTTAAATGATAAACTTGTTGACTGCTCATCTTCATTACATGAAAACGGCGAATATGAAAATTCAATGTTGTCGGAAGTGAGTTATTGTATATGTTTGAATCTATTCGTAAAGCTAAATCACTTGTCCAAATTGTCAAACAATACAGCAGATTTGCTGAAGTCAACATTACTCCTAATTAGAAAAAATTAGAAATAATTCATGTAACGTTAGCACTAAAGCATCACAAATGCTTACGTTCTTCTTCTATCCTTTCATATTAACGGAAGAAATTCTTTCTCATTATTCAGAAAATTAGCGGATATGCTAATGAATTCAAATGAATTTACGACAATTGAATGTGATGGAGAAGGATTTGGGAATACTTTCGAAGGAAACGATGAGGAATATTCAAATTTCATCAAAAAACAGTAGTGTCAATACCAAATGTGAGAATTTGTAATCATTTTTCACTAACTCGTAATTATAAATCGATAGCGTTAATTCATCGACAGTCGCTTTGTAAACGTTGAGTGATTCAACCAGCTTTCGTATTAATTATGTTTGATTCCCTTATTCTTGTAAATTCTATTGACTTCATTGAACTTGGAATTTTTACACGGAATTTGATGAGGAGAAAGATTCTTTTTCAAAGAAAAACATTCAAATATAACAAATTACCACATTCTCATGCTTGAGTGTTATGACATCTTGACTTCTTTCTGCCAGCACTTATTTCTTTGATTGTGACAGTTAAATTTCTATTCATTTCTCTAATACTTTGATCCAGTTTCCAAGTTCGTACTACAGTCCTCAGTTGCATGATAGCTAACCGGCTTGTGATTTTTGAATACATCGTTAGCTTATTTCTTATGCTTCAATGTATATTGGAGATGTTGGTACGGCATCTGATCTGTTATTCGAGTTGGATGTGAAGGGTCGTGGCTAAACAAACAGTCAAAGTAAATCTCTCTTCATCTTCTTATTGACGGTACACATAGAGCAGCTATTCCAAGACATATAACGATATTCCACTTTAGTTAGGTGTCGTCATACTTGAATATACTAACTGTATTAAATATTTCCAGAATGCTTTCGCTAGATGTACTTCTGTATGATTGTTATGGCCCTGCTCCTGGAGCTGAAAAAAAACGAATAAAGATAAAAGACAAGGTATCGTTTTTCCTACGAGGACTGATGCGTAGCGAGCGGTCTGCTTATTACTACCAACATTCTGAAAATTGAACAACCGCCTGCTTATAGCAATACCGTCATAATCTTCATTTTAAACTTGGACATCTTTATGGGATTGATTTTTCGGAAGTGGCACTCTTCATCTGCGATGGCTCTGAACAGCTGTCAATGGATACAGAGAAAACCTTTAAAGAAATGGGTTTGCAAGATGGAACATTAATTGGCGTGGTATTAACTTTGATTTTCTTTAATCAACTCAATGTTCCAGAAATTCTGGCCCATATATCATTGGGATTTTATCGTATTTAGTAGAGAGACGTTACCTACGACTATGCCATGGTTTAAAATGATACTAATTCCGCAAGCTTTAAAACTACTGGATCATATGAAGAAAGAAGGAGTGTTTGATTTCTATCCGCATCTGGAAGCTGAAAGAATCAGTTTTTTGGAAAAATACGATTCGTCTACGGAAAAGCATGAACAAACGATGGAAGATGTTGTTCAGGAACTTTCACCTGAAACATCTGACACCAATCTATCGGAAATGATGGCAGTTATTACATTGGGAGATGAACCTGTGTCTGGCTCGCAAGTAAGTATTATCAAACACGCGTTCTAATCTTCACTCATATTCGAAGGCTGAACACGAGTGTGTCGAGAACATATGGAACGAAGAAACAAGCTAGTTTGCTTTCCAGTAATGTGTGTTTATATTTGTTTCATCTGTACAATATTTAATTTACTCATCTATAACTCTGATTCAATGTGCAAGTTAGTACCCCAGTCTAGGAATCAACTTGAATATCTTTGATGTAGATCACTACACGACAGTTTTGTTATGCTCGCATATATATGTCATCTTATGAGTTTATCGTCATTATAATTGAGTGAAGGCGCTAATTGTTTATGAATCAGAAATGAAACAGAAAAATTATGGAAATGAAGCGAACATTACATTACAAGATACTGAGGTAAAGATGAAAAAGCCGAAACTTACAAAGTACTCTAACCTGCTTATGACTGAGTTCAGCAAGAAAGCTTGGGATGAGCAAATGAACAGAAAAAAGAAGAAGAAGAGAGTTGTGCCACCCTAACAGCTCGCAGATAAATACAGACAATTGGAAATAAAATGAAATGAACAAATATATTTTTACGATGTTAATTTCCAAGAAGTATTGTCATTGTGCTAAAATGAGTGAAGAGGAGAAGAACAAATGCAAACTTTTTCAGAAGTTTTTTTCTCCAGGGAATAAAGCTTTGTACGCTATGTATATAAGAAAGGCATTTGTTCGTTTTGAATAAAGAAAATATAGTATTATAATACTTTAAAGATGAATTATTATTCAAATGAAATATACACTTTGACTATATAAAATGAATGATTCAATTACTCATTCAGATTCATGTGGTAATGTGAACGGAAATTAAAGATACAAATGAATATTAGTGACTAGTACGACCACATTCTACAAATAGTAAGTGTGAATGATTCGAACAACTCTCTGGTAGATAGCTGGCGTCAGATGAAAATAGAAAAAAAAACTTTTTTTTTGTGACATTTTGAACAGATTAGCAAATGAATGAAAACAGATTAAAGCGAACTTCTAAGAAAAATGAAAACATTGAACGGATATCTCGTCTATGTGGACAGCAGCCATTCATAAAGACTCATCAATGACAATCCTTAAATGATAAACTTGTTGACTGCTCATCTTCATTACATGAAAACGGCGAATATGAAAATTCAATGTTGTCGGAAGTGAGTTATTGTATATGTTTGAATCTATTCGTAAAGCTAAATCACTTGTCCAAATTGTCAAACAATACAGCAGATTTGCTGAAGTCAACATTACTCCTAATTAGAAAAAATTAGAAATAATTCATGTAACGTTAGCACTAAAGCATCACAAATGCTTACGTTCTTCTTCTATCCTTTCATATTAACGGAAGAAATTCTTTCTCATTATTCAGAAAATTAGCGGATATGCTAATGAATTCAAATGAATTTACGACAATTGAATGTGATGGAGAAGGATTTGGGAATACTTTCGAAGGAAACGATGAGGAATATTCAAATTTCATCAAAAAACAGTAGTGTCAATACCAAATGTGAGAATTTGTAATCATTTTTCACTAACTCGTAATTATAAATCGATAGCGTTAATTCATCGACAGTCGCTTTGTAAACGTTGAGTGATTCAACCAGCTTTCGTATTAATTATGTTTGATTCCCTTATTCTTGTAAATTCTATTGACTTCATTGAACTTGGAATTTTTACACGGAATTTGATGAGGAGAAAGATTCTTTTTCAAAGAAAAACATTCAAATATAACAAATTACCACATTCTCATGCTTGAGTGTTATGACATCTTGACTTCTTTCTGCCAGCACTTATTTCTTTGATTGTGACAGTTAAATTTCTATTCATTTCTCTAATACTTTGATCCAGTTTCCAAGTTCGTACTACAGTCCTCAGTTGCATGATAGCTAACCGGCTTGTGATTTTTGAATACATCGTTAGCTTATTTCTTATGCTTCAATGTATATTGGAGATGTTGGTACGGCATCTGATCTGTTATTCGAGTTGGATGTGAAGGGTCGTGGCTAAACAAACAGTCAAAGTAAATCTCTCTTCATCTTCTTATTGACGGTACACATAGAGCAGCTATTCCAAGACATATAACGATATTCCACTTTAGTTAGGTGTCGTCATACTTGAATATACTAACTGTATTAAATATTTCCAGAATGCTTTCGCTAGATGTACTTCTGTATGATTGTTATGGCCCTGCTCCTGGAGCTGAAAAAAAACGAATAAAGATAAAAGACAAGGTATCGTTTTTCCTACGAGGACTGATGCGTAGCGAGCGGTCTGCTTATTACTACCAACATTCTGAAAATTGAACAACCGCCTGCTTATAGCAATACCGTCATAATCTTCATTTTAAACTTGGACATCTTTATGGGATTGATTTTTCGGAAGTGGCACTCTTCATCTGCGATGGCTCTGAACAGCTGTCAATGGATACAGAGAAAACCTTTAAAGAAATGGGTTTGCAAGATGGAACATTAATTGGCGTGGTATTAACTTTGATTTTCTTTAATCAACTCAATGTTCCAGAAATTCTGGCCCATATATCATTGGGATTTTATCGTATTTAGTAGAGAGACGTTACCTACGACTATGCCATGGTTTAAAATGATACTAATTCCGCAAGCTTTAAAACTACTGGATCATATGAAGAAAGAAGGAGTGTTTGATTTCTATCCGCATCTGGAAGCTGAAAGAATCAGTTTTTTGGAAAAATACGATTCGTCTACGGAAAAGCATGAACAAACGATGGAAGATGTTGTTCAGGAACTTTCACCTGAAACATCTGACACCAATCTATCGGAAATGATGGCAGTTATTACATTGGGAGATGAACCTGTGTCTGGCTCGCAAGTAAGTATTATCAAACACGCGTTCTAATCTTCACTCATATTCGAAGGCTGAACACGAGTGTGTCGAGAACATATGGAACGAAGAAACAAGCTAGTTTGCTTTCCAGTAATGTGTGTTTATATTTGTTTCATCTGTACAATATTTAATTTACTCATCTATAACTCTGATTCAATGTGCAAGTTAGTACCCCAGTCTAGGAATCAACTTGAATATCTTTGATGTAGATCACTACACGACAGTTTTGTTATGCTCGCATATATATGTCATCTTATGAGTTTATCGTCATTATAATTGAGTGAAGGCGCTAATTGTTTATGAATCAGAAATGAAACAGAAAAATTATGGAAATGAAGCGAACATTACATTACAAGATACTGAGGTAAAGATGAAAAAGCCGAAACTTACAAAGTACTCTAACCTGCTTATGACTGAGTTCAGCAAGAAAGCTTGGGATGAGCAAATGAACAGAAAAAAGAAGAAGAAGAGAGTTGTGCCACCCTAACAGCTCGCAGATAAATACAGACAATTGGAAATAAAATGAAATGAACAAATATATTTTTACGATGTTAATTTCCAAGAAGTATTGTCATTGTGCTAAAATGAGTGAAGAGGAGAAGAACAAATGCAAACTTTTTCAGAAGTTTTTTTCTCCAGGGAATAAAGCTTTGTACGCTATGTATATAAGAAAGGCATTTGTTCGTTTTGAATAAAGAAAATATAGTATTATAATACTTTAAAGATGAATTATTATTCAAATGAAATATACACTTTGACTATATAAAATGAATGATTCAATTACTCATTCAGATTCATGTGGTAATGTGAACGGAAATTAAAGATACAAATGAATATTAGTGACTAGTACGACCACATTCTACAAATAGTAAGTGTGAATGATTCGAACAACTATCTGGTAGATAGCTGGCGTCAGATGAAAATAGAAAAAAAAACTTTTTTTTTGTGACATTTTGAACAGATTAGCAAATGAATGAAAACAGATTAAAGCGAACTTCTAAGAAAAATGAAAACATTGAACGGATATCTCGTCTATGTGGACAGCAGCCATTCATAAAGACTCATCAATGACAATCCTTAAATGATAAACTTGTTGACTGCTCATCTTCATTACATGAAAACGGCGAATATGAAAATTCAATGTTGTCGGAAGTGAGTTATTGTATATGTTTGAATCTATTCGTAAAGCTAAATCACTTGTCCAAATTGTCAAACAATACAGCAGATTTGCTGAAGTCAACATTACTCCTAATTAGAAAAAATTAGAAATAATTCATGTAACGTTAGCACTAAAGCATCACAAATGCTTACGTTCTTCTTCTATCCTTTCATATTAACGGAAGAAATTCTTTCTCATTATTCAGAAAATTAGCGGATATGCTAATGAATTCAAATGAATTTACGACAATTGAATGTGATGGAGAAGGATTTGGGAATACTTTCGAAGGAAACGATGAGGAATATTCAAATTTCATCAAAAAACAGTAGTGTCAATACCAAATGTGAGAATTTGTAATCATTTTTCACTAACTCGTAATTATAAATCGATAGCGTTAATTCATCGACAGTCGCTTTGTAAACGTTGAGTGATTCAACCAGCTTTCGTATTAATTATGTTTGATTCCCTTATTCTTGTAAATTCTATTGACTTCATTGAACTTGGAATTTTTACACGGAATTTGATGAGGAGAAAGATTCTTTTTCAAAGAAAAACATTCAAATATAACAAATTACCACATTCTCATGCTTGAGTGTTATGACATCTTGACTTCTTTCTGCCAGCACTTATTTCTTTGATTGTGACAGTTAAATTTCTATTCATTTCTCTAATACTTTGATCCAGTTTCCAAGTTCGTACTACAGTCCTCAGTTGCATGATAGCTAACCGGCTTGTGATTTTTGAATACATCGTTAGCTTATTTCTTATGCTTCAATGTATATTGGAGATGTTGGTACGGCATCTGATCTGTTATTCGAGTTGGATGTGAAGGGTCGTGGCTAAACAAACAGTCAAAGTAAATCTCTCTTCATCTTCTTATTGACGGTACACATAGAGCAGCTATTCCAAGACATATAACGATATTCCACTTTAGTTAGGTGTCGTCATACTTGAATATACTAACTGTATTAAATATTTCCAGAATGCTTTCGCTAGATGTACTTCTGTATGATTGTTATGGCCCTGCTCCTGGAGCTGAAAAAAAACGAATAAAGATAAAAGACAAGGTATCGTTTTTCCTACGAGGACTGATGCGTAGCGAGCGGTCTGCTTATTACTACCAACATTCTGAAAATTGAACAACCGCCTGCTTATAGCAATACCATCATAATCTTCATTTTAAACTTGGACATCTTTATGGGATTGATTTTTCGGAAGTGGCACTCTTCATCTGCGATGGCTCTGAACAGCTGTCAATGGATACAGAGAAAACCTTTAAAGAAATGGGTTTGCAAGATGGAACATTAATTGGCGTGGTATTAACTTTGATTTTCTTTAATCAACTCAATGTTCCAGAAATTCTGGCCCATATATCATTGGGATTTTATCGTATTTAGTAGAGAGACGTTACCTACGACTATGCCATGGTTTAAAATGATACTAATTCCGCAAGCTTTAAAACTACTGGATCATATGAAGAAAGAAGGAGTGTTTGATTTCTATCCGCATCTGGAAGCTGAAAGAATCAGTTTTTTGGAAAAATACGATTCGTCTACGGAAAAGCATGAACAAACGATGGAAGATGTTGTTCAGGAACTTTCACCTGAAACATCTGACACCAATCTATCGGAAATGATGGCAGTTATTACATTGGGAGATGAACCTGTGTCTGGCTCGCAAGTAAGTATTATCAAACACGCGTTCTAATCTTCACTCATATTCGAAGGCTGAACACGAGTGTGTCGAGAACATATGGAACGAAGAAACAAGCTAGTTTGCTTTCCAGTAATGTGTGTTTATATTTGTTTCATCTGTACAATATTTAATTTACTCATCTATAACTCTGATTCAATGTGCAAGTTAGTACCCCAGTCTAGGAATCAACTTGAATATCTTTGATGTAGATCACTACACGACAGTTTTGTTATGCTCGCATATATATGTCATCTTATGAGTTTATCGTCATTATAATTGAGTGAAGGCGCTAATTGTTTATGAATCAGAAATGAAAAATAAGGAACTCTTAAAAATTATTTGAGAGAAATTACTTGGAAATCGATTAGGTTGAAGTTGCCATCTGAGTCAACTCCAACATTGTCATCGCTCAAGTCAGATATTCCAAGAACTTGAGTCAGGATCATTATTATAATTTTATGTTCTATATTTGTTTCTGATCTGCCGAAGCTTCGAAACCCAGGAACTGAACACATTTTTTCTTGTAATGGTTTGAAAGTATATTCACCTTCTTTAGTAGCCAAAAACGCATCCGTTTTCGATAAGTGAACATTCGGAATGATATGAGCTTGTGGCCCAATTTTAAGTTGATAAAGCAGTTCATATATAAAAATTTCTCGAAAGTCTACGTAAGTGAATGATAACATTGTAGACAACAGCTTTATGTAAAAACGATTTTTCTTCTCAGATCGTTCTACTTCACATATGAAGCCAAGCTATTTAAAAATTTTTTGATTAAAATGAATATTTTTAGACGTACCTGGATGCCGGCTTTAGGCTTATCCGAAAATGATAGAAAGTTGTCTCCGTCGGCGTTCCATCCGGAATGTAGACATGTCTATAAAAGTGTTCTTTAAGGTCTTACAACGGTTTCACCATGTGACATACAACGATTACACCGTTGATTACAACGGTCACGCTTGAGACCATGGTACGCTCTGTAATACTTTAGAAAAACCCCCTGGAGTAGCCTATATAAACCCTCAGCTACTCCACTACTTCGGTTCAGGCTCTAGGTAGGACCTAGGTACGACCTAGGCCTATCGTATTCCTTTATCCCGGATGGTGGACTCTTCCCTGTCCCCGGGTTCACCATTCGTCATCCCTTATATCTAACTTGCCCCATTCTTCTCATATTGTTGTAATAACATATAAAGCTTTCTCTATTATTATTCTCTCTCATTATATCTTGCCGATCTATGTCTCAGAAGCTCTCTTGCAAGTTAGACCCTTTCCGTGCGCTCGTTTACCGCTACACGTTCTGCACCTCCAAACCTAGAGAGATATATATGGTATCCATGTATATTCCTAGTCGCGAGCGTTAAGGGTTCCAGCATACCCCAACGGAACGTTCCTATGACTCCATAGCATTTTACAAAATATTTTTTGTTCCTTATTTTTTTCAGCTGCCTGACCATGACTTTGCCTCTAAAGGCTATAGCATCTGGAATAGTATTAAACACGAACCGGCAAAATTGTGCGTGGTACGTAGATTATTGGCTGCTTGGGAAATAGAAAGAACATTTACGGTAGTTCTGAAATCGGTGGAAAAAGTAAAAGAGAGATTTGAAAAAGTGGAAATTTGTTGTTTCACTTTCGATAGATTCACGAGATACTACAAAATGATACACAGAAGTTTTAGCGATTTAGAAAACAATGTTAGAAGCTGAGACATATAACAAAAAATTGATTTATTAACGATTAACCTGCTGTAATAATGATTTGATTTTTTTTCGAACTTACGACAAGTAAATAAATGAGTTAAATAATTGTAATTAAAACATAATTCAAACAACGCGAGCTTTCTTCTTCTCAGCTCTCCGTTTCTTGTAAGCAGCATAATTGTGTTCTGCACTCATGTAAGTGGTTTCCAAAAACAGAAAAACAAATTCACAGCAAGTTAAAAAAGATATTCCGCACCACAGTCCAAGTTGACCACCAAAATCGGCAAGTAAATTGACAAACTTGAATATATATCATAAAATATAATAAGTTATGTAGTCTTACTCCATATGCTTCAGATTCGGTAAGCATTTCAAAGTTGAGTTGCTCATAAAACACTTCAACCATTGCCCCGTTTTCTCTAAAAAAAAAAAATGCAAATGTTCACTTTATGAGTTTTAGGAGAAACGAAAAAGATGTTTATGAAGAAGAAATCCTCACTTGTAATGTTTGTTACATTCAATCGCACTTCCATTGCATGATCCTAACTGAATTTGAAGAGATTGAGAAGGCCATTTGGCTGGCGAGTATGTTACTGAGTATATGGATTGTCGACATGGCTGCTGACATCTTATAATATCCGTATTCAAACATATTTTCCACTTGATTGGAAAAGCTTAATAAAATCTTTTTTTTACCTGCAACGAAATGAACCATGCACTCCGCCGAGTTCATTCATTCGAGCGTCCAGACATTTTCCTTAAAATGTTGCCAAAACAGTCAAAAATGAAGTTCAGTTAGGATATGTATGAGTTGTATACATATACTATATGATTTCTCACTTGCAATTGGATCAGCTGCATCACAATGTCTCATATCATCTGGTTTTGGGAAACGAGGATCACCACACCGACATTCTTTCAATACTAACTGTTGGAAGCATGATCGATAGCATCCCTTAATCATCTTATTTTATCTTTTAATCCTCATTAACATTTTAACCTCAACAGAATAATCATAATTCTGATATATATAGTCGGCTGTCTTTCCATCTGGAACACAATCTCCATATGGCGCTGGTAAACGAGTCATTTTTCTCTTAAAATTCATTAACATAATTAGCATATTGTTTTGTACTCGTCTTCTTTACCAAACGCAAACCAAATGAAGATACATAACCCGTTGGTGCTGAATAACCGAATGTATCAGGAAATGGAAAATCTTCTTTATCATGTATAGTCAAGCGAACTCCTGTTGCCTCTGTTGTTGGCATATAGTCTGATGCATTGACATAAACCAACATACGTAATCCATACATAGGACCTAATTGTTTGTTAATAATGTGAAAATTGGCTAGGAGTACAAAACACCTGCACGTATACTTGTCAGATTCACTGTCCTATTATGATTGAATGTAAAACATGATCCAAAAACAGGATCTATTTGTGTTAGAAAATCCCTGGAAAAGTTTTCCGATGATTCACGCTCATTTTGAACTTATGCTCTCACGCATCGATGTCACAAGCCTTTCCATTGAATGAGCACTTTTGAACAAGTTCTTTCTTGGTTGTCGAAAGCTTCTCTCTATCTTCCATAGATAACGTGGCCATAGCAAACATGATATTCTCTTTTGCTTTTGTTACAATAGCAACTTCATCGGTCATTCCCTGAACAGTCAATGTGAATACTTGAGAAAAGAGCAAATTGTGTGGTTGTCAGTTATTTGAAACAAAACAGCTTACCGTGAAACCCATAGCTTCAAGGAAGTTTGGATCTTCCGTCGGAACTCCTCCATTCAAATATGTCCAAATCTCAATAGGTGGTGTTTTGCCATTATAAGCAACACAAAATTTTGAGGGAGCACAAATGCAAGGAGATTTGTGTCCTCTCGCTTCAATTATCATTATCATATGCTAATTATATCCAATTCTATAATATGCTGTACCTGTTTTGTTATCTTGTGTACAAAAAGCATGCTCATTGCATGTATCACATTGAGTATTCTCCCAGAGCGGACTCAAAAAGCATGGCCAGGCGTCATGCGTATTTCGATCAAATGCGCAAATACAATGGTCATGAGCACCAGTAGGCTCTTGAAATTTTGTTCTAAACATTCTTGAAATTATTTAATAAAAAGCTGTAAAACGAACGCTTCTGATTTACATTCTTCAAATGCTGAAGAAGTTGAAGTTTCAACTGGTATTTCTGGCTCTTCTACATAATCATGTTCAAGCTCTTCATATTCTCCAGCTGCAAATAAGATTTTTTTTGAAATCTCAATTTTGTCATTCTTTTCATTACTTATTGAAAATATTGTTGTTGTAAGGACTTTCTCTTCATCACCTTCCTCATCTTCACCTGCCATTTCTGAAGATGTTTGTCCACATAAGCATTTGGCATAACCCTATAACAAAAAAAAAGGGAAATAAATGGCTATAAAATCCATTAAATATGACACCCTTACTGGCTCAAAAAAAGCTCCATGCAAATCTCTTTTTTTTCGATCATTTGCCGCTTTCGTTGCCCAACGTTTTAATCGAGTTGCTTCGGAACTTTCATCTGCAGCTCCATCTTCTTTTGTTTCACCAGCCTTATTCATGGCACCATCAAAGGCAGATAGCTGCATTGAATAACATGACAATAATAATTAATATTAAATTTGCATACCGTTCGCTTAACTAAATCCACATTTGTTGCTAAACTAGCCTTATATGGATTAAGATTACATAATGTGATAGCAGGAAATGGAGCTGTATCTATAAATATTAATTATTTATATTTAATACATCATTCAGTTCATACCAAATTTTAATTGAATATCAACAATTTTTTCATTTCTGTTATATTTATCATAAACAGATTCTGCATTCATATATAACATGGTCATACATCCCAAAAATAATAATATCCAAACGGATCTGAAATTATGCTAATTTTGCCGAAAATTTATCCTAAGAATCGGCACTCTTCTTATCTTTCTTCTTTCTTTTTTTTTTGTTTTTCAATGCAAAATTCATTAATTATTACCGATAGAAATTGTTGGGAGCTTGTCCAATCATCGGAATTCCATGAGCTGAAGTTTTATAGCAAAACTCTTTCAAATGCCATGCCATTCGCTTATCGTATGGTAAAAGTTTTGGATCAAAATCACCCGTTATCAGCTCACACTTGAAAAAAAAAGAATATTTTTTGAGCTAGATTATGCTTTTGTAAATACTTGTACATGTGAATCTGTTGAATTGAAACATTCACCATAACCAAAATCTCCAAAATATTCTCGTTCCGTCACAAATTTAGAATCAGATCCTTGTGTCAGATATGCTAATGCATCTCCGTACACCTTAAACAATGATAATGTTATTCAACAAGTTAATTCATCAAAGTATAAAAGCTCTTACCTGTTTCATATATTCTTGGGACATGCCCAGTCGCTCATAAGTTTTCTTATTTTGTATCCACGACATTTTGTTTTATTTTTATTTTCTATTAACAAAGAGTGTGAAATATAGAAAAAAAAAAGAAAATACAAAGAGAGTAAGATGATCTAAGCTGGTACAAAATCCTCGACTGGATAGCTGGCAAAGAGTTAAACCCACAAATGACGTTGTGTCTTCTTCATGCATTTCTGAATAAAAAAGTAAAATAGTTTAATTCATAGAATTTAAAATTAAGAACAATGTCATTGAAAAGATGAATGCATTACTAATACTTAATCTGTTATTTATATATATATATAGATAGTACATATAATCATTGCATATAAGTTCATATTTGTTATGTTTTTTCTATTCTTATTCCATGCATATACACTATATGACATGTATTATAGCTAATTGACATTGAAAGGTACTGCTTCTACTTACTATACATTCTTTATTCTTACACCATTTGCTAAAGCTTCATTGTTCCCTGCTTTTTTTTTATCTTTTTCTCACCATTCATACATGTATATTCATTATGTTTGCTCCAGAAATTTCACGACAACCAATAATCAGCCCTTTTCAATTCAAACTTTGCCACCAACATTTCATTTGACATTCCATAAAATTTTGTTTCGTACTGCCCTATTTGTATAATTTCATTTGCGTTTAGAGGCTTAACGTTCTATGGTGAAAATCAAAAAGCTTTTTGTTCTTATCAGCCTTTAGATGAGATGTGTAACAAGTAAAACTCATAACCTTTTTGTCTCAAGTGCGCCTCCTACTATGTTAATAGTCTATGATTTATTGTGAGAGACGGACAGAATAATATATAGTGACAGAGATATAGAGAGAGGGAGAGAAATAAAGAAACGCAACTCATCTAGAGATATTGAAAAAGTGGGAAAATTAAAGAAATAGTGATACATATAGAGAGTAGAATAAAGAATAAGCACTTGAGCTAAAATCAAAATTCTCGTTCTCTGAACTGACTTGTTAAATAATGCCATCAAGATAGAGAAAAGAGAGATGGGATGGATGAGCTCATTGTATAAAGGGCTACACACTGGAAAATCTCTGCGCGAATGAGAGAACATATTAAAGCTTAGTCAGTTTTGAAGATAACAAAAGTAAATAGATGAGAAGAAGAATATTAGGAGGAGGATGTATGAGGGAAGAAGGTAGGAAGATTTATCAGTACTTCCTGTTTACGCCACCACCATCGTCCAAGTGCTCTTTTTGAATGTCTGATAGTTCATGTTATTCTTACCCATTACCATTCTACAAATCATCCTAATTAACATTCAAAATATAAATTTATCATTATTTAAATATAATTTTACTCAAATTTTGCATTGAAACATCTTAATCTTAATAGTATGCTAACTATACAATTTCAGTCAATTACTCAAGAATGTGGTTCTTTTACGTCTTTCTCATCTCCATCCCAATGAGCATTGTGGGTATCTGTCCCATGGAAGATCATCAAGTAAGTACATATATCAGTTATTCATTTACATGTTCCTTTCAGGTGTGCAACAGTGGAACCGACATGAGCTGTGTTTGCGCTGTTATTCAATCAGATGTAATACAATATATCATTCTTATATATCTCATTTATTGTATATTGTTAAGGAAAATTCAGCTCCAGATATATCTTGCAATCAAATTATTAAGAGAGATGAAGAAAGTCAAAAGTTTCCTGTCGTATCAATTGAGTTCAACTTGGATGAGAAAATTAATGGTCTGAAAGAGTGGCCAGAAGAGTCTTTCCGTGACGTGATCGCTAGCTCTCTTCGCGTTGAAGAAGTGAGTTGACACACTTCGCCAAGATTCAAGAGGCTCAAGTGTACCACCTGAGAAGTGTTTTATCAATGAACTGAAAAATGTTTTAAGTATTTGCATGAAGCGCTTCTCCATTTTTTTTCTTTCTGACATCTCTATGTTAGAGAGATATGATGCACATAGAAGTTTGAGGGATCCAAATGTTATGTGTATATTTTGCAGGAGGATATCGTTGTACTTCGCGTCAACTGTGGAAACGCTGAAGATCAGTTAACTGTTCAGTTTGGAGTTCTCAAGAAAGTTCGTTCGATTTATCTAATAAAATATCCAGCAATGTTCAATCAAATATAGAGTAACATAGTTCAAATAACATACTTGTCATTGTTCGAGAAACGAGTTGAATAAGCATATTCAAACTTCATTCAGGCTCTTCATGAGCCCTACAGCCATGTTTGAATATGCTTATTCAACTCGTTTCTCGAACAATTGAGCAAAACCTAATATGAAAGCCGAAAAAAGCTTTCAAATAATAAAAACTTACATTCGATGTCACTCAATCCATTTCTTTGAAGGATAGCAATGATTCTGCCATTCCATACTCTGAGGATGACTTTATTGATGCCAAATCTCTTGTTTCCCGAATGAAAGCCATGGGACATTTAAACCGAATTGCTGATATGGATGTCGACACTATTGAATTTGTGAGTTAATTACAGCACTCAGAAAATCGTTAATTGAATTCATTTTAAGACTGACGAAATGATCGAAATCGAATTCGAACCAAGCAACGATGATTTGATTTTCCAAGCTATTGTTGTTGCTTCAGCCGCTATTGTTTCCATTTTATTAGGTCTATACTATACCTGCAAAGGTAAAGAATATTCGGACGATCTTCAAAAAGTTTAATTTACTTCTCCCATTCGACTAGCTATTAGATTGAAGAAGTTGTTTTTTTTATTCTTATAACATGCATATGATTCTCTCACTCTACTATATTACTTGATCAATACTGAAAGAGAAACGATTTTACGGATATATCCTATATACCCTTTATATCCTGCACCAGTTCCCTTATAGTTAATAAAGATCTTCATGTTATATACTATATATATATAGTATAATGAATAGATATATCCATTAAGATAGATAAATGAATGACAAGTTGGAATATATTTATAAAGATAAGTACACATATAATACATACATATCGACAGAAATAGAAGTTCTCAGTTACACATAAAGGCCCATGAATATTGAATTGAACATTAAATGATAAATAAATAGCAAAAAAAAAACCGAACCGACATTACAATCACAATGTATTGAGTTCCACATTTCATCACAAATATAGTTACCGTTAGTAGTACTGAGTTTGAATGATATCACTTACAAATAGATTTTACAGTGATTTTTCCGAGAAAATGAAATAAAGAGAGAGAGAGAGAGTTAGATACAGAGAGACAAGGAGAGAGATGAAGAGAAAAAGAGATATCTATAGAGAGAGAGAGAGAAAATGAGAATGAGAACAAAGCACAATAAGGAAATGCAAGAAAAAGGAAATTAATTTTGGTGGAATAGCTTGAGGCAAGATTAATAGGAAAATTAAAAGGAAAAATGGTTTTCATATAAGTAGTGTTAATCTATCTGCATCGTGTACACATTATTTACAAGAAAATGTAGCATTGAAAATGACATTTAAGTTCTTTTTACAATCTGACGAATGAAATATGTAATAGAAGCGTCTCTGATGTAGCTATGGAATAGGCATATAGATTTCAGATTGTTTTCTGCCGAAGTTTATAATATTGATTAGCGCAGCAGACTCAAAATTTGCAAGTCACGTGGCTCCTAAAAATGAAAAATTTTTCAATCAAAACAAGATGAAAAATGTTTGATTGAGAGCAGCAGTTATATACTAATCATGTCATATAACAAAGCCATAAACTATATTTATATATATAGTTATGTTGATGCTCAATCATCCATATGAAGGATATATTTACATGAATCATTACAAAAAGATAAATATGTGAAATGAGGTAAAAACTGAAACCTATTTTGTATCTGACGATTTGTTATGCTTATGCAATGCGGTTGCTATCCATCTGACAACTCTCCGACTTTTTGACGATTTGCCATTTGAAAGTTCATCTCTATTCTGCTCTTTAGATGTCTCACAAGCATTGCTTGACAACGATAGCTTTGGATTGCTAGTGCCTTCTTCAAACGTTTTCTTTTTGGCTGCTTCCAATTTTGCTACTTGAATAGCAGTCAACTTCTTATTTGGAACTGAATTATATCGGAGTGAAGGCTCAGAAGCATATGATCTGAAATATGAACGATAATGAAGCATGTTATCTTCAAGCAATCCATTAATATCATTGTCGTATGAGCATGTTATTATTCTCTTTTCTTTTTTTGTGAGATTTAACTTCCTCTATAACACAAACAGCTGCTAAATGAAACAATAGCGATAGCAAAAAAAAAGTTTTTTGTTCAAGGAATTAGAAGTATGTTTGACATATATCAGAAAGCGAAAAAACGTGTGAGCATATGTGTGGATGAGGTAACATCAAAAAACATCACAGTTATCTCAAAATACTCAATTCAAAAAGCTGTGAAGCTGAAAATTAATGAGAAATTGAAAAAAATTGTGGAAAAATGTGTTAAACTTACATGTCACGAATATTGTTTTCATCGGCTATGAACATTTCTTCACCTTCTTTAATTGACATTAAAGTTGGCTTACGTTCACGAAATGATTGCGTAGTAGCAGGTTGATTGGATGGATTCGTAAGATTACCGGTAGATACACTGGATCGATGCTTTATGGGAACAATACGACCAGCAGAGCTGCATGTGTTCTGAAGATTTTGAAACTGATCCAAAGACTTAGCTCGACTTCGAACGTTCTTTATTCCTGTCGGCAATGGACGGCTAGGAAACAGTCTCATATCTTTGGTAACGATTGGCGCAAGCATTTGCAACGTCACACGGTCAAAACACTAACCAACTGACGACGATCTCCTCCCCTCCTTCCAAACTCTTGCTCTCTAACACTCTCTGCTCCATAGTATACTATTTCTGTTACTTGTTCTGCATTAACAAAGATATAGAGAGTAGGAGTAGAGAGAAGAGAAGCAGAGATAGTCTCAGAAGCCTCTCCACCTCCCCCTTCGGTCTAGCCTCTTGTTTTGCTTCAATCTATTTTTCTTTCGCTGTCTATTGTTACTTGCAAGAGTAAGGCGAGTGCATGCATGTGTGTGTGAGTGTGTGTGTATATATATGAACGAGGCCGCATTGCTCAACTTTCCGGCAGATTCGGTCGCGATGCGATATCGCAAATCGCGCTCCAACATGCTATTTACCCGCTCTTGTCTTTTCGAAAACAGCAGTGTTCGGCATAGAATGCATTCAAACAAATGTCTCACTCTCTAACTCGTCATGTGAAAAACAAGTCATGACTATACTATTTCATCAAAAAAAACGGAGAAAAGCAACAGAAAATGATTAAAAAAGATAAAAGCCATGATTCATACATTGAACCATTATCACCAAGATACCGAATGCATTCATCACGCCTTAGTACTTTCACTTTCTTTTGTCCTTTATTTTGTTGCGAAATTAAATGACAAAGCAAGGGAGTGTTGTTGTGTAGATGGTAATATAGAACATCACTGTGTTTTCCTATTTGCACCCCCCTCTCTCCCTTTCATTTTCGTCTTCACACACACTTTCATCTTCCACTCACCTCACACTCCATGTTTTATTTTGTTTTCAGCTTTTCCATTGTGCCGTTTTTGCGAAAATTATCAATGAATATCAGGTTTTTAACAAAAAAAAAACTTTGATTTATCACTATGTTATTCTATTTAAAGATTATATATTTGTATAGCATCAAAAATCATAGTTAATGACTAACTTCAACATGAAATATGATCAAACACATACCACACACACACACACATACATTCAACGACGTCATTCAGCAATAACAGTTTTTTAACGCGAAAGCAAGACAATGATATGAATAAAAACTTTTTTCAATTTCTATTTTCTTAATTAAATGTGAATCATGGATGGTATACTGTAATGAAAGAGAATAATACCACAGAAGAGAGAAAAAAATATGCTTTTGTTCAGCTTTTCGAAGTTGAACTTGTGATTGAATGAGAAACACATGTGATGGTTGAAGCTAAACACTAATGAACAAGGAACAAGGGGTCCTCAAGCGAAAAAGTCTGAATGATGTAAATAGTCACAACTATTTCATTTTCATTTCTTTACAATTTGACTTTTAAACCTTAACAACATGTTCAATTGATAGAGAATTGTAATCAAATAAGAGTTTAAAACAAGTTCATGCTCCCTTTGCATTAAGAATATACATGAAAATAGAATAATATCAACATAATTCTGGATATATCGTGCAGAAATTGAAATAAAGCCAATATTTGTATTGAAGATTAATGATATTATGACAATAAGATGATGAAAGACTTATTTGAAACGCACCTTCTTTATGTAAGCAATTGGATGATCAGGATTCTTGAGCCATTTATAAAGAGACAACGAAGTCTATAAAGACTCTTTTACACATTATAGAAGTTGATCATTCTATCTTGTATCTATTTATACGATATAATTATAATACTATCTAGTAGATGTATGTGATCAATCCATTATTATTATGTGTTTTCTTATCCTATCTAACAATAGCGCAACAATCAAGTGCAAAGGAGCGTTTAGGTAAGTAACTATCCATATGTTGTTTTTCAATATTTCGTTCAATCTTCCACTCTCTCTCTCTCTCATTTATACACAAAGCTACATGTACTATAAATGAGCAATAATAGGTTATCGAAAAGACAAATATTCAATGAAATATAATATAAATGATCATCTGAATCATACAAAATAATAATATATACTATATAGTTATAGTTATAATATATATATATTTTATAGCAAAATTTCTACAATTTGAGTTCAACATAACAAATTATCCTCATGTAGGCAATATACAGAGCATTCTGCCAATACAAGATACAAGTAATGATACTGTATTTACATCTGGAATGTTAGTATAACTATAACTATATATATATATATTCATCTATTTATAGTATACCAAAGAGAATAATGAAAAATATAACATTGCTTGATTTGGAAAGTCATGTGACGACAATCAGAGATAAGCGATGGCTTCCTATCAATGATATACGTAAAGAGCTAACAATCTGCTTAAAGACTAAATATAATTCATATACATCAAGCAACTTTAAGGTATTATTCTATTAACTATATCATATAATTATATATTTCCAGTATGATAAGGGAATGCATGGATGGTTTACACTTCTCAAAGTGTCGTGCTTAGAATTAGATGATAACGATTTTTATTTTGCAATTGCTTATTATAGAAGTCGATTCCGCCTTAAACAAGTTTTTCTTCGACGACAAAATAGGTAATAATGATATGATATAAGGTTATTTCATATAATTATATTAACTATGTCATTATTATAGTAATTGGGCTACATCAGGTCGTAATTTGATGAGTAGAGATATTCAAAAGATGATTAATGTCTTCTCAATTGGATACAAAACATTCGTTGAAACAGAATTAGAGAAGGAAATGAAGAACATCGGTCGTATATCCAAACGAAAGACAATGCCCATTATTAATATTTCGAAAAAGAGCAAAGATGCTTTTCAAGAATTTTATTTTGATAATATGACTTCAATCTCAAGCAAAGGGCCGTTTCAATCATTTGAAACGATCACTCTACCTGTATGTTAACATCTTATATAATATGTAATATGTTATAATATTACAGTATTCATTGAGATTATTCGTTGTGTCATTAGATCGCAAAGGTCCTGTTATGGATGAGTTGACAGAGGATTTAGATGGAGAAGCTTATACCGTACTTGGATCTTGCACAGATTTACATTGTGAATATGATTCAGAAGTCTGTTAATTATGCAATTGATTATTATAACATATTTACATATTATAGAGTGAATTGACGCATAATCAAAAAACAAAATCTTATATGTTAGGAAAAGTAAGAGCTCAAAGTGTACATGTTGGTCATACGGACATGCTACTCTCGTACGAAACTTCGAAACCAAGCTTCAAGCTGAGCGATTTGAAAAGACGAACAGGACATGGAGTGATGTGAGTAGTCTATCACTCTTTATCTCAATATTATTTATAAATATATTAATTTTATTATTATAGTGATGTAAAAGCTCAAACGGAGAGAACTTTGATTCAAATATGGGAAACGTTATTGCAACAGCTGTTCTTGTTAGCGATGAAACTACATTCTCCTGGATTGAACGACGACGATTCTTAAATCTTAACGATAATCACGTATTAGCCGCCATTCTCATAATTTAAATTATTAATTTATATAGATATATATATATATTCATAAATAGCATAATCAATGAATTTTTTGTTATGAAATTCCGTTTCCAATGCATTGTTCGTTGAATATACCTTGTTCCCCTTTTTATTTTTCTTTTTTATGCTCTTAAATCGCAACATTCTTGATTAAATTTTTATCATAAAATGCCATATTAATGACATGATGGTATGAAAGAGCGCTTAGTATGTAAGCTTAAATGCAAAATCTTTTAATCTGTTAAGCTATGGTTAACATTCCCGATTGTAATAAGACGAGTTGATGAAGCTTGTTGTATGATGATGTGAACAGCTTTTATTCTTAACTATATTCATATAGTATTAATTCATTATCAGCATAGTTTCTATGTGTATTTTAACTTTCGATAAGGTGTCATATTCTATTGAACATCATGAATCCGTAGATAACGATATCATGTATGAACAACAATCAAAACAATATCATTTTTCAGTTTTAACCAAATAGAACTATCATTCTTTGCTTTTTCGTTTCGTTTCACAGAATTACAACAGAATAAAGATTGCAAAATTTCACATCAAACTATCAGATTTATTTTTAATCCTTTTCCTCCTGTCTGCATTCTCTCCCACTCCACCTCCTCCTCCTCCTCCTCCTCGTCTCTTCACATTACCAAAGAGAGTGTGATTATAGTCAATGCGATAACCACCCAGAATTACTAGTTTTCTACTCTATCTGATTAAAAAAAGAAAAGTTATTCATTCTTCTTTACTTCATTTCTTGTCTTTTGCGTTTCTTTTACTCTTTTTTTTATTCATTTTGTCAATGTAAACAAATCATTTTTCGCCTTTGTCAGAGTAGACGATGTAAACGAGAGTACAACAGTTTTCTTGTTAAGCAAAGTCACAAATGAATAGAAATTGACGTTTTTGTTCATTTTTTCACTCTTTTCAACACTGTTAACCCTCCAATTGTGTATAGAAGGCTAATGCAATCTCTACGGTACAGGGGTGTGTATGTTGTCTGATCTCAATGTTACAAGTTTGGCTGTAGAACGAAACATAAATATATGAGAAAATGCGCATTTTTCTTCTTATTTCCTTTTTTTTGTGTTGTAAAGACCCATTAATCGAGGTCAAGATCAGCAAATTTTATATTTTAAACGATTTTTCGTTAAAAAAAAAATCGTTCAAATGAAGTGTATTCGCAACTATACTGCGAATCAGTTAGCTTTTGTTGTTAATCTATTGTTTTCGATTTGTATTTTGTCATCCAAATACGAAATGATTTATGTTTCATATTGAGAATATGTGGAATTAGCATAATTGTTAAATAAGGATTAATGCTTTTGCAACGATTCACTCTAATAATATGAAGAAATGAATAACGATGATTTGTAACATTGAAAAGCTTCGCGAAAAGTTCAAGAAATACATGAGTTTTGAGTGGCCTTGTCGTCAATCACTGAAGACCTTTACCGATTCTGTTCTCCTTCTTTTGTCCTTCATAACATGCGCTAATGTTTCATTTTCATCTCAGCCAATATGTATAACTATAAATACTTATTATATATAATTAAATGTATTCAGCATTTTGCTCATGTGAATATCAGCTAATGAGCGTAACTCACAAACTATGCTAACTATATAGTGATTGTTGAAATGGAAAAGTGTTGTGTGACAAAGTCACAGAATTAAAGCTACAACTCGAGATTATTCACGTTTGCTTTATAGTTCTCAATTGCTTATATCTGTTGGCATGTCTCGTTCAGTTTTCTTCATCTTACTCGAGTTCAACTTTGTTCTGCTTCGATCGTCTTGCTATTCTCATATTCTTTCGTCTATCTCTCATATCTTCTGTTACTTCTTCTGATGATATTGAAATCTCTTGAGTTTCCGCTGGTGTTGGTTTTTGCATGTGGCTTTGCTCATCTTCACAATTTCGCCCTTCCACGCTGTTTACACTTAACTTCAGGTGCTTTGCTTTTTGACGACCTCTCAAACATTTTTCAATAATCGCGTAAACTATACGGATACTATATGTGTTATATCTTAAAGATGCATATATGTATTAAAGAATCTATCATCAGCTGACTGTTGCGTTGACTAGCATCAATGACGACAACACACTCGGTTCAAAAGCATTTCATCTCAACTACTCACTTGATAATGACGCTAAAAACTTCTCAAATGTCTTCATTCTTGTTTTTTGAGCTCTTTAAGTTCTTCTCAACTTTTCCGTTGTCTTTCTATATCTCTTTTTCTCTTCTGCAACATTTTGATGATGAAATGCATTTCTTTTCAATGGAAAAAGAATCAATTTTCTTGTATTTCAACAAGTAATTAGCTGTTATATCGTTTTTCATATCCTTCATTTAATTCCATAAATTCATGTCTTATCTTGATTTTTGGCTGTTTTTTTTGCCTTTCGAAACATTATTTGGTAATAAAAAGTGAATGAGATCAGCAAATTTTCGAAAACGGAACCATTCTCTTATTGACTTTTACACTTCACAACGCAACAATATTCATGAAACTTCTTTTTTTTTTGAAAATTGTCATTCTGTGTGACCGCTCCATTCTTCATCTTTCTAACATTTTGAGAATCAGAAAAAGTATGTATCATGTTTGTCATCATCTGATTTGAGTTATGAAATGTGTTTTGAGACTAGAAATTCGATTGTCTTTCCTCATTATACGGTTGATATTAGATTACTAACAGTTCTTTGAGCATCATTGTCTTCTGGCACTCAATTCTTACAATTACATTTACTTATCTTCAAATGAATAAAGATACTTTTCAATTGATTATAGAATGTGTATATGTTGTTATCCTTTATTTCTTGTATTGATTATCAAAAAAATTTTTTTTTTTCTATACAAACTATAAAATTCGTTTGTTTACTAGTCAAAGAATCACATAGAGATTGAGCGCCAAAAATGAAAAAAAAATTGTTTTTTATTTATAAATTCAAACACGCAATCGTTTCGTTCATTTACTATTGACTGTTGTAATTTTATATTGTTAATGGAGATTGTTATAGAACACTCAGAAAGGTTGCACTAAGTCAACCTTATGTTGTTCAAGAACTTTCGAACCATATTATGTGGTGAGGACCACAATAAGGTGATATCGTTTATCATTATCGTTATCTGATTTTATTGTTATGTTAAGGTTCTACATCATAGTTCATATAATGAATCATATCCAGTGTTTGAGAGTTGCTTTCATCATGTAGATCTGTCTTGGATTCCAACAATTTTTCTTTTTTTATCCATTCCACTTGTACTATATGATCTTCATAAGAGTAGGCGAGAGCCTATTACATTCTATTCTCCAGCAACCCTTCGAATCGTAAGTTAACATTCTAAAATCTGTTTGTGTAATCGAATGATTCTAGTTCCTCGCTATTGCTATTCTTATTGTTCAAATCGTTACATTTGTTCGAAATGCCGCGGAGGTCTTTAATAATAATGAATCGGCAGTCTATCTTATTGGAGATGGCTTTCAATTCTTTGGTAAATAGTTTTGAGATTTATTTAATCATTCATTATGTGTTAGGTGTTCTGCTAACTCTTGTATTGACTATTGCTTGTAAGAATAGAGGAGTCGTCTCATCTGGAACCATATGTCTCTTTTGGACTATGATGATCTTATGTGGGCTACCAGAGTTCATCTCTATCTTTATTGCTGATGATAAGGTTTGATTTGAAACGTTGTTATTCTATTTACTGTGACATCTTTCAAATTATTTCTAGGAGCCTTCTGTCTCAAGCTTCCGTGGTCTAACACATGCCATTTTCTATTTATTATGCGTTGCTGAGTTCATTCTGTCCATTGTGGCTGATCCCGTTCGAGAAAAATGGAGAGGATCAAACGTGCTTTAGCATCAAAATCAATTGTTATTTGACACTTTAGGCTAAGCCTTGCCCGGAGTCAGATGCTTCTTTCTTTTCCCGAATCACTTTCACGTACTTCAACAGTTTGGCAGCAGAAGGCAATCGTGTCCCTTTAGAGAGACGTCACCTTTGGGACTTGAGTGATGAAGACTCAGCCAAGTTCGTCTATGATGATTTCCATGTTCATTTTGACAAAGAAATGACAAGTTTAACCGCACGAACTGTTTGATTACAGGCTCTCATTATTTCAGAGCTTCGACAATTTCGTAAATCTTACCCAGATGCAGAACTGAATGGAGACACAAAACCTTCTATCTTTAAACCAATCTTCCAGACGTATAAGCTTTCATTCATTGGTGGAGGTTTCATGAAACTGTGTTTTGATACGGTGCAGTTTGCTGCTCCCTTACTGCTTTCACAGCTGATTCGGTTCATTTCGGTCTGATCTGGCTCTTACTCATTATTCAAGCATTTCATAATCTTCAGCATCCCAGTTTACCTCGTTGGGTTGGTTTCTCCATTGCTTTGGCATTGTTTCTTTTAACAACAGCCCAGTCTCTATTTCTTCATCAATATTTTCATATCATGTTCAAATGTGGGATGAACATTCGCTCAGCTCTGACACAAGCTGTCTATAGAAAAGTAAGCTTTATGACAATTTGTTTTTATAAACACGTTTCCAGATGCTTCGTCTTTCAAGCAGTTCAAGACGCACTATGTCTTCAGGACAGTTTTTGAATCTTGTAAACGTTGATATTCAACGCTTGCAAGATATGACGTCGTTCATCATGCTCTTTTGGTCCGCACCACTTCAGATCATAATCGCAATCTTCTTCCTTGTACAACTAATGGGACCATGCATCTTTGCTGGTATTGCCATTCTTATTGCTTTACTACCATTCAATTCCTACATCTCTGTTCAAATGAGGAATATACAGGTTTGAGTTTTCATTTGCATGTGGATTCAATCTTTCTCTTCCAGATGGATCAAATGAAAAAGAAAGACCAACGTTCTAAGGTCATGACTGAAATGATTGGAGGTATTAAAACTATCAAGTTCAATGCGTGGGAGTCTTTTGCCGAAAAAATGGTTTGATCAGATGCCTATTGATCATTTTCAGTTCTTCTCAGATTTCTGCCATTCGTATAAAAGAAATTGGAATCTTACAAAAGCTCGCACTAATGAGTGCTAGCACGACACTCTCTTGGGCTTGTGCACCATTCCTCGTACGGTCAAGTAGTCTTTCCATATTTATCCGGCCGTGTCTAGGTGGCAGTTCTATCCTTCGCTATATTCGTTTTCATTGATCCTGTCAACAACGTTTTAACACCTCAAATCACGTTCGTGGCGTTATCTCTGTTCAACATTATCAGATTCCCTCTCGCCGTATTTGCTATGATCATTTCACAGGTAAAGATCAGAGGATAAGTTCTAAAATGGATTGAATTAAAATTGAAGGCCGCGCAATGCTTGGTTAGTAATCAACGCTTACGTGATTTGTTCTCAATGGAAGAAATTGATGAAAATGCAGTAGATCATAATGAAGGAGGAGGTCAAAATAAGAAATCATTTGTAAGCAAATTTGTTTTTTAGATCTCGCCGTAGAGTTAGAAAATGCTAGTTTTTGTTGGGAGAAAGGAACTGATGATCATTTGAGCCAATGCACTTTGAACGTTAAAAAAGGATCTTTAGTGGCAATTGTTGGCCGAGTCGGATCGGGTAAAAGTAGTTTGTTGAACGCTATTCTCGGTCTGAGAACTATTTCTAATCTATTTTGAAGCCGAATTGCATTGCAGGAGAAATGCACAGAACGGCAGGAAAAGCCAACGTAGACGGAACTATTTCGTATGTTCCTCAAGATCCATGGATAATGCATATGTCCGCACGTGAAAACATATCACTTGATAGTGCAGTGTCAGACGATTTCTACGAGAGAATTGTCAAGTGTTGTGCTCTGGAACCAGATTTTAACAATATGCCACAAAGAGACTCAACTATCATTGGAGATAGAGTACATTCACAATTGTTTCATTATTTTTATAGATACTATTATAGGGTATCAGTTTGTCAGGTGGACAAAAACAAAGAATATCATTGGCGAGAGCTGTTTACGCTCGAAACGATATCTATTTAATAGATGATATTTTGGCTTCTGTTGATGCTCATGTAGCTAATCATGTTTTCAAACAAGTTCTATGTACGGAAAACTACGGAAACAAAGAACAAAAATGTATTTTTTTCAGCAAAAAAACATGGTTTATTGAATGGGAGAACGAGAATGTTTATTACAAACAGAATTCAACATTTGAGTGGATGTGATCAGATCATCTATATGAAAGGTAGATTTTGTGATAGAGCGATACCCAATGACGCTCATTATGTAGATGGAAGAGTTTCGGAAGTTGGTTCATACTCTCAGCTCATGAACAATAATGGTGCTTTCAAAGAAATGGTTGAAGAGTTCTTAACTCAAGAAAGACGCAGCAAAATTAAAAGTGCTAGTGAACAGTTCCAAGGTTATTTTAATGAACGTTTTCCTCAATTTTGAAGTTTCTGTTTCCAGATCCCAGTTTGGTCATGCTTGAAGAGATTAACTCAGAGAGTGAAGACTCAGATAGTATCAGTCTCGCTGTACTTTTTTGTCAATGTTAAAATCTTTATATGAATATTTTCAGAGCACTCAGGATAGTAAATCTGACATAATGGAAAATGAGTCCACAGCTCTTCTTCCCGTGGCTAACCAATCTCAGAAAAAAGTGTTCAGTCAAGATGCGCAAGAACAAGTCAAAACTGGACAAGTAAGAGCATTATATTTTATCATATATTACCCATTATAATGATTATCAGGTTGCGTTCAGTGTTCACTTGGCGTATTTGCAAGCAATTGGGATACCTCTTGTCAGCGCGTTTGTCATGGTTTACGTTTTCAGTTCTATTCTCGGAGTCTGTTCGGTGTTATGGTTTTGAAGTTTTTTATCGATTCCAGGTTGGAAGTAACTTATGGTTAGCAAAATGGTCAGACGAAGCTGAGGAAATTGCAATCAAAAGTAATGGCACATATGGAGAAATTTTTCACCAACTTGGCATTTATACATTGTTAGGATTAGGACAAGGTCTTTAGTGATTTGAAAATGTTGTTCTGCAACAGTTAAATTTTCAGCCTTCTCAGTTTGTGGGGCATCTGCTCTGATGGCCTTAGGAATGGTTAGAGCCGGTCGCGTTCTTCATGATGATATGCTACATAGAATATTGAGGGTTCCCATGTCGTTTTTTGACACAACAGCAACGGGTAAAATAATGACACGATTCAGTAAGGTAAGTATTAGGCTATTCATTAGCATGAAGCATGATTTGTGGTGTGAAACGACTAAGAAAGAAAATTCAACATCCAAAATTTCACTAATATGTTTAAAGTAGTGTGGCAGGTATTTAGCACTTGCATGATTCGAAAAACAGTTCTGATTGATGTTATCAACTCTTAACACCAGGATATCGAAGTTGTGGATACCCGATTGCCGTCAGCACTTCTCACATTCACTGGAGCAATCGTTCAAGCAATAATTATATTATTCGTTCCCATATATACTACGCCTCTAATTGCTTTTGCCATTCTACCCATTCTGCTCTTCTACTACATGATATTGGTGAGTTGACTACAGTTAGTTAACAATGCGACCCCCTGATTAACCGAGTTCATTGACTGTTTGCCGCATTTTGCTCGTTGCTCATTTTTTCTCACTCACATAGCAAACAGGGAATAAAAAAAAATTGAAAAATTTAAGGACTTAGACAACTTGGACGTGCCTCTTCCTCGTTCAGTTATGAACACAGCGCGTACATTCAGCTTGCTTGGAGAGCAATGCTTCATTGCTGTCTGGGTTTTTCCTTTTGCAGGATCCTTATTTTTTCCTCTTGTACTCTATGTGCATACAATTTTGGTTGGTTGGAATAAATGATAAAATAGAAAAAAAAATCCTATAATTGTACCCCTTTCATCAAAATTATAATACTCGACAGATCTCATATTTTTTGTTCCAGAGATACTATGTAAGTACTTCAAGACAACTTAAAAGACTGGAATCGTCAACAAGAGCACCTATTAACTCATTGCTACAAGTTTGATGAAAAGTTGAATACCAATTAACAAGTCTGTTTTAGGATACTGTATTGGGAGGATCTTCTATTCGAGCGTTTAGAGAAGAAGAACGATTCGAACAAGAGTGTGCTCGACGTGTGGATAATAACATTGTCACATACTATCCAACTATTGTGGCAAACAGGTAAAGCTGTCAACGCGATAGAACAAACAGTCTTGTTTTACAGATGGCTGGCTATTAGATTAGAACTTGTGGGAAATCTTATTGTTCTCTTTTCATCCGTTTTCTCTGTCATCTATCGGGGAAGTGATGGGGTGACTGCTGGTCTTGTTGGATTATCGATTTCCTATTCTCTTAATGTAAGTCTCGAAATTCGGTTACTTTTCTGTTCATGAATCCACATGAGCATTGCTTTTCAGATAACACAAACATTGAATTGGGCTGTTCGTATGACAAGCGAATTAGAAACCAACGTTGTAGCCGTAGAACGAATTCAAGAATATACGAAATTAGAAGTAGAAGGTTGTATAAAATTGAAATTTTGTTACAAAATGTTTTGTTTAGGAGCGAAAGACACGGAGAACGCTGATACACCAGCTGGGTGGCCTCGTAACGGAGAAATCGTTATCAAAAATCTGACTGTTCGGTACCAAAATAATTTGAAGTAACCAAGAAAGGTTCAATAATATAGATACCGTCCAACAACAGAATGCGTTTTGAAAGGATTATGCATGAATATAAACGCTAATGAAAAAATTGGAATTGTTGGAAGAACAGGATCTGGAAAAAGTACTCTTGCCTTATCATTGTTCCGTATTGTTGAAGCTGAGAAAGGAACAATCGAAGTGGATGGACAGAACATAGCCGACTTCTCTCTGGAGGTTAGAGAATAGAAGAGTCTATATATTACTCATTTTCACTACAATTTACAGGAATTACGCTCCAAAATGACTATTGTTCCTCAAGATCCACACTTGTTCTCAGGAACTTTACGCATGAACCTCGATCCTACCGGAAGCGCAGGTACTATCTATTTTATGCTACGATAAAGGATTTTCCTTTATTCAGCCGAACATGAAGTCTGGCATGCTCTCCAAGCATCGAACCTGGACAACTTCATAGCTTCTCTTCCAGGAGGGTTAGCCTACATCATTTCTGAGAACGGAGAGAATATAAGGTTTCATAATAATTTAATTTATCATTCGTTTGATCAATTTAGTGTTGGACAAAGGCAACTGATTTGTTTGGCGAGAGCTATTCTACGTAAATCTAAGATTCTTGTACTGGATGAAGCAGCAGCAGTTGTTGATGTTGAGACTGATAGCCTCATTCAAAAAACTATCAAAAAGGAGTTCAAGGACTGCACTGTTTTAACTATAGCTCATCGTATATCCTCGGTACATGATATTTCATGATTTTAAGATAATACACTATATCTTTCATAGGTAACAGATTACGATCGTGTAGCAGTGATGAGTGACGGTAACGTCGTTGAAATGGATAGCCCCAAAGTGCTTTTAGCTGATTCAAACAGCCTGTTCTACGGATTAGCTAAAGCAGCTGAGATCTCGTCTTCAAAGAAGAATGAAAGCAAAACCAAAGATTGATAAGAATCATTCAAACATTCTAATGTTAAACTTTAAAGTTTGTTACACCGTATGTTAATTCGTATTTAGTATCTCTGTCTTTCTGTAATTGAAGACGAACAAAAGTTTCAAAGAAAGAAAAATATATTTTCAAACTCACAATATTGTTTCAAAATGGAATTTAAAGTTACAAGGTCTAATTAATAAATGCTGTTATGCGTAATATATGCCTAGTGTTTTAAGCTTGAAGCTATATCATTTGAATATTCGTATTAGGTAATTAATTTGCATATTCATATATGCTAAAGAGTTCGCCTACGTGAATACAGTAACCAGCTCGACAATATGCAAATTACTGTTGCCATGGCAACCTGTATGCAAATAAGCTAATCTACGCGAATGTGCGTTTTATGAATCACCGATATGCAAATGAGGTTTTTTACACTAACAAGCTGGCCTAGATGACGGCTCAAGTGATCTAGTCAAGTGGAAAAAAGCCTATTGAAGCTTACTCGAGCTTACCTGAGCTCACAGTGATTACTGCTCGCTCATGCTCGCTTAGGCTCGTTCAGGCTCGTTCAGGCTCGTTCAGGCTCACCTAGGCTCACCTAGGTGATACCCGAATTAGCCCACCTAGGTAAAAAAAACTATATAAGCACACCCGGGTAAACGAGCTCACCTAAGCATATACTAACGTGGTCTGGATGATGGATACAGTTACTTAAATTGACATTCGAATGAGCTCAAACTACCACTACAATATATACAAGCGTAAAAAAAATCTTCACGAAATTGCATTAAAATTGATTCGCATATGAGTGGAGAAGTCAAAAAATAGAAAATCTGTTAAAATTTCAAGAAAAACAGTATTGAAAGAATTACGGAAAAATAACTGCAGTCAACAACACCAGAGTTTTGTCGAGATGTCGGTCTTTCTTCCCATCCTTTGGTCATTAGTTCACCAATGCCGTCCCATGTCCCGTTGTGATCGTGATCTGGCTCAACTCCCAAAATGTTCAAAAAACACTGTAATAATGATGGCAAATAAAAAATCAATAAATGGTCTATGATACTTGGTATAAGTCTACTAATCCCAACTCTCCTCCTTTGTAATTCTCTTTGAACGCTAAACGAAACATTTTTTTTCCAAAATATTTTTAATGAAAAACGGATACCTGGTCCACGAGCTACAAAAATTCCATGTAATTCGTTGATTTCTGGTTCCCATCCACTCTCCATTTTCAATTCTCGCTGATTTTCTGCGGGAGATGGTATAGAAGATAGCTCACGCTATGATACACAAGATTTTAACAGAAAAAATAAATATCAAATTACCGTGATAACACTTGTTCCTGGCTTAGTTATAAGTACAACACCACTCATGAAAGGGGAATCCTTCCAATGAAGTTCTTCTGGTAGTTCAGACATCTGATACATCAAATGAACATTATGTCTGAACATGATACATACCTTGAAAACTTTAACCATTGGTGTATCAGTGTCGTCATAATCGCCAGTAGGAGCCCATTGATCACAGACACGGAGCTCAAAGTGAATCTTAAAAGAAAAAAATTTGAAAATAAATTGATTATTTCAATATTCTTACCGGTCCCTCATCTTCTGGATCAGTATATATCATCATCATTGAATGCGAATTGACAACTTTTTTTATCTGAAAAGAACATTTCAATTTGATTGTTACAACGGTGACTGACTTTCGAATAGTCAGACAGACATTCTTCCACATAAAACTGTTCTTCTTCTAACATCGGCACTAATCCGTGGTCCGAATAGACAATCAAGTTTGTCGTTTCCCAAAGGTTCTGGTCACCAATGAGTTTCTCAAAGAACATATGTTAAACCAAAAAAATTTCGAACTTTGATGTGTACCTGCAATTCATGCAAATAAAGATCAATACGAGTAAGAGCTTGATCAGCTTCATCTGAATTGGCCCCATGGAACTTCTGAGCATGGGCTAGGCCAGAGAAGTGAATAAGGAACATCTTCAAAAGAAAGAAAATGATAGAAACAAGAAAAATCAATGAAACCTGCTGTCTATACACTTCATACTTCTTGATTCTATTGATTATTTCGGGGAATATTTCCGATAATCGATCTGATTGTGACGGGTTGTTAACATCAACAATACGTTTTGGAGGTACTTGAACGACCAAGTCTTGATGTGGTAACTTCAAAATTGGTAATATAAAAGAAAGTTCGAACAAATGAACTTACATGGCAATGAGCATACCAATAACAATGAATATCAACGTTTTGTTTTGCAGCAGTATACCAGAATGGGGCTGGTTTGCTTCCCCACCAAGTGTAATGAGATTCATTTGATGCTGAAAAAAAGATTAATTTTAGAGTTCTTGTAGTGATCAGATTCAACGTACCAACACCTTGTTGGAAACTTTCACCAGTTTTCGAGTCCCAAATATAATCAGCAATGATTCCGTGATTTTCAGTATATAATCCTACACGAATGCATGCATTCCGATGTTCAAAGAAATGGTTACCTGTAGCAGCACTAACCCATGTTGGCCAGCTTTGAGTTGGGAAAACAGATTTTAACCGTTCAGCTTGGGCTCCATGCTCAATGATCTCACGTATACCTGCACACGCTCATAACAGTTTGAATGAGCGTTATGTTCAACAAACCAATAGTCGATTCATGTTTCGAGTTGTTCAGTATTCCAGCGCCATATCCATCGATTTGTATTACAATGATATTCTGTCCAGCTGGTAGTCGCGCCAAAACGGCTTCCAATAAAATGAACAGAAGTACTGTTAACAAATAGCTAGTCATTACGCCAAGCAAGAAATAATCCTGAACAGATAATTGTTGAGAAGAAAAAAAATATGTAAATACGCATTAAAGACGTGAAAGCATGAAGGAAGCATATGATAGGTGACACGTATATTGATATAGTTTTCAAACAACAATTATATTATGAGAGAATGAGAGTCAGGTTGCTGGACATACTGTTACAACGAGCAAGATTATGTAAAGACATCGAAATAGCTTTATGATACATTAGTCTTTAAAGATGCAAATCTCTCTGTCAGCACTTTAAATCGTATAGATTCATTAACAATATTTACAACAGAGTATGAAGAAGAAAGAAGATCCTAGTGACAATATTACGACAAGAAAAAAGAAGAAGCACATCCACAGTTATAATCAACAAAATAAAAGTTGTACACAACCCACCCTTCACACACACACACACACACAACCACACACAGCCAAACACACAGATGTACACTCAGTTAGTGTGGCAAATGTTTGAGTTGAGAATAGAGCTTGAGAAATAATAAAAAAAAAATGTTGTCTTCTCCTTCTTCTATTTCGTCTATCTCTGCTGCTCTTCAATCAATATCAATTGTCAGTTTATCTCAGCAAGCAGAAGTTCATTACACAGTTGATACTTAAAAACACGTTGTGCCAAGCGCAAACTGACAATAGTTGCCAATAGTTAACGTATATTATAATAATATTATACTTGAGATATATGAGCATTTGATACTCTATACTAGTGTGAAACAATGTAAAGCAATTGTCTTTATAATAAGGTTAAAACAGATTATGGAACACATCTACACACATAAGCATACAAACTGATTGATACATAGCACAAACGCATACACAATCAATCATACAGACACACTTTGTGAAACGTCTGAACAATAGCTTTAATAGGATTTAGATTTCTTTTAAATCTAATTAAGAGAGAAACGAGAAAAATGATAATATAAAAGAGGATGTATATTCGTGTATGCGGTGAAACAGCTGCTGTTCCGACATGTTCTTTATCCATGCGAAAAGTGTATCAAAAGTGTAAAAAGTTTGTTCTAAACTCACATACCAATTAGTGAACAGGAAGAAAATGAATAAGCTCAACGTTTTTCTTCTGTTTCACTCAAATTTAAGCTTATTGTATTGACAAAGAACATTTTTCAAATATGGTTTCACATTGCCAATTACAAAGTATTGGAAGACTTTCTCATCATTTCATTTTCTAAATTGTATTTATGTGTAAAACAAATGACTGCTTACCATTGTTCTTGTTTTCTAATCACAAATAAGCATCGAAACTGGAAAATGATTAAAACGGGTTAATTAATTGCGATTTTTCGCCATCGCTAACTTTCTCATAGCAGTTATACTTTCTATCATCAGTATCTGATCAACTGTTTGCTGATTGAGTAACTTTCGTTTTTTTGTTTTATTGTAAAGTCGTGACAGAAAAAAACATGGAAGGTTCGTGGAACACTTCCCATAATTTCATTTTCAACAAGACCATCTGTTGCAGCCGTTTACCCCCTTGCTCCAACATGCTTATCAAAATAGAAGAGAAAAAGAAATATTGATTATTATTATTATTATTTATTCAGATAGAATGAGTGTAGTTAAGAACTTCAATACCAGTTTTTATCCAAGTTGACACTGCAAGGTCCGCGAACATCACCGGCATATTGATGAATACTTGGCTTGCTCCATCCACCGAATGGTTGGAATCCGGAGTAATCTTGATGTCCATTGTAGTTAGCCCACCAGAGACTTTTGTGGGCATAATGGTTCCAGTTACCGACAATGCTACCCCAGTTGTAATTGTTGGTGTAGATTCCCCAGTTAACCTTCAACGCATCCAATTCGTTACCCATACGTTGGATAAACTGCTGGTTGCTTTGTTTGTTTGAGGACCATTGATAAACTTCGACATCCAACCACAGCATGCCGACCTTAGCTCCCTCAGCTTTGAGTCTGTTGACAGTGTTGTGAACCTACAAACAACATAATCATTAAAACATTCAAAACATTATAAAATGAATAAAAATACTTTTGAGTATTTAAAAACTGTTCTCACCTGAGTTTCTGGGGATGGGCAAGTGTTGTGAAGGCATGGGAAGATATATCCATCAACCCACTTCCAGCCGGCTGCTCTAGCGTGCTTGATATTGGCAATACCAGTCTCATCATAGTTTCCGACTGATTCCCATACTCTGGCAACGAAGAACTCGTAACCGTTCTTAGCTAAGCATTGGAATGTCGCAGTAGACATAGGCTATACACATGATAGTATAAATTAGTTGTTAACAAAGTATAGACCTGGATGGCATCAAAGCCAGTAGTAGCAGCAGCTACACCAACGAATAAAAGAAAAACTCCTGCTCTAAACACATTAATTGTTTTTTAATAAAAAGTTCATACAATACTCAGCATACCTTATCATTTCTGGTAAAGAACGCGCTTACCTTATCGTTTTCCCCTTATATATGAATAGTTTTAGCACTGTAATGTGACTTTAATCTCTGATGTCCGTTTCCATATAAGAAGCATAAGATCAATTATCATTTGCAGAAATGTTGATAAAATCGACCCATACTACACTTTATTCCTCTTAATCTCTCAGAAAAAAAAAGAAGAGAAAAATACTCGTTAAAAATGAAATGAAATGTAGATAATTATTAATATATATATATATAATGAATGCTTTCAATGCTTATTGATAAGCTTTGTTTCTTCTTCTGATCTTGCCGATCTTTCTAAAAATGGGCGTCAGAGAAAGTTATGATCTTATAATTTGATTTTCATACCATTATCATTTGCTTCACTACCGGATGTATCTTGTCGAACGTTCAAACTGTTTTTGATTGTAAGGTATGTATCTTCGTCAGTATACTCGTTGATAACCGATAAGGCGCCACTAGGCGAAAGAGCTAAATGAGCTGATGAAATTCCATTTGATTCTACGTATGCTCTCTTATCTTTTTGTACTTCTTCATCAAGCACACCATGTGATGTTTATTTAACTGACCTGTTTTAGCATTTGATGTTTCGGTCGGAGGAAAATTGAAATTTCTTCTGCAAATTGATAAATTCTGATAATAATTCAAATAGTTTCATATTACGAATTGCGGTTAGATGGTAGCATCTCACAACTTGACGGTGATTGCGGATTAGCTGATGATGGCCTATATGTCATATGAATGGAAATAACTGCGAAATAAAAGATTAACCTAAAGTAATTACGGCTCAGTATGCTCTCAGATCTGGTAATAGCAGAGTTTCGTTGTGCGTTCATCATGCCATTAAGGAAAACACTCAATACCGTTGGTGTATTTAGTTGAGTCTCAACACCATCAGGAGAAATCAATACTACAATGAGCAAGTTCAAATATTGATTGCAAAAAGAATAGACCTGTACTCCTCCGTTTAAGATTAGGATATGGTGTGGATTCACGACTATCATCATGGCCTCTCCAATTAATATTGTCCCATAAATCAAACTTTCTCTCTCTCACATCTCCTTCTATATAGAGCTATAATTTTCAGTCAAAAGGATGAAACCTGGATTTGTGTTTATGGTGTGAACATAATCATTAACTGGCTCCATCATCTCTTGTTGTTGATCAATCAGTTGTAGTGCCAGCATGTAATGATTTTCAATTACCATCTGCATATGTAATATGGTTTCGAACAATCATTAACACCATCAAACCTGTAGAATGGCTATAAATAGAGAACCCAAACAGAAACCAGGGAAATAAAAGCACAAAAGAACTGAAATTGTGAGATTATAAGCAAAAACTCAATAACTGATTGAAGAACTCAGTGCGTTGCCAAGATTTGATGGTACAACATCGCCAAAGCCTACAGTTGTGAATGAGATAACAGTGAAATAGACGGATGTGAAAAAATCCCATTTTTCAAGGTAAGAGAATGTAGCTGAATAACAGAGAATGAAGAGAAAAGCAATGAGCAATGACAGCCATAACGGAAATATCTCAAATATGTTTTCGTCATCCTGTAAATCGATGAAACTACAAGAAACTGCCGTTGAAAGTTCACCTCGAACTCATCGCCTTCTTGATGAGTGACTGTTATGTCGTGGGAATGATTGATTTTCTTTTTCCACTTACTGTAAAGAAAAACATACAAACATTCGCCTATGAGAATGCACGAACGATTTGATTGTCTTCCAAACTCCCAATAATAATCGTAACAAAGCTTTTCCAACTATATTCATCGTTGTTAATGTCAATGGAATGCCAATTAATCCATAGCATAATGTTACAACCTTGCCTAAGAATGATTTACATGTTATGTTACCGTATCCTGAAATATTAAAAGTTCAATTGTTTCAATGAAATGTTATCATACCAATAGTAGCAATTAGTGTTACAGTATAGAATACAGAATTAGCATATGACCATTCCCAATTATTCATATTAACTCGATCTTCTTCAATCATCTGTTCATATGTCTTGAGATGAAGCATGAATGCTTCTACGCAGTCTGCTATTTCTTTTCTGCTCTCATTCTGTGATGTATTCCCCTAAACCGATATTTTTCGCAATTGAACTATGCATAATCTGACTTGTAAAAAGCAGTCAACCATGAATGGTTCAACCAGAATGTTTTCCGTGAAGTTTCTCATTCGATTCAGTTCCCTCTGTTACATTGAGCAATGAAAACGATATTCTCTAATGAGAAACATACATTCTTCTGTAAATCTTCCAATTCTTTGTGAACAGGTCGTTCAATTATCATAAACAGAAATCCTCCAAGTAATATAAAACATATAAAGAAAAGAATGAAGAAGATATGCTTATTTCCTGAATAAAAATATTTTTTTATGACCTCAGCAACATCTGTTGACAACCTAGATAGTAAATGACAGATCTGAACATATTCCATCCATCCCATTTTACTTCTTCTTCCTCTTCATGGCTGAACATTATTGATTTTATGTGACATTATGATTACTAACTCTAAGTTAAAGATAGATGGGTCACGGAAGTCAACTGTAAACTCTCCTTTTATGTCTTGTGAGGGTGTGAAAAGATGTTTCTCTCTATCAAAAGTCGGTATTCTGTAAACAAGAATATGTATATTCTGTCTGACTACTCTACAGTTTATCTGAATATGAAGATAACAGTACCGACTGAAGCTATGAGTTGATTTACGTAGAATGGCAGCAGGACTTCTTGGAGCCAGAATGGAATCCAAATCATTTTGACTTCGAATAACCGAATTTCGATATTTTGTTGCACAGTACTTTCTCAAAACCTATAAAAACATGAAGGATAGGATCGTGAAAGCAATTGAGATGATAGATGATGTCATACCTTCATTGCATCTTTCATCTGCTCTTCATCAAGAACATGATGATTACTCTTATTACGTCTACTTGACATGTTGCCACATAGATTAATAACAAGAATATATATATATATATATAACTTCAATTAAAGGAAATAGAATACAGCAAAGGTGTTTACTCTATTTCAACGAAATTTTCGAAATGAAGAGGAAGACTGGGCCTAATCATTTTTAAGATTTACCCTTCTTCTTTTGTGGAAATCTTCTTTACAAATAGAAGAGACAGCTGGAATGAGCGCAAACAGTTTTTTTTTATTTTAAAACAAGGGAGTACCTTGTAAATGATGTATAATCTTCATAACAATTGAGAACGAGTACTTGAAAGTTGATTATAACCTATGTTATCATCTTAGTGTGGCAATGCAATTGAAAGCAGCTTTTCTGTACTTTAATTCCTACATTGCTCCCTCAATAACAATGTGAAAAACATAGTTATGTTACTATTGAATCATCCTTTCTACATTTTGGCATAGCATCTTCAAACGCCATCAAATCAATATCCCCTTTGTCATTGGGTTAGCTGGACAGATATGAAAACTTTGTGAACATTACACCGGCAGGCAGTATAGCACTTCAACAAACAGAGAAATAACATTGGAACAAAGGATACCGAGCGCAAAAGCTTTGAGATCCTACATCGACTAAACGATGAAGATTTTGGGACACTTAATCTTTCTTTTGAGATTTCTCTCGTTTCTCTCGAGTTGAGAGCAAATAACCTGCTAGACAACGGATTGAGTGTCTACAATGATATGGAAAAATGTGTAACATTTTCTCTTCCGAACAATTTATTAAAGAAGCATTCACCAACGCATTCAACAACTCTTTTAGATGATAGCATTGACTTACATTTCTGTGTTATAAATAACAACAATGATTATGTTTTCATTCATTAAATAGAAGCTAACAATCATCATCTTCAATACCGCTTTTTATGTGTTCAAGTTTTATTGGCTTTATCCTGCTTTCTCACGAAGTTTCTCAGCACTATGCGAGCTGATCATTCTACTCCCCCACACACACACACACACTTTCAGTCGGAAGCACCGCATCTGAAGAATTCGCTTTTTTTTTCTTTAAAACAAAATAATTTTCATTCATTACTTTATTCATTTGATAATTGTAGCTCTCTAGCCGAACATGACAACTGAATGCAGTCTTCAAAGTGATGCTTTAGAGGATAATGCTAATTCTAAACAGGCAGATACTGTTAAAGTATACTATTGTAATTATGCTAATTATATTATATTATGCTATATAGGTATCCCACATGTCTTCGGCTCTCATTGATGAAGCAAAAGATCTTTTGAATGCTAAACCATCTACCAGACCAACCATATCTTCAGCTGACTGTGATATTTTGGAAAATACTTTAGGACGTACAATAGCACCAAGACAATTTTCTAGGTTTGATACAACATTAAACTACATAACATAAAATCAATTAAAGTTCTACTCTGCTTCCAAGACAATTCTCATCTCATCAATTGAATACAGAAAGTGATATTGAAGAGAAAATCTATAACCGCAAAGCACCAGCTAAGGCTCTTCAAGAAAGTATCAACGACTCTTATCATAAAGTGTGCTACAACTATAACACAAGCTTATGTCTTCTTATAGGTCAAAAGAACTATTGAAACACAACTCAACGACGCTGAGGATCCATATCGTTCATCTAGACACTTACGCTCACCCACAAAACCATTTCGTCGTTTGGATGCTGATTATGATCGCTACTCCGGAAATTTGTGAGAAATATATAGTTATTGATATAAGATAATCAAATTGAAGATCGTCAAGTAATTTATCAAGCTTACGCAGATCATCATCTACTTCTTATAACTCTCCCAGAAGTCACGCAGGTAAGCAAATTTGGGTTTTTTTCTCATTGAACTAGTGTCAATAACAACTGCTACAGGCAGCAGCAGCCCTTATGCTGCACCTGCCGTTTCTCTGTCGCAGGGCATAGAGTCTCGCTACGATTACATGGCAAGAGACATAGAAGACAGGTATTTGGTAATAAGAGGTCAAGTTAAAACAGTTTACAACTAAGACTGCTCCGAACTTGTCCTTTACCAAGAGAAATGAAAAATCCAAGAAGCTATGTTAAATCTACCCCGGTTGTTGACAATGACGATGATGATGATGATGATTATTCAGTGAGAGCTATCAAATTATTCAATTTTTAAAACATTATTCAAAGGTTTATGCGCCACGCACTTATTATTCGCGACCAAACAGAGATGATCCAGACTACTTTGATTATGATTTACAACATTCTGTTGATTTGTTCAAAAGACCAGAAGGAAAATACACACCAAGAGGGTAAGAATTTCTCCAAGTATGAAGTTACCAATCTTTGAAGACCTCAAAACTGGGAAACGAAACTGTTGAATGAAAACAGTAATGGAAGCGCACCACTTTCTGGCTACATGTTCACAAAGGTAACATAATTGTATCATACAGAGCTATATGTTACTCAAACAGGGAGACACTGACTGGCGTTCCAACGGATCATCATTCTTGAGTGCAGCATTGAGAACACCAAAATTCTGGGAACAACGTTTTGATAAACTTGGAAAAGAAATTCGTGACAGCAATCCATTAAGTCTTGAAAGTGTAAACAGGTAAAACTTGAAAATCAATCAAAAATGATTTTTTTGAATAAAATAAAATTAAAAAATATTAAAAAATGATGAAAATCAATACTTTTAGACGTCTGAGAGAAAATTATGAGATAGTCAGGTAAAAAGAGTAACAAAACCGCATCCTATATCAACAACCTTCCCAAATCTTCTTTCAATCTATCTTAAACACACTATTTCCTTACTTACTATAATTTTTTGAAAAAAAATGTCAATCAATCCATAATTTTCAGAAATAGACCTATCGCTAGCAGATTCACTGAATACCGTGATCCAGATCTAGATTATGAAAGTGATTAATCTTACTTTGTATGATAAGAGCACTTAATAGAATTGGTAGAACCAAATTCGTAATATCAATCATGTATCGTATATAAGAGATTATAATAAAACTATAATTTGTATATCCTTTATTATGTTTGCAAACATTGAATATGTTCGATTTGAGTATATAAATGCCTGAATATATATATAATTGTGGAGCTTTCAAAATGAAAGAAGATGAAAAGTGTTTTGCTTTTCTGTTCTAATAAGAATATAGAATGCCGATGGCGATCGAATGCGCACAACAATATACGGTTTGACCGATATCATTCCGTGGGTGGCACAGACATGCGATGGGCAAAGACTGGATTATGAGTTTGAAAAGATCAACTCATGTTTTCGTCTAAGTCAGTGAAGCGTTTAAAGTTGGCAAATGTTGTTTTAAGTAAGTAACGTTGTTGTTTGCATTGTTTAAGTTAACTCGCATTTAAAACAAACATGATGCTCTAGAAAAGGTATATAAGCTCTTTCTGTCTTTACTCGTTATCCAACTAATCATGAACACCTATATCAGCTTCCTCTTGATGTTCCTTCTCGTCCTCCTCCACTACACCACAGGTAGTTTTCTTCTGATCAACAACAATAACAATCTTACTGTTTCAGCCAGCATCTTTGATCGAGCTGTAGGTCCCTGTCTTGGTGGTCAATGTCAACCCGGATATTTCTGTCTCCAAGAACAATGTGTACCATTACAATGACATGATCTGTGATCCTATTGTCTTTTCATCAATAAATCTTGAAAGAGCTCAATGCATCTTATGGTATGACAAAGAAAAAAGAAAATTGATCACCATAACAGAGTATGCGAAAGACAAACTGCCAAACATAAATCAGGTGAAGAAAGAGAAAAAAAAACTAAAATCAGAAAAAAAAACATCTGTTCAAATGCACGGTCATGAGGCACGTGATGTCAGCAGACAATGGCAACGAACACTGTACAAAATACATTGACAGCGAGGCATAGTTCACATATAAGACATCTGGCCGGACAGATATGTTTTTTTCAAAATGCAAACGACAGAGTTTGGTTTGAGAATTTGGGTGGAAATCACAAAAAAATGTGGCTAAGACCGATCTGTGTTTATTCGTTCAGGCGAAAACTAAGAATGTTATGAAAATCACAGATAGAGAGTACGCGTTCGAATTACAATTGAACACATAGTCTATAATAATTTGACAATACAATTCTAATATGTACTTACTAGTGTTTTAGTTTTTAATTTTTTACGTCTTTGATCTCTTATCTGTTGTATTTACATCAGATACAAAAGTACAGGATATTTTGTTCTATGAGCATGCCGATGGCGATCGAATGCGCACAACAATATACGGTTTGACCGATATCATTCCGTGGGTGGCACAGACATGCGATGGGCAAAGACTGGATTATGAGTTTGAAAAGATCAACTCATGTTTTCGTCTAAGTCAGTGAAGCGTTTAAAGTTGGCAAATGTTGTTTTAAGTAAGTAACGTTGTTGTTTGCATTGTTTAAGTTAACTCGCATTTAAAACAAACATGATGCTCTAGAAAAGGTATATAAGCTCTTTCTGTCTTTACTCGTTATCCAACTAATCATGAACACCTATATCAGCTTCCTCTTGATGTTCCTTCTCGTCCTCCTCCACTACACCACAGGTAGTTTTCTTCTGATCAACAACAATAACAATCTTACTGTTTCAGCCAGCATCTTTGATCGAGCTGTAGGTCCCTGTCTTGGTGGTCAATGTCAACCCGGATATTTCTGTCTCCAAGAACAATGTGTACCATTACAATGACGGGATCAATAATGCTAATACGATTCTTCAATAAATCTTGAAATAATTCATTAAATCTCATAGTAAGACAAGCATGGACAGATGTCAAGAAAACAGTTGAAGAGTTTAATGAGAACAATCAAGGGAACAAAAAGATGACAGATATGGCAATTTCCACCTGCACTAACTAACGAACAAATAAACTACACATAAGCCATGTTAGGAAACAACTACAATTGATCAATGCTAAATGTTTAGGACACTAAAAGCGAACATCACCAACAATATGTCGCACTAGTATTGTTAAAAATGAACATATCTATATATTTATTTAACAAGCAAATGAAATCTATTATTTATACATCTGAGCAAAAATCAAGCGAAGAGTAGAAGTAAATGAAAGAGAGCACTATGATTTTGAAGTATTAACTAAACAAAAAGTTTTATCAATAAATGTACCAACAAGAAGCATGACCAGCACAATTTACATGTAGTATTTGAGTTGTTAGAAAGAACCCTTTTTATATCTGAGCATTTGTAGATAGCAATGAAAAAAACGTGAAATACATACTTGAGCGACTCGTGTTATAAGGCGAAAACATTCGATCTATGCGATCACTTAAAACTGTTGTTTCATTAAAACATTTCTTCTGAGATATTAAGAAAATCTGAGGTTTGAGTTTTCAATTGTGGATCACTATCGCCTTCTCTGCATTCTGCATAGGACGTACATGTTTCTTATTTGGATGATCAATTCCTAAGAACGGTGCCATTGCTCCCGAATCTATAAAACGCGTGTTTGAATGAAATAATCATTGAATGGTCTTACTTAATAAGTGTGTATGTCCAAGTTCAGCTAAATTAACACGGTTACCCTTCTCCATATCCAGGTAACGTATAACTCTGCCATTGCTAATCAAAGCAAATTTGTATTTTTCATATTCCTTGTCCGGAATGCCTAAGTATTTTTGTAATCTTCCATGCACTGTTGTTAACAGTTCATCATTGAAAACCTTAAACTCAGAATATTTATAGCTTTTGAATAATTGAGCTTACCTTAAAAAGGAAGGGAATGCCAAACATTCGAGCGGGCTCCTTGTCGAAATGCGAAACAGGTAAAAGGTATTCATTGGGTCGTACAATCATTTGATCTTCGGGAATTTCTTCCACACGAACCTGAAATACCTTGTTTTTCTATCTTCTCGCAAAAATCTCACCATAAACATAGCAGGACTAACTAATTTCTGCAAAACTTCAACGACTGGTGTATTCTCTTCAAATCTATTATATACACGAAGAGTATGAGCACTATGTCCAACATAAACTAATCTGAATTTTCCATGTTGAAAAAAAACCATTTTCTAGATGTTATTATACCTTAGTTTACCCGAACCGTTCTCACCGAATGGAAATTCATGTTGAACTTCATCCAAAATATCAGCAACAGTTCCAGATTTGTCTGGGAAGACTGTCATTTCCTGGAATGCAGATTATGCTTGATTGCTTCGCAAAAAGTTGACTCACTTCCACATTGAATTTTTCATCCATGACTTGAACTTTCATTTGCCTTCTTGTATCCATGTCAAGAGGATTCATGCGGACCTTGGAATAAATTAATTTGTAGCGCTTAGACCTTCGCGGATCATGAGATTGATTAGTTTGCAATCCAAGTAACTCTTTAACTGTCATGGTCTGAAAAAAAGAGATTAATTTTGAGTTTCCAAGGTTGGAACAACCTTGTGATGGTTGCCAGTTACAAACTGTTGAGGTTTTTCGTTATAAGGTGAAAGTTTCCATAGAAGGATGCGGTCTTTGTTATGTCCAATGCTATCTGCTATGAATGCAGCCAGTTTATCGCATGGCCATGTCATAGCAACAGTAGCAAAAATACTAGTCTCCAGTTGTCGAGAACCGGGTAAGAAATTATCAGGGCTCATTTGTATGTCCACTTCGATTGTGTTGTAAATGGACTCCAAATAATGTTTGGCATTGTTCGCTCCAGATGTTTTTTGTTTACTTTCAAAAATGAGAACCCCTCCATCAGTGATTTCCAAGAACGAGTTTTCAACACACATTGGTATATCTGTGTCAATGAGTCTCACACGGTCGGGTGAAATTTCCTATGAATAGAATAAGGTTTCAAAAGATGAAAGAAGGCGCTAACCTCATAAACTCGAATGGGTTCTTTCAAGGACAAATGGGCCATGCCACGGAAATGGTTGAAATACTCTTCCAATCTTCGTCGATAACACAGAATTTGATGACCTAACGTTATCAGTTCTTTCAGTTTTCCATCATAGTATTTGACAAACACCAGCATATCTCCTATATCAAAACTATTATAAAAAACGTTCAAGGCTAATGAATTCTTACGGTTGTCATCATAGGAAGTTAAAAACTCATCGGGACCTTCAATGAAAAGCAGACTTCTCTCTCCATCTAAGGCGTTTTCAAGAGTACGAGTCAATCCATCTGCTCCGTAAGTCAACTAGACAAAAAGTGGGTTATGGCTATGCAGCAGACAGTATAACTTACATGAACACTAGGTCTGAACCTAGGAAGAGAGCCGGCAGGACTAGATTCGTCTTTCCAAGTAGTTTCTTCGAATCTCCAAAGGCGGAAGGGCATAACAGGGAATGAATAAGACTGAAAAAAAACAATATTTTAGAGTGAGGAAATTTTACTGGCGCTTACTCCATCATGAAAATATCCACAGCTTTTCGCTTGAGGGGCCCATTTTTTCGCGATATACTTGTATAATTCATTAATAGTCATTTTCTTCTCAACTTTTTCTCTTTGTAGATCTTCTTCAACACTTCTAATGTCCAATAAATCAAATCCATGGTGTCGTAGCAAAGTGCTTTCATGCATGACAATGATCTCCATGTACAAATGGGCTTCCAATTTTTCTTTCTTTCTCTTATTTTCTTCAGATTTTTCATTTTCAAAACGAATTCTAATCGGTTTTGGAATGTCAGCATCGGTAAAATCGAAAAGCGTTTTGTCTGAGAAAATATAAATGAACACGAGTTTTTTCATCATCGTAACGAACCAATAACATCTTCTCTGATGTAAACAAGCATATATGCGCTCGTATAGCTACGTCCAGGGGATTCAATGTCTTCCCCTCCATAATTAGAGTTGATGGCGTCACGGATTGAAGCAGGCGAAACTACATCATCATCAAACTTACACCACTGAAAACGTGAAAAAAAAGTTGACACCCTTCATATGATCATAATTACCTTTGGAGAAGCTTTTTCTCGTGGTGATCGTAGATTAGTATTTATGAAAACAACGTAATGGCCACCATTGAAATCACCAGAATGTACCAAAACAGCATGCAAATGATATACATTGTCGATTTTTTTTGCTTTGTCGTCAACAAACTCATTCAAGTCTAAGCGATCATAAAACTCGAATCTAAAAAATCATTTGAAGTATCGAAAAACAAAAAACAAATTTTTACCTATCGTTGATTTTTACATTGGCGTCAAGTTGAGGATCATACTGGAATCTCATAAGATGAAGATGAAGCACAGGAGGAAGCTGCATGAAAACAACTCCTTTCTCAGCTGGTTGATGTCCATACATGGGACCGGCATCATATTTGTTATCTCCATCCAATCTTTCGATTTCTACATACTCACGGAAAGACTCGAGAACTAAATGAAAATTATATTGAGGACGTGATATTGAAACTGACTGTCGCATTTTCCTTTAACGTTCAATGAAATGTCATAGAATGGCTCTTCTCGCACACTGGCGAAATTCACACTCAAACAGTTTATGAAAGACTTCATAGTTCCCCGGAACAATTGAGGTATAAAACCCGAAACCTGAAAATCGTTTGAATATCTTGAATCAGAATCAGTGGCAATGGATTACCGCTGTTCCCTTCATCTTGTTCTCCAAGTTATCTAATAAAACTCTACACAATTCTTGAGCGTCGTGCTGCAAGAATGAATCTAACGAATCCCAACCGAATGATTTTGTCAATTTTTTTGTCCCAACAGGTCTATCGGAATGCTGTAGATTGCTGATAAGTACATCGAGTCATTTGCGCAAACATACTTGTAAATCATAAAAAACTCGTTGCAGAGCTAAAGCAACGCTGTTATCATCGCTATCATTACATGTAGGCATTTCATATACAGCCTATAAAAAATGTTTCATCGCTCAGAACGCCGTTAGCTGACTCACCTTTCTAAACTTCGAGCAGAAAAAAAATGTTTGCAAAATCGAGTTCATGTAACAGGTAGCACCCTGATTTTTGAGACCAACATATCCCGAATGCCGTTTACTATCCCACTGAACACCATGTGGAGCATCAGCTTGAATCAAGCATGATAATCGCACTGTATTATCCTTTAGATACCCATTTTTTTCATTTAACAGCTAAAATAAAGGTGAGCAAATAAAACAGAAAAACGCAACTCACATCACAAGGAATAAATTGTGAAAAACCCCAATCATTCTCTTTGGGATAAAAAGTATGAGAAATACGCCTTGTATAATCTGTACCATCTTGTCCCAAAACACAAACCTAAATAAACGAATATTATATTAACATTGAAACAAAGGAAGCTACCGATAAATGTGCAGTAGCAACACAGTTCCACACAGTGGAATCTGAATCTGCGTTGCATTGTAAAAAATATCCCAAATGTTTTTGGGGACGTGCAGTTTTGGCCTGATCTCTAGGAGTTTCGAGCCTGGAGAACGGTTATTCATCTGAATATGAAAATCTAAAAGTACCTAGGTAGTGCTAAAATTCGCCATGGTAAGCCGCGAACATATACTGGCTTTGATAATCTTTGTTGTGTCTCAGGAGGACCTCTAACAAAATCATCGAAAAGATCAATTTCCATGAAAATTCTTCCTTCTGACTGATATTTATGTTCATTCTCAGGCAAGTGTGCTTTTGGCTTATTAACTAAAATGTTATGATGCTACTATACCGCAATACAAAAGAACTCACAAATGTGTTCTCTTTCCTCATCGATGGAATCTAAATTCGTATTTTCAACTGTACAAACTTCATTCAAACAATTACTTGGAACATCATCTTCCATATCTTCGACTCCTTCGTAGTCTGTGGCGACCGAACATGGCTCGTGATCGTATATATCGTCCATTTCAGTATCCATCTATAATAATGAATATCACCAGAAACAAATAATAAATCTTCAAAAATTTAGTTTTGTTTTTTAATTTCATTTCTAAGTACGTAAAGCATTCAATATTATATTTGAATCCTTTCATATATATTTTTGATTCGTTAATTTTTAAATGTTTCCTGTATGTATACCATTGTGTTTCTGTTCTCGTCGTTGTCGATCATCATATCCTGCAAATCAATCGGTACTTGATTCTCATCATTTTCCGTTTCATAATCAGGAACAAAACTTCTGTTCATTGTCATATAAACGGACTTTCTATAAAACATGAATGATATAGGAATAATTGCTTATGCGACTATACTAACAAGGAAAATAATGAACGTGAGAACAGTTCAATAAATGCAAGTATAACGACATACAAATATCGATTTTTTGAAGATCGAAGGTCATTAATATATTAATAGATATGATAATTATATATTAGCCTTTTTGTTAGTATATAGAATTTTTTTAAAAGATTTGAAGAAAATTAAAGAATAGTTTAACACGATAAATCAGACAAATATACAAAACTCTCAATTGACTTGCCGTATGCTGTCGAGGTCAGGGTGAGAGACACAGAACGCAGTGTGCTCATCGGTCATTGGCGCATTTCAAAACTCTGCGTCTCTGACTTTGCGCAAAGATTGTAAACAGACTGTGAGGCATTCTTGACAAATGCAAAACATTATTGTTATTCAAAATTATTTTTTCATTTTTTTGTCCATTGCCCAAACTAATTTTTTCAATTTGGGAAAATTTTTTTTATATAACATACCGTATAGGGGGCTTGTAACAAAATAAATGAAACTCAATGATTGTATTTATTAATTTCCTTTCGCCCTCGATTTCAACAATTTTCATCATTTCCTTGTATAGTTGTGATGTTTGAATTCACATTCTGTGTGGATGATATCGGTTTTGCTGAAACCCAATTAGTATTGGAAAGCAAATTGATTCTATTAATGAGAATTTGAATCGAGTTGTAAGCGTTGCGTCTGACATTAGTTTTGTTTCTAATTTGTCGTCTGTTTCACTTCCCCAATTACATTTCTCATTAATTTCAGATGGATGAATCTATCGAAGAAATGGATGATGTTGGGCCTTTGCCTCAAACAGATATTGTTGGGGCTATGTCCAGTTTGAATCCAAAGTTCCGTAAAGACTCCATAGTTCCTATAATCGGCAAAGAGGGAGCAGATATTGTTTTCAATCAATACAAAGGCAGAGGTGTCGCTGTTTTTACCTCCGGTGGAGATTCACAAGGTTTAGTAAGATAACGGGAACAACAGTGAACATTCAACAATAGGAATGAACAGTGCTGTACGATCGGTAGCGCGCATGGGAATCTATCTGGGTTGCAAAGTTTTTTTCATCCATGAAGGATATCAAGGAATGGTAGATGGCGGAGAGTACATAGTTCAAGCTGATTGGAATTCAGTCTCAGACATCATTCAAAGAGTATGACAGAAACCAAAGTATGAAATTCAAACAAACAACTTCTAGGGAGGCACTATCATTGGCTCCGCTCGATGTGCCGACTTCCGTAAGAGAGAAGGAAGATTGAAGGTTGGATGGAAGCGTAAACAATATTATGCAATGTTTTGATAGGCTGCTCGCAATCTAATCGAGAGAGGGATCACCAACTTGGTCTGTATAGGAGGAGATGGTTCATTAACCGGTGCCAATCAATTCCGAGTAGACTGGAAAGACCTCGTTCAAGAGTTAGTAAAAGAAGGACAGGTCAACAGCATCACTCTCTTGTGAGTACATGCAATTGTTCCAGATTACACAACAACTCGCCGACAAGCATCCCAATATTCAAATCGTTGGACTGGTTGGCTCCATTGATAATGATTTCTGTGGAACTGATATGACGATTGGAACAGATTCTGCTCTACAGAGAATTATCGAATCGATTGATTCTGTGGTAGCCACTGCTCAGTCTCATCAACGAGCTTTTGTTGTCGAAGTAACCCGATACTAATCTGAGCTCTTCATACAATTATGTTCTTAGGTTATGGGACGACATTGTGGGTACTTGGCATTGGTTGCTGCTCTTGCTAGTGAGGCTGATTTCTGTTTCATTCCCGAGTGGCCACCTCCATCCAACTGGCCTGAAATTCTCTGCAACAAACTTCAAGAGGCTCGAGGGGAAGGAAAGCGTCTGAACATTATCATCGTAGCAGAAGGAGCTGTCGATAGAGATGGAACTGCTATTACTGGCGATATAGTGAAAGACGTTGTGAAGGAGAAGCTGCATTACGATATCAGAGTGACTGTTCTCGGACATGTTCAGCGTGGAGGAGCTCCTTCAGCCTTTGATCGATTGTTGGGTTGCAGAATGGGAGCTGAAGCCGTATTGGCTTTGATGGAAATGACAACTGTAGGGTTATTAACGTAGGAGTCTGACTACATCTGAACTTTAGGAGAGCGAGCCATGCGTTATCTCAATTAGTGGAAATCAGATATGCCGAGTTCCTCTGATGCATTGTGTCAAACGCACTCAAGCCGTGAGTTTCCCATACATTGGTTATTAATCATAGCTCACTCAATAGGTACAAGCTGCTATGGACAAGAAAGACTGGGGGCAAGCTGTTCGCTTGAGGGGATTGAGCTTCCAAAGAAATTTGGAAACTTATCGATTGATCAACAAATTACGTTCGGTCGAGCTGCCAAACTTATCTGGTGGTTGTCAGCATACGGTTGCGGTTATGAATGTCGGAGCTCCTGCAGGAGGTCGGTCAGTACTCTGTAGACTCTTTCATGGGATTTGCTTCAGGAATGAATGCCGCTGTGCGATCATTTGTTCGAATGGGACTGTATCATCATTGTAAGGTCTATGGTATACATGATTCTTTTGAAGGTCTCATGAAAGGAGACTTCAAGGTACTATTTTACACAAACTGTGCTAATATGAACTTGCAGGAGTTTCAATGGCGTGATGTCACCAATTGGGTCATGTATGGTGGATCCTTCTTAGGAACTCAGAAACAACTACCTGATGAGAAGACTATTCCAAAAATAGCTGAACAATTGAAGAAGTTCAACATCCAGGCTCTTCTCATTGTGGGAGGCTTCGAAGCGTTCAACTCTGTTCATATTTTATCCCAATGGCGAGATAAATTCCCATCTCTGTGTATCCCAATGTGTGTGATTCCATGTACCATCAGCAACAACGTTCCAGGTTTCGTAGTCGTTACTTCAATAAAACGTATTCTGTTCAGGAACTTCTTTATCCCTTGGATCTGATACAGCTGTAAACGAAATTTGTGCCCTAATCGATAAAATCAAACAATCGGCCACTGGAACCAAACGACGGTTAGAGTGTCGGATGTATAGCGTTAACAGGATATTCATTCAGAGTTTTTATTATTGAAACTATGGGAGGATATTGTGGTTATCTGGCAACTCTTTCTGCCCTTGCTTCTGGAGCTGACAATGCCTATATCTTCGAAGAAAAGTTTACTGTTTCGGATATCATTGATGACGTTCAAGTCATTGCCAAAAAAATGGAAAAAGGAGTTCAACGCTATCTTATCGTTCGTAACGAATGTGCTAACAAGAACTTTACGACTGATTTTGTTCAACAACTCTTCAAGGAAGAAGGAAAAGGAGCCGTTAGTTATATTCTCCATCGATTTTATTGATTTTCGAGTTCTAGTTCTCCACAAGAATCAATGTTCTCGGACATGCACAACAAGGTGGTAGCCCAACTCCATTCGATCGTAATATGGGAACAAAAATGGCTGCTAGAGCATTGGAATACCTCCTTACTCAAGTAAAGGTTGGTTTACCAAGCAGGAACTTGAAAATATACATTTGTTGAAGGACTCAATGGTTGACGGTGTTGTTTGTGCAAAAAGCAGTGATACTGCAACGTTGTTGGGGTTGACAGCTCGTAGTGTTGTAAGTTGCACAAATAAAGAGTCTTGAAAATCTTCAAATTTTTCAGGCGTTTACTCCTGTTGAAATTTTAGCTAGAGACACCGATTTCGAACATCGCCTTCCGAAAGAACAATGGTGGCTCAAGCTTCGTCCGCTACTTAGAATTTTGGCAAAACATTCATCTACTTATCACGCGGAAGCTGAGGAGAACAGCGATATTGATGATGAAAAAGAATGAAAACTCCCTTAGTGATACTGCCTCCTGAATTATGGTTAAATCGCAAGCTTTTATTGCATTTCTTGTACAATTTAGTTTTAAATAGAAAGTAAATATAATTATTGTTTCGTCTCTTTCTCTAGACATAGTAAACAACTACAAATGAGATAAGAACTGGAAGTGCACATGTTTTAACAAGAAAGTGTATAACATATTCAATGAAAAACAATGAGGGACGTAAATGTTTTCAGCCAACTTTCTCGTGAACGGTACAAGTATAACATATTTTCTTTTACCTCTGCTCGACTAAGAATTCCAGTTGAGCAAATAGAAAAGTGCTTGAATGAAAAACACAATTTGATCGTTTTCATGAATATACTGATACTATTTTGAGAGATCCCATTTGAACACAAATTCAATTTGTCACGTATTGCATAGCCTGCTTGCTTGTTAAAGGTCTGGATTGAGAATAGTTCCCCGCCGGCATTCTCAATCAATTTTTCAAATCTTCCGGTTAGCACGCACAGCTCTGTGAAAAAGGCTTCCGCAGCTGCTCACTCTCTCTGAAACTTTTTTCATCTCTTCGATACAACTGCTCTTTTCTGAGACAGATGATCAATGTTTTTCGAGAAACCACTTTCTCAGCCATACTTCCTGACAACTGTTTCAATAGTTTATGTATATTTCAATATAAATGATGTTTTTAACTCTATCATGCATATTCGCTGGTTGTTTTCATTCCCGCCGAAAACCTTCTTACAGAATATAACCTCCTCATAATTAAGAAATTGGTGTTCTTTTAGCAGAATTGGTATGTGAACTGTTGCCGCATCAGCACCTTTTCGTCGAATTCCGACTTTATAAGTTTTTTTTCCGGCTGTCAATAAGAGTATGCGCTTGTCTACAAGCTTTGCCTGCTTGAAGTACTAAATCCCGAGAGATCAGGCAGAATTTGACAATCTGTTTTTCAATGTTATTCACTAAAAAAGGCAATGTGATCAAACCCGCTAGTGAAGAAATTGTTGTAACCAGATCAGTGCGGGCTCAGACTACAGAAGCGAAAGTCAAATATTTGAGTGTGAACATGATCTATATTCACGAAAAACACTTGTTTTATAGAAATAGTAAGTTCTCTCACTATGTAAATGATAAGTCCATACGATTAGAATGAGAAAATGAGTAGAAATGAGAAGGGCACTTACTTCCCTCCTTCCTTTATCTCAGCAAAAGCGAAAAAGTGCGCCAGCGGCTACACTCCACTTACTACTAATCGCAAATAGCAGTCATGACGTGAAAATGTTGTGTGAAAGAGTTTTCTCGCGTTTGTGTACTTTTCTAATTAGACGAGATGCTAATATAAACGCTTCATGTGTGTAACATGAAACAGGAGAGAAACATGAAGTTCGTTCATTGATTACCTGAAGACCTAACTATTCCTGACATATCATTCAAAACATAAAAGAAATAGATGAAAATTTCTTGTTGTTCAGAATTACGCTTAAAATAGCTGAAACGTTGTAATAATTTCAGCTGGGTCTCAGGGTTAATGACCAAAAACTGGTTCTGTTTGGTTTTAAAGATTTTTGAATTCTCCTTGTAATAGAAACATTATCAATTGCTATTTGGATTGAATGGAAGTCTGTTAGTTCTTCATAAGCAAAGTTTTCCTTTTCAATCTGAGATTCCGTCTTATTTCTGCTATGCCTAGCATTTGAGTTGAGCAAACAGACAAGAGCTCAAATGAAAAATATAATTTGATCGTTCTTATGAATAACTTGATACTACTTGAAAGATCTTCGTGAAACATAAATCCCATTTGTCACGTATTTTATTGCTTACTTGCCAGTTTTGGGTTCTAAATTTAGAATAGTTTCCCGCCGCCATCCTCAATCAATTTTTCAAATCTTCCCAATGGCACGTATTACTTGATGGAAAAGGCTTCCGCAGCTGCTCACTCTCGCTGAAACTTTTTTCATCTCTTCGATACAACTGCTCTCTCTGTCTCTTGAGACAAATGTCTTTTGTTCTAGAAGAAAACGATTTCCCATTGAGTTTCTTAGCAACTGTTCCAATATTCAATTTTTTTATTCGAATTCAGCTAATGTTTGCTAGCTTACAGAATACTATCGTTAAGTTGTTCTTTCGTTTTCACCGGAAACACGGTTGAAGATTCAAATACCAATTATCGAAACGAATAGTATCTCTTTTATTGTTATTCTGATCAAATCGTAAATTAGAAAATGCTGTTGTTTAATCACTCCATGTTGACGTCACTTCTCTCTCGGCATCGGCTGGCAAACGAGATACGTTTCTGTTATTCTTCTCTCACTCAGAGATCAGTTTCTCATGAATGACGCTTAATTTCTCAATGTTCGAATGTAATTTATCTGAATTCATATCTGGTTGTTCGTTGTGGTTGCAAGATTTCTTATTTCCTTTTCATTTTAATCATTTAGAGATGGAAGAACCCTTAGAAGAACCAGATGATATTGGGCCATTGCCCAGTTTTGTTCCGAAATGTCGGAAAGATTCCATCATTCCCGTGATTGGCAAAGAGGGAGCAGATATTGTTTTCAATCAATACAAAGGCAGAGGAGTCGCAGTATTCACATCCGGTGGAGATTCACAAGGTTTCCAAATATCAAGAGCATCAGTAAACATCCAACAATAGGAATGAACAGTGCTGTACGATCGGTAGCGCGCATGGGAATCTATCTGGGTTGCAAAGTTTTTTTCATCCATGAAGGATATCAAGGAATGGTAGATGGCGGAGAGTACATAGTTCAAGCTGATTGGAATTCAGTCTCAGACATCATTCAAAGAGTATGACAGAAACCAAAGTATGAAATTCAAACAAACAACTTCTAGGGAGGCACTATCATTGGCTCCGCTCGATGTGCCGACTTCCGTAAGAGAGAAGGAAGATTGAAGGTTGGATGGAAGCGTAAACAATATTATGCAATGTTTTGATAGGCTGCTCGCAATCTAATCGAGAGAGGGATCACCAACTTGGTCTGTATAGGGGGAGATGGTTCATTAACCGGTGCCAATCAATTCCGAGTAGACTGGAAAGACCTCGTTCAAGAGTTAGTAAAAGAAGGACAGGTCAACAGCATCACTCTCTTGTGAGTACATGCAATTGTTCCAGATTACACAACAACTCGCCGACAAGCATCCCAATATTCAAATCGTTGGACTGGTTGGCTCCATTGATAATGATTTCTGTGGAACTGATATGACGATTGGAACAGATTCTGCTCTACAGAGAATCATCGAATCGATTGATTCTGTGGTAGCCACTGCTCAGTCTCATCAACGAGCTTTTGTTGTCGAAGTAACCCGATACTAATCTGAGCTCTTCATACAATTATGTTTTTAGGTTATGGGACGACATTGTGGGTACTTGGCATTGGTTGCTGCTCTTGCTAGTGAGGCTGATTTCTGTTTCATTCCCGAGTGGCCACCTCCATCCAACTGGCCTGAAATTCTCTGCAACAAACTTCAAGAGGCTCGAGGGGAAGGAAAGCGTCTGAACATTATCATCGTAGCAGAAGGAGCTGTCGATAGAGATGGAACTGCTATTACTGGCGATATAGTGAAAGACGTTGTGAAGGAGAAGCTGCATTACGATATCAGAGTGACTGTTCTCGGACATGTTCAGCGTGGAGGAGCTCCTTCAGCCTTTGATCGATTGTTGGGTTGCAGAATGGGAGCTGAAGCCGTATTGGCTTTGATGGAAATGACAACTGTAGGGTTATTAACGTAGGAGTCTGACTACATCTGAACTTTAGGAGAGCGAGCCATGCGTTATCTCAATTAGTGGAAATCAGATATGCCGAGTTCCTCTGATGCATTGTGTCAAACGCACTCAAGCCGTGAGTTTCCCATACATTGGTTATTAATCATAGCTCACTCAATAGGTACAAGCTGCTATGGACAAGAAAGACTGGGGGCAAGCTGTTCGCTTGAGGGGATTGAGCTTCCAAAGAAATTTGGAAACTTATCGATTGATCAATAAATTGCGAGTTAAAGAGATACCTAATATTTCTCATGGTTCTGAATACACAGTAGCTGTGATGAATATTGGCGCGCCAGCAGGAGGTCTGTGAGTACTGCATGAACTCTTCGAATCTCGTTTTTCTCCAGGAATGAACGCGGCTGTACGATCATTTGTTCGAATGGGACTGTATCATAACTGTAAGGTCTATGGCATACATGATTCTTTTGAAGGACTGATGCAAGATAATGTCAAAGTAAGTTACCCGAATAGCTTCTGGAAGAAATCGTTTCAGGAATTTCAATGGCGAGATGTCACCAATTGGGTCATGTATGGTGGATCCTTCCTAGGAACACAGAAACAACTACCTGATCAGAAGACCATCCCGAAAATTGCCGAAAAGCTCAAACAGTATAACATCCAGGCTCTTCTCATTGTGGGAGGCTTCGAAGCATTCCACTCAGTTCACATACTCTCCGAGTGTCGAGATAAATTCCCATCTCTGTGTATCCCAATGTGTGTGATTCCATGTACCATCAGCAACAACGTTCCAGGTTTCGTAGTCGTTACTTCAATAAAACGTATTCTCTTCAGGAACTTCTTTATCCCTTGGATCTGATACAGCTGTAAACGAAATTTGTGCCCTAATCGATAAAATCAAACAATCGGCCACTGGAACCAAACGACGGTTAGAGTGTCGGATGTATAGCGTTAACAGGATATTCATTCAGAGTTTTTATTATTGAAACTATGGGAGGATATTGTGGTTATCTGGCAACTCTTTCTGCCCTTGCTTCTGGAGCTGACAATGCCTATATCTTCGAAGAAAAGTTTACTGTTTCGGATATCATTGATGACGTTCAAGTCATTGCCAAAAAAATGGAAAAAGGAGTTCAACGCTATCTTATCGTTCGTAACGAATGTGCTAACAAGAACTTTACGACTGATTTTGTTCAACAACTCTTCAAGGAAGAAGGAAAAGGAGCCGTTAGTTATATTCTCCATCGATTTTATTGATTTTCGAGTTCTAGTTCTCCACAAGAATCAATGTTCTCGGACATGCACAACAAGGTGGTAGCCCAACTCCATTCGATCGTAATATGGGAACAAAAATGGCTGCTAGAGCATTGGAATACCTCCTTACTCAAGTAAAGGTTGGTTTACCAAGCAGGAACTTGAAAATATACATTTGTTGAAGGACTCAATGGTTGACGGTGTTGTTTGTGCAAAAAGCAGTGATACTGCAACGTTGTTGGGGTTGACAGCTCGTAGTGTTGTAAGTTGCACAAATAAAGAGTCTTGAAAATCTTCAAATTTTTCAGGCGTTTACTCCTGTTGAAATTTTAGCTAGAGACACCGATTTCGAACATCGCCTTCCGAAAGAACAATGGTGGCTCAAGCTTCGTCCGCTACTTAGAATTTTGGCAAAACATTCATCTACTTATCACGCGGAAGCTGAGGAGAACAGCGATATTGATGATGAAAAAGAATGAAAACTCCCTTAGTGATACTGCCTCCTGAATTATGGTTAAATCGCAAGCTTTTATTGCATTTCTTGTACAATTTAGTTTTAAATAGAAAGTAAATATAATTATTGTTTCGTCTCTTTCTCTAGACATAGTAAACAACTACAAATGAGATAAGAACTGGAAGTGCACATGTTTTAACAAGAAAGTGTATAACATATTCAATGAAAAACAATGAGGGACGTAAATGTTTTCAGCCAACTTTCTCGTGAACGGTACAAGTATAACATATTTTCTTTTACCTCTGCTCGACTAAGAATTCCAGTTGAGCAAATAGAAAAGTGCTTGAATGAAAAACACAATTTGATCGTTTTCATGAATATACTGATACTATTTTGAGAGATCCCATTTGAACACAAATTCAATTTGTCACGTATTGCATAGCCTGCTTGCTTGTTAAAGGTCTGGATTGAGAATAGTTCCCCGCCGGCATTCTCAATCAATTTTTCAAATCTTCCGGTTAGCACGCACAGCTCTGTGAAAAAGGCTTCCGCAGCTGCTCACTCTCTCTGAAACTTTTTTCATCTCTTCGATACAACTGCTCTTTTCTGAGACAGATGATCAATGTTTTTCGAGAAACCACTTTCTCAGCCATACTTCCTGACAACTGTTTCAATAGTTTATGTATATTTCAATATAAATGATGTTTTTAACTCTATCATGCATATTCGCTGGTTGTTTTCATTCCCGCCGAAAACCTTCTTACAGAATATAACCTCCTCATAATTAAGAAATTGGTGTTCTTTTAGCAGAATTGGTATGTGAACTGTTGCCGCATCAGCACCTTTTCGTCGAATTCCGACTTTATAAGTTTTTTTTCCGGCTGTCAATAAGAGTATGCGCTTGTCTACAAGCTTTGCCTGCTTGAAGTACTAAATCCCGAGAGATCAGGCAGAATTTGACAATCTGTTTTTCAATGTTATTCACTAAAAAAGGCAATGTGATCAAACCCGCTAGTGAAGAAATTGTTGTAACCAGATCAGTGCGGGCTCAGACTACAGAAGCGAAAGTCAAATATTTGAGTGTGAACATGATCTATATTCACGAAAAACACTTGTTTTATAGAAATAGTAAGTTCTCTCACTATGTAAATGATAAGTCCATACGATTAGAATGAGAAAATGAGTAGAAATGAGAAGGGCACTTACTTCCCTCCTTCCTTTATCTCAGCAAAAGCGAAAAAGTGCGCCAGCGGCTACACTCCACTTACTACTAATCGCAAATAGCAGTCATGACGTGAAAATGTTGTGTGAAAGAGTTTTCTCGCGTTTGTGTACTTTTCTAATTAGACGAGATGCTAATATAAACGCTTCATGTGTGTAACATGAAACAGGAGAGAAACATGAAGTTCGTTCATTGATTACCTGAAGACCTAACTATTCCTGACATATCATTCAAAACATAAAAGAAATAGATGAAAATTTCTTGTTGTTCAGAATTACGCTTAAAATAGCTGAAACGTTGTAATAATTTCAGCTGGGTCTCAGGGTTAATGACCAAAAACTGGTTCTGTTTGGTTTTAAAGATTTTTGAATTCTCCTTGTAATAGAAACATTATCAATTGCTATTTGGATTGAATGGAAGTCTGTTAGTTCTTCATAAGCAAAGTTTTCCTTTTCAATCTGAGATTCCGTCTTATTTCTGCTATGCCTAGCATTTGAGTTGAGCAAACAGACAAGAGCTCAAATGAAAAATATAATTTGATCGTTCTTATGAATAACTTGATACTACTTGAAAGATCTTCGTGAAACATAAATCCCATTTGTCACGTATTTTATTGCTTACTTGCCAGTTTTGGGTTCTAAATTTAGAATAGTTTCCCGCCGCCATCCTCAATCAATTTTTCAAATCTTCCCAATGGCACGTATTACTTGATGGAAAAGGCTTCCGCAGCTGCTCACTCTCGCTGAAACTTTTTTCATCTCTTCGATACAACTGCTCTCTCTGTCTCTTGAGACAAATGTCTTTTGTTCTAGAAGAAAACGATTTCCCATTGAGTTTCTTAGCAACTGTTCCAATATTCAATTTTTTTATTCGAATTCAGCTAATGTTTGCTAGCTTACAGAATACTATCGTTAAGTTGTTCTTTCGTTTTCACCGGAAACACGGTTGAAGATTCAAATACCAATTATCGAAACGAATAGTATCTCTTTTATTGTTATTCTGATCAAATCGTAAATTAGAAAATGCTGTTGTTTAATCACTCCATGTTGACGTCACTTCTCTCTCGGCATCGGCTGGCAAACGAGATACGTTTCTGTTATTCTTCTCTCACTCAGAGATCAGTTTCTCATGAATGACGCTTAATTTCTCAATGTTCGAATGTAATTTATCTGAATTCATATCTGGTTGTTCGTTGTGGTTGCAAGATTTCTTATTTCCTTTTCATTTTAATCATTTAGAGATGGAAGAACCCTTAGAAGAACCAGATGATATTGGGCCATTGCCCAGTTTTGTTCCGAAATGTCGGAAAGATTCCATCATTCCCGTGATTGGCAAAGAGGGAGCAGATATTGTTTTCAATCAATACAAAGGCAGAGGAGTCGCAGTATTCACATCCGGTGGAGATTCACAAGGTTTCCAAATATCAAGAGCATCAGTAAACATCCAACAATAGGAATGAACAGTGCTGTACGATCGGTAGCGCGCATGGGAATCTATCTGGGTTGCAAAGTTTTTTTCATCCATGAAGGATATCAAGGAATGGTAGATGGCGGAGAGTACATAGTTCAAGCTGATTGGAATTCAGTCTCAGACATCATTCAAAGAGTATGACAGAAACCAAAGTATGAAATTCAAACAAACAACTTCTAGGGAGGCACTATCATTGGCTCCGCTCGATGTGCCGACTTCCGTAAGAGAGAAGGAAGATTGAAGGTTGGATGGAAGCGTAAACAATATTATGCAATGTTTTGATAGGCTGCTCGCAATCTAATCGAGAGAGGGATCACCAACTTGGTCTGTATAGGGGGAGATGGTTCATTAACCGGTGCCAATCAATTCCGAGTAGACTGGAAAGACCTCGTTCAAGAGTTAGTAAAAGAAGGACAGGTCAACAGCATCACTCTCTTGTGAGTACATGCAATTGTTCCAGATTACACAACAACTCGCCGACAAGCATCCCAATATTCAAATCGTTGGACTGGTTGGCTCCATTGATAATGATTTCTGTGGAACTGATATGACGATTGGAACAGATTCTGCTCTACAGAGAATCATCGAATCGATTGATTCTGTGGTAGCCACTGCTCAGTCTCATCAACGAGCTTTTGTTGTCGAAGTAACCCGATACTAATCTGAGCTCTTCATACAATTATGTTTTTAGGTTATGGGACGACATTGTGGGTACTTGGCATTGGTTGCTGCTCTTGCTAGTGAGGCTGATTTCTGTTTCATTCCCGAGTGGCCACCTCCATCCAACTGGCCTGAAATTCTCTGCAACAAACTTCAAGAGGCTCGAGGGGAAGGAAAGCGTCTGAACATTATCATCGTAGCAGAAGGAGCTGTCGATAGAGATGGAACTGCTATTACTGGCGATATAGTGAAAGACGTTGTGAAGGAGAAGCTGCATTACGATATCAGAGTGACTGTTCTCGGACATGTTCAGCGTGGAGGAGCTCCTTCAGCCTTTGATCGATTGTTGGGTTGCAGAATGGGAGCTGAAGCCGTATTGGCTTTGATGGAAATGACAACTGTAGGGTTATTAACGTAGGAGTCTGACTACATCTGAACTTTAGGAGAGCGAGCCATGCGTTATCTCAATTAGTGGAAATCAGATATGCCGAGTTCCTCTGATGCATTGTGTCAAACGCACTCAAGCCGTGAGTTTCCCATACATTGGTTATTAATCATAGCTCACTCAATAGGTACAAGCTGCTATGGACAAGAAAGACTGGGGGCAAGCTGTTCGCTTGAGGGGATTGAGCTTCCAAAGAAATTTGGAAACTTATCGATTGATCAATAAATTGCGAGTTAAAGAGATACCTAATATTTCTCATGGTTCTGAATACACAGTAGCTGTGATGAATATTGGCGCGCCAGCAGGAGGTCTGTGAGTACTGCATGAACTCTTCGAATCTCGTTTTTCTCCAGGAATGAACGCGGCTGTACGATCATTTGTTCGAATGGGACTGTATCATAACTGTAAGGTCTATGGCATACATGATTCTTTTGAAGGACTGATGCAAGATAATGTCAAAGTAAGTTACCCGAATAGCTTCTGGAAGAAATCGTTTCAGGAATTTCAATGGCGAGATGTCACCAATTGGGTCATGTATGGTGGATCCTTCCTAGGAACACAGAAACAACTACCTGATCAGAAGACCATCCCGAAAATTGCCGAAAAGCTCAAACAGTATAACATCCAGGCTCTTCTCATTGTGGGAGGCTTCGAAGCATTCCACTCAGTTCACATACTCTCCGAGTGTCGAGATAAATTCCCATCTCTGTGTATCCCAATGTGTGTGATTCCATGTACCATCAGCAACAACGTTCCAGGTTTCGTAGTCGTTACTTCAATAAAACGTATTCTCTTCAGGAACTTCTTTATCCCTTGGATCTGATACAGCTGTAAACGAAATTTGTGCCCTAATCGATAAAATCAAACAATCGGCCACTGGAACCAAACGACGGTTAGAGTGTCGGATGTATAGCGTTAACAGGATATTCATTCAGAGTTTTTATTATTGAAACTATGGGAGGATATTGTGGTTATCTGGCAACTCTTTCTGCCCTTGCTTCTGGAGCTGACAATGCCTATATCTTCGAAGAAAAGTTTACTGTTTCGGATATCATTGATGACGTTCAAGTCATTGCCAAAAAAATGGAAAAAGGAGTTCAACGCTATCTTATCGTTCGTAACGAATGTGCTAACAAGAACTTTACGACTGATTTTGTTCAACAACTCTTCAAGGAAGAAGGAAAAGGAGCCGTTAGTTATATTCTCCATCGATTTTATTGATTTTCGAGTTCTAGTTCTCCACAAGAATCAATGTTCTCGGACATGCACAACAAGGTGGTAGCCCAACTCCATTCGATCGTAATATGGGAACAAAAATGGCTGCTAGAGCATTGGAATACCTCCTTACTCAAGTAAAGGTTGGTTTACCAAGCAGGAACTTGAAAATATACATTTGTTGAAGGACTCAATGGTTGACGGTGTTGTTTGTGCAAAAAGCAGTGATACTGCAACGTTGTTGGGGTTGACAGCTCGTAGTGTTGTAAGTTGCACAAATAAAGAGTCTTGAAAATCTTCAAATTTTTCAGGCGTTTACTCCTGTTGAAATTTTAGCTAGAGACACCGATTTCGAACATCGCCTTCCGAAAGAACAATGGTGGCTTAAGCTTCGTCCGTTACTCAGAATTTTGGCAAAACATTCATCTACTTATCACGCGGAAGCTGAGGAGAACAGCGATATTGATGATGAAAAAGAATGAAAAGTCATGAAAAGAGACAAAATAAAAATTATTTTCCATATGTTTCGGTCCATTAGGGACGAGTACTAGCTAGTCCAACTGTTTCATAGTTTTCTTCTTTTTTTTTTGTATTTTCACGTAGAGAAATAAAAAATTCAAATTTATTATTCCAAAAATATGTCAAATGCACAAATTAAAAAAGATTGTTTCGATATGGTAACACATTTTTCGGCGGGAGATCCATGGCGAAGGGCAAATTCATAGGCTCGTATTGCTCTTTTGTATTTGGTTGACATGGACTTTTGCCATCGCAAATAATTCCTGCAAATTCATATTTTTTTAATTATTAAGGATGTTATGATTGTATAGTAAACCAATATTCTCCAGCATCATTTCATTTTGTTGACCAGTTCGTTTGCCGAATCGTACCAATGAATTGCGCATCGCTTTTCTCTCACGAATTCTGAAAGTCAGTTCAAAATGACATATTGATGGGTTTTTCAAAATGTGTATAGATGATGATGATATATACTATATATACTATTTATATAGATATATATAGCTAATCATGTATATATATATAACTGTTCTGATTACCTCATGCTAGCATTCCCTAGCGCCAATACGAAAATGAGGAAAATGGCTAATGTTTTCTGAGACATAAGCACCATGGACTGTAAGATTGCGTATGAGACGATGAAAGAAAAATGAAAATTTGAATTTGAAATTTGAAAAAAAAAAGTGAAATAGTCGTAAAGTGTGTAAATGTGAATTTGTAGAGAGAAAGACGAAACGTTTTAATAATCAAAGACTGAATGAGATTCTAGTGATTTGAGGGCTTATATGCATGTCGTTCCGGATGAATGAGCATAAGTAACAAATGCAAAGCATAATTTTGTGGTAATTAGGAATGTAACGTTCAGTTGTCATTAGGAGACGAAATGGAAATGACAAAATGTCAGAAGCAGTTGTTGTTTTTCTACATTTTCTCCTCTCTCTCTTTTTTTTTTATTTAGATAAATTGAATAATTCTAAAAAAGAAGATATATATTTCAGTTCTTTTTTTTTATTGTTTAAGGCCAAAGTCGCTGAAAAAAAATTTTTTTTTTATTGTCCAGGGGCACTGAGGGCTGAGAAGATGAATAAGGTGAAGATCAAAGCAAGCCAACGAAACAATTTATTCATAAAGTAGGCTTAATAACGTATGAGACAATTGCATACTTCAGCAACAGGTAGACAATTGTATTATATAGCTGCTATTAAGCTATTCATATATGTCGTTTAGCTTCAAATGTGTCCATGGAAAGGGAGTAAAGATGAGCTTCTTTTTTCAATACTTTAATGGAAAATATATTTTACGATGTGCCATTGACAATTCGCTGTTGAACATCAATTTTCAAATATATGACCACATTGACATACTCACAACAGATGAACATGAAGAGCCAAAGTTCATGGATTGGCATTTGTATGCATTTTGATTTTCCAATAGTCCATTCTGTCTTCAAGAACCAGCTCATTTAAAGTTTAAAATTTTTCGTTTTTTGCTCTTCTTCTCAGTTTTCTAGATCTTTCTTGTTCCTCTTTCCTTTTTCCCTCACTGTTACTCATTAAGCCAATGAATCGCTGTATTTGCGCAGACCGTTTCATTGTTTGTTCACAATAAACTCTCCACTCAACGTTTGAGAAGACGCTCAATGTTTATCTATATGTGTGGTTATCAATCAGTCATGAGCGAAATAACACAAAAATCTCATAGAACGTTATACCTTGAAGACATCTGAGTGTTCTTCCCATATAATTCAATTATGCACATGTACATATGTGTGTTTCACAAACATGTTTGTTTTTTGTTTTGCTTACATTCTCACTATCTATCTAACTATCTTATAGTCTTTGAATGACCATATGGTAATGAATTATGATCAATGTACATACATCACTTACATAACTATAAACTACGTAACGGCAATAACTCATTAACTATATTGTATTTATAATAAAAGAATTATTATCTTTATGTTCTGTATTCAATTGATGGCATGTTTCATCTTGTGAAATTACTTTTTCAACTAAAAATTAAAATCCAACACTTGGTTATTCGATCTATAACTTGACTAGAAATCGGCAGTTCATTTCATTTCACCTCTTCGCGTCATCTGTTTTCTAGTTCAATCGATTGGGTCAATAGTTTATTACATCTTTTATTGCTGGCCAAACCTCGAAAAATGTTGATAACTTTCCTTGCACCCCTACCACCCTCATACATCTCGGAGAAACGGAACAGAAATAGATTTTGACTGTCTGTCTCAAATATGACAGTGAAACTAATCGATAATCGGATCTTTAGTTTTGTTATATCTAACACATCTAATTGTCATCTGTTTCTATCATTTGTTTCATTTCATGTCACGTGCAAACGAAATCTTTTTCTCTTCTTTTTTTCTTTCTGTTCAGTTTTTTTCATACATCTTATTGAAATGTTGAAATTCAATTAAAACAAACTTGATGATTTACGTTTTCGTTTAGCGATCTGTAGAGATGCTGTTTGAGGCTAATTTCTTGAATACGTTAAACAAGAACATTTCTAGTTCGTTTTACTTTGTACCATCTATCCTCGCCATCTTCTTGTTCTTCATTTTGCTTTCTCTCATTCTCTTCACCTTCCTATATGTATAGTTCTACAGGTTTCACTATAATCTAATCTCTGTTAATGAAAATTACTTGTTATTCCATGTTGATTAGTTAGCCAAGTACTTATGACAGGTTTTGTGTTACGTTCTCGTTTTTTTCTGAATCTGTTTGTAGTTGAGCGAGAAAAAGGAGAAAAAGAAGAAGAATTTCGAACTTTATCAAGGTCTTTTGGACCAATTTCAAAAAAAAAAAAAGAAAGTACAAATGCATCTTGAAATGCATAGATTTCTCTCATATAGCTTTTCAATTTGCTTCATATCCATTATTTTTTTTTGTGAAAAGCAAGCAACAGCAACTCGCTTGTTACCATATGTTCAACGATTCAGACAAGCAAAAAAAAAAGAGTCAAAACTCAACACCTTTCGACGTCCTTCATTTATTAATTTCGCTTTTTTTCGGCTTTTCTTGTTTCATTTTCGTTGAAGAAGATTATGTGAGATGAATGGCAGTTTTGATTTATAGTTCTCGTTATTGAGTTGAGCCGAGTAACTTTCACACTTCTATCGTTTGAAAGCGATTCTCTATTCATTTGGTCTATTCTCATTTTCAATCGCATTGAACGAAGGAATGAAAGAAAGCAAAAAAAAACCGAGGCGAGCTCATATCTTTGCATTCAATCTCTGCCTACACACATTCTCTAATGGTTTTTCTATATTATAAATATAATTTAATACGTTCTATAATCTTTCTTCATTCCGGATGTCACTTTGAATGTATAGGATAGGGTAGATGTAATCTGATTTTACAGTGCGTTGGCGTTAACATTGATACAAAACCATAAGATATTTCATAAACTAACAATAACATTTCGTAAAACCAATCTTGATTTCATTTCTAGTGTATCAAATGAGCGAAACAGAAATGTGATTGAAGGAAAAGAAATATAAAGTCATTCAGAACTTTTTTTTTCTTCTTTCTTTTCTGCGCAACATACCATCACCCACATCATTTTTTTTTAGTTCTTGTCGTCATCATCATGTTCTTGTTCATTATAACTCACCGATATTTATAAATCTATATATAATATAATAATATAGTATACATAGATATATATATAGTTAGTGGGACTATTTCTGAAGATGATGAAAGAGTGTAGAGAGACTAAGAGTGGGCTAGTTTTAGTCATTGAATTTGTTTTGAAAGTTTCATATATTCTTGAATATGTATGTCCTTGACATCACTTTTCTAGAAGCGTCTCGGAAAAATTCTTTACTCTCCTTATGTGGGCTGTTTATTAAGTATACTATTTCTGATGGTCAGCGTAGATTTCTTTTCAGTAAAATAACAATTTCCTTTCAACATTCGCAATCAGATTTCAGAGATACGACCTTATTCGCTCATTCCATCCCTATGTATGATAGATCGTTTGAAGGCCAAGGATATCTCTTTTTGACTGCATGACAATGTTTCTCTTGATATATATTTTCATCGACCTCATTTACAACTAAAAGAGATAATCTATAAGGATTCTGATAGCTTATCTCACATGAGATGGAGAAAGAGAGAACGTAAGAGAGTATATGAACACTACGATTCTTATTACTTTCCTTTTTTTTTGTGACTTTATTCCATATCATTTGATGATTTCCCTTTTTCATTCTGTAACCCCTTGTGATTTCTGTATGTTCATATTCATCTCTCTCTCACCATCTCATACCTGGAATATCAATCTCTATCTCTCTACCTCCTTTCTTAACTCTCTTTCTCGTCTTCTCAAAAATGGTGTTAGTTGCAAAATAATCGCGCCATACACAGATCTTCGATTTAAAGTTCACTCATCGGTGATAACATTGGGGGGGGATAGTGGGGTCGCTTGTGTGTTACTTGTGTGTGTGTGTGTGTAAAAACTTTTTTTTAATATATTTTTATTTTGTAAATGACAATATATATATATATATATATAGAGAGAGAGGGTAAGAAACTGTTAAAAATGTAAAAACCTGTTTAATCAATTATTTAAAGAGTACATGTGTGTTTTGATGATAAACGATATATTTGTTTTAATGGTGATGAAGATGAAAACTGAAGAAGTTGATGTTGAAGTTTGGCTAACTTGAATGTACTTATGACTCATTGATCTCTATCACAATTCAAGTTCATCATCATATCATTAATATAGGAATTGTTTGTGAATTGTAATCAACAACATGTGATAGTTTGATCTCGTAGTAGCTGGTATTACAAGATGTGTTATCTGTGATGTGTTGTTGACAAAAATCATTCCATATTAAGCTTATCTTGGTGTGTTAGAGATCTTGCGATTTTATAAGACATTAAAATATTTTCAATTGATTACTTTTCTATCGTTTTTTCCTCAAATAACACACAAATAATAGAAACTGCCTAGCATCACCTGATATGTGCTGATTGATGAAGTGATAAAGCAATCATTCCTTAGCAATGCATTTAAGCCGTAAAATCTGATAAGAATACTTTCTTTTCAGGACTTCAGCTTTAACCTCTGGTTCAGTCGTATCATATAAAAACTATGTGCAATCTCTCTTTCTATATATAATATGGGTTCATCGTTATATATCCATATATATATATATATATATATAATTTGTATAGTTTACATATAATAATGATTGAGCTAATCGGTTGTCTTCTCTTCTCATTCACATACTCACAAGTAGCAACTCATTTATTGTTATGACCATATTAGAGTTATTCAAATATTTATGTAATTAACTATTGAATACCTTGTGCTTTAATTGATTGCAATAGTTCCAAACAATTTCGGAGAGGGCGTTGGGTTCATCTGATATAACTTCAAATAGATAAAAATCAGATTTGACCTTGAACTGCTACCCATTCCCATTCCATACCTTTCCTTTCAATATAGCAATCCGTATTTTTTCATTTCTTCTCATTATGTACTTTTCTTTTGCTTTTTCGTTCTTTTTTTTCTTCCTTTTTTATATTTAATACTTGTAATCTTGTAAAGAAAAAAAATGGTCCAGATAGTCTTTTCTATCTGCTTCTTCTTATCATTTTTATTGATAATAACATAAAAATCTATCATTTACTATATTATATATGTTTCAGATTTACCTAGAGGTTAATAAAAAGTGGGTTAGCGTAAGCCTAATATCTCTATATTAAAAATGTCTGGAAATACCATCAGTACGGGTGGGTCTGTTGGGGCCGGCAGAGATATACGTATTATTCATATGTCTCAGAGATATCACCAAGGTTCTCGAAAGGTATAATATATAAATATATAAATAGATATATATATAATATTATAGAACATGTTGGATCAAGGTGATAAAACTTGGCCGACAGTCGAAAAATTTGTAGAAAGTCAGGTCAGGGATTTATCTAAACGTAGAGTTATAAAAAAGGTTTGTTAACATAGATTATGTGAATGAATGATTACTATTTACAGATACTTGTCTCAACTAATGGTATTGCTGCTGTCAAATGCATCTGGTCAATGCGCTCGTTTTTGATGCAACACTTCCGACAGGATCATATAATAAAATTTATTTGTTTGACCACAGAACAAGAAATAGCTTCTAATGCCGAATATCTGAAAATGGCTGATCATATAGTCATAGCTCCAGCTGGAGATAATAAGAATAACTATGCTAATGTAGATGAAATCGTATCACATGCTGTTTCTGAGAAAGTGAGTTTATTTAATTATATATATATTATATACTGTATATATTAGGTTGATGCTGTATGGGCCGGATGGGGGCATGCATCTGAAAATCCTGAATTGCCTAGACGTTTAGCTGAAAATGACATTTGTTTCATTGGACCTCCATCAAGTGCCATGTTCTCTCTTGGAGATAAGATTGCCAGTACCATCATTGCACAGGTATTATCAACGGTTTTTGACAGTCTCAAAGCAAACATGTTAAGACTCTTGATATTCCAACTATCGAATGGTCTGGAAATGGACTGAAGCTTGATTTGAACGAAATCGAAGGCGAAGTATCCGTAGGACAACAACTTTTCAACTTGGCCACCGTTTCCGACCTTAACGAGGGTTTACGTTCTCTCGAAATCAACAAAATTGGTTATCCTTTGATGGTATCAGTTGCTGAACAAGACAAAACTTACAATGTTTAATTACAGATCAAAGCCTCCGAAGGTGGGGGAGGAAAAGGTATCCGTAAATGTAAAAATGAGGCTGATTTCCGAGAGAACTTCATTCAAGTACAAGCTGAAGTTCCCGGCTCTCCCATTTTCCTCATGAAATGTGTTGAGAACGCTCGTCATATTGAAGTTCAGCTGATTGCTGATAGGTATGCTTGCTGTTATCGATAACCACTGTCATAAGACCACTTGTTCGTAGATATGGATGCGTTATTCCCGTATACACCAGAGATTGCTCTATTCAAAGAAGATGTCAAAAGATTATTGAAGAAGCTCCAGCCAGCATTGCTCCACAAGAAATTCTCAGAAAAATGCAAGAGGTAAACAATAATTCTTTTTGATTATATAATCATTCGATAGGATGCTGTCAAAATTGCCAAGTTAGTTGGGTATGAGTCTGCTGGAACAGTCGAATATATGTACTTGCCAGAAGAAGAGAAATACTTCTTCCTCGAATTAAATCCCAGACTTCAGGTATGAGTTCAACAGATTACTGGTTGTAACCAATTATTGCAGGTAGAGCATCCTTGCACTGAAATGATTGCTAGCATTAACATCCCCGCCATCCAAATTCAAATTGCTATGGGATTGCCTTTGAACCGCATAGCCGATATCAGACTTTTCTATGGTTTCAAAGGTATTAATCATTTTCTTGACCTGTCTATCGATTGATATGTTACAGATGAACAATTGTATGAAGATACACCATTACCCGATGACTTAGTAAGAACCGTAGTTGATAAGCATTGTATTGCTGCCAGAATTACTTCTGAGGTAGAAAGAGTCGAAAAAAACCAAAATAAGAAGTTTACTTTCAGGATCCAAAAGATTTCTTCCGTCCATCTACTGGATCTGTTGAAACTCTCAACTTCCGTTCCGCTCGCGATGTTTGGGGATACTTCTCTATTTCCAGCTCAGGAAAAGTGCATGAGTACGCTGATTCTCAGTTCGGTCATTTGTTTGCTGTTGGAAGAACTCGGTGAGAGATTCAGTTCTGTTAAATAACGAATTGTGATGCTCTACAGACATGAAGCTGTCTCAAAAATGCTCGTAGCTTTGAAAGAACTGGAAGTTCGCGCCACCTTCGCCATGCAAGTAGCTTATCTTGTCGATTTGCTCAAGGAACCAGACTTCACTAATAATAAATTCAACACTCAATGGTTAGACAACAGAATTGCTAGTAATATCACCATGGTATGTGGTAATAAGTGAGTACGTGATCATTTTGTGATATTATAGAAAGAAACTTTGCCCACATCTGAAATAATCGCTATCAGCAGTGCTGTTATTGGTCATGCTAAGATTACATCAACTTTCAATAATTTCAAAAACGCTGTTGAGCGTGGACAAGTACTTCCCACCAAAGATCTTACTGAAACCATTCTATTCGATCTCGTGAAAGATATGAATATCTATCAAGTTTCTGTCAGTAGATGTGGACCAATCAATTACTTCATTTCTTTGAACGGTGGAAAGACTGAGGTATCACATGGAATATAACAAAACAAACAGTTTATCTGCATCTAGGTTAATATTCATCTTCTCGGTGATGGCAGAACTATCGTTCAGCATAATAAAACTAGTTATATGTGTAATTTTGAGGAAACATCCGATAAGTATAAGGTTTGTCAATCAATATATGTAGTTTGATCAGTTTTTTTTTCAGGTTTACATCGGTTTATCATTGATTGTCTTTGAAAAAGACAACGATCCAAGTATCTTGAAGTCTCCATACACTGGAAAGTTCTTGGGATACAAAAAAGCCAATGGAGATTACCTCTCTCTTGGAACTCAATATGCTCAAGTTGAATCTATGAAGCTCGTTTTCAACGTTGAAGTGAAGAAAGCTCCGGGAAGACTCGAATATGTTGCCAAGGAAGGAGATCTCTTATACCCTGGATCAATTATTGCTCGCTTGACTGATCAAAAAGATTCTGAGAAGTATAAGCCTAAGCCATTTTTGGAGAAGTTTCCTGATTGGGAATCTCCTTCTGATATCGATGATAACATTTCCGAATGCAAACAATATACTCAGTGTTACGACACTTGTAATAATGTTCTTAACGGATCCGTTCCTCCATCAGATATTTATAATCCTAAATCACTTGTTGAGCAACTTTTCACTCTATTGGAAAGTAAAACTCTTCCAACAGCTCAAGTGAAGGTACCGAAAATGACTTATGTAAAACCTCATGATACTTTCTTTAAGGCTGCCATGTCCAAAATCTTAAACAGGCTTCCACGCCATATTGCTAAAGAAATTGAATCTCTTGCTGACGGGCCAAGCAACAAGAAATTCGGAGACATCAAGAAGGTCTTGGAAACATACTTCAGCAAACTCTCACCATTAGAGTGGGAGACAGCTAAGCTTGTTTGTGCCAACCTCTATGAAACTTGCGAGAGGTATAGGCGTTAAAGTTTCATTTGTATTTATATTTTTTTTCAGATATGAAAGCGGCGTTCTCCATAACATGGCTTACGTTCTGAATGAGTTGCTTGAGAACTACAAGGAATGTGAACGATTCTTCGAAGGTAGACAATATGATGATGCTGTAGCTCTTCTCAATGAACAAGTGAGATTTATGAGACAAAAACTTATTTTGTAATCAAATTTTCAGTTTGGAAATCAAAAAGACAAAGTTGTTCAAATGATCTATGCCCACACTCAACTCAGACGTCGTAACGAGCTCGTCTTGACCATTCTCAAGCACGTTGAGAACCGTGGAATGCATTTGGTCACTTTCTTGACTGAGAGACTCCGAGACATCGGAAACATGTTCCATTTGGAAAATGTCTCTGAATATGCTAGACATCTCTTACTTAAAAACAACCGGACTAAGTATCGCAAATTCCTGAACAAAGTCATCTGGGATATCAACCATGTACCCATCAAGGCTAGAGAAAATGAAGAAGTTTTGGTGGTTGAGAAAGCAGTTGAAGTATTGCGTGAGAAATTCTTGGAACTTCAAAAGTTGGGTATCTCACCTAAAGAAGTATTAGAGAAGAGTCCTTGGATGCACAAAGTTCTTCACGAGTTCTTCTTTGACAACGAACTTGCTGATTATGTCATCAGAACATACATTCAACGCTACACATCTGTCACAACTATCCAAAGAGCTGAACTTGTCGATTTCGGTAAAATCTTCGAATTCCATGGCAAAAACTCGGCAGGATCCGATCAACACTATGCCATACTGACTTTGAATGTTACTAGCGACAACTTTGAAAATGTCTTATCTCAACAGAAATTGGTGAGTCGAATACCCTTCTCCATCATTAAAAAGTTACTATTTCCAGATATCTTCCTTGAAATACCGCTTTGCCAATGAACAAGTCCGTTTGGCTATTTTCGCAAACGTTGCTAGAAATGTCCAACAGAACGTAGGAACTGATGAGAGTAGAGAAGCAAAGTTGGAGGTAAAAACTGCCTAATTTCATAATTTACTTACGTATACATTTTTAGGAGCTTCCTTTCTACAATCAAGTAGATGATAGCATTATTGCAATTGCTGAAAATTCAGCTAAGAATATTCAGAGCCAACTTCCCAATATAACTGCTCATGTGATTGCTTGCTGTAGGTCCAAGCCAGTAATGCAGGTATATTTCACATAAACTGTCGAAAGTTGACAATCCTTTTTCCAGATTGACGTAATTGATGCTGAAAGATTAGAATTATGGAGATTGCCCAAGTCTGCCAAGACCGAATCTGATAGAATGTCTAACTTACGGGTTTACAAGTATGACGATGAGTCTGAGAAGAGATTCTCTAAGCTTTTCGTTCGTGAAATTGTAGAAGTTCCAATCCGATTGGAGGAATGGTGAGCTATATGGGATATAGTGCAAAATGAAACAAATTATTTCAGTGAGAATGATGTGACTGATGTCTTAGTTGATTATATCGATAATGCTTGTGGTGCAATCAATGTTGCCATGCGAAAGTTTAATAAGTAAGATCAATAATTAACAAATATATTGTTAACATATGACATTTCAGATTATTGTTTGTTTCCAATCACATCTTCTTGTATGTGGCTTTCCCTAAACTGCCAGAGACATACACTGTGGACTATGAATTGAGTCTCGAAGAAGCATATATCAATGCTGTTAGATCTCAAAAGGACATTTTGTTCAAGCATCGTGTAACAGAAGTTGAAATTATCACACCACAACTCAGGAATGGAGGACACGTTAAACATAGAGTCAAATTCCTGGATGAAACCGGTGTTACTCCCGAATTCGGTATTTACCACGAGAAGCAGGTAAAATATCTAAATACAACGCGAAATTCAGTATTACCCATTACAGCTCAAAATTGAACCACAAAGACTTTCTCATAAGCTTTACAATGCTAATTTAAGCTCATATGAGAGCATCAAGAGAATCGAAAAGAAACGTGTTTCTACTCGTGCTAATGGTACAACTTACGTGTATGATTACCCAACACTTTTTGGAAGAGCTTGTTTGGAACAATGGAAAAATCTCAAGATTTCTGCAGAGCGAAGTCAAGATGTTAATGACCGCCGAGTTTTCAACGATCAATACAGCAAGCTGTCAGAGAAACAAAAGATCGCCTTCTCTAACAGCGATTATCGCAAATTTTTCGATGAAGAAGAGCTTATTGTGAAAGATGGAGAGCTCCGCCACATAGTGGACAAGGAAGAACTCAAAGTCCGAGCTGATAACTGTAATAATGAATCTGGAATGGTCGCTTGGCTTTTAACGTAAGCAATTTAAAAAAAAATCATTAACTCCTGTTGATCATTTCAGATTGTACACACCAGAACAGCCAAAAGGATATAAGGTTGTTGCTATTGCTAATGATATCACATTCCAATCTGGTTCTTTCGCTATTCCTGAAGATGAAGTCTATAGCTTAGCTAGTCAGTACAGTAGAAAACATAAATTGCCTCGTCTCAACGTATCTTGTAACTCCGGTGCTCGTATCGGATTAGCTGAGGACATTTCCAAGACATTCCGTGTCAAATTCAAGGATCCTTCCAATCCTGCAGAAGGATTTGACTACCTTTACGTCGAGGATTCTGAAGAACACCCGTTGAAGGATCAAATTGTTCACGAAAAAATGCCAAATGGTCTTCTCCGTATCAAGAGTGTGGTTGGAAGAAGCACCGAGCATATTGGAGTCGAAAATCTTCAAGGATCTGGTTTGATTGCTGGAGAAACATCGAAGTCATATGAAGAAGTTCCTACATACTGCTTTGTAACTGGACGTTCTGTAGGAATCGGAGCCTACACAGCTCGTCTTGCTCATAGAATCGTCCAATCACGCACATCTCATATCATTCTCACTGGAGCCCCAGCTTTAAACACTCTTTTGGGTAAAGAGGTGTACACGTCCAACAACCAATTAGGAGGAGTGCAAATTATGCACAAGAATGGTGTTACCCATGCAGTTGTCAACGATGACTTCGAAGGAATCTGTAAGCTTGTTAAATGGATGAGCTATCTGCCTGTGAAGACTGAGCCTTTCCCATTCTATCGCAGCTTTGGAATCGACAGTGATTACCGTGATGTCATTTTCGACGCTGATTCCAATAAGAACTTCGATATCCGTCATTTGATCGATTCTGGAGACTCAACCGCTTTCAAGGGAATTTGCGACTCTGGTTCTTTCGATGAAATCATGGACGAGTGGGCTAAAACAATTATCGGTGAGATTAAAATTTTCCTGAAGCTTATCGAATTTTCATTTTCTAGCTGGAAGAGCTCGTATCGGAGGTGTTCCAATTGGAGTCGTCTCTTCTGAACTCAGAAACGTGAAGAATGTCATTCCCGCTGATCCAGCTTGCCCGAACAGTCAAGAAATAGAATTCCATCAAGCTGGTCAAGTATGGTATCCTGACTCAGCCTTCAAGACTGCTGAAGTCATTGGAGACTTCAACCGTGAAAACCTCCCATTGCTCTTCATTGCCTCATTACGTGGATTCTCCGGTGGACAGAAAGGTGAGAATATAAGTGAAGGAACAACAAATTATTCTTTGTTCAGACATGTTTGACATGGTTCTGAAGTTCGGAGCTCAAATTGTCGATGCACTCCGCCAATATAAACAACCAGTCATAGTTTACATTCCATGTAATGGAGAGCTCCGTGGAGGTGCTTGGGCAGTATTAGACAGCCAGATCAACCCTGGGTTCATCCATATGGTTGCTGACAAGAAGAGTCGTGGAGGAATTTTGGAGCCAAATGCTATCGTTGGTATCAAGTTCCGCAAAGAAAAGTTGTTCGCTCTGCAAAAGAGAAACGATGAAATCATGATGCAGCTCGATTCAGAACTTGGTGAAGAAATCAGAGTAAGCTGCCTTGCAAAACCTGATTGGTAACCTTGCTTCTTTTTTCAGAAGAATGGTATTGAATCCGCAGAGGCTGTCAGATTAGATGGCTTGTTGAAGAAACGTGCTCATGATCTTAGCAAAATATATAGAAACATCTCTGTGGAATTCGCTGATTTACACGATCGTTGCGAGAGAATGCACATCAAAAACGCCGTACAGCATGTGACGGAATTGAAGAATGCTCGTAACATGTTTATCAATCTCTTTAAACTTGAAATGGCCAAGACAAGACTTGTTGAAAGGTAAGCAAAAACTGAAATTCGTTCGGTTAGATAATAAGTACGTTTTCAGATACATTGAAGTTTCGCCCGAAGTTACAAGAAATGATGCTTACACATGGCTTAGTAATGAATTAGAACAATATCAATCAGGAAGCACTACATTAACACTCAAGCAGCAATTAGAAGTTGTTGAGAAGTATATCACTGATTCTAGCTTCTGCCACGAAATAGACACAATTCGCGAATTATCTATTGAAAGGTAAAAAGATTCGTTTATCATTTGCCTAGCCTAAGACTATATGTTTTCAGAATGATTGCCCAGTTACCTTCAGAAAGCAGAGACAGATTATTACGTCGGTTCTCAAAATAACCAAATTTCACGTTTAATGCATGCATTTCATTTTAAGTTTTGAACATAGTTTTCGTTTTCAGTTATTTTTTTTTGTTTCCCGAGAACTGAAACATTTCTGAGATTTATTTAATATCTATTGTTTTCTTTTCTTTATCATTATTCCATTTGTGATATTTTTTTCTGTGATGTCGTAGAGAATGTTTATGAAAAAAAAATAAATTTGATTCTTGAGATTGTTCTGTGGAGTTCCTAGGACGAGGTCGAAGCTTATGAGAAAAAAATCTGTCAAAGTTGGGCGATGTGGAAGAAGAACGCTAATTGCGGTTAAATATGCAAATTACAGAGTAATTGCAGCTGTTCTACTTTCTGTAGCCGTCCATTACAATGCATAATTCACAATCCCCTTCAACTATAATCGTCTTTGCATCAATAGGTCTTGGGATGACACAAAAATTGGGGCAACTGAGAATTGTCAATGTCATCTACGATAAGAAGAGCGGTGCGTTAAAACCCGGCATCGGATGAGAGGTCACGACACCAAAAGATTTGACCTTGCATATTTAGTTTACTGAAACTATTTGAATAGATCAAGGTCAATCTAAAGAGTAGGGGGGTCATCTGCCTTGAACTGTCAAATATCTAATGAACAGGGGTCAGGATGCAGGATTGAGATTGCTCGAGATTGTCATAAAATCACGTTCACATAATAAACCTTAACGTACTAACTCGTTTGCACTTTTCATATTTATTGTCATACATAGGAAAGACAACAGACAAAGACATTGTTAATATAAAAACCTTTACTTTAAATTTCCCAGTAAATAACAATAGGATACACGTAGCTATGTAGCATTTTATTATAAAATAAGTTTCAGACAAGTGTATAGCCAACAACATAAAGAAAAACAATTCAATAAATTAGCTTTTTATAATTCAGTGTGACCCTCTCCTTCTTCAGAAGCCTTATCATCATCAGATGGTCCAGCTCCGTCCTTTCCGTTGGTCTCGAGGAATTTGGAGAATCCTTCTAATGTTCTATCTCCGGTGTAGTCGATGACTTTGTTGGATCCAGCTGGGAAGAACTTGATGGTTGGGAAGGATTGAATCTTGACATCTTCGATCTAGAAAGAAAAACTTTAAAAATATCATTTTTTTTCAAATTTTACCTCGTTGGCAGTGGAGTCCATCTTGGCGATAACAATGTTTTCGTGGTCAGCGTACTTCTCTCCGAGCTTGTCCCAGGTTGGAACCAATTGCTTGCAGTGTCCGCACCATGGAGCGTAGAACTCGACGAGGACGTTCTTGGATTGATCTCTGGCAACAGAGTCGAAGTTCTTTCCAACGAGAGTCTTTACTGGGCTCTTGTCCCAATCCTCTGGGATATCTTCAGACATCAAGTGTGGCTTAAGTTGTCCATCGAGGTATGATTGAGTGAATTTGACGATGTTTTCGGTGGTGATTTCGGCGAAGTCTGGCTTGAATTTGGACATATCCTCCTCAAGTGAGATCAAACGGATGGCTGGGAGATCGTCCTTTCTTAATCCGAAGAATTCCATGATTCTAGCGTTGTCTTCAACATCGGTGTTGATGTAGACGAAGAGAACACGTCCCTTGAACTCCTTGGCGGCGTTCTTGAATTCAGTATCGAGCTTCTCGAACTCGGCGGATTCCTTGGAGATGAAGAGAAGGTTGTGGTTCTTGATTTCTCCTCCGAAGATAACGGAAGCGGTTTCTTGGGTGAATTCAGAGACGAGTGGGAGACGGTTGGCTTGGATCCAGGTCTTCAAGGCTTCAGCGGAAACAGTCTCGTCGAAAACGGCACGGCCATCATCGAATTTCTTCAAGAGAACGATTCCGTCGGCCTTAACTTGGAGCTCATCTCTGACGGCAGATTCGGAGGAGATTCCGAATGGAATGTCATCGAAACTAGCAGCAACTTCAAGGAACAACTTGGCATCAGCAGATTCCAAATCCTGCAAAGATAATGGTTAACCTGCGTCATTTGTTATCATTGTTTACCTTGAAATAACCGATGATAACGACATCAGCTGACTCTTGTAATTCCTTGACGCTGTTTTCGGTGGTGAGGGTCTTGGCAACTGGTCCAGTCTTCTTCTTCAACCATCCGATGATAGAAGCAGAGTCACGTCCTCCAGTGTATTCAGAAGCCTTTCCGTTGCGGAAGAGCTTGAGGGTTGGGTATCCGCGAATCTGAAGATTCGAAATGAGAAATGGCCTAAAAACTACAAAAATGTACCTCAAACTTGCTGGCAACGTCTCCGTGGATGGTGGCGTCCAACTTGGCCAACTTGATATCGGATCCTTCTTCCTTGAGTTGAGTAGCAGCCTTGGCGTATTCAGGGGCAAGAGCCTGTCAACAAAATCATGAAAATAACATCAAAACAACAAATGATACCTTGCAGTGTCCGCACCATGGAGCGTAGAACTCGGCTAAAACAAATTCATTTCCATTGATGACTTCATCGAAGTTATCCTAAAGCAACGTGTCATAAGGACTCATATAATAATGATGACGTAGCATTAAGTTGCAACAGTTATAACAATTGAACATCAATGCAAACATTATAAAACACTAACCTTAGTTAAGACAATAACATTTTCCTCTTCTTCAATTGTGGCAGCGAAAGCTCCAACAGCCAGAAGAATAATACAAGCGATCCTCATCTCGGTTCGGCGAAGAATGATGGACTAATGGTTGTACAGATCGATCTGAATCTATCTGCTCATTATTGGTAGTTGGAAGACACGCCTACGCGCGCGATTGGTTTTGCAGTTCGACGCAGGCGCATCCGCAACGCGAATAATGGCGCGCGTGATGACCTTTCCGACACAGGGTGAGTTATGACTTTGACCTCATCTTGTGTAAACAATCTTTCTTGGAATAAGTTGTAGTGTAAACACACTTGATCAATACAATATTAACAAAGCAGTTCTGAAAGTTATACAAGTATCGAGTGCTCTATCAATGGAGCACACTTTTGTATGACAGTATTCACATATATTTCTATTCCAATTTTCAACTTCCTCACCTAATTTTTCGTTATCAGTTGATCAATTACGGATCTTTGAGAGAACCCAATACCTCCCATTATTAAACGAAATGTATTTATCTTAATCAGAAGATGAAAGAAACCTTCAGTTTTTCTCACATCTCGCAATTTCCAAGGACGATCATCTAGGTCAAGAACGCAAAATGAATTTGTCCTGATTTCTTAGCTAAAATTTGGAATTACCGCACTAAAAAGAATAGAAAAATGACATTTTTTTGTTGAAAAAGTTCTCAACAAAATAGGTCATAAGAACTATAATCACAAAAAAAGATACTATTATAAAGTATTCAACTCTTTTGTTGAAGCCTTTCTTGTTTAATTTGAATCTTCCAACATAGAGGAAGTTTTTATTATATGGGACACTTATAGCTAAGTTGTCTAGGATGACAATTCAAATACCTTAGTTATTGACATATTCGCATGTGAGCCATTGGTTTCATCTTCTTTCACGTTATCCGCCAATCAGCCAGCTTTCAAAGCTGTTGTACTAACTGTAAGTCAAACAAAGCAGTAAGATGAAGCTGTGTATATAAAACTATTGCTTACATCAAGCAGCTGGTGGACAATCACAGACTTTTGTAATTCAATATTGATCAATTATTAGACTAATGTGTAGATATGGCTGAATAATACGAAATATTTTAAGAGAAAAGTAACATCTATGGCAGAGCTAATGGACGTTATGATAGAGAAACTACTAGAATAATGAGAGTGGTTAAATGAATATTCATAAGGTTTCTATTATATATACCTAGTATCACATTCGTTGCTGTCTAGTCATCATTCATAATATGATAGGAATAGTATAGATGCAACATTGGAAGAGTATGTAGGATACTCTTAGCTGTTTCGTCTTTATATGAATATTTCAGAAATGAATAGAATCTTTTGTCAAAGAATGGAATATGAGCTTATAGATACATGCCCGAGTATGGGCATATAGAAATGTGTATGATCGTTAAGCATATCTTTTCAGCTTTTAAACCGAACAATTAGCTTCTCACGCTACTTTTATGAAAATAGAGCGTTCAAGCATGAGAAAGCATAAAGAAAAAAAGAGAAAATGAGCAAAATATTGCTATGATTGGTAGAGTGTCAGCAACATAATCTTTAGCGAGATACTGCAAGTAAAATAGATAGCTTGAAGTAAAATGAGACAACGAAACTGCTGACCGAACGTTTCGTTTTGTTAATAATGGATGTGAATCAATGGAAAGAGCTGCGAACACCAGAAAATCTATACTGCAGGACTAATGATAGAGAGCGTGCAGTGTCTTTGCCTAATTTGAAACGCCAAAAAAAGCGGAAAAGCTCAGGAAAATTATAATGCTCTTGTTTGAATGTATTCCGGGAACACCACGGTTGAAGGAACGGATTATAAGACCATTATTCTACAGCCAACCTCAAATTTGCAGATGGCTGAAAACGGTAGTAGGATGACTTGCTATCTTCAGCAGACTTAGTCTTTGTATGATCAATGACCGTAAACTGTCTAAAACTTTATATATGTATAAGCAGGTAAGTTGTGTAGATAGAGTGTGTTACAAGGTTATTGAAAAAAATTTATCAATACATTTATATTCAAAAACAATGTACAAACAATGGGGGGAATAAATACAATCAGTGGCATATCATATAGCTCATAGGCAAGTAAAGTATATCATTGAATTAAAATGCTTACAGAAAAGGTGGAATTTGAATTTGCATGAAATCATAGTCAAGCATTGTACTCTCACTCTCAGTATCAGTTTCACTTCCAGCGTTTTCAAAATCGTTACCATTTTGAGCACCTTCTTGCTCTTCCTCTTGCTCAGGATCTCTTTCATTCTCTTGCACATTTTCTGCCACATTCTGCTGAACATTTTCATGTTCCTCTTCTTCTTCATCCTCTTCTTCTTCTTCATCTTCTTCCTCGTCTTCCTCCTCATCCTCTTCCTCGTCATCTTCTCGAACAAAATTTTGTTGTTCTCCTTGCTCACTTCTTTGCTCTCCAACATTCTCTTCTCCCGGGTCGTTTGCGTCATACATCTCTCTCTCCATGGGAACATCTAACCTAGCTTCACAAATGTGGTTAGCGACTTCATTATTAACCATTTCATCATTGACGATTCCATTATTAACCATTTCATCACCAAAAACATCATTATCAAGGAAATCGTCATCAAGAAAATCGTTATTAAAGAAATCGTTTAGAAGGAAATCGTTATCATCGACTTTATCATCAAGAATATCATTGTTAAGAAAGTCGTTGTTAACCATTTCATTATGAACAAAATTATCGTTAGCAACTCCATTATTGATGGGACCGTTGTTAACAACTTCATTGTGAAGAAAGTTGTTGCTAACAATTTCATTATTAACAAAAACGTTGCCAGCAACTCCATTATTTACAAAATTATTGTTGGCAATTCCATTATTAACAAAATTGTTAGAAACTCTATTACAGACGGGATCATTGTTAACAACGCCATTATTATAATAGCTGTTGGTAACTGTATTATTAACGTAATGGTTGTTAGCAACGTTCCTATGAACAAAACTATTGTTAGAAATTTCATCACTAACGGAATCATTGTTAACAACTTCATTATTGAAGAAATGATTGCTAACAACATTATTATGAACAAAACCATCGTTAGCGAGTCCATTTCTAACCGAAACGTTGAGAATATTATGATTATTAAGGAAACTGTTGCTAACTACTGCATTATGAATGAAATTGTTGTGAACATGTGCATTATGAACAAAATTGTTGTGGACATGTGCATTATGAACAAAATTATTGTTAACGACTGAATGATTGACAAAATTATTGTTAACAATTGAATTATTAACGAAAGTGTTGTTAACAACTGAATTATTTACGAAAGTGTTGTTAACAACTGAATTATTAATATAATCGTTTTGAACAGCTGAATTATTCACAAAATTGTTGTGAACCACTCTATTATGGATAAAATCGTTATGAACAATTTCATTATTAACAAAAACGTTGCCAGCAATACCATTATTTACAAAATTGTTTCTGACAGCTTCATTGATAATAAAATTGTTTCTAACGACTCCATCGTTAACAAAATCATTGTTAGCAACTCTAACACGAACGGAACCATTCATAAGATGTTCATTATTGAGAAAACCGTTGCTAACAACTTCATTGTTAACAAAGCCATTGTTGGCAACTTGATTAATAACGGAATCGTTGATACCAGATTGTATATTGAGGAAATTGTTGCTAAGAACTTCATTTTCGACAAAACCGTTGTTAACAACTTCATTTTCACCGAAATGGTTGTTAACAACCTCATTTTCAATAAAAATGTTGCCAAGAACTTCATTTTCAACAAAATCGTTGATAAGAACTTCATTTTCAACAAAACCGTCGTTAACAAACTCATTTTCAACAAAATCGTCGTTAACAACTTCATTTTCAACAAAATCGTTGTTAACAACATCATTTTCAACAAAATCGTCGTTAACAACTTCATTTTCAACAAAATCGTTGTTAACAACATCATTTTCAATAAAATCGTTGCCAAGAACTTCATTTTCAACAAAATCGTTGTTAACAACTTCATTTTCAACAAAATCGTTGCTAAATAGCTCAATACTAACGGATTCGTTGACAACAATTTCATTATTAACGGTTTCGTTGATAACAACTTCATTACTAAAGGATTCAGTGTTAACAACTTCAATATCAACGACTTCGCCATTAACGATTTGATCATCAACGACTTCATAATTAATAACTTCATGAAAATCGTCTTCTACTACTATTTCCTCTATCGCATCGCTCGAATCGGGTTTTTCTAGAAAATCTTCTGGGAAATTATCTTCTATATCAGCCTCGCGTCCCAAGTTTACTCGATCACATTCATCACCCTTATTATAATATTTCGAAAAGTGATCATTTCCTAAGCTCATAAGATGTTTTTTCATAAACTCGTCTCTTTTAACAACTCTGGGTTTTTTATTAACCGGTCTCCTTTTTCGACTCACATTGATGTTCCGCATTATAGGTGTGATGATGCTTGCTTTCGGGATGATTTCCAAGTTCCAGTACCATTTCGTAATAAGTTCGTCATCTTCGTTGAAAATCTTTGATAATATTTCGAATTTTCCTAACGATATGATATTAGCTGGAAGAAAATGATTTAAAATATGCAAAATGCTATATTCTGACCACTTGGACATGCAGAGAGAAAATTGGCAAAGCAATATCTGGATGTTCGCGGCGCGAAGCTTCCCATTCTGACTGTTACTTTATTTAAAGTGAGTCCACACATCTTCATTTTATACTCATGTCTAAAAAATAGTTCCTTTACAGTGTTTGTTAATGACACTTACATTAAATTATGTACACAATCTCTTTGAACATAGAACTCCATCGCTACTTTACTGAACTCTTCTTCTTGAAGACGTAAAAATACTTGTTTATCTTCCCCTGAAATGAATGTTTAGGACTTTTAGTAATATATCAATTGCAAACCTGTTTTTGGTACAGACTCTTCCATGATAATTTTGTCATGCAGCCTCAAAACCATTTTATCGAATATAACACATCTTGGATCGTCAGGAAAAGGCGGCGGAGGCGGGGGAAGGCCAAGCAATCTCATTCGATAGTTTCCGATAGTCTCTCTTGGTTCGATCTACAAAATGATAAGATAATTTTTTTTTCAATTGATAACAGTGTTTCTATTATACAAGAATGATTAAAACAAATATTGTTACCTCGCCAGTCCTTAGTATTTGTTGAACTTGTTCATGATCTAGACATCGATAAGTTTTAGCCTCAGGAGGAGCATCGTCTTCTTCATCATCTTCATTAAATGCCGGCTGTGTAGTGTAACGTTTTCTTTTGTATATTGGACTGTTGGAGCCACTAGCATACTCTTCAGAAGAGGAACCGTTATCGGTTGAAGATTTAGGCCGAGGAGAGCTATGCACACTAGATAATTCGTCACTAGATGACATTCCTAGTTTTTACTGAAAAAAATTAATATTAATCGATTATTCATTATTATTGAATTTTTAACATAAATTCCGATTAAGTATTAATTTTAAGAAAAAGCGAAATTTAAAATGAGTGTACTACAGTTGATTGAATAAAAAAAAATATTTTGAATATATATATATATAAAAATAAAACAAAAAAGTGAGATAACGAATCCAAAATTAGTCGATAAAGAATAAGGCAGCAATGCAAACTGGTTCGATAATTCAATGCACGGGATTTACGATGCGACGCGTTTGCGACGCGCGGAAAACGCGACGCGAGCCGCACGCGGCACTTGCGTATCTAAGTATTATTGAATATGTGCGCTTCACTGTTGTTTATGTTATTGATTGTAATTTTTTTGAAATTCGAATATTATTTAGTGATTTATTATAGTTATAAGTAGCTAGAAGTCTGTTAAAGGTATAATGTCGCAGTTCTCGCGAGCAATGCAGTGAGTTTTGTCTATTGTAGCAACGACTTATTTTTATTTTCTTAGTATTATGCAAGAAAAGCTTCGGCAGGAAAGAGAAATGCAACCGGTATGTAGAAAATGTAAAACTAAGCATTTTGTAATCCCAGAAGAAGGGATATCGTGAGTATACCCGCCTAATTCGGTTAATGATATTATGTATTAGGTGTTGCCCGTTAGATGATATCCGCTTCATTAAGAGGTTTTATACAAAGAAAATGAACTTTCCTAGCGCGGTTAGTTGTTTTACTTTTCAAGGTATATATGGTGGAAATTTAGAACTTGGTTCTCGGAGATGATGTGTTGGAATTTCATGTTGATCCCGAATTATTTTTTTTCGAAAAGACTTTCTCTTTGAATGTGTTTGAGGTGATCTCTTGAGTATTCAATTCGAACTCAAACATCATCTTGTTTCTTCAGAAAGTACCTTTTCAAATGATTTGTAAGCTGGTGGAATGCGAGGATGTATCTGATCTCTATGAGTAATTATCTTCTAAGAAGATTCGCTTGATTTTTTTCTCTTTTAGGCGTTTTTTAGCTCTTCCAGTTGTTAAAATAAACTCCATGACCAATTTGATCTCATTATCCATTATTTTGGACTACCTCAAACTTTTTCTTTCTTATCCTAGGTTTGATTTTGAAAGATTCTATCGAGAAAGAATTCTTTTCAGGCCTGTTCAGAGTCAAATGCTTAGCCTGCGTAATAAATTAGTATTAGATAACTTGAAAAAGTAAGCGTATAATGAAATAGAGCTTACCGTTATGATTGTTCCAGAGATGCTACTAAGTCAAAAGGAACTCAGTTCTTAGAACTTTTCTTAACATTGATGAACAGGTATTGGGTTCATAACAAAGAGCTGGATGAGACAATTGTCAGTGATTTTTCAACTATGTTAACAATAATAATTTTTGAGGGTCTATTCGATTGGACTGGATTATTCGAGTTCAAGAAGAATACTTCAAAACCATACTTCAAGATCAAAGGGAAGAAGTTGCAAATCCCGTTTCCATTCGAAGATGATTCCAATATGGAATATATCCATCCTTACAAACGAAACTTGTTGCCGGATAATAATGACAGAGGAATGATAATGAACACGGAGAGTGGTTTATGCTGGATTGACGCTAATTGGGTTTCTCATCCTGTGCCCGAAGAGCTCTACTGCAAAGTTGTCAATGGTGAAATGACTCCAAAAGAAACAGAGAGAAATGGGGGTGAATCCTCTTCGTCACAATCTCGAGGAAATCGTAGAATGAAGCCGCAGCCTGGCCCTGTAACGCAACCTAAAGTTGTTGCTCATGCAGCCGAACCTGTTGTCGATGCAGCAGCCACTGCTGCAGCATTTTCTGCTGGTCTTCTGACTGAGCATCAAACTGATCAGTTGGTTAAAGCCATGTATATAACACATTGTATACGTAGAGCCAACGAAGTGGAACAACAAGGCTCTTTCACTCCGATCTCAAGTAACTTTATCATCCCCAAAGACGATTGCACATCTGGCCACTCAACTCATTATTTACCGTTACATCCTATGGCTTCAGTTGTTCGACCACCTCGAGAGTCAGCTCAAGCAATGGCCTCCAACAATGCAGAGGAGGATTCAAATACACAATTAGATTCTGAGGAATCTCGGGGAACTCAGCTCGCGGAAGCTTTTGATCAGTTCCAGAGCCGTATAGTGAATGCTGAATTAGAGCGAGCAAACAACGGTTCATCACAGGAAAACAAGCCTGAAGATAATCCATTTGGAAACACAGTTTACATTCCTTTTCCTATGCCTCCAATGTTGAGGTATAACAAAGGACCAGATGATGATTACTACAGCGTTAGTGATAATGAAGAGAAGAAGTTGGAATATTTGGATTTCATCGAGAAAAGCTATGGAATGAATGCTCGGAATGCTGTAGCTAACCAATTACTTCCAAACGCCAATGCGGGAGAAAACTATACTGATAATCGCGGGCCCGGATTAGAAAACGATGGTGGTAGTAGAACTAGTAATCAACAGTTAGGAAAACCTGTTTCGATCGCGTCACAACTTGAAGGTAATGAACTTTGGAAATGGCTATGAAATTGTATGTTCTTAGGTAGTTTGAAAAAATTAACAATAAATCACAACCCAGCAGATGAAGATATTTCGAGCCCCAAATCGGTAAACAATTGTTATTATTACAAGTATATCAGGTTATTATAGAAGAAAATCCGCCATAATGCTTCTGCTTCCGAAACAACGAGTAGTGCTATGGGACAACAGGAAGTCGATCGCAAAATGAGAGAAGCTATGAATTCTGAAGCTTTAGAGTATTATATGGGATTTTAAAAACTTCTCATGTTTTTTCTTTCAGCATGGAAAGTTTGATCGCCGAAACTCTAGCCAAAAAGTTAACATCAGTTTTCATAAGTCATGGAGTTCCATGTCAATTGTCTGTTCCATTGAACGATCTCAAGAATGCATCCAAACAAGAAGCGGCTCATCCAGTCTCAACAGCTAATACTAAACCAAAACCGCCTCCTGTTCATAGAATGCCAGTAATGAGAGGAACGTCCTATATGGGAGGCTCCGCGTCTCTAACCCAAACTTCAGCTGAATGGTCGACATTGAACCGCTTAACTACAACAGGTGGAAAAGAGTTGATGGGAGTAAATCCTTATCCACCGAAACCTCCAAGAAACCCTAGGAACACTTCCCCATCTAAATATGCCGAGGCAAGAAGAGCTAGGGAAGCAAAAAAATCAGCAGTTCCTAAACCACCCGTTCCTCGCATTGATTCACGAAAGCCAGTCAATGTCAAAATAATTAAAAAACTTCGTTGGACCCGAACTCAGATAGCTAATGCTTTGATCAAACGAACGCCAAAGCAGTTCGTAGAACTGAAACGTTATTTTGCTGCAAGCGCCGACGATTCCGTTTGGGCTATAGAAACAGGAGTTTTCGAACTCAGGAACTTGATTGATGAGGAGAGCTTAGTCAAAGAAACTTATGCGGAATGGAAGAAAAGAAATGAAGTAAGTGATTATACATGTTTATTCTTACAACATTACATTCTAGGATCTAATCGCCCGCTTCAAACACAACGCATTGCATTTGTTGGATCACCTCGATCTGGATATGGATCTAAATTCTGAAGGATCTCAATAAATTATTTGCCTTCCATGATTCCATTACCACTTATCGCAATATTGATCTGATAATATCCCTGACATAGCTTTGAAATATCTGTATATGGATTTTGCCATTCTTGATTCATTTTATTTTTGCGTTTGCGTTATTTCTTTTGTGTTTCCTTGTTTTTTCTGATGTTGTCAATTTTTCCCAATACGTTCAAATAAAGGAATTAGTTAATACGTGTATCATTTCAACTCACAACTCATTTCAACGACTTTATCCGAATGGAGTTTCCATTCCCGAAAATACTGTTTTATTGTATGAAACTGGCAAAAAAACGATTTTTTTGTTTCGATTATCAACTCAGTCTAGAAAACTTTCAAGAAATTCCAGAAAAAATCTGCATCTTGAGTGATGCGTAAGCCTTAATTTTTTCGAATTTCGGGGGACACAAGGACACGAACTAATCCATTGGATTCGAGCGAGCTCTTGACAGGAAATAACCTGTGAGGGGAATAACCATATTAGAAAGATGATAGAAAGAGGGCTCACGAATCACAAGACATCGGGGGACGTATTATGTTAGGAACCCCAAACCTATCACCTTGCGAACAAGGCTTGCCCCTCCCAAGGGACGCAACTTTGGTTACTTGTTTCGTAAACACGCATTCTACCATTAGACTACAGTTACATATTGTTTACAACACTATAGACTCTACAAGTATAAGTTACTCAAACTACAAATCTAATCGAGTAAAGACTTGGAAAGTAATACAGTACTCACCGTTGACCATGTATAAGAAAGGTAGTGCAGTTAAATCGATACTGTCGACAGACGCTCACATACAGATCCTCAATGAGCACATTCCGAAGTTCATTTCATTAGTTCAATCTCATTATTTCAAGTAAGTGAAATGAAGTAAGTTGCCAACAGTGGCCTACAGGAAATTTCTAAGATTGTTCTTTTCTTGATATGCTTAATAATAGACAAAAAAATTCAGATGTCCGCGTAATAGAAGCACCTTTGAGTACATTCAGAACATCTTAGATTTTGCAGTAACTGATCAACGAGATGTTGAGCTTAAACCTTAACAATAAGCTCTCAAGACTGGTGATGATGATGAGGTGGAAAAGAGTTAAGGTGTCATAAAGGCCGAAAATGAAATGTATGTAACTATTTATAAAAATGATTTTTCAGTGAAAGTATCAGTAAGAAGACTCGATATTGTATTAGAACAGTCAAATATGAAACAATTCCTCGGCGTCAACATAAGTTGAACAGCAAGTCTTGTGGAAAATATTGAATTTTCTATTGAGTTCACTGAACCATTTTTACTATTTACTACTTTGAAGTTTCCAAATATGTCTGGTTGTTCTGGAGAATCTTGAAGTGTTACAGAGAGACTATTCCGCCTGAACACCTCTACGAAACTCTTTTTGCCTAGCCTCTCTACTAGAACATTGAGATCCATGATAGTCGAAGCATTCACAGTCTTCATAAAATGATAGTGGTCATTAAGAACATAGAAACATAACGAGAATATTTAAAAAAATCATAAAATTAGAAGTGCGAGATACACAATCTCTTGTTCGAGATGTTTTTGGTCAATTTTTCGAAAATGATGCATTTTCTAGAAGCTGAGACATACTTTGATAGTAAATAAGCATCACAATCGAGTCCATGAAATATAAAAAAAAAGGATAACAGAATATACAGCTGATGGATACAAAATCTATCATTTTTGAATATCGAGGTTCCAGCTGAACTCCAAATGTACTTTTCCATAATCATCAACAATCTTGGATTTGATCACAAACTTTCCCATACTGACTACACCGGCTGTAATGAACAGATGGATTATGAGAAATCGTTTGATCGATTGATTACTTTTTGGACATTCTTCTATAGATCCTTGATAGACAATCTTCTCATTCTTTGGAGCATATGAACCAATCATAACCGAGTCTTTGTGGAGATTTAAGCCGAGCTTCTTCATTTTGAAAACATATCTAAGGGATTGATGGCTTTGAACAACTTCAGACTTACTTGAGACCAGAAATGATCTCTCTTTGTACATAGAATTCGAAACCGATTCGGAACTGTTCAGCTTGGTTGATTTTCAGAGTGACGTCAGTCAATGTTTCTTAAAAATAGGCTGCTTTCAAGGAAAAGGTAGATGTAGCTCACTTGGATTCTTAAGGCAGAGGTAAACTGGCTCCTTTCCGATAACACTGAGTGACATTCTTTCGAAAATCACATTCCTCTCATCGCTGGGAAACAGGGCGGCAGGGACAGCTGAGCCAAGAAGTCGGTTCTTGTATTTGGTAAGAGACTCATCTTCCTGGAAACAGAAACAATCGATACATCATGGACATTCTCATACTCACCACATCGATTTTCATAATCTCTTGGATACTCTTCTGGTCAGGTACTCGATATGTCTGGCATTCCTCGTTGTCAGAGTCATTCTGAGTATTGTTTGGTGAAGACATTTGGCTGAAATTGTAAAGAAATGCTTTTTTTCGATTGAAAAAGACAAAAGAAGAAGAAGACGATCTTCAAATTGAAGGATGAAAATCAAAAAAGAAGTGTCTCATTGGGTTGTTTTGTTCTCAACATGAATACTAGTTATCGATTGATACTTGGAAACGAAAATACGAGACAGTCAGTCATGACTGAGCGAAAAGAGAAAGTTTCTCTAATAAACATGAGAGAGACATGCGTGTATAAACGAAAGATTAAACGTAATTGCTCCTCAAATAGGGAATTTCAAGAAAATTGTTCATTTCAAGAGTTATAAGGTATGTTCTTTCCATGAAGATTAACAAAAACCTTCACAAAACAATCTCAAAACGTGTTATTCCAAATGAAGACGATGAACGGGACTTTTATTATGAATATGTCTGAAAGAACCGGAATGATAAGAATTGAAGTGGAAGACGTGACACGTCACCTTTGAAATAGTCGAGAGTGTTCTGTATTTGAAGAGAGCGCCAAGAAATCAAATATTCTCTTGTACGGTTTTTAACGGACACTATGCCGCATTTTCGTTGTTTGCCCGCCCTTTTCTTTGTTGGCAATAGTGCCATGCGCCTCTGTTGTTCAATGAAGGGCTCATGATGAGTCTACAATTAATTGTGAGTGTTCTTATTTGCGGCCACCATCTGCCTGATGCTGAGGTAGTGTTCGAAAAACGGAGGACTGGTCTGCAGCCAGAGATTTCAAATGGCTTATTGCCAAGGCGGTCAACAAAAATCGATCGTTTACGCGACCGCGCGCATGACGCATAGTAAAACGCTCAGTCATTGTGTGAAAGCAAGAGAGATATCTTCCACGCCAGCGTATTGGATAGCTCATGCCTCGTCGGTCGGCATAACCAATAGAAAAGACCCATTTCATCAACAGACTAATGCTTAGTAAGCATGTAGGATGAAGAGAGCGCTTCGATACGAGCCAATTGAACGGCTCCATGCTATTCCGGTCAAAATAATCAATAATGAGCGCGCCCGCCCCTCATATAGGCAGCAGAACGTCAATTCAACATGCTTAAGTGAGAGATAAAAGCCATTTCCAGCATATCGAACGGCATTAATGCGGGCGCTCTGCCGAGTCAATAACGAACACTGCTTCCATTATGAAATAATTTCGTTTTGTCGAAACTTGTTTTTCTCACATATCTCATCTTAACTATTGTACAATCGTCAAAGTTTGTCATTAAATGTAGTTGATTTCAGGTAATTCCGTAGTTAGGATGGCATATTTTCTACATGCAATGCCGTGAGTTTTATTGAGTGATGGGCAGGTATAATGTTTTACTACAGATTATCGCCAGATAAGTTGCGTCAAGAGCGAGAATTGCAGCCTGTCTGTAAACGATGTAAAAATAAGCATTGCGTAGTGCCAGAAGAAGGAATATCGTTAGTTTTCAAAGAAAAAAAAATTTGCATAACCTCATTTACTTTAAAGATGCTGTCCTTTAGATGACATTCGTTTCATTAAAAAGTTCTACACCAAAAAAATTAACATACCAGTCACGGTTTGAAATTTGTTAATTAAATATATTTAAATATGTTATAATTAAGAATATTATACTTGGAAAGCATGAATTAGAGCTTCATGTAGATCCAGAGTTGTTTTTCTTTGAAAAAACATTCCCTTTACAAGTATTTGAGGTAATATTAATATCAAATATCATTACGAAATAATATATGTTTCAGAAAATTCCCTTTCCAATGGTATGCAAATTGATCGATAAAAAAGACGTTTACGATCTTTATGAGTTAGTTGACTGTTGCAAATATTATAAATCGATGATTATATTGTAGGCGTTTATTGGCTCATTCAAGTATCAAAATCAATTCTTTGGCCAATTTGATCTCAATGTCTATTATATTGGATCATTTGAAACTGTTCCTGTCTTATCCAAAGCCTGTGCAGACTCAACTATTGAGCTTACGCAATAAAACAGTTTTGGAAAACTTAAAAAGGTAATATTCTTTCAAAACCATAGATGCTTAAGCTCGTATAGGGATTCGACAAAGTCAAAAGGAACACATTTCTTGGAATTCTTTCTCACTATTATGAACAGATGTTGGGTACATAACAAAGAACTGAATATGACAATCGTAAGTTGATGATGTTTTAGATGTTCGTTAAATTAGTCTTTAAAGGGTGTCTTTGATTGGACTAATGTATTGGAACATAAAGTGTTCCCGAACAAACCTTATATGAAAATCAAAGGTAAAAGGCTTCAAGTTCCCTTTCCATTCAAGGAAGATTCCAATATGGAATACATTCATCCCTATAAACGTTCTGTGTCGTCCGAAAATCCTGACAGAGGAGTTATAACCAGATCTGAAAAATGTCTTCGATGGATTGATGGTCATTGGATTTCTCATCCTATATCACTCGATTTTTTCGAGAGAGTGTTGAAAGGAGAGCCGGTCACTGATATAGTAAATGAATCTGCTTTCATGAAAAATAAGAAAGCCACGATTTCTGTTAATCCTGCTATAACACTAACTCAAGCTCAAATGAACCTGCTTATAAAAGCTATGTATACGGCGCAATGTGATCGTCTAGCTAATGGAAAGGAGGAACAGTATTATTCGACATTTATGTCGAACAAGTTTATCGAGCCTAAAGCAGAAGTTCTTGAGGAAACTGATGGCCCAGTTCCTACTTTTGAGTTCACAACAGCCAGTATACCGGCTACAGCAGAGCAACCTGCTTTTAATCCAACGTTTGCTTATCTTAATAGCTCCCAGCCTGTTGAGGAGGGTGAAAGTATAATGCATGACGAAGTTAGTGGAACATATCTTGTTGAAGCGTTCCAAAACTTTCAAAATCAGATGGCTTCTTCCCAGAATTCCAATACAGCTTCCGCAAACGAAACTTCTAGTGGTGATCCTACTGTTTTCATACCATACCCTCTACCAGCAATGATGAGACGGAACAAGCAGCCTTATGATGAGAACAGTACTGACGATGAAAAGAAACAAGACTACCTTGAGTTCATCGAAAAGAACTATGGAACCAACGCTCGCGATGTAGTTTTCAAACAACTGTCAGCCGTTGGAAAGCAACAAAACAATCAGCCAGTCGCAAACTGCAATGAAATTGCCAACATCATCCCAAAAACCGAAATCAGTGACGATGAAAGCTCTGTTGATTCATTACCATTGAATGATGAAGAAATACAAGGTTTGTACTAATTATATTTTTATTTTTATTTTTGATGTCATAGATTGCCTTAAAAAGCTTGGAAAGCAAATAGATGACAGGAGTGATCTCAGTAAATATGTCATTAGAAAAAAGAAAGTTACTCGTAGGGTTCCTGTGAAGAAGCCTGAAGAAGAGGAAGATGATCTTGGACTTTGTGAAGGAATCAAAGCCTACTTCCAAACAAGTACAGAGACGTATTTTCGTAGAGAAAGAGCAAGAAGAAACGGAATACCTTCACCCGAAAAAGTTGAATATGTCGACGTTGAAGAATATGTTGAAGAGACTGTCGAAGAAGCTGCCGAAGCCTGGTATCAGGATATTGTAAGAGAGAGAGCATCTCAGCGTAGCTCTTCCATTCCAATGACAAAGAAGGAACGAAAAAAGGACGCAAAAGAACTTGAGTTTTTGAAAAAATACACTTACGATGTTGAAAGGTAAGGCTATACTATCCATTGATTAAATTATACCTTTGTTTGTAGCAAGAAGAGGTTGATTGCAAAAAATATGAGGAAAGGCCCTGTGGAAACGATACCCAGAATGACTAATGGATCTCATGTAGCTAAGTGCTTACCTACGAGTTCTACAGATACTATTCGACATGTGCAACAACCTCCTGAGCCAAGACAACAAATTGATCAAATTCTCTATGCAGAGATTCAAGAGTCTTTAGAGAGAGGAAGAAGATATCAAGAGCACTATATCCGTCAACAGGAGGCATTAAATAACCCGCATTCAAAATTTTCTGAAATGTCGTATTCGTCCTATGATTATCCGCCCGTTGATGGGTTTACGTTCCCATTGAACCCTGCCACTGCTTCACAAAGAGATTATGATCGATGCTATGGTGTATCTTACTACGAAAGATACCGGCGACAAAGGCGTAGTCCGGAAATCGTTCGGCTTCTTCTGGAGAATGGCCACATTTTCGGTTCTAGTGACCCTTCTACAAATGAGGAAAATAAAGTTGCCCCAAATGAGAGTATTTACTATAGTACTGGTGATAACCATGGAAGGACTGCTGAAGTTCAGCAAACGAACCCATCGTACAAGCAGCCAGCTGAATTTCATAGAAATCAAGTCGGAACGCAGCCTCAGTCGATATGCTCAGATGATGAGCTATCTCTCGCAAGGATTTTGAGCAAAGCAAGTTTGAATGAATCATCTGGTGGAATCGATCGCTACAATTCTTCTGCAGTTGCATCGCGCAGTGGAATTAAGAATGATAATTATCGGAACGCGCCTTTGGATCAACCACTTTCACCTCTACCTGGATCTACCGCTAGTGAACAAACTTCTGTTATGGCTTCCAGTGCTTGTGGAGAGGGACACACGCAAGGCAGGCTGTCCCCGATATTTTGTGATAAATCCAATCGCAATGCAGCCTTCACTGCCAAATGTGCTGAAAGCAGATTGAAAGCTACTGCTGTTAAAAGACATATTACTCATAATAACACAACATCGACTCATCATTTACCTCTTTTTGGACAAGACAATAATGCAGATGTTGAATCACCGCTCCACACGATACTTCCATTGAAGTTTACTCCAACATATACGAGACAAGCAATGATAGAAAGTACTAAATCAAAAAACAATGAGCCAACGTCGGAGAAAATTTTCTCTTTTGGATTCAAACCTTCAGCTCCCAAAGACACTTCAATCACAAAGTCTAGCCAAGAGGATACTAGACCACCAATTGAAAAGCTTCTCCCTTTCTGTTTTGGAACAAACTCTCTGCAACAGGCGGCAAATAAGAGTAGTAGCTCTCAAAAAGATGAAAGTTCGGCTGAAACACATCTTCCATATGTTTTCGGTTCTTCAGCCCTTTCGCAAGCGCGAAATAATTTATTCAGCGGAGATCACTCAAAAAACGCTGATGAAAAGCCAGGACCCATCATTTTTGGTGCCTCAACCACCAAACAGAAAAAAGTTTTTTCGAATGACCCGATGAAAACTGAGAAAAACTCTTTATCTAACACTACTCCATTCAGCTATAATGTCCTAGGATCTGAATTTAGAGAAATTCCGAATATTGAAGAGGCTGCTCCTAGGGTATCTCGCTCGTCAGGTTTTACCGTAACTACTAGGACTCCCATTGTAACTCCAGCAGAGTCTGAGCCTGTTTCCGAAAAAAGTACATTCTTGTTCGGATCTCAATTCATTGCCGGAAAAAACCAGAATCCTTTATACGTCGAAACTTCTACTGAAAACCAAAGTTCCTCTTCGAATGCATGGTCAACGTTTATTCAAGCATCTAATGTGGCCGCAAGTGTTCAACCTACAGAGCCAACTGATTATAACCATTATGCGTTCCCATATGGTTTGCTTAGCGCTCATCCCGCTGGTATGACCAACACAAATCCACTCAATCCATTTGGACTGCTAGCTCCTCAACAGCCAGCTATGAATGCGAACCCTTTTCCATTCTCGTACAACCTTCCAAGCTTCCATCAGCCAATGGCTCCCAATTATATGTTTCCTTTTGGAATAAACCCTTACCAACACAACTCCTGGAACACTTCATCTATGTTTCCGTTCGGGAATCCAACACTACAACATTGTCCATTTTCCAACGTAAACACGGAAAATACTGAAGGAGTATCTCCATACAGCGTACCTCCATATTTTCATGGAACTCATGCTTATCGTCAAGCAATGTCTACACCTCTATCGAATTCAATGAATCCTGCTATGTCATATTTCAACAGACCACCGTATTTCACCGGTTCATCACCTTTCCAAAACTTTTCCGCATACAACGCGAACACTCAAAATGTGGAGCAATCATCAGATTTATCCTTGCTAGCAACGTTGATGAGTAACGCCAATATACTCACAAGAACTGCAGAAGAATCTTCAGATGAGAACAGCGAAGAAGAAAACCAAAAACTGTCCAAAACAGGAAAAAAACGAAAGTTTCCTTTTCAACGTCGTAAAAAAGCCGAATTCTCGGAAATGACCAAAGCTCTCTTGGATTTGTCGGAAAAAGAATTCGTAGAGTTGGTTAATAGCAGAAGAATGACCATCATGGAAACCATCGAAGCCATAAATACAGGAATTCCGGAAGTCAAACGAATAATCATGACTGGATCACAAGATAGCGATTGCTACGAGGACTGGAAGAAGACAAATGAGGTAAACATGTGAATTGAAACATCTTTTACTATTAACTTTTGTAGGATTTTATTGCAAGATTCAAGTTCAATGCCCTCTATCTATTGGATCAATTGGAAATAGATAAATAATCATTTTTTATGCATGAAGACTTTATAGTAATCGATTGCTTTAACTATACATGCTTTATTCACATTTCACATACTAATCTTTCTTTTATGGATCTCTGTGTTCACACACTATATCATTCATTCACATTTCGTTTGGGGTCCTCTCCGAACAAAAATATTTATATCGTCGTTTTTATTGGTTGTTTCTTCTATCATGATCGAATCTTTTTTATCATATAGTAGTGTTATGAGAAAAAGAAGTGTAACTTCTTTAACTATGTAGTTTATACTATGTCTAAGTGTTAATTCTTTTTGTTGAAATAAATTGGGATGGCATTTTTTGTTTGTTTGTTCAGATCATCTTCTGTTTATCTCGACAATTACTTGATAAGGTGCTCTGTACGTGCTTCGTTTTATCAATTCCATGTTCATATCATATGTATGATTCAGACACCTGAGGTGATATTACGAGAATTTTATCTTGGGTCACATGCGAATCAGACATGAAATATAAAAAAAAAGGATAACAGAATATACAGCTGATGGATACAAAATCTATCATTTTTGAATATCGAGGTTCCAGCTGAACTCCAAATGTACTTTTCCATAATCATCAACAATCTTGGATTTGATCACAAACTTTCCCATACTGACTACACCGGCTGTAATGAACAGATGGATTATGAGAAATCGTTTGATCGATTGATTACTTTTTGGACATTCTTCTATAGATCCTTGATAGACAATCTTCTCATTCTTTGGAGCATATGAACCAATCATAACCGAGTCTTTGTGGAGATTTAAGCCGAGCTTCTTCATTTTGAAAACATATCTAAGGGATTGATGGCTTTGAACAACTTCAGACTTACTTGAGACCAGAAATGATCTCTCTTTGTACATAGAATTCGAAACCGATTCGGAACTGTTCAGCTTGATGAAGTTTCAGAGTGACGTCACTCAGCTTTTCTTGAATAAATTGGTATTTCAGAAAGAAAATATATAAAGCTCACTTGGATTCTTAAGGCAAAGATACATGGGCTCCTTTCCAGTCACATTAAGAGACATTCTTTCAAAAATCACATTCCTCTCATCGCTGGGAAACAGGGCGGCAGGGACAGCTGAGCCAAGAAGTCGGTTCTTGTATTTGGTAAGAGACTCATCTTCCTGGAAACAGAAACAATCGATACATCATGGACATTCTCATACTCACCACATCGATTTTCATAATCTCTTGGATACTCTTCTGGTCAGGTACTCGATATGTCTGGCATTCCTCGTTGTCAGAGTCATTCTGAGTATTGTTTGGTGAAGACATTTGGCTGAAATTGTAAAGAAATGCTTTTTTTCGATTGAAAAAGACAAAAGAAGAAGAAGACGATCTTCAAATTGAAGGATGAAAATCAAAAAAGAAGTGTCTCATTGGGTTGTTTTGTTCTCAACATGAATACTAGTTATCGATTGATACTTGGAAACGAAAATACGAGACAGTCAGTCATGACTGAGCGAAAAGAGAAAGTTTCTCTAATAAACATGAGAGAGACATGCGTGTATAAACGAAAGATTAAACGTAATTGCTCCTCAAATAGGGAATTTCAAGAAAATTGTTCATTTCAAGAGTTATAAGGTATGTTCTTTCCATGAAGATTAACAAAAACCTTCACAAAACAATCTCAAAACGTGTTATTCCAAATGAAGACGATGAACGGGACTTTTATTATGAATATGTCTGAAAGAACCGGAATGATAAGAATTGAAGTGGAAGACGTGACACGTCACCTTTGCAACGGCTGGCGACAGAATAATGGCCTAGTACACGAGGTGAGGATTGATATGCACGCATTTTTAACAATGAGAAGAGAGTTTCCGAAAGTGATTAAAAACTATCTTTTTTTCGTTTAAAATGCAAACAAAAAGTTATTGATTGTTGAATAGTATTCGTAGACAGTACTTCTATACAAATGAGAAATGTTTGGTATGTTTGTTAGATTTATCAATTGTGAACTCTTTTGTAATGATGAGACTGCCTCTTCTTTATCTAATCAGATTACGTCAGAACTAACAGCTTACCATCATTTTGAAATTAATAATGAAGAAGTAAATGATACTGTTTCAATGGTTTGAGTGAGAATGACGGAACTGTTATAGAATAAGGCATGAAGAGCTAATAATACGCCTTCACAACTCTTCTGGAGCTCAACAAGAACATCGAATGTGTATACTATAAAGACTCTACGAGTGTTTTCAATACAAACTACAATGTTTCTATAACAGTTGTTTGATTGAATATAAATCTTGTTTGAACTTCTGCCTACTCTCTCATGAAAAGAAGAATTTGAGTTGTCAGAACGTTTAGTTACTTTTATTGACTTAACAACGCCCAGCTCTGTGACAGTATTCCGGCACATTTCATTGGCATTTTATGATTTTTGTATTTCGAGGGCAATTTCATTCTTGTTCCTTGTTCATACTAACGCATGGTCCACATGTATTACGTTTATGGTTAATGAGAGTGTATTACTGAGGCTAATATATGAACGTTTGATACAAACAATCTCATGGAGCAATTATTAAACTACAATTATTGCTCTTTACGGATTAATCGTCTAGCAGCGTCTCATATTACATATTGCCGCCTTTATTCAAACGGTGAATAAAGCCTATGGCAGTAAAAGCAGATGGCATCGTTGACCTAGCTATCTCTCTAGTATTGTGATTGACGAATGAGACCACCATGTCTATTAAACTTTTATTGACCTCTGATATGAGAAAATATCTGTGGGTGGTATCGATAAGTCGTACTGGTTATTCGAATCATTCCTCTTAACTGATCTAGATGCCTTTCTATTCAATGAATATATGTAAACAAAACCTTGACCTGCCCATTTTAGGCCAAATGCCATCTGCACCTTCGAGATTAGGAACCTATTCGCTGTGTGCAGCTGACCCAGTCAGGTAAGAGCTTATATGTCAGCTGCATCATTTGAATAATATTATTACCGAAAATCGGTTTTATTTTCCTAATATTTAATATTTTTTTATTTTTAGTTTGAGTTGCAAGATGATAGATGATGAAAAGAAAAGTTTCTTTAAAGATGAAGAGTGGCTGAATGATTCTAACAAATCCCTGCTAAGAAGCCTTCGAGAATTTTTTGAAAATTTTCAAAATTCAAAAATTCCATCCAGAGAACGCGTTCAGATTTTACGAGGTAGGAAAAAAAGAATTATTATCAAACATTCTTTTTGAATTATAGATCGTCAAGTTCGTTTTGATCAATTACCGGATGATGAAGACGTAATGAGATACATGTTGTATCGCTTTCTGAGAGTACCTAATGCTGGTTGCTATTGCTGTGGTAAGACACAAGACAAGTGTACCTTCTTAGAATGGCTAAACAATTATACAAAAAATGGCAAGTATTTGATATTAAAAAAAAATATAAAAATGGTACTATATAGCTTTATGTGACGGCTGTGGAGCAACGGGTGCTAAGCGATGCTATTCTCACAAACCTGGATATGATTGTGAAAAACTAGTTTTAAGCAATCTTCGTTCTCATTTTCATGAACACGTCCAATTGCGTCTTAAGATTGGCTATTTCCAAAAAAAAAGAGAATGATATTCTTATCATAGATACGTATGATACCAGTGTACTTTTAATTTAAAACGCCATTGTATATATCTATTTCTCTATCATTATTTATAACTTTCGCTGTATTTGTATTCGTTTGATCCAATTTTTTTCTCCTTCTTCTCCTGTTTCATCTATTCATATAGCAGTTTCATTTGTGAATAAAACGTTTTTTCGTCTTAACAACAGAAGACTGCCAACATATCTAGTGGAACGAGCGTAAAACTGTTCTCTCTTCTTCATTTCAATTTCAACGACGAAGCTCTCTTCCAGGAAAAAAAAATAATGATTTTCAAATGAAATATAGTGACGTTTTAATAGACATCCAGTTCATTTAGAGAAGAAGGTTTGCATCTTCTATACTCTCTTGCTACTTAAACATAAAAAACGAACGGATGTAAAATGATGAAAAACGATAAATTGCTATATATGAATTATCGACCAGGAGTCGCTCTAACAGAGAAAACTACGCTATCATTGTTTCAACCATTCTTTTCCATTAGCGTTTCTTAATCAACACACAACACTAGCATCATATCAGTTTCGTTCTTTTTGAAAACCTTCTTCTTATATTTTATCCTCAAATCTTCTTTGTCTTCAACGATTTTGCAATTTCTGACTGGTGTGAACATATTGATCTCTTTTGGCGTTAAAATGTTTTTTTTATTCGTGAACATACTATTGTTCATCGGATAAGTCAACTTCACACATTTTCTATCATCTCTTTGTTCAAAATGATTCTTTCATTCATCTTCAATCTTCTATTTTCTTTTCTTCTTTCATGAAATATGTATTCCGTTTATAATCTAATTACAAATTCTATTCTAAAGGTTATGTTCGTATGGGTGTTAAACGACGTGCAGAAACGTGTGTGCGAACGCCCGTTCAACGCGGCGAACGTTTTTTCATCATACAGCCGTTCAGTTTTCTTTTAAAGCCACACAGTTGGCGCCAAAACCTATTAAGATATTATTTTGGTTTTTTTTAAGTTTTCTAAAGCATCTTCTTAAAAGCGTTGAAATAGCAAATGATAATCTTGAGCTTATTTTAAGTTTTAACATTTAGCTTTTCTTTATTCATTTGTGATATCTTATATAACCATAACCTTTGCTATAATCACATTCCAGACTATTCTATTCCTTAAATATAATAATAATTTTTGGAATTTTGATGTTATAAATGTAAAGTTGTAAAGAAAAAGAAAACCCCAGTCGTCCATCTTACAAAAGTTTTTTGAATCTTGAAAAAGGACGCCATACTCAATAAAGTGTTCAATTACGTTATTTCACATCTTTCTATTCATTTCTTCTTCTTCTTCATATCATGTCACTCTTAAATCTGACTGTTTTTTAACTTTCTTTTTTTGAATCATGTCTCGTGTATAATGCGTATATTAATATTCATGCTTGTATTCATTTTCGACTTTCTTCATTAGCTTAGCTACCAGTCATACGACCAGTGAATTTCAAAAATCGATTCTGCTCTCTCATTAAATCATATCACACACACACGTTTATCCACAAATGCCACAGAAATCAATAGAGAATGCTTTAAATGTCTTTGTTAGCTTCTATCGAGCAGACCTCACATTCTTCAAACAATTTTAAATTTCTTGCGTGCTCGACAATGAAATAAAATGAAGAGCCTCCTGCTATTATATAGGTCATTTCCTTTAACCGTTTCGCATTCATGCTCCTTGCTTAGTGCAATGGTCTGCTCACGTTTTGACTTGACCCCTCTAAAGCTAATCCGCATCTCCTATGAAATCGATAGAGATTAAGTTGATTACCCAGGTTACCTGTCTCATGTGCAACCTTTATTCAAATTTGTATTTCAAGCTAAAAGCTTTGACAATTCATATTTCTATCATTATTATTCCATGAATCTGTGTTGAAAAGAATTCTATATGGATGATTCACAGACATCATTCGTCTCTCTCAAAATCACATGGATTCACCAAGTTAACCACCAGTTTGGCTTGAAGTGAGTTTCCGATCGATTGTGCTGTCTCATTATATTCCACCTCACGTTCATACTGAAATGCCGCAAGAATCAATATACAACACTAACTATGTTTTTTTTTCGATGTCTCATTCCGTAGACCATACATTATGACTCAGCATTTGAATATATATTTTGTTTTATTATAAAATATAATAAACCCCTGCTGTTGTCATCCAGGTCATAATAGAGAGAGCGTTGTGCATGGCTCCTTCTTAATGAGAAGTGCGCTTACGTTCCAGCTTGACCTTTCTGGCTTAACCCATACCCCTTCGAGAACGATGGATTACGTTCCTAACCCATACTACCTATTTTGAATCACCATATCCTCAATCAGTCATGCTTTTTGAAAATTCAAGTTCTGGACCCATTTCCACCTGTATCAATGAAAACTTACTGATTCTCCAATCAAGTCATCATCTTCCAGTATGGAAAACCTTTATCATGATTTTCCTCATTGATATCCTACATCAAATGATTTTTCATAAAAATTTATCAAAAATTATGTTTTTAATTGATTGAGCTCATTTTCCAAGTCATATCACTTCCAGTCTAGGATATTGCAAAAATCAATAAAAAACCATAGACTAGGCGCAGTCAGCATTGAAAGCGCCGCCGAGTTTGATAAGTAGTCTGAGGTTCATTTAAGCTTGCTCATGAAATGAAGCAGCATCGTCAGACATTATCTAGGTCGTTCTCTTAATCGTTTTGCCAGCTCCTAGCTTTTATAATTGCTCAGTTTCGGCTTGACCTTTTTTAGCCTAATCCCCCCTCTTCAGGAGGCACAAATTTTGTTCATTCGCCAACCTGCTCACCTGACGTCTGGTCGTGTTATTCTGGCTGCTCCTATATTATTTGATGGATCTAACAGTGGTGCACGATATGAGTATAGTATATATACTTATACTACTTTATACTATTTGCTATTGGAGAACTGTCTAGTATATGGTATACAGGTATTTTGTATAATTTTAAAATCAATCAGTTTTGATTATTTCGATTAACATATCATTGTTTTCTTTCATAATCAATTATCATTATTAATTACATCAAATCAAACGTTTCTCTTCTCAAAATTACACAAAAATCAATTTGAAAATTTTGAAAAAATTTAAAAAAAAATATGGAGACCACCCACTCCGATAACAAATATTATCCTTCTTTTTGCTTTTTGGGTCACAAAATGAAAAATAATGAGCAGACAGATGATCTGGGTCAGTCTCGATACCGTTTTGCTAGCTCTAAGCTCATGATAATTGCTTGACCTCTCCTTCTCTAATCCGAATTTCTCTTGAAGTCAAGAAAGGTATCGTTCATTATCCTGATTATCTGCTTCCGCGGGACCTTTTAGTAGCCTATTCCATCATCTGCTGTTCCTAAATTTGATTTTGAATTCTCTGATTACTGTAGCTTATATACCAGGGTGATCATCTGACTATTTCCGTGTCTCTATGGCATAGAATGTATTACGAGAGTTTCCTCTATGACTACATGCACACCCAGATTTAATCATTAGGTAGAGCTGCATTGTGTGCCCAATCAATTTTTCCAATTTCTATGTTATCTTTGTTATCATAATTCAATCATCATCAGTCTATTCTTTTATTTAATAATCTCATATTGCAATCAAAATTTTTTTTTCTTGCTTCTTCAACATATTTTCTTCTTTCATGAAATATGTATTCCGTTTATAATCTAATTACAAATTCTATTCTAAAGGTTATGTTCGTATGGGTGTTAAACGACGTGCAGAAACGTGTGTGCGAACGCCCGTTCAACGCGGCGAACGTTTTGCATGCTTTCCAACACCCAGCTGTTCCTTTTTTTTGGAACCACACTTTTGGCGCCAAAATCCATTATGATATTATTTCGGCTTTTCAACTATCATATGTAATAGGTTTAAGAACAATTGACAATTTTTTCTCAACCAAATGGATATCCATCATGCTCGTTGAAACGCTGCATGCTTTTCATCTTTTAATTCTCTTTGAGAAACTAATGTGCGAAGTTATTGACTATTCATTTCTTTAATTATCATAATTTGGCGGCTAGACACATGAACTCGGACATTCATCTTTCCATTCTGCATTGACTTCTGACTCTCCTCGATTTGAGTAGACTCTCAGTTGCAAAGTAGTTTCTGTTGCCTCAATTTGGTGTTCACTCTTTCGGACGCCATTCTCTTACACGTTCAAATTGCATATCTTGTTTTATTTATTTTTAGTGCATAAGCATATCATACTTCATCAACTCATTCTCTATCTATCTCTTTCTCTCTATCTATCTCTCTATCTCTCTATCTCTCTATCTCTCTCTCTCTCTCTCTCTCTCTCTCTCTCTCTCTCTCTCTCTCTCTCTCTCTCTCTCTCTCTCTCTCTCTCTCTCTCTCTCTCTCTATCCCTCTCTCTATCTCACTCTCTCTTTCTCTCTTCCTCTCTCTTTCTTTTTTTTTCGCGCTAGCTCGTTTCCTGGTATGTGAGCTCAATCAATTGTTCCTCTTTCACTTAGCTGAAACTAATCCAAAAGGCGAGTCGGTATACTCTAAAACACCTCTTTTGTCTCTTTTGATATCTGCATGACTACTCAGCTCAATCAATGTCATACGCTTTTTCGAAATATAATCACTGTGCAATTGAAAGATGCCTGCTGATTTTCGGAAGAAGCTTGATGTTTCTCTACTATCTCATTGGTCTCGTGGATATTTCATAGTCTCTACTTATCTGTTATGTCATATGCCATTTTTGAATGGCCAATCATTGTCTCTCATTGAGTGTACGTCTCCATCTTCTAATGTGTTTGCATGCTTTCTCAATTCTAGAACTATGAATCTCTTCTTAACCTATTCATATATACTATCATTATTCTTCTATTGTTAATATTCAAACATACATCCTGAATTTCGTCTCATATGCTACTCGCAAGTTCAATTGAACTAGTCAAAACTTCTTAGTTTAAAGACAAATTGATTATATCTTTCAAATCATTTCTTACAGTCAGACAGTTGAAGTCCGTATTACATACTCTGGGTGATATGAGTTTGTGCATTTGTTTCTTGTTTCATCATGCCTAGTTCTTAAAACTTCAAATTCCATCCCTATTCTGTTTGAATTTCATCCAAAAATCTTGTGAGCATAGCTATTGAGTTTTCCTTTAATTATCCTAATTTGGCGTCTAGACACATCATATTATGAACTGAGACATTCATATTCTCATTCTGCTCTGATTTCTGACTCTCCTCAATTTGCGTAGACTCTCAGTTGCAAAGTAGTTTCTGTTGCCTCAATTTGGTGTTCACTCTTTCGGACGCCATTCTCTTACACGTTCAAATTGCATATCTTGTTTTATTTATTTTTAGTACATAAGCATATCATACTTCATCAACTCATTCTCTATCTATCTCTTTCTCTTTCTCTTTTTTTTTTGCGCCAGCTCGTTTCCTGGTATGTGAGCTCAATCAATTGTTCCTCTTTCACTTATCATAAGCTTATCGAAAGCTGCCTGCAGACTCAATATAAAACTCTCATTGTGTCTACAACCGGCCATGAGTGGTGAGCTATCATAATCCACTGCACACTTCTTTTTTTCCTCTCGCTATGCAATTGATTCATAACTATTAGCGCAACCGATTCAGTGCACACTCTCATTGCCTTGACTACCACCTTTCAGCTCATACGAGTCAATGTCTCTTATCCTTATCACTCTTGTTGGCAGCTGTATCATAACAATAATTTAATATTTAAATAAACAATCATCTAAACGTCTGATTTTCGAGTATTTCTATTCAAACTATCTATTGTAGCCTTCATTGAACTCTTTCCAGCTGTCTAGCAATGCGGCTGGCTGTTGAGTTCTGAATATTCAGTTTAAAATTTATTTAATATTCAATTATAACAAATATATTATTGTATTTCTCATTATTTTGTAATGTCTTTCTCGCATCTCAATTCATTAATTCTTCATGCAAATTTTCATGCTAATTATAGGTAATTATGTCAGGAAAATTCCTGGAAAAATTTTTAAGGTCTGTAGCTCTAGTCAGTATGCATGCCACAAACCATCATTTTCAGAGACCGAAATCGACAACTGCAACAGGAAAAAGCGTCGTTCCCTCGTTGCGAAAAATGCCAGACGCTTCATCCTGCTCCTGATCCGACACGACCATCGTTAGTTGTCTTCTGATACAGCTAGTATCTTCATTTCTGAAACTTTAGAAAATGTCCACACGATGATATACGTTTTCTTTACGAAAACTTCTCATCAGATCAGTTGTTCTTCTTTAGAGCGGTTTGATTTTTTTTTTCAAAAATAGAAATTTTTTAAATATTCAGTATATCGATGTTGGTCGCAACATCATAGAGTTGAGCGTTGATCCTCAATTGATATACTTCAAGCAGTATTTACTTTGTAAAGTTCTATGGGTAATTTATAGAATTTAAACAAAATTATTCAAAAATACTATTGTAGAAATTCAAATTCAAATTGATGCTTCAGCTTACACGATGCGAAGAGATCAATCATCTGTACTAGTAAGGTTCCGTTAATTGATTAAATTTATTTTTTCGCATAGTGAAATCCTGAAACATGAGAATTTCGAAGTAAATCATTTGTCAGATCTAGTTGCAATCGCTGTTATGATACAATTCATTGGACAGTTTGTTTCGTATTCAAGGTTTAGAGTTCATATAACAGAATATTGTATAACTCGAATATATTATAGTACGTTCCGAAATTACCTTCTCACTCAACGTCATTTGATAACTCTGAGTCCCACCGACAGGTAATGTTGTTTTGAGCTCTTCTTACAATACCTCGATTATAGAATTCTAATGAACGAAGAAGGACTTCCTTTACTTGAGCTGTTTTTTACATTAGCAAAAAGTTATGTAATGCACAACAACCCTTTGAAGTTGAGATTAGTAAGTTCGATATTTGTTTGAAAATGTAGCGAAATTGATGTCAGAACTCATTCGATTGGTCTGGTTTACTTCATCGCAGCCCAAATACAATACAACCTATCTTTCGTATGGCAGGATGCAAGTTACAAACGCCATTCCATTTCTTCGATGATGATTTTATGGATTATATTTACCCCTTCAAGCATAACGAATACCTGATGAAGAATGGAACGCTTATAGAAACACAAATAGGTCTCTGCTGGTTGGATCCCAACTGGAGGGCATCTCCTTTAACAGAAGCGTATATAGAGGCAGTGGTAAAATCTAAAAGAAAGGACCAGTCAAGACTGATGAATCATACGATAAGAATGTTAGGAAACAGTATAGGTCTCTTCAGCCAAACTATCGTTCCGGATTACTACCGAGTGGACACTAATGACCTTATAAAATGGTTTAAGCTCGTTAACCATCTGGTTTTGGCTCAGTTGGAATTCGTCTTATTGCCTGAACGCGGTTCTAAAGTCACCTGCAATGTTATGATGGATAAGAATATGAGCTCATGTTTCGAGAACTGCAGAAGACGCTTAGATGAAAATGAACCAGTGCCAAACCGAATTATAACTGCCCTAGAGAGACAACACGTTATAGAACTAATCGAAGTTTACTGGAGACTAGATCCAAATCATTCTTTGGGCCACACAGAATCTGTTTCTCTCACATATGAACAGATAGAAGACTTCTTAAAAGGAAAGGGTTATGACAGTCAAACTTTCAATGATTGGAAGGAATCTGCCCAGATAAGAGAAGCTGAATTGAATAAAAAAGCAGATGAATACAAGAGATTGTGGGATTCCTACTCTGTTAGGGTTTCACGTCGTCGAAAACGTCATAGACCGAAGAAGAGGAACTCTCGGAGAATGAATCGTAATTTTGGAATCGGGCAAGGTCCGTCTGTCGACTTCGGCCTAGGTTCAACCGCGGAGAACATCAGAACACCGACAGCTTCAACCGTAAAGAACATCAGAAAACGGACAGCTTCAACCGTAAAGAACATCAGAAAACGGACAGCTTCAACCGTAAAGAACATCAGAAAACGGACAGCTTCAACCGTAGAGAACATCAGAAAACGGACAGCTTCAACCGTAGAGAACATCATAAAACGGACAGCTTCAACCGTAGAGAACATCAGAACACCGACAACTTCAACCGTAAAGAACATCAGAAAACGGACAGCTTCAACCGTAGAGAACATCAGAAAACGGACAGCTTCAACCGTAGAGAACATCAGAACACCGACAGCTTCAACCGTAGAGAACATCAGAAAACGGACAGCTTCAACCGTAGAGAACATCACAACACAGACAGCTTCAACCGTAGAGAACATCAGAACACCGACGTTTTCAACCGTGGAGAACATCAGAACACCGACGTTTTCAACCGTGGAGAACATCAGAACACAGACAGCTTCAACCGTGGAGAACATCAGAACACAGACAGCTTCAACTGTGGAGAACATCAGAACACCGACGTTTTCAACCGTGGAGAACATCAGAACACCGACGTTTTCAACCGTGGAGAACATCAGAACACCGACGTTTTCAACCGTGGAGAACATCACAACACAGACAGCTTCAACCATGGAGAACATCAGAACACAGACAGCTTCAACCGTGGAGAACATCACAACACAGACAGCTTCAACCATGGAGAACATCAGAACACCGACAGCTTCAACGGTGGAGAACATCAGAAAACGGACAGCTTCAACCGTAGAGAACATCAGAACACAGACAGCTTCTACCGTGGAGAAAATCAGAAAACAGACAGCTTCAACCGTAGAGAACATCAGAACACCGACAGCTTCAACCGTGGAGAACATCAGAACACAGACAGCTTCAACAGTGAAGAACGTCAGAACACCGAGTCTGTCTAATCAGTCTAACAACGACAATCAAGGTACGAGCAACAATCACAGGAAAGATTACTATATGCACAATGTGAAAGATCTTACTCCAAAATTCTTTTATGATGATGATGGTAATGCCATCCCATTTCCCGATGAAAAAGATATTGATGAAGCATTAAAGTTTTTCGATTTGATTCTCGACGATGATCTGTTGGAGGAGCAGAGTAATCATAATGACAAAGTCCAAGAACAACCCATCGAAGAGGGCGACAAAGTCCAAGAACAACCCATCGAAGAGGGCGACAAAGTCCAAGAACAACCCATCGAAGAGGGCGACAAAGTCCAAGAACAACCCATCGAAGAGGGCGACAAAGTCCAAGAACAACCTATCGAAGAGGGCGACAAAGTCCAAGAACAACCCATCGAAGAGGGCGACAAAGTCCAAGAACAACCCATCGAAGAGGGCGACAAAGTCCAAGAACAACCTATCGAAGAGGGCGACAAAGTCCAAGAACAACCCATCGAAGAAGACGATATCATAAAATTAACAGTTGAAACTGGAGAAGGTAACGAGAATTATATTTATCTTTCAAATTTAATTTTTAGTACAAATGACAGCTGCGATTGAAAATGATGTAGAACAATCAGAGAACATGAACATGGAAGTGGATAGTGCCGAAGATCAAGCAGAAGTATGTGAAACAAGAGACAATGAGGAAGCTTTTGTTGTTTCAACATCCGAAACAGATACACAAGTCTCAACTTGCATTGAACCTGAAGCGGACGACAAGGCAATTGGTTTTCAGCCAAGATTCGACACCGAAGAAACGAACGTCATAGTTAATAGAGAAAAAATCTACTTCACAGGAAAACCACCTGGTGAAATTATACCAATACAGGCAGTGAAACCAACAATCTCTAAGAGTTCTGTTCCTGAAAGTTTTGTTTCTGAAACTGTATCAATACCTGCGCAGTCTGAGGTGGTCGTTCAAGCGATTTCAGAAGAACAGCTTCAAAACTATTCTTCGGATGAAATTTCGATGGTTAACGGAAGATCTTCAGATGCCGTCCCTCCAGCAGCACAAAATGTGCCTTCAGGACAACTTTTAGGAAATAAAACGACTATTCATGCTGATTCCGCACAAGCTTCCCGTTATCACCTCTCCGAAGACACGTATAACAGACTAACCAACCCTGAACCTGCAAATTCTCAAGGAGCTTATGCAGATCCGGTTCTTGTCGATGCTGCACAAAATTCATATGCAGCCATGCTTCAAAACTGTTCTTCGGATGAAATTTCGATTGTTAACGAAAGATCTTCAGATGCCGTCCCTCCAGCAGCACAAAATGTGCCTTCAGGACAACTTTTAAGAAACGAAACGACTATTCATGCTAATTCCGCACAAGCTTCCCGTTATCACCTCTCCGAAGACACGTATAACAGACTAACCAACCCTGAACCTGCAAATTCTCAAGGAGCTTATACAGATCCGGTTCTTGTCGATGCTGCACAAAATTCATATGCAGCCATGCTTCAAAACTATTCTTCGGATGAAATTTCGATGGTTAACGGAAGATCTTCACATGCCGTCCTTCCAGCAGCACAAAATGTGCCTTCAGGACAACTTTTAAGAAACGAAACGACTATTCATGCTAATTCCGCACAAGCTTCCCGTTATCACCTCTCTGAACACATGTACAACAGACTAGCCAACCCTGAACCTGCACATTCCCAAATAGCTTATGTAGATCCGGTTCTTGTCGATGCTAGAGGAAATCGATATTTAGAGATAACGGCAAACCTATCTCCGGATCACCTTTTAGGGATTCTACTTGGTACTTTGGAAGTCGTCATTTCAAACCCACAAACGGGGCAATGTTTGGGACAATTTTCATATCAACAACCTGCTGCAACACATTCTTTCCAAAATGCAGCTGCAGCTTCGACTCTCCAGTACCCTAGAATTACCTCTGCGCCGATACAAGAAACTTTACCAAATTCTGTATTTCTTCCTCAAAGCAATACCATCGACCTTACAAACAGATCTGGATATCTGGCTGCAACAGCACCACAGCTTTCTTTTGCTAATTCACTTCCGAGTTACCCTTTGCCAGCTAGTGTTCATCCTCTTCAAGATTCACGTATTACACAGGATACATTGTCATCAATCTTTCGGGATTATCTCAATCAATCTACGAGTGCTTCCTACCCCGTACGGCCGGGATCTCTATTAGACTTCACTACACTAGGACATCCACCAACATCTTCATGTCTCAATAATTTTGCCAGTGTACCAACAGCTGCGTTTAACAACTCTGTACTCAATCCAGTGGCAGCAGTACAGTTACCTTCTGCAAACTCAGCTCTACAGAATTTTGTCCCAACACCTGTAATTCCGGTTGCGTATCCTGGGCAAATCCCCACTTCAGCAGCTAACTTTCGTATCACATCAGTAGACTTCAATGCTCCGAATTCATCAACTCATATGATTCTTCCTACTGAATTAGCTTCTTTACAACAGTTTCCAGCAGCGGAAAAACAATTTTCTTCAAATTCAGCTCTACAGAATCCTGTCGCAGAACCTGTGTTTGCAGTTACGAATCCGAAGCTCAGCTACACATCAGCCGTGAATTTTAATGTCGCGAAGTTATCAGCTCACAACGTTCCTGTTACTGCAAAAGCGGCTCTGGAACCTCTTGACGACGTTTCGCATCGACGCATGCTACGAGACATTCCAAGAGCATTACGATACATGGAACTCGACGTCGCGTTATCACTTAAGTTTCCTGCATCAAAATCACAAGCAAACCTTAAGTTTCCACGTATCTCCAAGGGTCCTCAAAACAAAAACGGACGACTATACTGTCGGGGAATACACAACAGTATAGAATATAAAGCAATAGCGCTTATAAATCAGTGGAGTCCGGATCTCGATATGCAAACAGCCCTTCAGTTGGCTGCGGCGCACACCTCAGAAGATATGTTGGTTGCTGCTCTCAAAAGTAATAGAAAGTATAGCCCAAACCTTCCTCGAGATCATCCCATGATACAACTACATAAAAGTATAGCAGCAGTACTCTATCAGACTCCTTTTGAAGTAGATATTTCTGAAAATCAAATCGTCAAGGAGTATAATTCTTACCAAAAACTGTCTCGGAAATTCTCTATTGCTCTCGGTGTGCCTTTTAACAAAAAGGCTTATGTCGAAAAAGCGAAAATTGCTCTTTATCGCTTCAATATGTCTGCATTTGAATCAAAGATAGTTGCCAACCCTCAGATACAACTATTCCAGCTAACGGTTCCGCTTACTGACCGTGTTACTGAGACAATGTATGTAGGATCACCCTCATGGAATGGTTCAGAACCAGTAACACATATGATGCCTATAGAGCCCATTCCATCTTTTTATTATTCATTCATGAATGGCGTGAACGATTGCCCGAGTACTAAATATGAGAGAGCTTTGAACAATGTCCTGCTCGGAAAGTTCAGAGCAAATGAAAACAGAGACAGCTTTATCAAACAGCTGCGAATCAAAGGGCTGCAAAATATGCCATACAACTTGGCTCCACCACTGAACGATGCCTACAAAACATTCCTTTATGATTTCTACAACACTGGCAATTTTCAAGACGGCTCTGTAGTAGACAAGAAATATCCAGCTTCTATGCTTGCCCAGCTCAAAAGCCACCGGGATTTGTACCCTCTACTGAAATCTTGCTATTTTTCTTCTGGTCAATTAATGGCTCATTTCACTACTATTCATGCCAATTATATAAACCATGTCATCACATTGTCAGGTCACGTACATTTAACCGATCTGCTATACATCGATACGATTGGGCAGTGTTTTAGAACATTAAAAGAGTTTTGTGAGTTCACTGCACACTGCCTCTTCTGTGTAACATGTCTTGGGCATTATGTTTCACTTGTAAAAGGCTTTGGCTGCCTATACACTCATTCAAAGTCCAGCTCTCTGCCAATCAAGAGAAAAAATCCATCCAGCTTCGATGCGCTATTGGCCGAAGAAGAACGTGAACTTGAACGTAGAGAATACCTACCTCAATATCCAAGGAGAGAATTCAATACGAAAAATCCCAAACATAACGATAATGGAAATCCAGTTGACAACGAAAATAACGATGGAGACGACAATGGATATGGCAATGGAGATGCCAATGGAAATGGCTTTGGCGGTGCCGATAGAGATGGCTATGCTGATGGAGATGGCTATGACTATGGCGATGAAAATGACTATGGAAATGACTTTGGAGGTGAAAATGGAGATGGTAACGGTGATGATTATGGAGATGGACATGACGATGGAGATGACAATAGACATGACGATACAGATGACGATACAGATGACGATACAGATGACGATACAGATGACGATACAGATGACGATACAGATGACGATGAAGATGATAATGAAGATGACGATAGATATGACTATGAAGATCAGGAATACGAAAGCGGGATAATTGAAGAAGATTACGAGTTTTTCGACAATGGAGATTATGTATATGGAAACGTGAACGACGAGCTCAATGCTCTAGTAGATACTCTACCAGATATGATAAGATGTCAGCATTATACATTCGGCTTCAAAACTCTCCCATCGAGAATATATTACAAGCTGTTGAGAGTACATGCCATGCTCAATATTATTGACCTGGTATCAAGAGGAGTAGCCGTGGCATTTCTTGAAGCAAGCTTAGATGTTCTAAGAGATATTGTAGCAACTGAATTAGGTCTCAGCTTTTTGAACTTCCAAATGAGCCTACCAACCGAGTTCCATTTTCTTCTCAATTGTATTGAAGACATCAACTATCCAGAAATCAACGCAATTCGTGACCGTGACTCTCCAGAAATCAACGCAGTTCGTGACGATGACAATAGTTTGATGGCATCACTTGCTAGAATTCAAAGGATTGTAAGAAACCAGATACCCTTAGATACAGATTTACCAGATTTTGGCAAAAATTTATTCTCACATATACATTTGACAAATTCATTGAGACACGTGTTAGTCATCCCGATGAACAATCCACCGTGGCCACCAAGACCAACTGAAGCAGAAACCAATGGAACTTTGACAGGGCAACGGCGAGTAGAGGACCAAAATGAAGCTCCAAGCCGTCAGAGACAAGCAGTTCCGGAACCTATAAGACCAGAACAGCAATCGGGAGTAGATGATGATCTGGTCCCTACAATACGTCTAGCGCGGAGAACTTCATTTCAGGCCTGTACCCTACAGCAGACTCTCATGACAAAATTCCTTTATGATCAGGGAAATCGAAATGATATTCGGTCTAATGTGGACGATGTAACTCCACATATCGAACGTTCAGCTCATGAAATATACGATGAAACCTTCAGGGGACGTAAATTTCTCAAGAAAAGATCTATTAAACGATTTCTTATTCTATTGGACAAAACTCCTCCTACCGATCTTCATACAAAAACATTCGGAAACATGAGTCCCGTTCGAGACAGAAAGAATAAATCTAAGGAGGATGAGGCAATAATGATAGCATGTCAGAGAATCTTCAATCGTCAATCGGATGAACCAAACCAGCAAAATGCGCAGAAACGAAAACTCAATGAGCAAGAAGACAACTCTGCAGGAGAGCCAAATGCAAAAAGACAACGATGTGATGAACAAGGATACCGTAATGAAGAAGTGCACAAGCAAAATGTGGATGAACACAAAGCAAAGATGATCGAAAAAATTTGGCAACTAGTATCTACATGCCCTAGACCGCAAGATTTGAACACAATGTTCGGACCATTGAGTCCTGTACCTGATAGGAAATCTTCACGAAAAGTAAAAAACCAGGAAGTGGAGAAAAAACCTGATCCGCGATATAAACATACGACAAACGTTGTAGCCGATGCGTTCTTAGCTCAGGAACAAAAGTAAGTTTGTTTTCTTCAAGCTCATTTTAAATATTGTCATTTTAGGTTGAAGTTAGCATTCCGAACTCATCTGATGAGAATGACGTTCCGAAACGATGATGTGATTGAGTCATTTGTAGACAAAACTTTCTCTTTCTATTTGAGCGATCTTGCTGAAGATCATAACTTTCAAGGAGATCTGGCCCTGGAGATTGGTTTTTATCTGCATTCCATCCTGGACGAAGCATTGCTGACGACTCAATTCCCACAAAAATATATTGCTACACCTCGCTATCTAACTTTTCGAGAAAGATGGCTAGTCGAAGTGATGAATATGGAACAGACATTATTCTTGCCTTCATTTGCAACAGAGCTCTACGCAAAAATGAGTTACTGCTCAACTGAAGAACTGAGAAGCCTGATAAAGAGCAAACTACCTATCTGTGCCGTAATACAGATCCTGGAGGATTTCAAAAAAGCGACTGTGAAAGTAGCTATCCACGACTTCAACAAGAAACGCGTACCAATAGAGACGTTCATGGTTCTCCATGAGGTATACAACAAAAAAAGTACAAAAACCACTAACAAAAACATTACAGCCTACCATCAATCAATTCAAAACCAACTTTGAATATCTCTTCAACAACTTGACAATACTATGAGATGATCAGAAATGGCGTGGAACTGTATCTAACTAACATATAATATAAACAAATATTCTTTTAGAATATCTAATTTAGAAATATCTCATGAAATCTATATAGTTGTTATCTCAATTGAAAACATAATCCAACATTCTATCAGTAAAGCTCTGTTTGAGTAACCTCTTACAGAGATCAAACATATTAGAACGAATATATCAATTTAGAATATCCACTATACAAGTCAATGGATATACTATCAGATGAGTACAACATTCTATTTGCATGCAAATTAAATTCACTGCTCTGATGAATAGCTCCAACGACTACAATATCTCAACACGATCTCTCATCCCGTTCCCGATACATTCTCATTGCAGTCAAGTTTTGAACCCCCCCCCCCCCAAAAACCCAAAAAAAGAATGTAGTTAGCGAAACATATGATAATCAACCATATATAATCTCTGCGTGTGTTGTGTGCAGATCTTGCTCTGTCGTTTTGAACTTCAAATGTGTTGTGAGAGCTACTTGTAAAAGTATTGCAATGATTGAATGAAATCATATTTTGAGTAAGATTGAATGAGCTGAATGAATGGAAGCACTGAAAAGAATGATATGAATGATTGAGAGGTAAATGAGTGAAGTCAAACGTACACCAAGATCAATCTGTAGTTTAGTCAAAAAAAAATTTTTTTTTGCAAAATCCAAGTGAAAGATATACTTCTCTATGCGAAAACGAATTGTGACCCACCTTTGAATTCCTAAGCTATTGAGTTGTACTGTTGTCTGAAAGCATTATGATTAATAAAGAGAAGATTTTGCAGATAATATGAATCGCATACAACGAACATACAAAGAATCCACTCAAACTAAAATTTATTTCACAGAAAAAAGAATAAAGTAATGAATAGATAGCAATATGATATGAAAGGACTGTTTACTTCTCAATATCGAGGTTCCAGCTGAACTCCAAATGTACTTTTCCATAATCATCAACAATCTTGGATTTGATCACAAACTTTCCCATACTGACTACACCGGCTGTAATGAACAGATGGATTATGAGAAATCGTTTGATCGATTGATTACTTTTTGGACATTCTTCTATAGATCCTTGATAGACAATCTTCTCATTCTTTGGAGCATATGAACCAATCATAACCGAGTCTTTGTGGAGATTTAAGCCGAGCTTCTTCATTTTGAAAACATATCTAAGGGATTGATGGCTTTGAACAACTTCAGACTTACTTGAGACCAGAAATGATCTCTCTTTGTACATAGAATTCGAAACCGATTCGGAACTGTTCAGCTTGATGAAGTTTCAGAGTGACGTCACTCAGCTTTTCTTGAATAAATTGGTATTTCAGAAAGAAAATATATAAAGCTCACTTGGATTCTTAAGGCAAAGATACATGGGCTCCTTTCCAGTCACATTAAGAGACATTCTTTCGAAAATCACATTCCTCTCATCGCTGGGAAACAGGGCGGCAGGGACAGCTGAGCCAAGAAGTCGGTTCTTGTATTTGGTAAGAGACTCATCTTCCTGGAAACAGAAACAATCGATACATCATGGACATTCTCATACTCACCACATCGATTTTCATAATCTCTTGGATACTCTTCTGGTCAGGTACTCGATATGTCTGGCATTCCTCGTTGTCAGAGTCATTCTGAGTATTGTTTGGTGAAGACATTTGGCTGAAATTGTAAAGAAATGCTTTTTTTCGATTGAAAAAGACAAAAGAAGAAGAAGACGATCTTCAAATTGAAGGATGAAAATCAAAAAAGAAGTGTCTCATTGGGTTGTTTTGTTCTCAACATGAATACTAGTTATCGATTGATACTTGGAAACGAAAATACGAGACAGTCAGTCATGACTGAGCGTAAATGTCTTTAGCAAATCCATATTTCCTTTCGAACTCATATGAGACAGATCGAAATAGATTGTTGTTCTAATCAGACAGTAAATCGAAAATCACTAAACAAATTTTCTGGAAATGCAAAACGGCAACTAGCAAGGTTGAATGAAGGTTCATTATTATGTGTGAATGAATAGAATCGGATTGGAATGCATCTTCTATAACCCATCCGGAAGAGATTGAGATGAATGGATATATTAGCAATAACGTCTCCACGTCATTTAACTATTCTGAGATTCTCGTAATGATAGGCTTTATATTCATGACCAAATGAATTTCTTTTCACCCCTACGTGTTTCATAATCAAATCTAATTTCTTTTGAATTATGAAGTTTGTTTGAAAAGAAGAAGCAATAACATTGTTCATAAGCTCCGCCTTCAATGAGCATATTCTTCATTTCTGCTTTGGCTGACGAACCGCCTGCTGTCATATTCAGTCAAGAGTATGGGCAGCGGAATATTCGATATTGAAAGCATATTAGGAAATGGTAAGTTGTTAATTATTAAAGAATAATCATTATATAAGAATGTACTTCAAATGATTAAACATGAGACATATTGATTGATATTATACATTACAGACAAGAGCGATAAACAGCTAACAGGATCAAATGACTCAGAGCTGACAGTAAGACATATATTATAATGAAATATATATATAAATGCTTTTTTTTTAATAGAAGACTACAATAACAAATCTAAATTGGAAAAGCAATGATAAACCTCCATACTCATACAATGCAATGATTACAATGGCTCTATTATCATCAGAGGCTAAAATGTATTTTTCAATAAACACTAAACTACAAACCATTAACTGCTCATACACATTATTTTAGGATGACATTAGCAGAGATTTATGGATATATCATGAACAACTTTCCTTATTATCGAAATAATAAAAAGGTTAGATAGACTACTAGACATATCAATACTACAAAGTACATTAAAGGGTTGGCAGAACTCTATTCGACATAATCTGTCTCTCAATAAAGTATTCTTGAAAGTTCCACGTACACACAATAATCCAGGCAAAGGTGTGTGTGATAATTACATTAATTATCAACAATAATGTATTGAATAGGAAATTATTGGATGTTGGATCAGAATAGCGAAAAAGAGCTGTATATTGGTGGATCAACAGGAAAGTTACGTAGACGTGTACCATGCACTCCTATTCAATCATTTAATCTAACTGATGCAAACAGTCTGCCATTACTTCATGATGTTACTCCAAAGCTATTGCAACAATCGCATATTCTATGTCACCCTTCTACTGCCCTATATCAAACTCATCATTACTGTCCATCATTTGAAAATATGCAAAATCTACTTGGTCTCAGCAATTTATTGTTTAATAATATTTTTCAGAGCAATATTCAACAAATATAAACGTTATATAATCTCACCATAATCTTCCACCCTCCTTTAAATAATATTTTATGTTTATATTGCATTTTGTTTCTTTATTCTTTCATATTCTTACAAAAATTGTCTATTTGAGAAGAACACAATACAGCTTTGCCTTACTCTCTCTCTCTCTCTCTCTCTCTTTCTCTCGCTCGTTTGCATTCGTTCATCGCCTATCTCTCTATTGCTGTCAATATGTATGTTGTTAAATCAAAAAAATATTTCTTTTCATCATTCTAACTAATCTTTTACTTAGCATCGTTAAACGCATTCGAGGTATGCAAGACTTGCCGAAAACATCAAATTGATTGGCAGGAGCAGAAGTCCGACAATGTTCAACAGGTGGTTCTGTCAGTCTTACTTTTCTCAAGACCAATAATTTGACAGTCACCAACAAGAACTTTAAACATAAGATATCGATAGACTACAATTATTTATATGATATATATGATATATATATATATATTATAATGAATAGTTTAGAAGATGAAACTATTTCAGATATTAGACTACAATACTCTTTGACTACTAACTATAAGCATCTAGTAAGAGACAGAAATGGAGAGGAGGAGAGGAAGTGCCATCACAGGATGAAATGAGAATGAAATTTTACAGAAATTTCAACTAAACAGGTTACAACTTCCATCAATGCTATCATTGACTACTGTATAAGGGAACAGTATTGAAAAACATACAAAGCCTTGTTTAATATAAATGCATCTTTCAAAAACTATATTATATAAACATCACTATGTGTTGAGGAGATGGATTATGAACCATAAAAATAAATAAAAGAAAATGTATTTGGAAATATAAAAAAGAATTTCTTTCAATTCTAAACAGAATCAAGATATAATTGAAAATATGGCTGTATATGTCTTCTATCTATTGCTACCCGTCAATTTACAATTTGGCGCGCATTTTCCGTCACAGTTACAGTACTATTTCTATGTTGACGAGGCTTATTTCGATGAGGATGACGTCCTTTTAACTGAAACGAAGAAAAAAAGAAAGAAATTTAAACTCTCGTAATGATAGTCATTAAACATACGCATTTCTTTGATGTGTTTGGATATTGGTCAGCCAGTTCTCTATAGAATGCCTTAAAAAAATGTATTTAATGTATATAGAATGAATGTTTATGAGATAATTATACCCATAATGCTCTCTTAGCTAAGAACCATGCATGTCCACCAATAGGTCGAGCAATAGGGTAACGATGAATACCCTCATGTGAATTGAATACTTCGGGCACAATTGCAAATTTGTATCCAGCACAACACAAATGTAAAGCCTTAAAATGATGGAATGATTATGTATATATCAAGTTAACAGTACAAGTGACACATGATTCTCTTTTCCGTACAAGATGCGTTCATCATGAAATGGGATACTACGATGAGCTACAAACATTGGCTCCCAGAAAGTTGTTTTTAATTTCTTTATGTTGATGACTGTGTTTATCTCATCTCCTCTACAAGTACAGATATGTTATAAGCATATTTACAACAGTAGCGAACCTATAATCCATCCATGAGTTCAGATCAGGCACCCAATGCCCTACTTTCCAGAAGAAGGAGTGAAAAACAAAAACATCTTCATGATATCGCCTGCTCAACTCTTCCATGTCTCTTGGAGCACTTAAACAATAAAACTTGATCAAAGTATGCTCTAATGACAAAGTACTTTGTGCCTGTTTTATGCTCAAATCGTCTGATTGTCAATGTTAAGTTGTTTCTCTTGATATCATGAACTTCTATTAGCTTTCTCAATTTCGCTTCAGCTCCATTTGAGAATTGTTGTTCCATATCGGCATATAAGAAATATTCCGAGTTGTCACACTAAAATAGAAAGCATAACAAGCAATTAGTTAGATGATGACGCAGCTGACCATTCGAGCAATGTTTCTGGCTGTATTGACCGGGTAAAGACCAGCAGGTGTTTTGAAACGAAATTTTCGTAATCGAGCTGAGAAATCACATACGGAAGGTGGATTTATAGCTGTAAACAAATAAAAATTATGCTCTATATGGATAGAATGAGATAACTTATTTCAACGGTGGGACATTTGAATTCGGGATATGTATTGGCAACAAATATATGAGCAGATAATGCTTTTCTGAGTGATGGATTACAGTTAACCATATCATATATCTTTAATTATATACAAGTTGATATATAATTTGAGCTATAAAGCTAATAACCCGTTTGACTGTATTCGGAATCCCTGGACTTAGCTTTTTACTGTCCGTTGTACCAGATGAGGAAAATATAGCTAATGAGATTCGACCTTCCCAACTGTTTGACATTAACAATAAATTCTCTCCTGATCAAACATTATATGTAAAGAGACTCTGCTGAAAATGTCCTCACCAAAATAATTTGCAGATGTATGTAGTATCATAGGCAACTTGAATGCACGATACTGCGTTTTATAAACATTGGCATACAGACAATAGTTATTGTAAGTTTGCGGCTTGAGAGTTATGTTAAATTCAGGAAACATTGAAATGGATGTATTGGAAGAAGATGATGGTTGCATCTGAATTTTATTAATAATCAGCTGATGATTATGATTATTACCTTTTCAACTTCATCTTCATCTATCGTAGATATACTGTCTGGAAATTTTCGAAAATCATCAAAGATATCTAATTCTGTTTCATTGAACTTGTCGGCTGTCGGCTAAAATCAAAGAAAGGTCGTCATGGTATAAGATAAGAATATGCACCTGATAATTAAGTTTCAATGATGAGAACCGTAAGCAGGTGGCCAGTACAAAGAATATTAAAACAATCAAATGAGATATTTGCAATCGCATAATCTGTAATTAATACTATATGATAACAGCATTAGAAAAGCGAAGTATAATCTGTTTGTTGACAATGCGTGTACTCTATGTGTCAACGTAGAATATTGATGAAGACGGATGCTAATTGTAAAATGATTTCATGATTAAATGACATTAGTTTGCCTAATTGACATTGGAAAGCTTAATCCCCATTTTTTCATGTTGGATATCATTACGTGGCTCATTCAATCGTTTTGTTTGATAACACCAACCACACTAACTAACAGATAATTGGCTGACAAAAGCAAACGTTTGCAGACACTTCCTCTTTTTTATTTCATTCATGTTCATCATTTTCTGAAAAAAAAAAAAAGTTTTTTCCCCATTTTTTGAAAAATTCTTTTCCGCCTCTACTTTGTTAAAGATCATGTGCCCAAGAGCAATTTATTAAGTAGAATAATGATACAAAGAACATCCAAATAGAATAATGTTAATCGTCAACGTTAGATCTAAGCTTTGCTGTTTCGCGCATTTCCATTTCATACTGTCTTCTGTTGCTTTGAGGACGGAAGAAAATGATGAAAAGCGAAATCAAGAACACTACTATTCCTAGCCATGCTAAGAATGCATCTGAAATGACAGTAAAATGTAAAATATGAATATGCAAATAGCTTACTTTGCCATTCAACTACAGTTTTTACTTCAGAATTTGAATCTACGCATGTCTGAATAGCAAGCGTATGAGGGCTGGGGTCTTGTTGTAAGAGACTTGTGATTGCAATAAATATGACTCCTTCGAGTTGTCTGAATAGTTGGTTTTGAAAAAAAGCATTTTGAACGTTCATCTGCTCATCATACCCAATGATCATTATAATGCCCGTGGGAGTTGCTTCAGCAACAGGAAAGACTGTTTCAACTCCAGCTTCCAGACCAAGAGGATATATGGAAAAAGCAAAAAAGCCGAACAAACAGACAGAAGCTGCAATCCATCCTTGTTGATTCTCATAATTAATGGCGATAGAGAGTGAAGCTGCAGCCACTCCTGCACAACCAAAGCAGAGTTTCATTATCTAATCATGCTTATTAAAAATTATCAGTGCTGGTTATCATTTCATACCAGTTCTACTTTTCTTGTTTTCTCTGCAATGTTGCCCGAAATGAAAACGCCTACAAGGCCTGCTAAGATTAGAGCAGTACCCATGGCTCCACTGAATGATGGTGAATAACCCTAAACAGGCGTCTAGTCGTTTGTACGCTACAGCAAACCTTGGCACACAAAGCTGGCTGCATGTTGTTATAAAGAACACTGAAAGCTCCAATTCCACCTCCTAAAACAAGCGACAACTTATATAAACAATTACTTTCTATATTATACCGATAGTCAGAGCGAGCAACAGAAAGTGTTTTGATTTTAAGCATCGTTTCAAGCCCTGGCCGAAAGATGGAACGATTTCCGAATTTTCTGTTGAAGCAGCAACAGGTGTGGGAGGTACAGAAGAGGTCACAAAGAACGAAAGTAGAGCAGTGATCGCTGCTCCACCAAGACAAATATAATTCTGATAACGAAATACGTTGTAGCGACAGGGAAGTAAAATTTGAAAGAAATAGTATTTGAATTTGAACTTACCAGGAGTGGAAAGTTGTTCGGATGCGATTTTGTAACAATATAAGGAGAAAATGTGTACATGAGAGCAATTCCAAGTGGATTAGCCATGCTGACAAATGTACTGGCGAGAATCCTCTCATGCTCTTTGAACCAGTAGCTTGAGAGTTTTGTTGGAAGAAATAGAATGAATGGTTGCGCAAAAGCAGCAATGGTTTGACCAATGAATGCTACAAGGAATCTGTAAGATATCAATTATCATATCCTTCTTAATATCAAATCAATAAAGAGTATTATTGATTAACCTATGATTGGCAGGCATCCAATGACATGATCCAAGTGTGCGAACTACATTTCCAATAAAATTTGACCAAATTCCAATATGATACTAAGAAGAAAGTAATAAATGAAAGTACTAGGTGAACCGGTTAGAAAATTACGATATGGCTAATCAAAGAACAATCAACTATACTTACAGCTGTGAAAAGACCAAATCTGTCTGACCACCATATGGCTAATGGACCAACTAAGAATGATAAAACCATAAATATTGCATTAAAATACAAAGTAGCATTTGTATTATTATAATAATCATTAGCATAGAATGTAACACTTGCAAATGTTATCCATGTCTGCAAAATGGGAAGAGAATGTAAAAAAAAAAAAAAATGATGTCAAGATTATATCATGCGATTGCTACTTTTTTTTTTTGTTGTACAGGTATCAACTGTCATTTACACTCAAATAGCTGAAACATCAAACGGTGTATGATGTCATTGAAAACTTTAAATGTTAATGATTATCTTACATTTCCATTAGAAAAGTTAATTGCCATAGCCACAATCATGTATATCCATCTTTTAGCATATGCAACATACACAGTTCCGGTGGGTTCAATTGGCTCGACATCTGACATTACTTGACACTAAAATGATATATATTGTATATGTTTATAATATATATATATATATTTATGGAAAAGCACATATATGAAAAAGCAGAATAGAATGTCATATTCTCAGATGGTTATCGAAAACTTTAATTAGTTGAAATGAGCGGTAGTGACTATGTGTTTGCGATAACGACAAAAGAATTTTTCTGCTTATCGTCAAAAGAAGAGCGAATGTATATAAATTGGCCACAAATATATAATGAAAAACTAAAACTCTCTGTAAAATATTAAAAACGATATATGAATTCATATTCGTTTACCAATCAATTATGGTGATGCGTAATGAAATGTCTCATTATGAATGTTTCTTAGAAATCAAAGACGGAAAGTTTAAATGAATGATAACAATGCGGCGCGGTGTTGTGAAGCGTTATCGTTTCAATCAATTATATGTTAAGTTTCAAATAAAATGAAATTGAAATAAGATATGTATACTATATGATATAAGTTATTGCATAGATATATAATACAATGAATATCTATCCTATCTATATTGAAAGAGCTTTAAACAAATGAACTCATAATTCTTTTATTCTATTGTTAGGCTTTTCCCTTTACAAAGTATATGTTGAAGCTACATATATTTAAAATTCTCTTCGTGCTTATCTATGCGTTTCATCTGAGCCTTGTGCTCCAATATCAAGTACAAGATGTCAAAATGAGACATTCTGCTCATTCATGGACAAACTACAAAATATTAAGGCTGCTCTTTACTACTTTCTTAAATTATTTTACTTTTTTTTTTGTCTTTATATTCTCTCTCTCTCTCTCTCTCTCTCTCTCTCTCTCTCTTACATACTCACACTCTCTCATACTACTCTTTATCCATCTTTCATTATCTATTGTACTCTCTCAATTTGAATGTTTGTCTGTTATGTCTATCTTCATTTATTGTATCTATTAGCTGTTTCGTGTGTATTATTCTTTTTTTCTTCCATCTTAATGCTTAAATGGTGCTCAAATGATAAATTTTCTGAGTCATTTTCCACTAATTATTCACCAACAGCATAACTTTCGCAACAATTCTTCTTGACGAATAGTAAATGGAAAACTCAAGTATGTTACTCAAATGTGTACTACATAATGCTATATTGGCCATCTTGTTGCCTCCTTCTTTTTTTTTCTTCTTCTCCTTCTTCTCACTTCAAAGAGTGAAACTTTTAAAAATAGAAATGCCTCAGCTATTTTATTATAATAGAGAGATGAACAAGTAGTAAAGGAACTGCTGAAACTTGGACACATCCATTGAGACAGAAACATATCAACAATGATGAGCATTGAACAGAAGAAAAAAGAAAAAAAAATTTGAGAGAGAGAGAGAGAATAAAAAAAAATGAAATTGTTAATTTATCTTCGTTTCCTTTTTCGTATTCGTTTTTGTCGTCGTTCGTTGTCGTCTTCGTCGACGTCTTCGTCATGTTCATTCTCTTTCGTGGCAACATGTTGTTTCAATAAGTTTCCTTTTTCTTCCACAATTTCGCGTAAATGTTGTAACGAGTAAACGAATTGAATTAAAATGAATATTTGGACTCACAAAGACTCATTGATTCGGATAATCTGATTTATGCACTTTTCACATTCATCGTGATTTGATTTTTAAGCGTCTTTAAAAGATGAAAACGGACTACTTCTTACTTTTTCTTAGTTTTAGTGTTGGCTGGAAATTTGAAGGAGAATTGATTTCTTTTTTGGTCAAATCCGAAAGTAGACTTAATCAGTTTGAATTTGTCTTCGAAACAGAAACATATTTCTCATCTTCTCTCTCTCTCTCTCTCTATTAAATTCTATCCATCAATCTCTCTCTCTCTCTATGTCTTGTTTAGGTTTCATCTTTCTTCTCTCTCTCTCTCTCTCTCTCTCTTTGTATTTCTTATTCCCTTTTAAAGTACCCTAAGAAGAGTATAACTGATTGCAGATAAATTTATAGCTCTTTCTCTCCCTTTGTATATATCTATATTTTTATTTTCTCTTCATCTATTTAAAATTTTTGAAGCCATTTGTCTCTTTCAACTATTGGTTTGCCTTTCATTTGTCTTATTTTCTATCTTATTCTCTTTCTCTGTTACCCTTTTATGGTATTCTCTTTGTATTTTCATTTTTCATTCTATTTCACTCTCTCTTTCTCTCTCTCTTCATTCATTTTATAAATAAAATCTGAGCTGATTGAACTATTTGCATACAAAATCAGTTGAGATATGAGAAATGACATTTTTGTCCATAAATCAGTGTTGTAGCTGGCAATTAGGATGAGCCGGTTTACTCGATTCTTCAAGTCAAGTTGCGGATAAATAGAATCTGAGCGGCGATGTAAAAATGAAATCAATCACTTTAGGACTGTGTTCCCCCAGGGAAAAGAATTGGCTCAGACTGAATCGAGACATTCAAATGAATGTATTGAGATGGGAGAAGCTTGACGTTTCACATGTGTTAAGTCTGTCTGTTTTTAACAAAACTAATGTTGTGTTTATCCGATCACTAACACCTCCTTCTGACTAAGCAAGGCTGTTCCATCAATTTTCGCTTTTTTTTTATTTTCTTCTTCTTCTCCTCGTTCAAACTATTGTTGCGTTTAAGACTTCCATTTTCATTGGTGTATATTTCATTGCCTCAAGAAAGTTTCGTTAAAGATGTTCATGGGTTCGAGTAGAAGATAAGTGCAAAATGAGGAAAGAAATTAGACTTTCAGCTCTTCAGCCCTGAGATTGAAATTTCGTTATCTTTAATTCGTTTCATCGATCTGCCAGTAAAATGAATGAATGACTCTTTGGCATTTTCACCTTGTGTGGTTTGAACGGTGAGCGAAGCTGGCAGGAGTTACAGTCAGATGTTTGTCATCAGATCACATAACTAACCAATTAACTATATTCTTCAAATGTTTATTCATTGTTTAATATATGAAAATAGCTTAACGATCAAGTTTTCGCTGAATATGGATGCAAATTAAATGAAGTTTATGTAATAGAGTGAAAATATTATGCAAGTAGACTTTGTTATTACATTGATGTGTGTCCCGCTGTCCCTAAAGACCGTGCATTCTTATATCTCCTATTCAAATAGACACAGCTGGAAACCCACGCATCCAAGGCAGCCAGAGAAAGGAGGGAAGGTTTCTGACTGATCTTCATCCAAAATGTGTTTCTGATTTCTCATTAACATCCTTCTAAGGACATATAGTCATTCATCTTCATTCTTACAATCTCAACACTTATCCAATTTCAAACAACAACCTCATCTTTCAGTTATTCTTTCATTCCAGCTACCATTTTTCGTCTAACGTTTGTTATTAATCATAAGGATGGGCTTGTAATAGCCATCTTTAGTGAGTGAGACAAGTTGTAATAATGCCAATTAGTATGCTGCTGACCCCAAAGTTTTGACTCGTAAATCATTCAAAATGATTACTCGTATTACTTTGCGGCCGAATTTCGAAGTTTCCTGGTTCACTCTCATCCACAACACAACTTTCTACTCAAAATCGTATCCACTTTGCCGCCTTTTTCTAACATATTTTTTTGATCAAATTCACTTCTATAACTACTCTGTCACCCATGTCCAGTTTGATTTGTCAAAGCGTTTCGTTAAACTGATCGCTTTAGAAATTTTGATTGAAAGACCTATTCATGTTTGTTTGAATCTGCTTTGCATGAGACACTGATACCATCTGAGAACCCTATTTCTTGATGTTAAACGACGTAAAACAAAAAAAAAGGAATCTTTTTTATTTCTTTCTTTCTATTATTTTTATTTTTTTCAAAGACGTTGTGTTCTTGGGTATACTCTCTCTCTCTCTCTTTCACTTCATCTGAAGAACAAGAGTAATCACTTTTATAATGCTTGGTGGATTTATTTGTGCATCAAATAGCATTAAGCAGTAACTTGTGCAGTAAAAGGCAGTAAGGTAGAGAAGGGGGGGGGGAGAAGAAGAAGAAGGAGGAAAAGGGCTGGTTTGAAAAGGCCCAAAACATCCATTAGTAATAGAACAATTCAATTGGCTTCTTTGTATTTTTGACATGAAGTTTAGAGAGCTTAACTTCCTCATTTGTGAAATTCATTCGATAGATCTGTCATACTTGCTGACATTATGTGATGTGTTCATGAGGTTTTCAACCATTTCTTTGTAAAATAACAAGAACAAGTGATGAAGATGAAAGTAAGAGAGAGAAAGAGAGAGAGATAGAGAGAAAGAGAGAGAGATAGAGAGAAAAACAAGATGAATAATAGCATTAAGTGATTGAAGCTTTAAGAAATCAAAATGTTTTTTCATTTTTTTTTTGTATTTTCACATATTCGCTCATGTCATTTAGATGTTGAGTTGGCTTCCACCTATTCTCTAAACTCATTCATGCTTCACGTTTATGACTTTTAACCAAATATCTTGTCAAATACGCTTTTTATTGTTCATATTCTCATTTTTTTTATTTTATTTATTAACAGACACTCTTAGAGAGTTACACTTTGTGTTTCACCAGCTAGCAAGTCGTCTCGTGAAATTGTTACACTCGTTTATTTGAGATTTTATCCACAAAGAAAGATAGAGAGAGAGAGAGAGAGAGAGAGAATGACTGCTGTTGAGAAGTTTTGAAATGGCTCCTGAAAATATGTGCTGTTCATCGCTGTGTTTTTTCTTTCTTCTCTATCATCGTAATACTTGTATATCTATAGTTGCTCTATAACTATATGATATAATCATATATTTTGTCCTCTTCACACATATTTCAAAAAGTGATGTAATGATAATGACAGATGTTTATGAGGTCTCTCATATGCTATTGCTCTTTCATATTTGCCGACTCATTTAGATTTTTTTATAAACATGTTCACAAATCTTTAATTATCAATAAGTTATATCATATAAATATGCTTGTTAACTATATCTATAATACTTAACTGTTGTTGTTCATTCAGATTCAAAATGGTTAACAACACAAGGCCATCATGAAATTTATTTTTTTAATAGTTATTAACATATTTCATGCGTTGTGTAAATCACATGACGATGATCGTGTATCTCTATACATTGGTGGTACGTTTCCTATGGAAGCAGGCTCTGGTGGATGGGCTGGAGGAGTTGTATGTTATCATTTTATTACTTGTTAACTATATTATTATTGTTAAAGGCATGTAAGCCAGCTGTTATGATGGCATTACATGATGTTAATAAGCGACGAGATGTATTACCTGGATATTATCTTGAACTTAATAGTACTGATTCTAAAGTATAATAATTAGTATAATTAGCATATTATCATATTATATGTGTTCAGTGTCAACCCGGTTTAGCTACACAACAGCTGTATGATCTATTGTATACTCCACCAGCTAAAGTTATGCTTTTGGTTGGTTGCAGTCCCGTTACAACAGTTATAGCTGAAGCTGCTCCTGTTTGGAATTTAATAGTTGTAAGTTGGAGTGAAACACATAGTTAATGATAACTATATGAAATATTCATAATTTCAGCTGGCATATGGTGCTAGTTCACCTGCTTTATCTAATAGAGAACGATTTCCCTCCCTATTTCGAACACATCCTTCAGCTAACATACAGAATCCAGCTAGGTAATATCGAGTATCTAAAGCTTTACATCTATTGCTTCATAACAGAGTAAGCATATTAAAGAAGTTTGGTTGGAAAAAGATTACAATATTGCAATCGGTCGAAGAGGTTTTCACATCGACGGCTAAAGATTTAGAGGTTGAAAGCTGTTGAACTTTAAAATGCATTTTTCAATCTATTTAGGAAGAATGCAAGCTTAATGGAATCAAAGCTGACAGATTAAGCTTTTATGGGGACCCGACGGATGCAATAAAGACACTCATTCGGCAAGATGCCAGAATCATAGTTGGATTATTTTATGAAAAAGAAGCTCGTAGAGTATTCTGTCAAGTAAAATAAATGTATAATAATTATATGATATACATATATAATCATATAGGCATATCATCATCGTGCATTTGGAAGAAAGCATGTATGGCTTCTAATTGGATGGTATGCTGACACATGGTATTTGCCTGTTCCAGAAGAGCATCTCAACTGTACAGCTGAACAGGTGAGAATAATATGATCGCGTCTTAACACATTGATGCATTTAATTTGAAAGACATTAAACATCTATCTTAACACATCTATTAAATAAGCTATTTAAAGATGAGAGAAGCCGCATTATATCATATGACGACAGAAAGTTTAATGTTGTCGACAGATGATAGTGTGGCAATATCTGCCATGACTGGTAGAGAGTTTCAACGACGTTTAAATGAAGTATTAGAAACTGATCCAGCAAATACTGGTGGATATCCAGAAGCTCCATTAGCTTATGATGCCGTATGGTAATATAACATGATATATAACATAACTATATCATATAATATATTAAGGGCATTGGCATTAGCACTTAATTGTACTATCAATCATTTACCTTCTACAAAGAAGATTGAACAATTTACTTATGAAGATGTTAGCACATATGAATTATTATTTCGATGTATGAAGAATACATCATTTCGTGGAGTATCAGTAAGATTATATATATATATATATCTAGTTAACTATATCATATATTAAGGGACGGGTTATGTTTTCAAATTCTGGTGATCGTATAGCTAAAGTAATGGTTGAACAATTACAAAAAGGTTCTCTTATTAATCAGTAATTATTCATAAATATGTTTTTTAGACAGCAAATACCATGTGATGGGATTTTTTGATTCATCAACTCACTTATTAGATTGGAAAGGAGAGGATGAATGGCTTTCAGATAAAGGCCCTCCAGCCGATTCAACAATCATTCATGAGACAGTTCTTACTGTCACTAATACAGTATACTTGATTTATATAATTATATATCTAATTATATATATTAAGTTATTCTATGGTGTTTTACTATTTTGCATATTGGGAATAGGCATGTCAATTGCAATATTATCAGTTGTGGAGCATAATTCTGGCAGAATGTAAGTATCACATAACCTTTTATATAATATATATATCTTTATAGGATCGTTAAATGTTCACAGCCAAAGTTCAATAATTTCACAATTCTTGGATGCATTATATGCTGGATAACATTATTTTTTATTGGATTGCCATCTGAACATATACCGGTTTCTCATGAAAGCTTTACAGCTATGTGTCATGTATGAATAACTGAATATTATATGCTAATGGCTATCATTATTATTTTTTTTATAGTTTCGAATATTCACATTAATGGCTGGCTTTTCATTGGGATTTGGTTCAATGTTTGCTAAAGTGTTCATTGCTCACCGTATGGGAGCAGATCAAAATCAACAATTGGCTAATCGGGAAAAGGAAGAGGTAAAACAAAATAATCAATAATCATTGATATATATATATATGCGAATTAGATGGTACGAGATATGTAATTATACAATAGAGAATGATAATATAGTTAATGAGTTTAAAATATTACAAAACATATATATATATATTAACAGATGATGTTAGTTAAATAGGGGTCAACAGTGAATGGAGCACGTATTATTCTATCTTTACTTATTATGTAACCATATATTGATTATGATCAATGTATGTGGTTATACATTAGCTAACTACAGGCGGATGGTACTCCTTGGGAAAGTATACGTACTTTGATCGCATCAATGATAGGACGATCAGCTGCCTCACTAAGAAAATCTTCTTTACATTCTGAGGGAGAAGTGCGGAACCATATATTAAATCAGGTTAAGCAAGTAATTGGTGTGCTTACTTGAGTGTCAAACTTCTACCGTAATCATTCTTTCTTAATTTTCAACGCTAATACTTCTACTCTGCTTATACTCTTTTGTCATCTATCATCGTCGATTTGAATTTGTCTTTTGAATAACATTCTGATTGTGTGAGTGTGATTTAACTAATCTCAGCAACCTACACGTATCAAGATACAAGTTGATTTTGAGTGTGTGTGTGTGTGTGTGTGTGTGTGCAGTGGTTTTTACTTAACATCGCTAATCAACACCGGGATATTGGGACGGCTGTGGTCATCGGCACAACACTCAGACAAACCACAATCACATGTGTAGCTTATTCTACAGTACATACGCAAGAAAGCTTTCTATTCTTTGAATATCGTACTGCTGTTGCATGTTTGAAGCAGAGCATGGTTTTCCGTGTGAATTTCATTCGATATTTGAATGAAAACAACTTTTTGCTATCATTTTAATTATAATTAACTTATTATAATTATATTCCAGACAATTCCTGTTAACAAGTTTTATGCCGTATTAACAGCATTCATAGTATGTGATATTGTGATATGTGTCATTTGGGTATTTTTTGATCCAATGGTTGTGGATGAGCAGCGTTATCCATTACAGGTTACTGTAGACATTATCAATATCGCATAATTAAATGAAAAATTATTTTTTAGGAACCTCCTGAAGGTTCAGATGATGACATTATGCTTTTGCCTAAATTAGAATATTGTAAAAGTGAAAATGAAGATGTATGGACAGGTATGATATATCTCACGAATTATAATATTAATTATCTCTTTATAGCTTTAATACTTGGATACAAGTGTTTGCTTTTAATATTTGGCATCTTTCTATCATATGAATGCCGAAATATAAAATTGCATCATATGAATGATATTCGTTTAATTGCTTTATCAATATATAACGTTGCTATTCTTTCAATAATCACAGCTCCCATATCGGTTTATCTCATTCGTAATCAGCCGAATGCATCATATGCATTCATTTCTGTAACAGGTATCTTATATAGCTTATAACTATATAATATAATTATTGTTAATTATAGTTTTATTATGTACATATATTTCATTGGGTCTCATATTTATTCCGAAAATTCGCCATATCTATACAGTACCTCCTTCCGAAGAAGAAGTATGATATTCAATTTTAACTATATGTAATGATTAACTAAGATTCAAAATGGTGGCAATGGCGTGATGAAAGGTCTCACAAAACCTGAACAACGACGTTTTGAACAACTTGTTGCTGAAAATGCCCAACTTCAGAAACAGATTGAAGAGGTAGGCCATCATAACAGAACAATCATCAAACTCATTAAACAGAGAGAAAAGCGGATAACTCAGTGTGCTATGCGTATTGAACTACTACGAAAACGGAACTCTCTACAATCTCAGTTCAACAACAACTCGTTTTCAATAAGTTCGTTGTTAAGATAGTAGATCAGAAAGCTTATTGACATGTTTTTAGACGATAACTCACCCAAGTGCAGGAAAGCTACAACAACAACTACAACAGCATATATTGAATTGGATAACTTGCGGCAGATAAGAGGCAATTATACAATTAATAATTAACAAAACATTACTAATAATGATATTTTCGATTCAGGAGATTATATGTCGATACGCGATGACGTTTCATCCTGTTCCTCAGATGAAATAATACTTTGATTGAACAACAACAATCCACCCACAACATACACACCCACAAACACACCAATCGCATCCACAATTTCCAGGCCATAGCTACTAATAATTAATAAATGACAATAAGATATAACCATATTGAGTTATTGACTAATAAAACATTTTTCTTTTATCTATTTCTATCGGCGCTGTTGCTGTCAAGTGTTCTGGCATCGTTTCCCTAATGATCTTGTTCGACAAGCATGAAGAAACATATCTTATTTGAAAGAGCAAACGAGGAAAAATCTTTTTTTTTCTTATTTTTCAGAGAGAAAAGAAAATATTTTTTTACGATTTTCCCCTTGTGAAGTTTTGAGACTATTTGTTTCTCGGAACCAGATAGCAACATTTATCATGCCCACCCCTAAAGTGAAATCTCCCTTGAGACAATGCTAGATATATCGTTTCGCCCATTTTGAAGTGTTTTCCTTCTTAATGCATATTGATTTCAGCAGAAAGAGCTCTCCTAGATGTATATCTTTCATATATTTATATTCATCGATTTCAGTTTTAGCCTTTTAACCCAATAATAATCTATGTTATAATATGTGTATTAAGCATAATCATTACTGTATTGAATGATTTGCATGCGAATGTATCAAGACAGATAGTTGAGTGAGTGAGATCATTTACTATTCAACGGCATGCATGCTCTTCTCTTCATTGTCTTGAAAGGCTCATATCATCTGCGTACTTTAAATGATCACAGCTATAAGAGCATCAGAAAAAATGAAAGATGAAACTTGCCTCAATATGATTCATATGCAACGATATTGTATAATCGTGACAGAAATTAATTTGAAAGAAATGAGAAAAAAAAAAGAAAATTTCATGCATAGAAATGTGAGGAAGAAGAGTTTTCAGCTTTCTTCCGTTTCCAAATGGAAATACAAGCCGACACACGATTTTTGTCTTGAGCAAATTCACTAAAGGGAATCTTTAAGAGAATAGATAAAGAGATAGATAGTATGAAGAGAGAGTGAGAGAGAATGAGAATCATCCTAAATGGAAAAGAAGTGAAAAAAGAGCAAAAGAGAGAATAGAAAACCATATTTTATTATATTTTAATGGAGTATACTATAACAATCTTTGGCTATGCAGGATACCATAGCATATACAAACTTTACTATTATTATTCATGTGTAGACGAGCAGACAAGAAATGAGATTTATTTCATTTTCATTCCTATCTTGTCTAACATATCGTCATGTACGTATATTTATTGTTGCAAATCTTCTTTTTAGTCTGTTACTTACATTTTATTTTGTTGCTCCCTTTCTCTTCTCTCTATTCACTCTTTCACCCCACCCAGTAAGCGATGCCCAAGAAAAGAGAACCCAACAAGATGCATTATTTTATAAAATCAATGCATCTTTGTCCTCTCGTTTGAACTAAGTTGTCTGATATATTGCTATCTAACTTCATATCTCATGCATTTGTATTGATCTCTCTCTCTCTCTCTTTCTCTCTTTCTCTCTCTCTCTCTCTTTCTCACTCCCTTGTTAACTTTCTCTCTTAAATCTCATCTTCTCTATTGCTATTTCTCTTGTTCTCAAAGGAAGATGAAGCTTAAGCACAATTTGCTTTACATAATTATCGTTTTAGAATGTTTATGCCATTTGTCACTATTATTATTATTATTTACATAAACTAATGTGTCTCTCTCATTTTAACCATTGATTTACAGCTTTATTTTTTCAATAACCATTGATGACCCAGCACCATATGTTAACTATATCCTTTCATCTTTTTTCGTCTTCCTTCTTCTTCTTTTTTTTTCGCCTTCTCCGCACTATCTCTAGTCTTTCACACCATTCATGTACAACAATAGCTTTCATCCGACAGACAACTTTTAAAATATGAAAGTATGAGAGTATAGATATACTTGGATATAAACTAGTATCATCCATTAGATACATATCGTTCTCGAAACTTGTACACATTCATGTTAGCATGTGAAACTTCTTGTGCTTTTCCCATTTTTTTTATTCCATTGCCTTCTTTTCTCTTTGTCTGAAAAAATGTGCTCATGATTTACTTATTCATGAATGGATAAATAGCCTTCACTCTCTACTAAATTCTCGCAACAAATGTATTTTCATTTTTATTCGCCTTCAACTAAACTACAAACAATAGCCATTTTTATGTATTCTCATTTGATATTATTTTTAAATTTGGCGCCAAAATCGTTAAGTTTCTTATTCAGTTCATTTAAAACCGTCCGCATTTACCATCATCATAGGATTGTAACTGTGGGAATGAGAAAGAAAGAGAAAAAAAAAGACTTCTTACGTAATCGATTGTCCGACTGTAATCCTTGCCCGATTCAACTAGAAGTTTGACCTTGAACAGTTCGCTAATAGATATTTAAAAGTTTTTTCATTGTTTTTTTTTGTTCTGAGCAAAGGCGTCTCTATCATTCTCTTGTCATCTTATTGCTTTAATCCTCATGTGGAAATGTTCCTTTCCATATAGTTGCTGAACGAAAACTTTTTTTCTTTTTTGTGTGCGTTTCTTCATTCATTCTTCTTTCCTTTTTTCTTTATTTTTTATTTCGAAAGTAAACAACAAATTTGTCTTTCATAACAACATATCAGAATGATGTTGAAGGTCGTTATAAACGAAAATGTCCAAATTTGGTAAAAAGTGAAGATGATTGGTGCTTACGAATTCACCACAAACACTCCTGTCCGTCTTGATGATAATCATTGCCAAGTCGTTCAAGATGTAGCATTGCTACGTTCCAGTCCTCCTTTATCTCCTTTCATTAAAGGTTTGAAGATGATTGAATAGCAAAAAACACACTTTTTCATAATTATTCTTTAATCTATTAGGAACAACAAATAGTGAAATCGTGACTGAAAGATGTGTAATTGTTCAACGAAATAACGAAGGTTACGGATTTACAGTAACCGGAGTTATTCCATTCTATGTTGATACAGTTAAGAAGAGTGGACCAGCTTATTGTGCCGGCGTTCGTGAAGGAGATCAAATCTTAAAAGTAATATCTTATATCAATGTTGTTTATCTAATAACTAAATGCAGGTTAATGGAATGCCTGTATCGAAAAGTAACCAGCTGGATGTTATCCGCATGATCTCAGGTCAGTATTTCTGTCTGTTTGAATGTAGATATGTGACTTTATATTGAAATCTGTATCCCTTCATCAGCATTATTTCCCTCTCTTTCAAGCAGAATATTTAATGTTATTTACAAGTCGCATAAAGCCATTCGTTTAAATAGTTGTATAGTTTCCATTTGATAAGTATATAAGCACGATTTTCGGTCTGCCCTTGAACATCCCATCCATTCTTCTTTTGATTGCTTCTTTGAAGACATGGCAGCTTCCGCTCTATTCTATCCTTTTTTCTTTCTGTTCCAGACGACACTATCTCTTATATTTTTATATGACATTGATTTTTTGTCAGAAAATTTTTGATTATTTTCAACGACATCATGTCAAGCGAGAGTTCATTTTAGTCATCCAGTCGCTTGGCTCTCTCAAGCTCTGATATCTCTCAGTTACCAGATTTCTTTTCTTCTTTTTTTTTGTTCCGACTTCTATTACTCATTCTCTATACAAAGCTCATCATGATGACCTAATGTAATAGACAATGTGAACTCATTTCATAAATATAATTTATGCGAAGAGAATGTAAAGAGTTGAAGGGCAAAAAAAAAAGTAAAACGGCAGAGAGAGAGACAAAGAGAGAATGCGAGAGAAAGAGAGAGAGAGAGATGTGAATGCTTGATAGTTCATCTATACTTGCTTAGTCATATATAGCTTCAATCTATCATTTCAGGCGGTCAGAATGTTGTTTTAACTCTCTTAGGGAAAACCCCTAATTGTGCATTGTTAAATACAAGTGAACTGGCTGAAAGTTCAATCAATGTTGGCAGCCATCTAACCAAAATAGCCGAGTCTGTCATTGGGGAAGAAGATAATCGCATTGAGCCAGGCCAATTGCAACATGTGAGATGCAGTTTTTCGATTTTAATCATGTCAAAATTCAAATTTCTTACTTAATGAGCTTCAATCACTGGACATTTGTAAAATGTTTTATTTAGTTATCTAATGATTGGAAGAAGCAAAAAAGAGAAGATATAGACGTTTTTGATGATTCGACAAGAGAAACCGGGGTATGTATACTATGATGTGTTTATAATTTGCTTTTTTTTTGTTTCTTCCTCATTCTGTTTGAAACAAAAAAATTTGTTTGCTTGTTTACTATACTATCTATGCTGTGCATAATCCATTATTCAGAAACGTTTTGATCCAGTAAAACAACTAGGAGAATATTCAGATATGAGTGATCGTATATGGACGGAGGTTTTTTGAATATATCATATGCTCATCATCCTTTGTGTTATCTCTATTTTCAGAAACACAATCTTGATCCATTCTCTAATCTTTCTTCTCTAAAAGCACATCCAGCCTATTTATCCGTATTTGTCAAATATCTTATCTCCAAGAAAAATCCGAGCAGTCTGGTTAGTCTTTGACACAAAAAAAAAACAAAAAAAAAAAAGTTTTTATTTCTCAAAATATGAAAGCCATCAGATGAACGATTGTGTTTATTTCGAAAATCCGATTTTTTTTTTGTTAAAAATTTTGAGAAAAATGATTGGAAAAAGCCATGCAAAGAGATTATATGTAAGAATGTTATTTGAAATATATAACAAATTTGATTTATATGAATATTGATTGAGAGATGTTTATGAATGTTATTGCAGTTTTATTATCTCATTACGGATGCCTATCAGAATATAGATGGTTCTAATCGAGATGTTAGAAGATGGGCTTTTGAAATATTTACAACTTTCATTGTTCCTAATTCACCGTTATGCTTTCCTAATATCGATCAGAACATCATTCAACCTATTGATAAGGTATTCAATCAATAATCAATCGATTAAATATATTAAACTACAGATACTTGCCTTAACAATGGAACAAATTACGGATTCTGATATTATATTACTTAAAAGGTCATTTGTACCTGGTCGACAGCGTGCTGTACAGAATATAAATGATGATTTACAAGCATTTAAAGATGTTCGACAAGCAGGTTTTGCATACATTCATGTAGCATATTCAACTCTTCATATCAGAATTGGATGTAACAATGGATGCTAATCAGCTGACTTTATTATTACGAGATGCTTCAGTAGAATCTCAGGTCAGCTTTTCAGAATACAATATGCAAATTATTTATAATCTAAAAATGCAATTTGTATTTCATTTCTTTTTCTGTAGATTGGAGAACAAATTTTGATGCATCTCTTAGAAAATATGATTACGCCTGATTTGGAAACAGCAAATACTAAGCACTTATCGATTGTTGCAAGCTTAGCTACATGCATAAGAGTGAGAACAAAATGATTTTAAGCTCATCTCCAAAATGTAATCTATTGTAGCTTATATTTGGTAAAGCATCCACATCTGCATGGGATAAGCTGCTCGATCGATGTTCTCAATTTTTGTATAAAGATAAAAGTGGAAAAATTAAGAAACCGTTAGGAAATACGCGAACTAAAGTACAAGTAGGGGGTTTCCTTGAAGATGTTTGTCATCTCTATCTGATATTTCAGATAAAAGGACATGTTTTTCAAATGCATACTGTAAATACAGTACATTATTGTTATCATTGTCGAGATGTCATATGGGGAATGCAGCCATGGATTTACTTTTGTACAAGTATCACATAATTAGCATAATTAATAATATCTGTTAATTAATAATATTAAGATTGTGATGTGAAAATTCATTTGTCGTGCTCTACTAGTCTAACTGACTCTTGTTATCCTGCTTCTCAGAAAAATAAGACAGCAAAGGTAAATCAATTGTGCTAAAGATATAAGTACATTGAGCGTTATAGCAATCACGGAAGCCCGGTACAATCACAAAATCTGATTTATCTGAAAGTGATCTACGGATTGATACATCTAGAACGACAATACCCGAGCAAAGCTCGTTATCTGAAAAGAACATCGTCAGCAGATCACAAAGTGTTCGTGGAATAGCTGTATGCGGACTACTTTAAAACTTAAATTCATGCAAATATAATATAGATATCATCAACTAAACAAGTGCCCGATAGATGCAAAAGGGAACAATCTTGGTGGGGAGCTGATCTTTTGCCAGCTGACGTCAATGATTCTGATGAAATGGACACTGGATCTGAACCAAGGTCTTGTTAATACCTTTGAAATGACGAAATGAGAATAATTCATGTTCAGGGCCATCGAAGTCATGAAAATGCCGGTAGATCTGGAAAGTGTCAGTTCAAGTCTTTCTCATACCAGCACGACAGACATTGAAGTGAGAAAAGAATGTATGAGTCAAACAAACTATTATAGAGTTTTCAGTTCCGAAAAATTGTAAAGCGAATGTTGGAAGATAATGATATGGACATGCTGGTAGAATCAGAAACTCCTCCATTAGAAGTCTTATTGGGATGGGATGTTGTCAAGCTCTTAAAACCCAAAGAGAAGAAACGTCAAGATTTTATAAATGAACTATTCCATACGGAAAGAACTCATTTACGAAATTTGAAAATTCTCTGGAAAGTATTCTACCGTCCCATGACATCTCAAAACATAATATCTCCGGAGTTAGCTAGACTTTTGTTTTCAAACTTAGAAGAAGTAATTCAAATTCATACAAGCATAAACGAGAAGATGATGGAAGCTGTAAGCATGGTAACATAAAACATGGAAAATAGATCTGAACTGACTATTTTCAGTTCAAAAGAGATCATAATTTAAACGGATTGTATGGATCAGTAGGTTCACTACTCGAAAGCATATTCGATGGAGAGCATGGAGAACGACTCACACAAGTGAGAAATCAAGAGTATTAGAAAATCAATAACGATTTGTAATAATTCAGATAACGTCAGTGTTTTGTCAACATCAACAGCATGCTTTACAGCTTTTACGATCGAAATTAGAGTGAGTTGTTAGATAAGAATGTGTGAAATTGAATTTCGTTCAGAAATAAGAAAGATAGGGAAGAGAAGCTCATCAGATTTCTTATGGTTGCTGAATCATTCAGCATATGTCGTAAACTACAACTACGAGATATGTTACCTGTTGAAATGCAACGTTTAGTCAAGTATCCATTGTTATTGGAAGGAATAGCTAAATATACCCAGGAACCTAGTGATGTAAGATATTACAAGCATATTGACGAGGAAAACCATTATCGTTTCAGGAATCAGATAGCATTCAGAACTCAATTAGAGCGTCTAAAAAAGTTTTAATGGCTGTGAATACAGCTAAAAGAAATGCTGAAAATCTTAGACGCCTTCAAGAATTGCAATCCAGAGTTGATACAACGCCTTTTGACAAAGAATTTGGAAGCCATGATTATTCATATCTTGATCTCTCAAAGTAGTTCAAATATCATTGACAGATAATGATTCTTTGAAATTTAGACATCAGCTCGTTCACGAAGGGCCATTATCTTGCCGTTTTAACAGAGGAAAAATAACAGAACTGCATGTTGTGTTATTGGAAACAATGTTGGTCATGATGACAAGGCACAGTGACGGAAACAAGTTGTTACTTAAAGTAGATCATCTTTACCATGGCTCTTGACTTAAATGTAAATTTTAGTTTTTGGAGCCTTCGAAAGAAACCAAATGGTCTCCCATATTACCATTAGCACCTCTTATAGCAAAAGAGAAAGCTAACGATAAAAGGTCTTTCTTTCTGATACATAATAGTCAATTTGGTGCACAAATCTTTGAACTTGTGGCACCAACTGCTACAGAGAGGAAAACGTGGTTCAGAATTCTGTCCGAACAGATAGAGCAAGACAAAAAAAATCGACTTCTTACTGGAGAGTTAGTTAGGATGGCAGTCTCATTAATTTTCCAATTATTATAGCCAATATCTGTTCGATTTCGGTATCCGAACAGCACATATGGATGATTCGGAGAAAGTTCATGTTTTAACTCATCCACAGCTGGTAAATGCATCAGAGATTATTGTTCATCAACCAACTGCATTGGAACATGCTGAACCAGTTATGACAATATCTGAGAAACTGAAGAGGAGTGACGAAGTCATTTTCCAAGTGATTTACGAAAAACTTGTAGAGATCTTTAATTCAATGTTTCAAGGCACTTTTCTCCAAGCAAATGATTTTATCACAAATGCTTCCTGGTGAACAACGTGGTAAAGTAGAGGAGCTGGAGAAGATAATTGATCAAATGAGTGGTTTGTGTGTTGCTGACTTAAAGCAAAAGAATGCTAGAGAATTGGCAATGCTGGCTATTGTCCATGGCAATCGATTGTTAGATAGTATTAACAATGGTTAAGATACCAAGTTAGAAAATCAATAAGTATATTCTTCTTAGGTATCAATCAATATAAGAAAAGATGTGGGGAGAACTTTGCCAGCCAACCTGATGAGCCCTCTGTTTCATGCTCGGAGGTTCGAAAGTTTATATTTCCTTATTGAAGAAGTTTTTAAAGCTGACCGCAATAGCTGCTCCTTTGATGAATCATTTGAAGGCTCTCATGCAAACAGTTCAGGATCAACAAAAAGAAATATCAACAATCAAGCAACAATTGCATCATTATAAGGTACATTGAGAGCTGTTGATATATGCAACCGAAGATCAAACTTATAGGAAATAGCAGATAAAAGAACGAACGATCGTTCTATCAGTGAAGAGACTCTGATTGATTTCAATCAAACAGGACCTCCTATGTAATTTGATTGTTTTCTTCGGCTGGACATAACTCATCAATCCCCTTGTTCATTGCACTAGGACATTTCATTTAAATAAGGTTAAAACGTTGTTCTCATGGAAATAACTTCTTTTTGAAGAAGAAAATCAAACTGTACAGCATTCTTTATCGTTTTATTGGCTGGTTTACAAGAGTAAAAGCTATAGTATGAATATGAGCACCAGATGTTGTCATTAAATACAAAAAAAAACGTTTTTTTTATTTCTGTATAATATGAATTGAAGTAAAACCAGAAATAATTGTTCTGCTTGTATATAGGTTTCTTATAGAATTCCAATATTTGCTCCATACTTTGGCTTTAATTTATTAGTTTTAGTTAATGTTTTCCTAAATGTATAAATATATATATATATATATACATATTTTTCAATTTGTGTTTGTATTAAATGCTTTGTTCTCATTATTGTGTAAGCTACAACGAAAATAAAATCAAACATGATATATAGAAACTGGACTGAATACTACACCCAATCATAATATTATGAACCATTGATAATCCTGGATGTTTTTAAAATTTAAACATTTTCAAAAAATGCGTCAACACCAAAAAAACGCAAAGTCAGCTTTTTTTTTGTTCAAAAAAATGCGCTCAAAGTTCAAACTTTGATTGAGCATTATCTTCATATCTGGGGCTGAAACTATTATTTTATTCTTTTCCGTCGTTCGAATATGTGTATTTTTGTTTTTTTTGCAATCAACTTACATGTTTTATACGTTTTTTTCACTGTTATCTCATCTCAGCGGTTATTGACAGATGACTGTTGTTCACTTCTCCGTTGTGGTCACTGTATTCATTGCACTCGCTTTTTAAACTGAAAGTTTCAATGCTTCATTGATAGCTTCGTTTCCATTGTTTGTGTTTAGAATCTTTAAAATTTGTTTGTATCGTTTTTTTAGTCTAAGAGGTTCTTATCTATGGTTTACGTGTGCTATCTGCTATAGACAGCTTTTTCTGGATTAGTATTATCTTGATTGAGCCGTAACTCTCAGATTATTCCTGTTTAGCATCCGTTGATCTTTTCATGCATTTTTATGTTAACTACTGTACTCTCAACATATCTCTGTGTTTTCCATTAAGTGTCGTATCCTTGAATTATTGATCAAAGTCCGGTATTTATAGCTTTTCAGCAATTCCCTACCAATTACTTTTCGAAATTACATAAATCGGCTTCATATTTTGTTCAAATCGTTTGATTTCGTGGTCTACTTTAGTTTTTTTCTTTCAGGTTTTATTACTTTGGAGATCAATATCTGACGCTATGTGCTCCACTATCGACGATGACATGGATTTGTACATGCTCGACCCCCACTTCGAAACTAAGAACGTAAGCAGCTTTTTAAATGTGAGTGTTCAATACTTGTTTTCAGAAATTGACGCTCCAAGAATTTGCGGAGTATTGTCACAAGTTCTATCGCAATAACTGGATGAGAGGTGCCGGAGGGGCTATGGCATGCTTACAAGATAACATTCTCTTCGTAACTCCTGAACACGTGCACAAGGACCGGATGAGACCGTATGTTTTTTATTCATTATTTTCTTTTAATTCGAATGCTATTTTTGTGAATGTTTAACGTTGTTGTTACTTTTTTAGAGAAGATATATTCACTATTGATGTTGAAAGAAAAGTTTTGGTGCAAGTCCCGGAAAACATCGAAGCTTCGTATGCTCTGCCACTCTTCAGTGCTATCATGCTCGATTCAGGTAAATAATTACTTTTTCCATCACATTATCGTAAATTACTGTAGGATGTTCTTCTGTGATTCATACCCACAGCCCTGCTGCACGTGCAGTCAGCAAATTACATCCGTGTTGCTTCGAAATTTCGCACAGGGAGTTCTTGAAAGGTAATCTCGAACGAAACACGAAAAAAATCATTCTATCATTTAGACGTTTCTTTGACTGAGGAAGGAGATATGTTATCTGATTCTGAAATATTGCGAATCCCAATTATCGACAACAAACCCAATGAAGTTGAACTAGTTGTAAGTATTACTTTGGTTTACTTTAATAACATTTTTTTAGGACGATATAAGGAAAGTTGTCAATGGAAAAGAATCCTACACAGCTGTTTTGGTTAGAGATCATGGTCTTTTTGTTTGGGGAAAGACTTGGGAAGAAACTGAGTTCAAGTTGGTTGATAATATTTTTATAAGCAATACTGTTGATTTTAGAGCGGAGTGCATGGAAAAGTTGTTTTATAAGGCTGTCAGGCTGTACCGCGATTGCGAGCCTTGGATTATCGATGAAAATGACAATTCGCCAAGATGTGACTATCTGTTGAGCGATTTCGTTACTATGGATATCTGATAATTCTTAGTTTTTATTGATTTTTTATATTTTAAATGGATGAGAAAGCAAACCGCTCCAACCATTAGTTAATTAATTTAAACGTTCCTGTGATCTCCAAGTGTTTTAGACGTTTTAATAATAAATGTAATATTTCGAAATGTTCTTTCATTTTTTTTCATTTGATTGATTAATCAAACTGTGTATCTGCTTGAATAGACTTTATCTCCTGACCGTATAGAAAGATTAGCTTCAAAAATACATAATCCCGAGTAGAAGAAAATGTGATAACTCTCATTGATCGTGAAAGCATTTCCTCGTTGACTGATATATCTACTTTTGAAAAATGAAATGGAGCAGCCGTTCAAAAAGGAGATAACGACAGGAACTATTATTATATCAACAAAGAAAGAGAAAGCTAATCATTGATTTTGATTTCCTTCAGTAGTCAGTTTGTAGTCACGTTCTCTATCAGCCAACACCCGTATTGCTTTCGTTCCACCCTTCATGCCATAAGACATTAAATCGAGTAGGACTTAACTAATTCTTATCGATATGTGGGTCTGTCTGCGATTTTTAAGGCTATACATAGATTGATACTGCGTTATATTACTGGAAGATTCAAAGCATACACACCCATTGAACAATCCCTTAATCACCGTTTTATAGATAATTGGCACGTTCGCATCTTCAAATGACATCATGTTGTGTCTTGATCTCTGTCATTGAAGTGCTCAATATCTTAAACAAACAACTTTCGCAGATTACATTCTGAGTGCAGTTGATTTCAGTGTGCATACGGAAATACGTTTTCTTCTTGTGTGCCAAATCTACATTCAAACGAAGTCATTACCTCTGAACCACAATATACCTCGGGTGTTTAGAGAGCACCAGTTGTGCCAACACGAAAAAAACGTCCGTACCGTATTATTTTCAAAAAATTGCAGTTTTTTTTTTCAAACATCTTGTTATACCGCGCGCTCTACGTCTTGATCACCAGTAGATAGTCTCATCATCCCTCATTCGCCTAAGGATGTCTATGCTTCTGTACTGCCTATTATCCACGTATTAGCATTATTTTTAAATCTTTTTCTTACATCAATTTATGATAATTGACAGATTGTTTCAACATACTCTTTTATATTCATTGGATATTTTCCGTTTTACTTCGTATCTTGAGCTTTCTTGTTTTATGTGCTTATCGTCTTTCGTTTTATTGCTTTGGTGACCTATTTAGTGATCAACTATTTTCAGTTACTTGAACTTGATTTTCTCCTTGATTATTTCAAAAATGAGTCATTTGTTGCAAGATGAGTACTTCCAAGAGCTGAAAAATGTCAAAGATTTGTCTAGCGAGGTAATTGTTTTTCTTCGTTACAATTTATAAATCAACTTAGGAATTTACTCCATACATTCTGTCTGAATGGATCAGAACTTTCTATGACAATACTTGGGTATACTCAAGATATGGTGCTATTGGTGTCATCCATAACGATCTTTTGTTCATAACTCCTTCAAATATAACCGAAGATAATATGGATATGTGAGTTGTGTTCTATTTTCATTTAAAGTTCCCATGTTCCAGCGAGAGTAATTTTGTCTTCGACATTACTGCAAAGAAATTGATTTATTCACCTCCGGATACTGAATTGAGCGAATCGGCACATATTATCACATATCTTATGAGAACAACTGGTTGGTATAATGCGATCCAGATTGAACCTCATCTTTTGTATTTAAGCGTGTTCCGCTGTTATCTACACTTGTAGTGCGGCTTCTGTTGAGTTGTCTGGATCGCAAGAGGGAACTAACGTTTTGACTTTCACTCAGAAGGAAAGTATGAAAGGTATGCTGATGAATGAACTTTATTTTCTATACTTCTGGATTTAAGGTGTTTATGATTCTTTTCTTGGTACTCCTTACGAACCCACAGATACGCTAGCAATCCCGATCATGGATGATGATGAGGAGGACAAATTCCTGGTTAGGACTTAAGTATAATTATAACAATCTGACACGTTCATATCTTACAGACTACATTGAAAGAACTGTTCCGATACCCTGTGAGTAGTTGTGCAGTGCTCGTCAGAGGTCGTGGCATGTATGTTTGGGGCAGAACATGGGAACAAGCAAAGCGATCGTATGTTTTTCAGATGTTTCTTGTTCTAATTTAGTTTTTAAGATGCGAGTGTATCGAATCTATTCTGGAGGAAGAAGTTCTGTTCCTTTCTGCACTTGATTGATATTAAGAATTTTAAAACCATTGGCTAAAGTTTTAGGCCACTTTTTGACTCTCAATTGATCTGAACAAACAAAGGTAGACGTGCAAACATATGACAACAGTGGTACACTTTGATCATGGTTAACCTTTGGCAGAAGCCTTCGTTTGTTGTTTAAAATTTCTTTTTTCTTCTCATAATCAGAGCTTATGACAGATTATAACGTTATAATATTTTAATAAATGTGTTTAGAATTTCATGTGTGGAACAAATGATAGAATACACAATAGCTCATTATTACTCATCACTTTCTAGCTTTCTAACAAGCATATTTCTTCTAATCGATTGAGGGACATGCGACTACTTTTTTTTATTATTTTTGAAAAGAAAAAAAAACATTTTAATGTTTTCATTTATTATTTATGTTTTTCTCTTCTCTCCGCCCATTCGCAATCCACCACCTCTCTTCACCTTGCGATATAGGTCTGTTTCATTGGGTCAGGTTCTCTTAGCGCATGACCTTTCCTTCATCTTCGGTGACCGAGATTCTCTTTTTTTCCTAATTTATGTTATTCGCGGACGCCTATTTTATGATTTCTCACTCGATATTATTTTGTCAACTCTCATTCATTTTTCAATGTTTTCTTTTTCTTATCGGCAATCGTTCAAGAAATTCCTCAATATGATCATGAGAAAATGACGAGAAGTTAGATTATTTAGATCAATTCCATGTCTGCACAGAGTCCGGCAAATCGTAATGTACCGATACTCATATCAGCTTTGATTCTTGACCTTCTTGCATTCACATGCATTTTGCCGTTACTACCATCGATACTAGCATACTATTCGCAAGCATCAGAGAAGGTTATACCTCTTGTCAAATGAATAATTCATAAACAGTATTATAGGATACGCTATATAATACTCTGACAGCAGGAGTAAGGAGTTTTCAATTAGCCATCAAAGCGCCTGTAACAGAACGCTTCAATTATGTTTTTTTTGGAGGTGAGTCAACATCAAAATCAAAGATCATCCATTCATTTGACAGGAATTCTCGGATCCATTTTCTCTTTTCTACAATATGTTTCATCGCCCACAGTCGGTTTTCTATCTGATAAATATGGAAGAAAGCCAATGCTCATTCTATCATGTACCGGAAGTGTTTTGTGTTATTTGGTTAGTTGTTCAAATATCATTTTTCAATATTTGAACCTTTTCTTGTTCATTTTCTGCAACCAATCTGTCTCTATCTATAGATATGGATGTACTCAAACAACTTTACACTTTTCCTCATATCCCGCGTCATTGGTGGATTGAGCAAATCGTGTACAAATGTAGTTACGGCTATGATAGGAGATATCTATGAAGGTGATAAAAATCCTAAAGGAATGGTTAGCACATAGATTTCATGATTATCAACCAGCATATATCTTTTTAAGGCATTAGTTGGTATTTCCTATTCAGTTGGTTTTCTTATTGGCCCAATGATTGGAGCATATTTCTCAACATTCGCCAAAAATGTATGTTTTCAGTTATATTATATCTTATAATCATATCATTTCCAGGAATTCTTTTTTGCAGTTCCTGCCAAGTTTTCAATTTGTCTTTCAATTGTAGAACTTATCCTTTTCACACGGATAACTGAAACTGCTAATATAACGGAAAAAGTTTGTGTTTTTCCTTTTTATCGATTCAATTGAAACCTTTTAAGAGTAAAGATAAAGTGGTTGTTCAAGATGCTTTCCAGTTGATCAATCCATTGGCATTATTTCAATTCAAAGCTGTTTCAGTTTCAAACGAAAGTATGTCTATCACTGTTTGCTTTGCAATTGATTGTTTCTTAATCAGAGAAAGCACATATGGAGCAATATGGAATAGTCTACTTTTTGTTTTTATTTTTCTATTCGGGTCTTGAGTTTACATTGCCTTTCCTAACACATGCTCGGTTCAACTATACCAGGTAAAGCTCATGATTTGATTAAACACTTATCGCATATTTCAGCGTTGATCAAGGAAAATTGTATTTATTCACAGGTTTACTCATGTTATTGATTCAAGGTGGAGTCACAAGAAGAGTTCCTTTGCAAAAGTAAGTTATTCAATTATTTCAGCTTAACAGTTATTGTTTTACAGGCAGAAGAAGCTGGCTCAGCTTGGCATTCTCACTGCTATTCCTGGTTTCTATTTGATAGCTTTTGCAGAATCCATTTTTGTTTTGTACCTGGGATTAGTCTTTTTTGCAATAAGTTAGTTATCATATTTTAAATTGTGATGCTTCATTCTGATTCATATGCAGCTTCTGCTACTGTCGTTCCGGCGCTAACATCTTGCTTATCTGATATCAATGGTTTAGCAGAGAGAGGAGCTACCATTGGAGTATTTCGAAGTATTGGCTCTTTAGCTCGTGCGATTGGTCCAATTGTCGCTTCTTCCAGTTTGTTCATTTTCCTATAAACTCATATCGCTTCCTTTTTTTTTTCAGTTTTCTGGCATTTCGGGCCAACTTGCAGCTATGTTCTTGGAGGTACCGCCTTCCTTTTGCCGACCTATTTACTCCATAAGTGCTTAACTCCTAAAGGAGAGACGAAAGCCGAATAGAGAATCTAAGAGCAGATTATTTGAAATAAGTCTATTTCATTCACCTTTTTTTTCACTTTAAACACATATTCCAAATAACATGTGATTCTATTTATTGATCTATACTTATAATGAGCATTATGGAGATATATATAATACTACTTGTATAATCAACTCTTTCTATTCTTTTTCGCCGACTTAACCATTCATCACGAAAGTTGTGGAGAAGTTGAATTATTGCAGTTCTTGAGAACGAAATCGTTTTCTTTTCCAATTTAACCACCGAATAAATGCCTTGAAATTAAGTTTGAATTAGATTACACGAAAATCAATTAAATGCTTTCTTGGTTCCATCTCAACTTTTCTTTCAAGTGTTCCAAACTTTTTACATCCTCGCATCATTTTAAGCTTCATTAAAGCCATTTAGAGTTTGTACCATATGTCTAATCTTCCTTTTTTGTGTTTATTTCCTGGTTTGGCTTGAAAGATTGATTATAGCTTGGATGCGATCCCAGAGTCTGGCTGTGAAGATGCAGCCAAACTCTTGGGCTAACTTTTTCACAAATATGCCACATATTTCATTTCAACTGAAAGCTGTGAAAAATTCATTCAATTTAGATTTGAATGGAGAGTACATTGAGGTAAATTGCATAGTTTATCATCAATATAATTATAGAATATATAAATATTATAATTGGCTTTGTTGATGATATGCTTTCTATACAATCTGTATGATCATTTGCAGAGTATCTGTGTACTTATAATTGCTTGTATGATTATTAATATAATGCTTGCATCAACTATCATCACCGCATGGATATGTCAGTGCTGTCTAGCAGAACCGGTAATTGTAAGAGATGAGAAAACTGTTCGACGAACATCTACAACATTATTAGTATTCAGCGTATTAACCTGGTTGTTCAATGGATTCGTGTGCATATCATTTTCTTTTTTACAGCTTTTTGCTTTTATTCGTTCTACTTGGAAATGAACAGATGAACAGAGGTATTGTGGCATCCATTGACAGTATGGTAGATGTTCATCGTCACATTAACATAGTTAGTAGAGAGGTAATGGAGTCATTCCAAGCAATCGCTCTCAATATCATGTATCAGACGGAGAAATTGAATGATACATGTCAGAACTCTACAGTACACTTTGACACATTAACTAATTGGATGAATCGGCTTAGTAAAGATATGGAAAAATTAAAAAAACCAATCAATCGAACGGTTTTTTATAGTTATCATTAAAATAAATTAATGAAAACATTTGTTAGGTCTTTAATGAAGTCAATATAGTGATGAGCTCATTGAAAACTTATATGGGACAATCAATTGAGGGAATAAATGCCTTACATGTTTATATGAAAGATAGCACAATTCTACAGCAATCATCTATATATGGATCAAGAATAGAGCATGAAAGGTATAGTTAATGAGCATTCGTGATAATAGTTATCGTTTAGATGGACAACAATGATTCTATTACAAATGATATCTATTGCTGTCTTAGTTATTGGAGTTTATGCATTCAGTCGAATATCTAAACGAGCAATTATATTCTATGCTTCAATGGGTTTCGTCATATTTATATTAATATGGTGTTTGATTGCTATTCTCCTTGCATCTACCGTAGTAAGTAAAACCTTTTTCTTAAAACTTTATTTCTTTTAATGCTCAAAGTCCACAAACTTAGAGTGCGCTTTGGAAAAAAAAAGCTCTTTAAATTACTTAAACTGGAAGCTGATTGATTGCTCAACAAAGCCAATTTTCAATTTTCAGGCACTAAGTGATTTTTGCCTAAACGGCCAGGGCTACATTCATTCTCAAATAACTCAATCTCTCTATGAGCTTCTTCACTACTATAAGGACTGCTCTACTAGCATTCAAAAGCCAATTACACCATATTTTCTCAATGTACCACGAATTATCAATTTTTTGATGAAAATGCTTAGTGCAGCAACGAAAGCTAACAGCCTGCTTAAGCATGCTTATCATAATGATTATACAGTATGTCACAATATTATATAAATTATATAATTATATAATTATAGATTAATAATTTTTCGGCCACCATTGTAGAAGATGCATCAAAAGCAATACGAAGTTTCGGTTCCGTTGAAGTTCAATTAGATTGTAACATCTATCAGAAAGACATCTATCTGATGTACAAAGGAACCTGTGATCAAGCATTGTTCGAGAACAATAGAACTGTTTAAGAGACGAAACCTTTTTTTTCATTACAGATATGGTTCTGTTGTAATGACCATTTCGTCCGTTATATTAGGCGTCATGTTTTTTGGGATACTCATGGTTATTCCACGCACATGGTATATATTCCGAAAATAGTGCGTTTAGATGAGATAGCTTGATTGAAATGATCATTTGCAGTGACAACTTTGGACGTATATCATGTCTGCATAAGAAAAGTGCAAGCCGAGGTAGTTTAGATGATCTACAACTATCAACATTAGAAGAAGCTATTGGAGATGCAATTGAATTGGATGACAATGTTTTCCCGTAATTATTACATTCATCTATCCATATTCATATATAACAATACCATTTTTACATAATTACAAATTTATTTTACAGTTGCGAGAGGGAAGCTAGCTCGAATGATGTTGATCTTCAAAGTTTACAATCAGATTAAGCATTAACAATAGGCTAACACATTAAAATATAATAATCTAATAACGGAATAATACTAAAACTAGAATGCTTAGTAGTTCCGTGTTCAAGAATCACTTTTTAACATCTAATATATATTACACTTTCATCTGATAAGATAATCATTTTTGGCATTAATTGATATTAACTATAATTAATCAATTGTTCCCACCTTCCAGCATTGGTAACAACTTTCCATCATCGTCCATGGCCTTGATTTCATCATGACCTCCGATAAATTTACCAACAATATAGAGCTGCGGAACAGTTGATCGTCCTGATAATGTTTTCAAAAAGCGCTGCAATAGAGGAATGGCTTATAATTGTTAAATCAATAGAAAGATTGTCATATATATATATGGCAATGAACAAGATAATCATAGATCTATTTCACATGAATAATCACCTGTATCTCAGCCATATTCTCAACTTTATCCAATTCAACTACTTTTAAGTCTTTGATCTCAAATTTTGATAGTATTCTTCTCAATTTAATACTATAGGGGCAATATGTTTTGCTATATAGCATAACCTGCAATAAGATATGTGTGAATGATGCTTTAATCATATGTAGTTTGTTTTACTGAATGAGTTCGTAAGTCTTCTATAACTGTATTGATTGATTCCTCAATCGTCTTTACTTGATAACGTCTAGTTGTAGTCTTAACCTGTAGAAAAAAAATTATATATTGTTGTTTATTATTTATTATATTGATTAATATAGATAATGACTTACATTACAATAGCAGGCTTGAATGATAATCAGTAATATAATGAGTTTCATTTCTAAATTCTTCAATCAAAGATCTGCAAATATGCTGAATTTCTTATTTCTAAAGATGTTTTAAAGACGATAAACACATTGAATGTAATAAGGTTGATTGGTTATGAATGGAGAAACGTTCAAAACTACCATTAAGAGTAGACTAACTGATTCCATTTTCTCGAATGGTCACGGTCAACTCTTCTGGTCGTTTTGGTCTATCTCATTGTATGATCGATCTTTCTTTTTTTCTTTTTTTTCATATTTTATTTAATACTATCTCTTGTCTTTTATGGATTGTCGTTGTCTAATGTCTATTGTCTTGTAGTAATATCATCAATCTAGATATATATATATATTATATTTTACTCTCTAATTATATATATATATAATCAAAGACAGTAGCATATGAAGGTCAGTATGCGTCATTCATAAAGAAACACTCGCATCTTCTATCTTAAGATGTTCCAATAGATAACAGGAAGCAGGAATAAACTGAAAAAATTTTTAAAAGAAATTAATAAATTGAAAAGCTATATACATATCTCCTTCAATACCCCCTTGCTATACACTTTATTCTCCTCTTTAGCATCACTTAATCATTAAATGGCTTTTTGTCTTGCCGCAAATCTGACCTAATGCTAACTGACCCAAAGTCAATTTCCGCCAAATCTGAAAAAAAAACATAAATAATGGATATTGGCGCCTGTTCTATGCTTTAAAAGTTACTAATAAGTGTAATAAGCTTTTAAAATTATATTTTGTTATTATTTTAATTATATAGCTTTATGATAATATAGTTAAACTATTTAGACATTAGATAGGGATGGAAAGAAAATGTATGTCAAGACTTGCAAACTATTTGGCCATAATAACGTTGGATGAGTCACAATTAAGTATAATTAATAGTTATTGATTAGCTTTTATTATTATTATAATAGGGCATGGAAGTAGTGCTGGCATTGTTAAAAAACGATTTCCTGAAAATGAATGGAGTGATGCTCCGTTTCCGCAAAATATTCAAATGGTCAGTTACATTATTATATTCATCATATACTGTTGTGTTTAAGTTTTGTTTACCGCATGGCTGGACTATAGTAGCGGAAAAGCGAAATCCAATGTTCTTTGTAACTACATTAACAGATTTGACCGGTGCTCATCAATTCTTATTTTGTCTACAAGTAACATCTTTAACCATATTCATATATTATAATAATATTTAGACATATGAAGCTATGGAAGTCACATCAGAGGATGATGATGATAATATTAAACCTAATGGAGAGAATATGCTTCAAGTATATAAGCCTGTTGTTATTGCATTCATTTCTAGTTATCCTTTTGTTGAATTCTTTAGAGTAAGTGCTATTATTATTATTATTATTAACAATAGAGCAACTTTCAGACAATTCTCTCAAAAATCCTCACATATGATGAGAACAAGTGCGATGTGGAACGATTAATAGCCGATGTAATTGGTAACATAGTTGTAAACAATAGGTTTGTTTAATTGATTCAACGACTAGCAGTATACAATCTTCTAGTTTCCGCACTATATACTTAGAGAGACAATCTATATCAGTATGGGCTCCCAAAGAATCTACTTTACAGATTACAACATCACGAGTTTACCTTCTAGTTAAATATCTAGGTTAGCAGCTTATTCCATCAAGTTATGTAACTAACTCATTAAGGATCAATTCATAATCTCATTCTTCTGTTTCGTTGTCTCATGTCTGAGCAAAACATAGTTTTTCATAGTTGTTCTCTAAATCGCTTATTTAATGCTACATACGCCTTACAAACATTATTATATCCACTCGAATACGCGTAAGCTTTATTACCTTCTTTTACTTATAGATAATTGTATGTTTCAGACATACTCTAGTTTCTATCTTGCCTGAATCATTAATAGATTATCTTGAAAGTCCCACACCTTTTTTAATGGGTATTTTATCATCTTCATTGCCAAAAGTACAGGAAGAGTGATCTTTAGCTCTTTTTTAATCATTTATTGCAGATACCATCTGTGGAGTGCGCTCTAATTGATTTAGATCAAGGAGAATTCAAAATTTCTCCAAGTATCGATGTTCCTGAAATTCCTGAGCCGTACAATGGACGTTTGATCGAAAGACTGAAGCTGGTTTGCTCTAATACATGTTTCAGTAGAAGAACATTTGTTTTTCAAGGTTCTTTATGGAGATGTTCAACAGGAAGATAATATAGTCCAAGATTCACAAAGCGCGGTTGGCGATGATTTTGAAAAAGTTTTAGAAAAAATCAAAATTTGTTAAAATCAGCTTCTTTAAGGATAAGAAAATCCGAGCATGCTTTTTGTTGTTTTTTGTTGAGTTTTTACGCGGGTATAGGACGTGCTTAGAAGTCGTTCGTTTATATGAAAAACCGTTCATCGTATTTCATCAAGCTGCTTTTCTAGGGTTAAGGTGAGTATAACAAAAAAAAATTCAAAACTCTGTTATATAATTCCAGGCAGTTATTCGATCCATTCTCGAAATATGTGACTAGCAGTCAGATGTTTCAAGTATTCGTATCGAATAGAGGATTGCCGTACAGAGAATCTGATTATTTTGATAAAGTAAGAATGACACATGCAGTTACTTGAGCAAAATTAATTTTAGCTGATGTCTAAACATCCTAATGTTGCGACCGAATCAACTGTCGATAAAAGTTTATTGGAAGAGATTGTGGCGATATTCAAGTACTTGGAACAAAATGTAATCCACTACTTAATGAGAGTTTAAATGTTCTTTATTAATTCTAGGAAAAGCAATGTTGTGTTCTACCTGATACAAATTGGGTGGCTAAGCCGAAAATTGTTGATCAATTGATTACAGACAAGCTTTTGCTTCATTTGAAAAAAGTATTCACACGTTCTTGAATTATAAAAGATGTTGTGGTTTAGGTGGATCAGATGATTCATGACACTGCTAGAAGCAGATCTGCCACTCCCGAATCTAGTCCTAAAAAAATAATAAAAGAAAGAGAAAATTGCTGGGAAAATACTACTTTCATAAATCATAGACGGTTAGTGGTGCTGGAGAAGTGTATTGAAGCCATATTTGATAAACGCATAGCGGATGCTAGTAAGGTAAGATCATGGCAAAGGTCTCACTTACGACATTAATAATTTAGATGATTTTGGCGGCAGAATTCTCTTTGAAAATTCCTGAAGCTCGTATATTCCTGTGCCGGTCATTGGAGCAGTTTGCTATCCCTGTTTCGAAAGCGACTTTATCAGCAGAACAGTTCGATCTCGTTGTCAGATTATTGAACTTTTCCCTAGATGTTACTTTTCTATCTTATGATTTAAGTCAACACTGAATTACAGCAAGAATCGACCAATGACGAGTATGGAGTTGCCTATGCTTGCGTTCGTCTCAGTTTTCTGTTTTGTAAAGTATGTTCCGATAAAGAAAAGGAAAGTTTCACTAGCATTTCCAGGTTTTATCTCAAGGAGTTTTTCAATTCGTTTACACTTGCATCCAAAATCATCCTGTGTGGAAATGTTCAAAGTTCTGGGAAACTTGTTTCTATCATGATGTTCACTTGATCATCGAGAAACATTATGATTGTGGGCTAGAAACTAAGAATGCTACTGTTGTATGACTACAAAAGTGCACAAAGTGCGAATCGTTCAACTGTGTACTTACAGAGTGAAAAAAATTTGTGGAATTTGATGAATGAGAACAGTAGTTTAATGATGGTAGCCGAGCATCTAAAGAATGTGGAAGAGAACAATGAAGAAGATGAACACGAAAAGCATAAAGAAACGGCATCTTTTGGCATTTTTTTTCTCATTTTGGTCAATTTCTATTTAGGAAGATGAAATCTTGTTCAGCCAGGCTAAGCATTACATCAATCTCATAGTTCTCTTGAGAACTCCTATCGAAGTAGAGCCTGTCCGTTCCAAAGTATCCAACAACAATAAATCGGAGGTCGGAATGAGTTTTTGTTTGTATAGCTATTAGTGGTTTAGGAATTGAACTCGAATTCTTCCCAAAACCAGTTGTACCCTTATATTGATACTGAGCAGAAAAACAGCACAGAAGAAGTACGTGAAACATCAGAATATTATCATTGGAAAACTTATTAAGTTGATTAAATGGATATCAAAGTTGGTTTATGGGATGTGTTCTTCTGCCAACTTGAAGTCTACTTTGATTCATCGCTTACTGAATGAAATTCGACACATGGCGTACATGCAGGTCGAAAACCTTCAGATCATTCAAGAAGAGAGTAAGCGGGATTTGTCAGTCGTTAAGGTTAATGAAATCAAAAAAAACCCAAATGAAAAACATTTTTAGAAAGCTATAATCAAACCGATCTCTTATTTGCCGAATGAAAAAATTCTGATGGAAGGCCTACCATGTCTCTTTATTGATCATAAAACCAATCTCAAAGTTTCGGATGTAACGCAGCCTGCACAAGGCGTTTTACTATTAACTAACTATTGCATTTATTTCAAAGGAAATTCATGTGAATATGGAGGTTTCCGTTCGAAAAATTTCTTTTTGTTATTTGAGTGTTCAGAAGAAACGGAGATTTGCGTTCCATTGATGTCAATAGTCAAAAAGATGAATATAAGTGAAGAAATTTTCAAAGAAATGATGAAACAGATTACGTATCAGGTTCGAATCAAATTTTGAAATTGGCTGAATTTTGAATGGGTTTAGGAATCGAAACGATTTCATAGTCCGATTATGATCCGTACAATCAACTTCCAAACCGTTTCTATATTTTTCGAAGAACAGGTTTTCATTTATTCTGTAACCATTCACTCCTTCGTTATATCAGGTTAATCCGCTGAGTATTGAAAGTTTTTGGTCAAAGGTTGTTGGTGTGAGATGGCCTACAAGTTTCCAAAACGCATTTTTGGCTTACTCAAATGACAATGGAATGCTCACTCTTTCATCTGATTCAAGAAGATCTTCAAAAGTACCTTCATTTTTGCGAGATATCACACTTAACAAATCGAAAAAGGGTAAATCAAGAGTGAATTTCTAAGGTTCTTATTACTTTGTTCAGATTTTCGAACAGGAATGGAAAGTACTTTCTCTCTCTCGACATCTCCAAGAAGGCAAACAGCTATATCTCAGATTGATGATCATAAAAAAAGTATTTTCATGATATTTGCTGAAAAACCAAGCTGCACTTTAGCATCCTGCTTCCTTTCAACAAACCATTCCTATCTGGCCGACTATGCTCGTTTGATGAAAAGATCTGACATTCGCTTATCTCATGCTAACAAATTCTATGATATCTCCAAGACGTATCAAACAACGTAGTGAAAAATGTATTCAAAACACTGTTTCAGACTTCCCTCATGTATCCTCGTGCCAACAACTGTGAAGGATGATTTTTTGTTCAAAATAAGGAAAATTTACAAATATAATCGTTTACCCGCTATAACGTGGGCAAATCCATCGGGTCAACTGCTACTTCGCGGAAGTAGCATCAATTCTTCAAATATCATGCATAAGCTTAAAAATCAAGCTTTTAATCGTTCCGATCTCACATCTAATTTTTCTTATTCGAGACTTAATTTTTTGAACAAGAATGATTTCGAAGTCATGAGCACAGATGCTGCTAATCAGGTGATTATGCGTCGCATAAAGTATAAAATTGAAATTTTCAGGAAGATTATTTCAATCAAGTCATTCAAGCTATTCCCTCAGTGAATGAAGTTTTCTATCATTCGCTACAGTTAGATAGTTTCAACAATCTGGTTTCTAATGAGCAGTTCAACTCAGGTATCTAATCGGAGAACAATCAGAATTTCAACTTTTCTTTAGTCTCTGATCGCATTAAGGCAGTAGCAGGAAAGCTGGAGAAAAATCATAAACCAGCAATGGAAATCGTTCACGGAGTACTATCTAAGCGTGAGAGAATCGTTGAGTAATTTTAGGATCAAATCTTATCATTTAGCTGACGTTCTGCAAACATCATCAAAAAATGAAAAGCCAATAGAGCTGGCAGAAGGTGATAAGAGGAAACTATTCATGCTCTCAGATAAAACTAACGTGAAGGTAAACATTCAAAACTAATCTCGGGCCAACTGGAAAGTTACAGGTTTTGGGAAAAAATGAGAATGTTCAAGTAGTGCAAATCAAGTATCCTTCGATAAGTGATCAAAAAGCTGTTTTCAAGCAACTGTGCCGAAGTTTCAATATTCCATCGAAATCTAAGCTACATATCAGTTTCTATGAGTCGGGATGGCTTCAAAAAGTCAGATTAGTACAATCTTCTAAACTATTGGGTGCATTTCAGATATCGGAAATCATTCGCTTGTCAGTGTCAATGTGTACCATGCTTAACACACTCAGAGCCTCAGTAAACTAAACTGTTCTACCGTTCCTGTCATATATTCTCTTTTTCAGGTTTCTCTTTGTATAGAAGATGGATGGGATGCTACCTGTCAACTGATGTCGTTGACACAACTAATATCTGATCCATATTACAGAACTATCGAAGGATTTGGGGTATATCATTGAAATTGTTCGTTATTTATAAGTTTCTCGTTCAGCTTCTGATCGATAAGGAATGGGCTGCTTTTGGATATCATTTCTCATCGAGAAACAACTGTTCCGTTTCATCAACCAATAATGATGTTATTCCCGTGTTTCTGATTTTTTTGGACGCTGTTCATCAAGTACAATATCCAAAAATACTTTTATGATTCAAGTGGTTCAGATAATGGTTCAATTTCCAACTTGTTTTGAATTCAACGATTACTTCCTTCGTTTCATTGCTTATCATAGTACTACAGCGTACTTCCGAACTTTTGTTCTTGACTGTGAGAGCGATCGAGTTCAGCTGGACTATATGTATCCAGATTCGGAGAAAAACAAGAATATTTGGAAATACATCAAGAAAATCAACGATGAAACAACAAAATTCAAGAATTGGAGCTATTCGACCAATACTGATGACGTGATAACTCCTTCCACTTCAATAGCTTCCATGGAGATATGGAGTTTCTATGTTGAGAGACTACAGACCAACGGCACTGTTTATGATATCCGTCAGTACAAAGTGTATTATAATCCTCTTATGCATTGTTTTAGGCAAAAGGAATGAAAATGAGATTAGCATTAAAGAATCGCCACTAATCTGCACTGAATGTTCACCGTTGATCAAAGAGGATCGAATCAAAGAAAAAGCCGATGAGGTTCATAATCTTATATCGAAAAACATTATTTGGCGCCATAATTCAGATATGTACAGAGAAAATGGTGAAGAGCTTGTCGTCACCTCATTTCTCTGTTGATGACTGTACTGATGAGGTAAACTTCGAATACGAATTCATTCAAATCTTTTGAATATCTTTAGTCTCGTCTGTACAGTGAGTACATTCAAGAGGCATACAGGACAGCCTCTCTGTTCAGTCTTCTCTTGATGAGAGAAAGCTCACCACCAGCTAACGAAAGCACGAACCAAGTCCAAGTTGCCAAGAAGTCAGAGCCAGTTTTTGTATATCAAGGATATCTGACCAAGAAAGGAGCTCGTACTAATATGAGAAAGGAGCGATGGTTTGCATTGGATTCTGTAAATAGGAAGGCATGTTTGAATATAATAAAAAGAACTTCATTAATATAATACATTTAGCTTTTGTGTTTTGATCGGCCGAACGACAGAATAGCAAAACATGTTATTGAGCTACCCGATATAAAGAATGTCTCGACGGAAGTAGGGACAAACAAAAGCTCACTCGTGGTAATATAAAACAGTATGTGTGAAACCAAACATATCATTCTAGATCACCACGCTGGGCAAGACGCATGTTTTATCTTCCAGCTCTGTGGAATGTATAAATGAATGGAAGAGAAATATTGAAAAGTTACTCTTCGAATGAAGCTGCCATAATTATATTTCAAATAGTCTTATTCTTCGTTTTACATGTAATTTCGCTTTCTTTTTAGCCACATACTTTTAATTGTTATCTGTTTAATCTTTTTTCCTTTTTTAAAAGCATTTATGTTTTAATTGTAGCCGGTTATTGCTATCTCTGGAATTGTTCTGATGATTAGGGCCAGACGAAAGACTTTGAGTAAAGCCTAAAACTACCGTGAAGCTAATCTGATTATGTTCTTCAGAATAAGCTACAATCGCTTATCGAAATTACATTCATAGATATACATGCTTACATATATTCCACGCCCCTAAACAATAATCCCGGACTAATGTAATCATTGCAATCGAAAGAGCAAATTGTATCAGAAAAAAGCCGCACGAGCAAATAATACCATTTTGGTACAGCTAATCTGTAATCATTTTCATTATACTTTACATCAGATTACATGATTGATTGATTAGGAGCCGTTTTCCGGTCGGATCATTCTCTAATCATTAAACGATATATAATCACTATAAAAGCACGCTCATGCAATTCATTTGCTTAATATGATTAGACGAATGATTTAGTATTTCCCTCTGACCTCTTTTGATTGCTCTCTACTCTTCTTTTCACGTTTTAATTGATAAACTGTACTTTGGAATTCCGATCAAAGTGAATTGCTTGTGGGTAGTGAAAAGAGATTGCAGATAGTGAGATAGAGAGAATGTGCGTTAGACAGTATCTTGGAATATGAGAGCTTCAGAAAGAGATAATGAAAGATGAGGAGATTGTCGTACCTTTTACTATCACTAGCATTATCTTGCCACATAGTCTCTTGTCGTTATCTCAAGCACGGGCGTGTCGTCAAAAAGCCTCTCTTCCACATTGGAAATCGCTTTTCAGATTTGTAAGCGATATAAAGCTGATAACGAATTAACAGTTCGACGAGCCGCTGCAATCGGACATGGTGGACTCTTCAACACCCCGCTCCCGTTCAAAAGGTAGAATTCCATATAGATAATATAAATAATAATAATAAAAAAGCAAAAAAATTACTGCTATTGTTTGCATATGTTGTATGAATGACAGAAACGAGCCGACAACGGCATAGCGGTGAACGTTTGACAACATTTATTTTCGCGATAACACAATGAGAGATAAAAAAAACTCATCTTTCTAATCTCTAAAACATAAAAAAAGAACTAACCTTTGATTTTGATTTCTTAACCAGCAGCAAGCATGCAGGTTTATAAGATATCTATGAGAAACATGAGCATCAACTAACTTGTATTTTGCTCTAGGAAGCGAGGTGTCTCATATCGAGATGCCGTTAAAGCCAAAAGTGGAAATGTACACGACCTGGCCCGATATGATTAGACATTGGCCGAAAACCACATTATGTATAGTATCCAATGAGTTCTGTGAACGTTTCTCTTATTATGGAATGAGAAGTACGTTTACTGTAATACAAATCAAAAATCATTCAATTTTTAGCTGTCTTGATCTTATATTTGCTTAATGTTTTAAAGTTCACTGACAATCAGTCCACTATATTCTTCAACAGTTTTACTGTACTTTGTTATACAACACCACTTTTGGGTTCAATTGTAGCTGATGGTTATATTGGAAAATTTTGGTAAGCAAACAAGATTTAAATTTCAATTGCAGAATTTCTATTTTAAGGACCATCTTTACCGTATCAATTCTATATGCTGCTGGACAGGTCATTTTAGCTCTTGCGTCAACTCAAAACCAGGAATCATCTGTCCATCCGTATGTATTGCATCTTAAAATGCCCCCATGAAAAAAACTTTTGAAATTTCAAATGCATTTTTTGATTTAAACTATGAAACATAAAATTAAAAGAGCGCGTGCTGCATCTTTATTATATTAATCTGCTAGTAGCTATGTAATTTTCTTATCTAATCTTAACGAATTGCACTCTAAACTAAAACTGCATTTTACTGATATAATTCCTTTTTAGATGGATGGATTTGTCAGGGTTGCTTATAATCGGTTTTGGAACTGGAGGTATTAAACCATGTGTGTCGGCTTTTGGCGCCGATCAATTCGATCAGGGACAAGAAAGAATGTTATCACTTTTCTTCTCCATGTTCTACTTCTCTATCAATGCCGGATCTATGATTTCAACTTTCATCTCACCTCTTTTCCGATGTGAGTAGCGAGACAGTGATATGATAAAGACTGACTAATGACAATCAAAAAAAGCGGAAATGAAACAAGTTGTTTTCAGCTCAACCATGCTTAGGACAAGACTCATGTTATCCTCTCGCTTTCGGTATTCCTGCTATATTGATGGTTCTCGCAACAGGTTACAATCGAAACACACATCACAGATAACAACGCTGATAACATTTACAGCAATTTTCATGGCTGGTTCATTCTGGTACAAGAAACCTCCAGTGAAAGAGAATGTTTTCGGAGAAGTAGCTAGATTAATGGGGGTATGAAGATAAGCAAAAATATAATGCAATAATATGTTATATTAAGAGAGCAATTTCTAATAAGGGTAAGGCTAATCAAAAACATGCTCACTGGCTTGATTACTATTTGGACACTCACGATTGCGCTAATGACCCAAGGTAAACAGATTCGTGTCGAATGCATAGAAATACATAATTTTTGCAGATGTCTTGAGCTTCAAGCAGAGAAGCACAAAAGCAATGTGTGCCAAAAAGCCAATTTCATCGATGATGTTAAATCTCTTTTAAAAGTATTGGTCATGTTCTTACCTGTACCTATGTTCTGGGCTCTTTACGATCAACAAGGTTCCGTATGGCTTATCCAAGGTAAGAAAACGACAGAAAAACTAAAACATAAAATAAATTCAGGTATTCAAATGGATTGCCGTGTTGGAAGCATTCTCATCTTACCTGATCAAATGCAAACTCTTAACGCTATTCTTATCCTCTGTTTCATTCCACTATTCCAAGTTGTCATCTATCCAATTTGCTCTTACTTTGTGGAATTGACGTAACTGAAATCTTGAAAACTCTTTGAAAACGGACTCTGTTTACAGACCTCTCAGAAAGATGGTTGCCGGAGGATTGATTGCTTCTTTGGCTTTCCTCATTACAGGATTTGTGCAATTACAAGTCAATGTGAATAGCCTTCCGTATATCAGTAAAATGAAAAGTGAATTTGCAGACCACATTACCCCCAATGCCTTCAAATGGACAAGCTTATGTGAGTGTGTGGAACCAGATACCGAACTGTGTTGTGACAGCTTCTTACAATGGTCGAAATGCTCAACTACAATCTGGAGTTGTAAGCTTCAATTCTCAAAACTATTGAGACTAAATTTAACATTTACAGGCTATGGTTGACAGCAAGAAAACAGGATCAACCACTTTCCACGTTACATTGAATAAGGGTAAAGCGAAGAAGGGCACTACTTGGGATGCTGTCATCAATCTATCTTATGGAAACGGATGTCCAACTAATTTACCCGCATCACACAAAATTGTAGTTGAAAACCAGAAAGTATTCTTTATCGGAGTTAGTAAAAATGGAGTCTACGATGGTAAAGCTAAGCCTGATAAACCAACCCAAGGAACAGGAGAATTCTCTATGTCGTAAGTTTTGCTCACTGCATTGAATGGCTCTGATGCAAAACCAAATTACAGAATTATCACTGCTATGGACACACCATTCGCTCAAAACTTTGCTATGTGCAGAATAGACAAGAATACAGACAAGAACTACCCATGTAATCCTAAGCGCCCAGCCGATTTCTACTACTGGGAGACCTGGTACAACAGAGGAACTGTTAGTTTCATATTGCATCATATGGTATTATTGTTCTCTTCTTAGGATGACAGATTGAAGAACGCTACTTACGACGGAGGAGCACAACCTGGTCAAACTGCTGTAATTTATGATTTCAAACCTGTCAAGCCAGGAAAGTGAGTTTGATAGCAAGCAGCTTCAACTTTAACGATTCATTCAGATGGGAATTGTTCTACATGTACAATACACCAAAGAATATCGATACTCCACCAACTATGCCCAAAGACAAAGTTAAAGTAAAAACCACCCATTTCATCTATGATACGCAAACTCAGGGAGCAGTAAACGTATTTGCACTTACAGGAAACATAGTATGGCAAATTATCTAGCAATCAAGCTAATTATAAATGTTTGCAGGATCAGCCAACTGTTTATAAATGGGAACTTGTTCATTCCAATTCCGTTAACATCCTGTGGCAAGTTCCACAAATCGTCACTATTACGGCTGCCGAAATTCTTTTCTCTATCACAGGATACGAATTTGCATATTCACAAGTATGCAAGATATACATTAGAACGATATAGATATAACTATATATATATATTTCAGTCTGCACCATCAATGAAAGCTTTAGTTCAAGCATTGTGGCTTCTCACCACTGCTATTGGAGACTCAATCATTGTTCTCATAACAGCCTTGAATCTTTTCACCAACATGGCCACACAATTCTTTGTGTATGCCGGTTAGTCAAAATGCTAATTAAAAGACAATCACATTTGGCTGTTTAGGTGTCATGGCCATTGTCATCATCATCTTCGCTTTACTATCTATATTTTATTATGAATACAACTATTATACTAAAGGAGAAGAAGATGAAGAAACGGACCCACTAACAGAGCAAGGCCATGAGAATCTCAAAGAGAGTTTCTCATTCTCAAATAAGGTAAGTATTAGTTGCATGACCCCCCTCGGCTAATGCATTCAATCCCCTTCTTCCGCTACTGGCAAACATCTTAGTCATTCGTAATAAACATGTTTTAGGGGTACCTGGATGAGCTTGAAGACATCACAGAAGATACACGATTTTAAATCTTATAATTCTATATAAAATAATGAATAATAAACTAATACTTTACAACTGATTATCTGAGCCTTCTAAGAAATAATTAAAATGGCTAATGAACTATATTTGAATAACAAATGATGTGTCCACAAGTAAAAACAATGATCTCTTGAAGCATTTCTTGGATATGCCTTCAGCTATTCAATCTTAATGCGAAAATTCTTCTTAGAACTTCCCATATAAATTCACTCATTCAAATAGATAATTCAAATCGGCACGGTCGGAAACAATGAAATACTGAGAGAAAGAGAATAGGAAGACTTCTCTTTTTCGGATAATTCATCGTTGTTTTAAAGCGGAAAATGAGAAAATCACTTGGAAGTCATTAAAACAATAGCCACATTAAATACTTTTCACGGAACATAATTACCTATTCTCACTATTTAATGAAAGACGTTCGACGAATAAAACAAATAAAATGCATCCTTGGCTCCCTCCTCTTATTCGTCTTGCTTGGCTTTAGCATTACTCTGCTAGCTACGAAAGCTCACTTCTTCACCAATCTCTTCTATTTTATTAAACAAAATAGAGGAGAAAGAAAACGAACAATTGATTCTATTTCCTATTTAGTATTAAACCCTATTCAACACGCATTAGTTAGTTACGCACAGGCTATTCACTTATTATTCGACACCGACAATCATTGAAAATAGAAATCAGCCATTTTTGAAAGCAAAAAAAAAATAAAATTAAACAACAACTCCGAATCCTTAATCATAGCTCTCGTTATGGGCGGAAAAATGCAAAACAACAAATTGGAAATATGACCAGACAAGGTTCTCGTCAGATATTTTGAACTCGAATCTTTTGCCGCCCCGATATATCACAATCTGTAACTTTCGATCAAACTACCAAGAGATGAATATATGATTTGTGAGCATTGACGTCAGCCATCTCTAATCGAATTCGTTTAGTTTCGAATGTTCTTTTAGCAAAATTAATAAAATGAAGTTTGTGTCTTCGAATATGATTTGTGGCAAATTGTGTGTAAGAAGGAGAGTTTGTGTTAACACAACCATGAGAATTTAATTAATTTTGGGCGGAAAAAGGATGAAATAGAAGTGAGTTTATGTATCCAGCAAAGGTTTTTTTATTATTTTCTTGGTTTTCGAAGGCATATCCTTGTAACGTGTGTCCATGTGAAAGCATTTTCTTTTGAGCAAACACGCAAAATTTATAATTCCGGGGCCATTCATCAATACTTTTCCGGTTTCTGGTTGAAAATATGTGAATAGTTAATAATAGACTGAAAGAAATTGAAACTAAATTAATTTAAAATATTCCTCTTGTACTAACTATTACAACTATCACATAGTATAGTGAGAGGGCATATAGTTAGAGAGAGAGAGAATAATAAATTATTCTAATTTCTCACAAGATTTCATCTCAAAAGTACAAATGGCAGTGTTTTCACTCGAACATAATCCATTTCATCATGTTTTTTCCAACTTTTTTCATAAAAATTACTTTATTTCGCTCGATAAATTAGATTGAAAAGGGGAAATTTGTGTCAAATTGTCAAATTTCGAGATGCTTGAAACAACAATTGTTTTAGTATTGAATTTCTTTTGTTCTTTTAAAGTGTTTGTTCGTTTTTCATGTAATTTTACTTTTCAACACTATTCTCTTCGTCTTTTGAAAACGTTTTTTTGTCTTTGCTTCTCTAATCTCTTGCTTGTCTTCCATCTATCCAGCCATACTCTCTTAGCACTCATTTCCCTTTGAGAATCATTTCTTAACCAAAAGGGGAAAGCCATTAAAATTAAATTTTATAATTTGCTTTTTTTCCCCATAATTCTCTTTTCTCATTGAATCTCATTAGCCATTCTCATGTCAGATTCACATCAACCATTAGAGTTCTTTCACTCTAATGAGCCATTTCCCTCACATTTAACAAAATCAATGAAAATTTCCCTTTTAAGAGATAAAAATTATATTTTACAACCTCTTTCCTTCCTGAGTTGTTCGTTGTTCACTTTGCTGCTTCCTTCTCCTACTCTCACGCATTGCTCTCCCTCGCAAAACACAAATTCTAATCTTTTCCAATGAAATTTGTGATTTCGAGTGTCCGTCATGGCCCTGTCATATTCTGTCCCGGAAATCTCTCGAAATTATGAAAAAACAAGCCATTTCTCCCTTCATTCTCATCTCCGAACCATCTTTCTCTTCCAAAGTAATTTCCCGCCCACATACGAAAGACTCGAAAGTTTAACATTTTTTTCTTACAAAACCTTTTCCTCAGCAGACACGAGATATCCTCAATGCTTACCTGTGTGGTCTTTCTCACGTGCTCATCTTTCTCTCTCTGCAGGTATCTCAAACCGTTCTTCGACTATTGGATGAGCAACACCAGATAACATAAACACAACGAGCCTTTATGGATAATTTAGTGGACGATGCTTATCTCGATGACTTGGAGTTTCCATTGAGAGCCGAAATGGCCGGAGTAAGCATTTTCCTTTCTTCAGCAGTCACTTCCTCTCACTTTCGTTCTAATCTTGCCATTTCATGTGCCATTATGGGCGATTTGGCTTTTCATCGCATGCTCCTTAGTTACAATAGCAGTTCTCATACTCGACTACTGTGTCATCCGTCGCAATGCGTTGGGAAACAGCTGCTGTACTCGTACACGAACGAAACGAACAGTTCCCAGTCAACAAAAGCGATCAACGAATATGCTTCTCAATGTAAGCCCAAACACACATTCTTAATTACAACAAATCGAAAAGAGAAACGATTATTATGAACAATAGAGCTTTTTCTGTTGCAGAAGCTGAACCGACAAGCTTTCAGTCTACACAGCGATGGTGATGTTTGAATGAAAAACAAAAAGGAAATCTCATTCATGATCTCTGTATCAAAAATATTTTTTTTTATTAAATCTTCGTCTCACATTCTTCTTTAAGAATTCTTCTGAAATTTCATCAGAACAAGCATCTACACACACACAATCACTTGTTTTGCGATGGCTTAGAGTTCGCTTTAGGAGTAATACGGAACGTTCGTACTATAGGGTCATCATAAAAGGAAAACGAAACAACAAACGGTTCATAAATATAGTTCATAAATAATAAAAGAAGAGAAGACTATTCTCATAACTAATTTTCATATCCTTACCAGCTCTCATATATCTTGTACGTAGATTACCGTGAGTGAGCATTGCGTATTTGGCATTTAATAAGCGTCATGCCATATCATTCGTTTATCCTGAGATTATCGAACGAAAGATGTTTATTACAAACATCTTTTTCAGAATTTCCAATCCAACTGATCAGAAATCGTAAGAGTGTTCACTCAAAAGATTCTTTCATTCTCCTTCATCTTCTGTACGTATCTACAAGTACAATGAGATTTTGGAATCTTTGTTTTTCACAAAAACAATTTTGCGTAAAAAACTTTTTTATTTACATTTTCATAAATAGTTTATAAACAGCATCACATTCAATTTGTTAAAATTCTAATAAGTTGAGTTTATAATTGCTTGAACAGACGAAGCATCCTCTCTAGGGTCAGGCATATAGCTTTTAAGTTTACGTTTACCAATGTTGACCTAATCAAAGAAGACAGTATAGTTTGATCAATTTCAATTAAAGCTAAAAGTTACAACGAAAATGCAATAATCAGATATGTAGGCGCCAGTTCTTAACGTTGGAGTCTTGCCCGACACTGAGCAATTCATTATCCTTGGTCCAAAGAATTTCATTTATGGGGGACATTGCGTGAGCTCCTCAAATATTCAAATATACAACTTCATTAGAATGAAAATCTCACCTTTGATGATGAGTGGATGTTCTCCGCTGTTTTGAGTATCCCACACGATGACGTTAGTATCTAAGCCACCTGTGGCTACGTATCGACCACTGGGACTCCAAGCAGCACAATTAACCTGGAGATATTAGAATTCCATTTGAATACATCAAAAAACACTCACCTTTGCCAAATGGAATGTCCATTCTTTCGCAGCAGCGACACTGAAATCGTCTGATACCTTGTAGGGAACAACCTGCAAGCATAGATTGATCTCTGATTCACAAGCGTTGTCTCACTTTTCTGGAGCTGTCACTGGCAACCAAGAAATCACCATCAGCTGAGAAGGAAACAGCAGTGATTGGTCCTGTGTGACTTAAAGTCTTTTTCTCGTTCAAAGCTCCGTTTCCATCCAAATTGTACACAACAACTTTCGAGTTCTAAACCGGACATCTTTGAAAATCTCAACACCTTCTCATCTGCACCTGGAGTCCAACAGCTAACAGCTTCTTCTGTTCAGAATAGGCTACACACGACGGTTGTCCATCCTGAGATTGGGTAATTTTCAGTTTTTGATCCTAAATAAACCATTTTGTTCACGAGTGGGTCTCTCTATCACAACCTCGATAATCACAACATGCTTATAACAGGCAACTCCAACTGTTTTGCCATCAAGAGAGCTTGTCAACCCTCGTGGTTGTGATGGCAACTGAACAGCTTTAGGACTATCTGGTGCTGAAACGAGTACTCATACTCATTGGACAAATGGCTTAGAAAGCTCACAATCAGAAGTAGCGGAAGCAGTGAAAGCCACCATGTCATCCCATCCAGTACTAATGAGTGTTCCTGAGGAAGTAGCAAAAAGACCAACAACTTGAGACTTATGCACTCTAGGAAGTCTAAAGGAAGAGCCATCATTGAGGTTCCAACGATCTGAATAATTGCCGATTACAACTCTTTCTTCTAACCAAAGAAACTCACTGATGTTTCCTTCGAAGTCTGCAGTGAACAAAAAGTCCTTTGCTGGTGTAATAGCAGCGGCAGTGATAGGCTTGTTATGCCCGGTGATAGTCTGAGAAGTTTCTATTTCACAGCAGAGGAGAAATCTCTTACCTTCTCAACAACACCATCGTCTGGGTTCACAATATTGATGAAACCATTCAAAGCAACGGTGATCACTTTGTTCTCAGCCCAAACAGCTGACAACTGTTGTTGGTCGATTTCATTACCAAAAGTAACAGTTCTGAACAAGGAACGGTTAAGCAGTGTTGAACAGTTATAACTCACTTCTCCAAAGATTTGTTGGCAACATTCCAGATCTTCAAGGTTTTATCGGCAGAAGCGGTGGCTAGTCTTGCACCATCACTTGACCAACTCAATCCGAAAACGCTACCAATGTGAGCGTTTCCCTACAATTCATCACATTAACAGGAAACAGAGCTTCGCTAACCTTGCAAGCTTCATCAGACAGTTCAAATTCTTTCTTTCCTTCTAGTCCATCGTAAACAATAACTTTTCCATCACCACCAGCACTCGCAAACAAAGACCCATCTGGACTGAAGCGGGTTACATGAACGAAGTTGGTATGCTCATGAAGTGTCTTAAACAACTTATATATGATACGACATTAAGTTTGAACAAACGTTTTTGAATTTGAATGGTGGTCCTTCGAAGAGAGCTACTGTTTTGTCTTCAGAACCACTGACAAGACGGAACGGAGCCTGAATGAATATCTCTGATCAGCATCATAAGAAAGAGTATACTTTTGGTCGGAAATCAATGGAACTCATTGGACGAGATTGACCGGAGAGGTTACCGTTGGAGGTACCGGTATCGAACAAGAAAACGTGACCGAATCTCTCGCGACCTTCACCAACAACTGCCAATCTCTTGCTATCATGATTCCAAGCTATATCACGAACAGCTCCATGGAAAACCTGAAATAGCAGGGAAAATAAGAAAAATTGAAACTTTTCCAACTGGATAAGTGGCTTTCAGAATATGCGTAGAGTTCACAGTATCCCAGATTCTAACGTTACCGTTCGCATCACCGGAGGCACAATAGAACCTAGAAAAAAGAGTAAGGAATGTTCTCCAGATTTCAGACTCACCCACTAGGACTGATCTTGGCTACTGTAACTGGTACAGAGTGCTCCGTATAGATATCTGGGTTGGTGACGTTCTGAGGAATTATATTTTGAATGAAGAATTGCTAGACTGAACTTACCTTGACAGGGACAGTGAAAACGGAGTTGCCGTTATTGTAAAGAATCTTCTCCCCCTTAGGGCATACACCTAGCACTACAGGTGATCCTCGAGTAGTACGAGGTAAACTAGAGAAAACTCTGAGCAGATCGTATTCTTCTGCCATTCTGTAAAAACGTGATAATATCTCATGCACAAGTACAAGAAAGCAAGTTTCGAGATAACAATACGACTCATACGACTAAAAGTGAAAGAATATTGAGAGATAGAATCAAAACAGAAACCAGAAAACATTAATAGAACGAAAGAGAAAAGTGCTCACGTTTGCCACTAGTTAGAGTGAAGAGGCAAAGTACATGTGGTGAAACGACATAGGAAGGATAGTCCTAGTGCAGGAATTCATTTTTCGTAGAAAAAAAGGTTCCACCTAGACAAGCGTTAATAGCAGCTGAACTCTGGATGATGAAGACAGACGCAATAGAAAATGACTAACATCGTCTTTGAATGACTGGAGGAAGGAGTAGTCATTGTCAGTGGTCCAGATTAGCATTGTAGCATAAAAATTTGAAAATTTTTCAAATTTTGTAGAGATTTATTTGATCTTTGAGTTTAATCAAGATTGTTCGTAAATATTATGATCTCGAACACCAAAAGAACATTGCTATTGGGTATTTGAATGAATTTCAATACATTTTTGACACAAAAGTAAATTTCCTCCATTACAACAGATCAAACATAACATTACTTTAATAAATCGTAATACAATGCATTCTCATTAGTATGGAATATATAAATCGAGCAAAACATCTGGAATTCTTAGTGATACATAATACATACGAGCAACACTAAATGTTTTTACACAAATCATTGATCGATGTGTGAACACCTCTTGAATCATCTTTCATTGAGTCATTCGGTTTCATCATATAAATCGATAACTTAAAAATCAAAAACTGTGTTTTATCGAATAGTGGATTTACCTGAATAGGTCAAACACATGCATCGTTCTTACAAATAATAGAATGTGGATAGTATAAATCAGGCGTGAAAGGGGAGAAATAAGGATAGCTTCAAAATGAATTACTTTGGTGATTTCATCAGAACAAGGATATCTGCATTCAATTACTTGTGCTTAGAGTTCGCTTTAGGAATAATACGGAACGTTCGTACTATAGGGTCATCATATAGAGAAAGCGAAAAGATGTTTCCACGAGCTGTCAGGAACTGGCCGCCAACGATTTTTCTGTCCTCAAAGCGTTCAGAGAACCGATGTTCCACCTGAGATAAAGTTGATTGAATCCTTTACGTCCCCAAGACTAACTTGAAATGGAGAAGGTTTCCTTGTGTGAAGTTTGTAAACATTGACAAAGCCATCTTCGTCTGTAACCAAGAAGTAGGCAGATTCAGGTGCTGTATGTATACTAGTAATGGATGTTTTGAACATATCGACCTTAATCTATAGATTAGCAAAGGAACTGTTTTCTTAGTACCGTAGCTCTCAGTTTAGCCGTCTGAAGATTATAAAGGAAGAATAATCCGCACACAGAGCCGACAATGACATGTTTTCGAAGAATTTCCACACAAGTTGGATATTCTCTGCAAAACAATGAGAGGTATGACGTAAACGTATGACTTACAGTAATTTGATTTTGTGATGATGGTTCTTCATGTTTCTTGCCCAGATAATCATTTCTTTGTGGCCGTCGACCGAAGCAGTGATGTCATCGTACCGACAGGTGGATATGTCCATTATAGGTCCAGTATGCTCCTGCAATCCCATGACAGCTGGTATAAGCTTATGAGTGAGTAATTACATGTAAAGGCTTCTTAGAAACAACATTAGTTTCCGAAGAACAATAGAATGGAAGAATCTGTCCTAAACTGTTACCAACGTAGATAGTAGTGTCCACACAGGTGATGCCCCTGTAGAACCCGAACCATTCGTTGGTTCTCCCTTTCAAATGCTTTGCCATCTGAGATATCGTCAAGTCTCTTCCATTCAGAAGTCGAAACAAACGTCTTTTTCATTTTGTGTAGTTACTTTCGGCAGTTTATCCTTTGATAACACGGCTACAATGTTCAATTTGCGCATTCCCATGAAGATTAAATCAAAGATTTGGACACTTTTCGTCGTCGCCACTACAAGATATGGCCATATTCTTGTACTTGGACGGACAATCGACACCTTGAATACAATTGGTACAAAGTCATCTGGAGTGAAGTGTAACCTCTGAAACTTGTAGACAATCCTCTTCCGGATCAACAAGAACACTCTCTGCAGCTAAAACGGACAGATTTGAATCGACAACGAATATGTGAACCTTCAATGAGATGGTCAATGGCTTAGTATGAAGAGAGAGGGAAACTGACTTTGTTCGCTGAAGCAATTGCAATGAATATGTTGTCTTTGAAGTCAAGACTGAATGACGCTAGGTTCCTGACAATCGGGGAAGGAGTGGTGTAATCGAGAATAGTTAGTTCTGGACCTAGATCGTACATTATCAGAGCTGCCAGCCGTCTGAGTGCAAACAGCCTAATCTCATTATAGATATTGCCTATGTTAATCGGAAAAGCAGCCGTTGTCCTGTTTTCTTCTGAATGTTACCATGGAGACTAAGAATATTTGCCGGCAAAGCTAATGTGAATAACCATTTCATGAGAAATTCTTAATGAGAAGTCGGAAAAATTTATTAAAGCTGAAGGAAAATCATATGTTACGACATCAAAATGGTTATCTAAGCAGTGCGCCAGGTGAACTCAGAATTGTAAGCTTTCCTTTCTTCTTTCCGCAGCTTTTCTGACTAAAAATCCGCGCACGTTAGCCTGAATTTTAGTGGCAGCTTCAGCGACTTTGGCACTCTCCAAACTGTAATATCAAAGGTCTGTTCTAATGTATCTCAAATGAAAACGAACTCTGCTTCATTAGCTCCACTCATCTCTGCATCATCAGCACCTACCTGAACAAACAACAATGTAAGTAAACGCGATATTTCAAATGAAAAATTGAAATGAATGAAATAAGAAATGAATACCCGTCGTAGAAGATCATCTCGAAACTTCTGGTATACCTCTGGATTGTCCATAATGGTATTAATGCTACTTCCGTCTGAAACGATAATAAACATCCGCAAAGCAATAAACATTCAGTCATACCTGTGTTCCTTTCTATTTCCTCTAAAAAGATTTTATTGAATTTCAAAATGTTTTTAGGCTGAGCTCTGATAGCCTCTCGAGCAAAAAATTCCAGGTATTTCGATAAATCCTTTGGTGTATTAAAGTTTCTACTCATTATCCTATAATGACTCATAAAATATAATATTATATGAGAAAAGATATAAAAAAGGATTAATCGATTTAATGTTATAATTAAAGACATTTACTATTCGAAATGAAACATTATTTCAAATGTTGCTGCTTGAATGAGCTTTTGCTCTCAAGCGACAAATGTTCGTTAGCATTGAGAAGCTACCGCAGAGATGCAGATATTTGTGCATTTCCGAGAGCCAGAGAAAGAAAGTTGTCGTTGGTATCATATGACTTGGTTCATTCTATTTTTTTGTTCTATCTAGTGCGAGTCAAAAAATGAAAAAATAACTGGGAAAATATATATATAATGGCATTATTGTTTATAAATAAGAGAAAGATGGAGAGAAAAAGCAAATTAAGCTTTTTATTCAAAAAAATGGGATGCTTATGAGTCGGCTGAATGGTGAAGTAAACATGAGTGTGTTCTATAGCTTCTACTATATTCTTTCATTATATTTCATTGTTAATTATTGTTATTTTCTATCTCTTCAGATTTTATAAATGCTATGAACAAAACATAAATATCAATCGGGTGTCAATAAGCATTTTCGTTTCACCTTCAATATCGTTTAGTAGCACTAAACAGCCAATAAAATAATGAATCGATAATTTGCCATGTCAATGAAATATTGCTTTTATAGCAGACAAAAACGGGAGACAGACACTTAATAGACTTATCTAGTTCGAAAGCAGGTCAAAATGAGCGCGTTCATGTCACTGAGAAAGAAAATTCAAAATCATTTATTTTTTCGCAATCTGTTCAATGACGGATGGCGCCGCCAAGGCAATTGGATACTTATATTGTAAAAATTCCGCGTCCTTTTTCTATTGAGAAGTTTGTAGTTGAAATTTCGCGTTTAATATCGATTTTTTTTTCGTTTTCGAAATAAAATGAACATAAAGAAGTCTGCATTTAGTTCATTTTTTTTTTATTTTCCATTCTTACTCTTCATATTGAACAGTCGTTTCATATGCTCAGCTTTCATACTTTTTCTGTTGTTATCATCCAGTCGATATATTTGATACTGTTACGATACACATTTTTAAGCATTTAACAACATTTTAAACCACTATCGCTTACACACTTTGCGACCAAAATTTTAAAGTTAACGCTCACACTTAATGTTTACTCTCTGACTACGTGACCTTTATCATTTTTTTTTATAAAATATATAAATAACATAATATTATAATTATATAATATAATAATTTTTTCTAGCATTGTTGGCGATAGCTTAGAAAAATATATATTTGGCAATGACTTCGCGAGAAAGCTCCGAGCCGGAGGTGCCACCAACGCGAAAGATTATAACTGCCGATGAATATGACAAAGTAAGCCATTTAGATAAAAGATCATAGACTATTGTGTAATGTCATTTGAGGCTCGCAGCAGAGAATTCTCACCGTATATGGATTTCGCATTAGTAGAAGGGGATAAACCAATAGTAACATCAGAGTTTACGTGTCCAATATGTTTAGATCTATTATTTAAAACTGTTACAGCTAAGGTGAGTGTTTTCTTATTATCATATGGTCAATAGCTTGTGATATTAAGGATTGCTTACATCGGTTTTGTTCTGATTGTATTAATATGGCTCTTCATAAAGGAAACAGAGAATGTCCAACGTGTCGATCAAAAATCATTTCTAAACGAGATCTGAGATCAGACAAAAGATTCGATGCTATTGTTAAAGCTGTAAGTTAACCTTTTCATATTCTTCTGTTTGATATTGATGTTAATCTCATCTAATCCTATCTTCTATAGATGTGGCCTGATAGGCAGGAATATGCTCGTATTGTCAGAGAATACGAGGAAGCTAATCAAAAGGAATCAACCGATTACTACCGAGCACAAGAAAACTCGCATGCTAGCAGCCTAATGGAGGATATTCGTAACATGGCGATCCCCGTTAATGCTTCAGACCCCGGTAGTTTTCTTTCGTTATTTTCTCATTCTGTTTTTGTTGAAGATATGGAGCCTGATGAGAGCAGAGCAAAAAAACTTGTAAGTAAATTTCATAAAGCTGTAGATATTTTGTATGAAAATGGTAATTTAAAAAATTTTTACACAAAAAAAGCATTCTTGCTTTCAGGTGACTTAGAACAGTGTTTGAATGTTATTGGAACATGTAGACCGTCTTTGAATAACAGAAAGAGTAGGAATCAATTTTATTTTTCTTATTCTTTAGAATTTTTAGGCAATATGGAAGGCTCAGATGAAGAAAGTTTGAACTCCCCGACAGCGCTATTAAGAACTGTTTCGAATTATAACAGTTTGGAAGAGGTCTTAGAGGCTAATCCTCTGTATTCAAAAGATGATGAGGAAGAGGAGGAAGAGGATGAAGAAGAAGCGAACAGCTCACTTGACGGATCCGATACAAAATTAGTTTCAAAAATAGATGAATCTAATAGAATGGAGCCATCTGATGCTCCTGCGGAAACTAGAGGTCTCAAGCGGAAGCATAAAGAACAAAACAAGGATGAAGTTCAACTAATCAAGAATGCAGAGCCTGATACAAAAAAAGTTAAGTCTGAGGAATTACTGCAGGCAGACGCGTCTACTAGTCAGTGTGGTCTTCAATCGATGAAAAATGACATTGATGAGCAACAGGGTACACAAAGCTCATTGCAAGTTACACAAAATTTTCCTCAAACTTCAAAAAGCTACTATGCTCAAACAACAAGTGGTCAAGCTTTCGTAATCTCAAAAAAAGCTATCAAATCCATAAAAGCCCAAGACAGAGATGATCACGAAGCCAATGACGATGAAGAAGAAGAAGAATATGAAGACGAAGAGGACGATGAAGATGAAGAAGAGTATGATGAAGAGGAAGATGACGACGAGACGGAAGTTAATAATGACTCAAGAGTTCTTCCCAAACGAATCGTCACGATCCGAAAAGATGGAAGACTTACTGAGGCAGAGAAACGCTATCATAATTACGCCAGGCGAACTCAGGGACTACTTTTCCAAACGGGATTAGTTGGTAGCATAGGAGTAGCTCGTCCCCCTGGAGTGATTCAGAATATTGGTGCAGCAGCAAATATGGAAGACTTACGTAATCCAACGAGTGTCAAACATCTGAAAATCTTGCAAAGAAGATTATCAGGTCACAGTTCAGAAGATTCTGAAGGAGATGAATTCGATGAGAACGAAGAAGATGAAGAAGAGTACGAAGAGCTGGATAAATACAATGAGGAAAAGAGTGGAGTGCAGCTAGATGTCAATGAGGTCAATGGAGGACAGGAAAAGAAACTTGATTATTACAATGATGAGAAGAATGAGGAGGAAGAATACGATATTGAGGACCTTGTCCGTCTTACTCAAGCTCATCACGACGATTTGCAACGAATGTACATAAGAAATTTTTTAGCTGGACTACTTGATTCTTATGAGGATAAAAATTTACGCTGGAAAGTAAATTTTCGTCAACTGTTCATGGAAGATCCTCCAGAATGTAAAATAAGTGATACGTTTTTTGCTTACGTGTGTAAACGCCGTTTCACTTACATCAACGAGAATCCAGAGTTTTCTGCCTATTACTATATGATGAAAAACATTAATTATTCTGATAAGTGGAATCGACAAAATTCTTTGTTCTATGATCTCATGTTTGGTGATCGCACCCTCAATGGGATAGACGATAAGTTCGAAACAGCCTACAAGAAAGAAATTTTGGATTTTTCACACATCAAAGATTCTCATGAATACGGAAATTACGATATTTTCTATAACGAGAGCGAAGAAGATGAGTTTGCTGGAATTGAGACAGATGAAGATCGCGACAAAATCAGTGAAGAAGGCGGATATGAAGGTGAATCTACAGTACGTTTCAAACCTTTTACGCAACCTTTGGACTTGGGCATCAGTAGCTGTAGTTCAAGCGAAGATGAGAAGACTAGACAGATTGCCAAGAAAAAAATCAGCAAAAACCGCTACTACGTTTCTAAGCATGCTAGGCGGGAAAAAGCTTTTCATTTTGATGAAGTCGTAGGGTTCATGAACGAAAATGCAATGCTCGAAAGAGATAAGTACTTGAAGAAGAAAGCAGCTCAGAGAAATCTGAAAAAGTCTTCTGGAGAAGAATCTAAAGAGTATTCTGGTGAAGACACCAGCGACTCTGATGAAGAAGCGAAAGACACGAGAGAAAAATCGTCTGTAGCTGAAAATGGAGCTTCAAACAAAGATGTAGTGAGTGAGAACGTTCCTGGAGAACCAGATTGCATGGATGTTGATATTGTTGATGAAGATGAAGGCAATGAGGCTGACAATGAGGACAATTCAGACGAGGATTTAGAACTCACCGGTGATTCGGAACGTTCTGAGAATCTCTCCGATGACTCTGAAGATGAGACTCAAAGAAAAAATGATGAATTCTGGTTAGATCGACTAACTAGAGAAGCTAAGAAAAAAGTTTCCAACTTACCACGGGGAAGTCCCGAATCTTCTGACATCGGTACTGAATCTGACAGAGAAACAGCTTATCATCTCAATAGATGTGGTTTACCGAAAGTATCCCGAGAGTTCATGGAGTACATAAAGCATTCTCGATTGTGGTATACAATATTGAAACATCCATACAACAAAGCTAAGTTATGTTTAAAAAGGAGCGCCAAATTCTATCTTCGGGCGTGGAGAGATACTCTGAGCGGAGTTTATGATCCAGCGGCTATACGAGGGGAAGAATTGATACCTGAAGACCCAGATGTTGCTCTTCCTAAAGTTTTCTTCGAATACAACACTTTCTTCAAAAGTAGACCAGTTGCGGCTGTTAAACGCTATTGGAGAAGCGATGTGCTCATTAAACCTGAATATGCTGCTAGTAACCGTTCCATGTGTCATGTAGATACTATAATGAAAAGGTCGAACTACCTAGGCTTAGATGAGTATATCGATGATGAAGAAATTTATGTCAATCCAGAGGTTTTTTTGTTTTCTTTTCACCCTCTATTTGTTAATACTCATTATAGCTGTATGGTGAATCAAACTGTTCGGAAAGCTATGATTCGGAGATAGATGATGATGAATATCACGACAGTGGAAGTAATATACTATTTTATGAAATCGCAACTCATTATATGGTTTTAAGAATATCGAGAAGACGTTGATAATATCATAAAGAACCATAACTTTTCTGAAATTCTTCAAGGTCTACCTGATTTTGAGAAAAATGACGAAGTTATGACTGCTCTGGTTAGTTTTAAAAAAAGCAAAGAATATACGATTAGAGACGATTTTTTTTTCAGAATAACCTACGCGATTTAGTTATCCAATACAAGCGTACTCGTACTAACTGCTTAGATTTCATGTCTTCAATTCTTCCTATGAATTCTCCTCTAAGTTATTTCCGTGTTGCTGACTGTGATTTACAGTATGCGGCTGAAGTTTACAAGCCTTTGTTTGTCGAAGATAAAGCGCTGTTCCGAAAACATAACCGCGTTGTTGAAGTTGACGATGAGGAAAGCGAGGAATACTCATCGAACTCTGACGACTCTGAATGTTATGAAAACTACCACTATGCTGAAGATGTCGAAGAACCGGAGGAAGCTGACTACCGTGAATCATCTGAAGTTCAAACAAATTCAAACGATGGAGTTGTCGAGAATGATGAAATGGAAATCGGTGACAATTTCAACAAATCTGAAGATTGTGGTGGTACAAAAGAACCAGAAGAAAATGACTCTTACAAAATGATCTCATCAGAGCGAATGGAGATTTGCGAAGAATCTGTTAAGTCTGTAAACTCTGGAGAAGATAGTTCATCAGAATATGAAGATGTTGTAGACGATGAAGCTGAAGATTTCCAAAAAGAAACTGAGAATATGACATCTGAGCAGAGAGAGAAGCTTCTTCTAGAGTTAGTCAATGAGATCGAGAAAGAAATAAGCGAAGTCTGTGGTAAACAATTGAATGACAGTGATCTTGAGGAACATATCAGCGATAGATCGGAAGAAGATTCACTGGACTCGTCTGAAGAAGAATCAGAAACAGAAAATGAAAGTGATAGTGTTGAAGAAACAACATCTGAAGAAGATTCAACGGAAGTTTCTGATGCTGAATCTGATGCACCCACAATAAATGAAGATGCTGATGAAAAAATGGAAGTAATTTCTGCTGAATGCTCAAATAGAGAAGTTTTGAAACAGCCAGAACACTTGAATGCAGCAGCTGAAGAGGACTCAGATTCAATGTCTGAGGAAGAGTCTGACCAAAACTCAGAAATATCCTCTCAAAATGATTCTGATGATTTGTCAGAAGACTTTTTCGTGGAAACTTCTGAACAAGAACTTGGGGATGAAACAGATGACACATCCGAAGTAACATCAGATGAAAGTTCGGATGATTCCGATGATTCTACTGGAGAATCATCGTATGAAGGAGTGTTTGGTGAAGAAATCGAAAGTTGTTCTGAGGAATCAGATGGAACATCTGAAGAAGAGTGTGGAAGCTCATTAGAACTGTCAAATAACTTGGATGATATAGAGGATGAAGAATCTGAATGTACGGTTGACTCGGATGGTGACTCCCTTACTGAATCTGATGAAAATTCTGATGCAATGGCTACTGAAGAATCTGACGGAAACAGTATAGAGGATACTGGTGAAACTTCAGTAGACGATTTTGAAAGGCAATCGAGAAATACTTCAGAAGAAGATTCAGAAGATGCAGATGATGCGTCAGAGGAAGAATATGGTTCAAGTGAAGGGGAATCTGAGTTAGAACCAGAAGAAGAGGAAGAAAAACTGGAAGTGTCTGATGAGACATACCCAAAGCTTTCTTGCGATTCTGACATGCATGATGGATATAACAAGAACGATGATGAAGAAGATGCTGAAATGGAGCTAGATGATGATGTTTCGGATGAAGAAATTGAAGATGAAGACTTTGATGAACCCTCGGAACAATCTGAATACGAGGAGCCTGAAATAGTCGACGAGCTCGTTAACGAAACAGTCAGAGTATTCAAGAAAAGATTACAGAAAGTTAACAAAGATGGTTATGTGAGTTTGGATGAAGAAGACGAAGAAGATCTGTATGGAGAGCAAGAAGAAGATGTATATGTCACTAACATGGGAACAATAAGGAACACTGTTGCTCGAAAAATGACCAGGAAGCCAGAATCCACAAAAGAAGACGAAACCGTTTATGATGAGAAATGGGATTACACACATGGTAATATGGAATATGAAAAATTAAAAGAAGATGTAGACGCTTTTGATTTAAAGGTAGATTTTCTTTTTATATTCAAATTGTAATACTAAATACTTTCCAGAGTCGACCTACTATTTTGGATGCTTTCAAAACACGTCGGATATATGACCCTGTAAACTTCAATGCACGCAAAAACTTTGCTTTAGTTCCTCTCTATGATGATTACGGACTTAAAAGCTATATGCCTGACCCTAGAGAGGATGCTTCGTCTGTTCAAGCAATTATAAACTCAACTTATTAGAATTTTAACAAATTGAATGTGATGCTGTTTATAAACTATTTATGAAAATGTAAATAAAAAAGTTTTTTACGCAAAATTGTTTTTGTGAAAAACAAAGATTCCAAAATCTCATTGTACTTGTAGATACGTACAGAAGATGAAGGAGAATGAAAGAATCTTTTGAGTGAACACTCTTACGATTTCTGATCAGTTGGATTGGAAATTCTGAAAAAGATGTTTGTAATAAACATCTTTCGTTCGATAATCTCAGGATAAACGAATGATATGGCATGACGCTTATTAAATGCCAAATACGCAATGCTCACTCACGGTAATCTACGTACAAGATATATGAGAGCTGGTAAGGATATGAAAATTAGTTATGAGAATAGTCTTCTCTTCTTTTATTATTTATGAACTATATTTATGAACCGTTTGTTGTTTCGTTTTCCTTTTATGATGACCCTATAGTACGAACGTTCCGTATTACTCCTAAAGCGAACTCTAAGCCATCGCAAAACAAGTGATTGTGTGTGTGTAGATGCTTGTTCTGATGAAATTTCAGAAGAATTCTTAAAGAAGAATGTGAGACGAAGATTTAATAAAAAAAAATATTTTTGATACAGAGATCATGAATGAGATTTCCTTTTTGTTTTTCATTCAAACATCACCATCGCTGTGTAGACTGAAAGCTTGTCGGTTCAGCTTCTGCAACAGAAAAAGCTCTATTGTTCATAATAATCGTTTCTCTTTTCGATTTGTTGTAATTAAGAATGTGTGTTTGGGCTTACATTGAGAAGCATATTCGTTGATCGCTTTTGTTGACTGGGAACTGTTAGTTTCGTTCGTGTACGAGTACAGCAGCTGTTTCCCAACGCATTGCGACGGATGACACAGTAGTCGAGTATGAGAACTGCTATTGTAACTAAGGAGCATGCGATGAAAAGCCAAATCGCCCATAATGGCACATGAAATGGCAAGATTAGAACGAAAGTGAGAGGAAGTGACTGCTGAAGAAAGGAAAATGCTTACTCCGGCCATTTCGGCTCTCAATGGAAACTCCAAGTCATCGAGATAAGCATCGTCCACTAAATTATCCATAAAGGCTCGTTGTGTTTATGTTATCTGGTGTTGCTCATCCAATAGTCGAAGAACGGTTTGAGATACCTGCAGAGAGAGAAAGATGAGCACGTGAGAAAGACCACACAGGTAAGCATTGAGGATATCTCGTGTCTGCTGAGGAAAAGGTTTTGTAAGAAAAAAATGTTAAACTTTCGAGTCTTTCGTATGTGGGCGGGAAATTACTTTGGAAGAGAAAGATGGTTCGGAGATGAGAATGAAGGGAGAAATGGCTTGTTTTTTCATAATTTCGAGAGATTTCCGGGACAGAATATGACAGGGCCATGACGGACACTCGAAATCACAAATTTCATTGGAAAAGATTAGAATTTGTGTTTTGCGAGGGAGAGCAATGCGTGAGAGTAGGAGAAGGAAGCAGCAAAGTGAACAACGAACAACTCAGGAAGGAAAGAGGTTGTAAAATATAATTTTTATCTCTTAAAAGGGAAATTTTCATTGATTTTGTTAAATGTGAGGGAAATGGCTCATTAGAGTGAAAGAACTCTAATGGTTGATGTGAATCTGACATGAGAATGGCTAATGAGATTCAATGAGAAAAGAGAATTATGGGGAAAAAAAGCAAATTATAAAATTTAATTTTAATGGCTTTCCCCTTTTGGTTAAGAAATGATTCTCAAAGGGAAATGAGTGCTAAGAGAGTATGGCTGGATAGATGGAAGACAAGCAAGAGATTAGAGAAGCAAAGACAAAAAAACGTTTTCAAAAGACGAAGAGAATAGTGTTGAAAAGTAAAATTACATGAAAAACGAACAAACACTTTAAAAGAACAAAAGAAATTCAATACTAAAACAATTGTTGTTTCAAGCATCTCGAAATTTGACAATTTGACACAAATTTCCCCTTTTCAATCTAATTTATCGAGCGAAATAAAGTAATTTTTATGAAAAAAGTTGGAAAAAACATGATGAAATGGATTATGTTCGAGTGAAAACACTGCCATTTGTACTTTTGAGATGAAATCTTGTGAGAAATTAGAATAATTTATTATTCTCTCTCTCTCTAACTATATGCCCTCTCACTATACTATGTGATAGTTGTAATAGTTAGTACAAGAGGAATATTTTAAATTAATTTAGTTTCAATTTCTTTCAGTCTATTATTAACTATTCACATATTTTCAACCAGAAACCGGAAAAGTATTGATGAATGGCCCCGGAATTATAAATTTTGCGTGTTTGCTCAAAAGAAAATGCTTTCACATGGACACACGTTACAAGGATATGCCTTCGAAAACCAAGAAAATAATAAAAAAACCTTTGCTGGATACATAAACTCACTTCTATTTCATCCTTTTTCCGCTCTAGAACTGAGTAAATGAAGTAGACATACTAATCATATTCGATTATTCATCTGATGGGCTACTACTTGTTAATGGCAGTTGACATAAAGGGTAGACTTAATCAACGGCTTTCTCCATGTTTTCAAACAGAATACGATACCCTTTGTGTAAAACTGAATGAGAAATATTGTTCATGAAACATCCAGGTTGAATTCTTCTTGTAATAAATCGTTCAATCGAAATACCACAAATATCGATTGTTGCTCAGAAAAGTGTTTTGATTTCATATGATGAAACCGAATGACTCAATGAGAGATTGTTCGAGAGGTGTTCACACATCGATCAATGATTTGTGTAAAAACATTTAGTGTTGCTCGTTCAAAACAGAAAATAGTTTGTTTGTGACTTTCCAGACGTTCTTTAAGTTATACGTGAACCTTTCTTTCATTTACTACGTCAGCCGTCAAGGTGTGTAGTCTGAATAACAGTTTCTGTCACCAACTCTCATACTCATTGACATCCGGTCTTTAGATTGCTTAGAGACCTCCTTGTTTCGTTTCTTTTCAAATTTCTGTTTGGTCGTTTAATGCTCCGTTCAAGGAAGTGTAATCTGTTGTAATGGAGGAAATTTACTTTTGTGTCAAAAATGTATTGAAATTCATTCAAATACCCAATAGCAATGTTCTTTTGGTGTTCGAGATCATAATATTTACGAACAATCTTGATTAAACTCAAAGATCAAATAAATCTCTACAAAATTTGAAAAATTTTCAAATTTTTATGCTACAATGCTAATCTGGACCACTGACAATGACTACTCCACTGTTTACTGGTACATCAAGAGAGCATGTCATTTCTTGATAGTTTGCCTCTACCCTTCACTTTACGCTACATTTCCAGCTCTATGATTCTATGTGCCAGCCAATATTTTTTCAAAATGTTCTCATCCTAATCTTCAAGTGCCTAACTTATCTATTCTGAGCATCATTTTCAATCAGTATTGATTTTTGTGTGGTAACAGTTTCTCTATCTCTCTTAAAGACTTAGTGCGTCATCAAAGATGAATCGGTGTTATTTGCTCGTCTTCTTGTTGATTTACCACACACCAATCGATGATTTGTGTAAAAATACTATCTGTTGCTCGTTCAAAACAGAAAATAGTTTGTTAGTTCTGAGATTCTTTCACTTCCAAGATGTCAAATCATTGTATTTTTGCGGTGAAATCGATCGAAATTAAGCTTGCTGCTTCTGTTCACACATTTACTAGTTTTGAAAAACCTCATTTCGAGGGAGGTCAACGATAGGTCACCTCAATGTCACACCAAGGTCATAGTAGAACCAACTGTGAACGCAGAAGAAAATGATTCAAATTCGATTATTCATCGATTGAATATTTCAAAAAATGTTCAAAAATGAACATTTCCGTTCTTATATGTATCCAATTGCATTATGTTCTATGATGTCTACTAGTTTTCGAGAGAAAAAGCGAAAAAATCATTTATTCTAGTAGGCTGTGTTTTAATTTCTTTTTCTGAAGTTTTCTTCCGTAAAGTTCCGATTTGTGCCATAGTTGTAGTATCTGATGATTCATACCATCATTATTTGCTAAGACATTATATAAAGCTCGTAGAAGAGGAGAAAAAGGAGAATTGGCACAGCGATGACCCTCCTTTTGTATTTTTAAGTTTAAAAGTTTGTAATCAACAGACTGCATAGTAAGTATATGTTTCTTTATACCATTCTCGTATTTTTTATCCATAAGTACATGAAATATAATGCTAAAAGCATATTTCTTTTGAAAATGACGATGTTCTCTTCTTATCTTTCGCATTTTCAGACCTATTCCGATTTTTGCTTAGATTTTCCACTCTTAGTCATATGTTATCATTTCATATTTTGGTGATAATGACGTTCATTCATAAATTTTCTACATCACGGTTAATTGCTCTTCTATAGTTGTGAAGTTTATTTCTGGAGAATTATTTGAAGACTCACTTCGCTACAATGACAATAATCTGGACCATTGAGAACCGCCATTTTTTTGAATTTATTAGACGGATGTTCTGGTTTAAATTTTTTTTTCTCTCTCTAACCTTCAAATCTTTTTGATGTTGTAATTGGCGGTTGAGTTCGCTTTTAATTTCAAACTGGAATCCTGATAACATTCAAATTCCAGTATTCTCTTTTTAATCCTCTCATTACAGTCAGAGCTAATCAGCTGTTCGTACTACATTTCTATAAGAGTGCATGACTCATTTATAAATATTGTACTTTTCTTTACTCACGGATCACATATTCGTTATGGTATATGTCTGTAATATTATCTTCGTTCTCTCACATTTTTCTTTTTAGTATGATTGTTTTAAAACTGCTTTACATATTATCATGTAGTATTTTACAGAATGGCAGAAGAATACGATCTGCTCAGAGTTTTCTCTAGTTTACCTCGTACTACTCGAGGATCACCTGTAGTGCTAGGTGTATGCCCTAAGGGGGAGAAGATTCTTTACAATAACGGCAACTCCGTTTTCACTGTCCCTGTCAAGGTAAGTTCAGTCTAGCAATTCTTCATTCAAAATATAATTCCTCAGAACGTCACCAACCCAGATATCTATACGGAGCACTCTGTACCAGTTACAGTAGCCAAGATCAGTCCTAGTGGGTGAGTCTGAAATCTGGAGAACATTCCTTACTCTTTTTTCTAGGTTCTATTGTGCCTCCGGTGATGCGAACGGTAACGTTAGAATCTGGGATACTGTGAACTCTACGCATATTCTGAAAGCCACTTATCCAGTTGGAAAAGTTTCAATTTTTCTTATTTTCCCTGCTATTTCAGGTTTTCCATGGAGCTGTTCGTGATATAGCTTGGAATCATGATAGCAAGAGATTGGCAGTTGTTGGTGAAGGTCGCGAGAGATTCGGTCACGTTTTCTTGTTCGATACCGGTACCTCCAACGGTAACCTCTCCGGTCAATCTCGTCCAATGAGTTCCATTGATTTCCGACCAAAAGTATACTCTTTCTTATGATGCTGATCAGAGATATTCATTCAGGCTCCGTTCCGTCTTGTCAGTGGTTCTGAAGACAAAACAGTAGCTCTCTTCGAAGGACCACCATTCAAATTCAAAAACGTTTGTTCAAACTTAATGTCGTATCATATATAAGTTGTTTAAGACACTTCATGAGCATACCAACTTCGTTCATGTAACCCGCTTCAGTCCAGATGGGTCTTTGTTTGCGAGTGCTGGTGGTGATGGAAAAGTTATTGTTTACGATGGACTAGAAGGAAAGAAAGAATTTGAACTGTCTGATGAAGCTTGCAAGGTTAGCGAAGCTCTGTTTCCTGTTAATGTGATGAATTGTAGGGAAACGCTCACATTGGTAGCGTTTTCGGATTGAGTTGGTCAAGTGATGGTGCAAGACTAGCCACCGCTTCTGCCGATAAAACCTTGAAGATCTGGAATGTTGCCAACAAATCTTTGGAGAAGTGAGTTATAACTGTTCAACACTGCTTAACCGTTCCTTGTTCAGAACTGTTACTTTTGGTAATGAAATCGACCAACAACAGTTGTCAGCTGTTTGGGCTGAGAACAAAGTGATCACCGTTGCTTTGAATGGTTTCATCAATATTGTGAACCCAGACGATGGTGTTGTTGAGAAGGTAAGAGATTTCTCCTCTGCTGTGAAATAGAAACTTCTCAGACTATCACCGGGCATAACAAGCCTATCACTGCCGCTGCTATTACACCAGCAAAGGACTTTTTGTTCACTGCAGACTTCGAAGGAAACATCAGTGAGTTTCTTTGGTTAGAAGAAAGAGTTGTAATCGGCAATTATTCAGATCGTTGGAACCTCAATGATGGCTCTTCCTTTAGACTTCCTAGAGTGCATAAGTCTCAAGTTGTTGGTCTTTTTGCTACTTCCTCAGGAACACTCATTAGTACTGGATGGGATGACATGGTGGCTTTCACTGCTTCCGCTACTTCTGATTGTGAGCTTTCTAAGCCATTTGTCCAATGAGTATGAGTACTCGTTTCAGCACCAGATAGTCCTAAAGCTGTTCAGTTGCCATCACAACCACAAGGGTTGACAAGCTCTCTTGATGGCAAAACAGTTGGAGTTGCCTGTTATAAGCATGTTGTGATTATCGAGGTTGTGATAGAGAGACCCACTCGTGAACAAAATGGTTTATTTAGGATCAAAAACTGAAAATTACCCAATCTCAGGATGGACAACCGTCGTGTGTAGCCTATTCTGAACAGAAGAAGCTGTTAGCTGTTGGACTCCAGGTGCAGATGAGAAGGTGTTGAGATTTTCAAAGATGTCCGGTTTAGAACTCGAAAGTTGTTGTGTACAATTTGGATGGAAACGGAGCTTTGAACGAGAAAAAGACTTTAAGTCACACAGGACCAATCACTGCTGTTTCCTTCTCAGCTGATGGTGATTTCTTGGTTGCCAGTGACAGCTCCAGAAAAGTGAGACAACGCTTGTGAATCAGAGATCAATCTATGCTTGCAGGTTGTTCCCTACAAGGTATCAGACGATTTCAGTGTCGCTGCTGCGAAAGAATGGACATTCCATTTGGCAAAGGTGAGTGTTTTTTGATGTATTCAAATGGAATTCTAATATCTCCAGGTTAATTGTGCTGCTTGGAGTCCCAGTGGTCGATACGTAGCCACAGGTGGCTTAGATACTAACGTCATCGTGTGGGATACTCAAAACAGCGGAGAACATCCACTCATCATCAAAGGTGAGATTTTCATTCTAATGAAGTTGTATATTTGAATATTTGAGGAGCTCACGCAATGTCCCCCATAAATGAAATTCTTTGGACCAAGGATAATGAATTGCTCAGTGTCGGGCAAGACTCCAACGTTAAGAACTGGCGCCTACATATCTGATTATTGCATTTTCGTTGTAACTTTTAGCTTTAATTGAAATTTTTCAATTGTAATATGAATTTTTGTTCTTTCGACCCTTGTACTATTGAATAATATAGAAAAGTACAATTCAAGAATAAGAAATGAAGCAACACAATTGCTATTGAAACGAAAAGACATTTCATGTATGCAGATTAAAGTTCAGTAGCTTGATGGCTTCCCTCCTCCGTCTCTAATCCCTCGAATATCTAGCTGCTTGATTATGCTTCCTGCAAAAGCTTGCAGTCGACTGTCATTTGTTCTTTCTAAGCATATACTAAGAGAGTTATATCGCTGCTTGTTCATGTTTCTTACTTGAATTTCTTCCATAGCTTTTTTATAATTTCTATCAAGTTTTCAGAAGAATGAGTAGAAACTTTAATACTCCAAAAGATCTCCCAGAATACCTGGAATTCTTTGCTCGAGAGGCTATCAGAGCACAGCCTAGCAATATGCTGAAATTCAACAGAATCTTTCTGGAAGAGCTCGAAAAATACACAGGTGGCACAGTGAAAGTCTGGAATGAATAAGTTCTTATAGATGGCAGCAATATGATTACTTTCCTCGATGACCCTGAAGCTAATCAGCGTTTCCAGAAAGATCTTTTGCAGCGGGTACTCAAACAAGCTGTAACCTTATTTGATTTCATTCTTTCAGACAATCTCTGAGGAGTCCCACGTGAAGGAAAAAAATAAAAACAAGTCAGCTGTAGACACATTCTCCCTCAAACATTTTGCAATTTTTCAGTTCAGCCAGCGGCAAGGTGGATGAAGCAGCTACGAAAATCCAGGCCAACGTTCGCGGCTTTCTCGTACGTAAAGCTGCAGAGAAGAAATGAAATAGTTAATGATACTGTTCACCATCTGTTTCAACTAATATACCTTTCGTAACCCATGATTTTCCTTCAGCTTTAATAAATTTTTCCGACTTCTCATTAAGAATTTCTCATGAAATGGTTATTCACATTAGCTTTGCCGGCAAATATTCTTAGTCTCCATGGTAACATTCAGAAGAAAACAGGACAACGGCTGCTTTTCCGATTAACATAGGCAATATCTATAATGAGATTAGGCTGTTTGCACTCAGACGGCTGGCAGCTCTGATAATGTACGATCTAGGTCCAGAACTAACTATTCTCGATTACACCACTCCTTCCCCGATCGTCAGGAACCTAGCGTCATTCAGTCTTGACTTCAAAGACAACATATTCAATGCGATAGGTTCAGCGAACAAAGTCAGTTTCCCTCTTCATACTAAGCCATTGACCATCTCATTGAAGGTTCACATATTCGTTGTCGATTCAAATCTGTCCGTTTTAGCTGCAGAGAGTGTTCTTGTTGATCCGGAAGAGGATTGTCTACAAGTTTCAGAGGTTACACTTCACTCCAGATGACTTTGTACCAATTGTATTCAAGGTGTCGATTGTCCGTCCAAGTACAAGAATATGGCCATATCTTGTAGTGGCGACGACGAAAAGTGTCCAAATCTTTGATTTAATCTTCATGGGAATGCGCAAATTGAACATTGTAGCCGTGTTATCAAAGGATAAACTGCCGAAAGTAACTACACAAAATGAAAAAGACGTTTGTTTCGACTTCTGAATGGAAGAGACTTGACGATATCTCAGATGGCAAAGCATTTGAAAGGGAGAACCAACGAATGGTTCGGGTTCTACAGGGGCATCACCTGTGTGGACACTACTATCTACGTTGGTAACAGTTTAGGACAGATTCTTCCATTCTATTGTTCTTCGGAAACTAATGTTGTTTCTAAGAAGCCTTTACATGTAATTACTCACTCATAAGCTTATACCAGCTGTCATGGGATTGCAGGAGCATACTGGACCTATAATGGACATATCCACCTGTCGGTACGATGACATCACTGCTTCGGTCGACGGCCACAAAGAAATGATTATCTGGGCAAGAAACATGAAGAACCATCATCACAAAATCAAATTACTGTAAGTCATACGTTTACGTCATACCTCTCATTGTTTTGCAGAGAATATCCAACTTGTGTGGAAATTCTTCGAAAACATGTCATTGTCGGCTCTGTGTGCGGATTATTCTTCCTTTATAATCTTCAGACGGCTAAACTGAGAGCTACGGTACTAAGAAAACAGTTCCTTTGCTAATCTATAGATTAAGGTCGATATGTTCAAAACATCCATTACTAGTATACATACAGCACCTGAATCTGCCTACTTCTTGGTTACAGACGAAGATGGCTTTGTCAATGTTTACAAACTTCACACAAGGAAACCTTCTCCATTTCAAGTTAGTCTTGGGGACGTAAAGGATTCAATCAACTTTATCTCAGGTGGAACATCGGTTCTCTGAACGCTTTGAGGACAGAAAAATCGTTGGCGGCCAGTTCCTGACAGCTCGTGGAAACATCTTTTCGCTTTCTCTATATGATGACCCTATAGTACGAACGTTCCGTATTACTCCTAAAGCGAACTCTAAGCCATCGCAAAACAAGTGATTGTGTGTGTGTAGATGCTTGTTCTGATGAAATTTCAGAAGAATTCTTAAAGAAGAATGTGAGACGAAGATTTAATAAAAAAAAATATTTTTGATACAGAGATCATGAATGAGATTTCCTTTTTGTTTTTCATTCAAACATCACCATCGCTGTGTAGACTGAAAGCTTGTCGGTTCAGCTTCTGCAACAGAAAAAGCTCTATTGTTCATAATAATCGTTTCTCTTTTCGATTTGTTGTAATTAAGAATGTGTGTTTGGGCTTACATTGAGAAGCATATTCGTTGATCGCTTTTGTTGACTGGGAACTGTTCGTTTCGTTCGTGTACGAGTACAGCAGCTGTTTCCCAACGCATTGCGACGGATGACACAGTAGTCGAGTATGAGAACTGCTATTGTAACTAAGGAGCATGCGATGAAAAGCCAAATCGCCCATAATGGCACATGAAATGGCAAGATTAGAACGAAAGTGAGAGGAAGTGACTGCTGAAGAAAGGAAAATGCTTACTCCGGCCATTTCGGCTCTCAATGGAAACTCCAAGTCATCGAGATAAGCATCGTCCACTAAATTATCCATAAAGGCTCGTTGTGTTTATGTTATCTGGTGTTGCTCATCAAGGGTTGAGAAATTATCTTAAGTACCTGAAAAGACTTCAAAATGAACAACTGGAAAGACAGAAACTTGAGCGAGTAGGGAAGCTTACAGTACATCAAGGACAAGGCATATGTAAGCAGAGAAGGTTTTCAAAAGACGAAGAGAATAGTGTTGAAAAGTAAAATTACATGAAAAACGAACAAACACTTTAAAAGAACAAAAGAAATTCAATACTAAAACAATTGTTGTTTCAAGCATCTCGAAATTTGACAATTTGACACAAATTTCCCCTTTTCAATCTAATTTATCGAGCGAAATAAAGTAATTTTTATGAAAAAAGTTGGAAAAAACATGATGAAATGGATTATGTTCGAGTGAAAACACTGCCATTTGTACTTTTGAGATGAAATCTTGTGAGAAATTAGAATAATTTATTATTCTCTCTCTCTCTAACTATATGCCCTCTCACTATACTATGTGATAGTTGTAATAGTTAGTACAAGAGGAATATTTTAAATTAATTTAGTTTCAATTTCTTTCAGTCTATTATTAACTATTCACATATTTTCAACCAGAAACCGGAAAAGTATTGATGAATGGCCCCGGAATTATAAATTTTGCGTGTTTGCTCAAAAGAAAATGCTTTCACATGGACACACGTTACAAGGATATGCCTTCGAAAACCAAGAAAATAATAAAAAAACCTTTGCTGGATACATAAACTCACTTCTATTTCATCCTTTTTCCGCCCAAAATTAATTAAATTCTCATGGTTGTGTTAACACAAACTCTCCTTCTTACACACAATTTGCCACAAATCATATTCGAAGACACAAACTTCATTTTATTAATTTTGCTAAAAGAACATTCGAAACTAAACGAATTCGATTAGAGATGGCTGACGTCAATGCTCACAAATCATATATTCGTTCTTATCTCGTTTGCAGTTTTCAGCGATCAGATAGTTGTTTTTGTTGATTTCAGCCGGAGATTATGGAGGTTATGTTGTCAGATGGTATACTTAACTTTGGCAAATTGTCAGCTAGCTGCCACTGTTCCTCTACATAAGAGAAACGATCAAGATATGCATTTGTCTGAATGGGCTACACAGCTGCTCAACCTCCTATTATCTTGTTGGAATCGTTCGGCTGCACCCCGTTTGGCAACAAACACGAGAACGGCTCACATGATGTGTGGAAGTTGCCTTCAAAGATGGATGTAGAATCAAATAAAAGCATTGTACCTCAGCCACTATCTGTTGAGAAAACTTCATTCAGAAAAGAGGAAGAAAGAGGAGCTCTGGTCTTTGTACTTTAGCTGACATTTCAGATCTTCTGCTACAAGATATCTGAAAGAAAAAGCATTTTTTTAGTTCTCAACCTATCTAGAGGGGAGTAGTCACATATCGCATAGAATTTCAATCCACTTTGTAAATCTGAGGTTTTTCGAGAAGGCTCTTAGTTTGAGTTGTGCGAGTGTATCAAAATGATAACACAAGTACACTGAGAATAACTAATCAAGATGTGATTACAAATAATAAACATTTATTTTCATAATTAATTAAAACAACATAAATAAGTAAATTAAATTTAAAGTTCAGATGGATCGTGTTTTTGGAGTTGCTCTCCGTAGTCAGTGGCTTGTGAGCCAACAAATGTATCATAATGGGCAATAATCTCGTCAGCGGATAATTTTCCATCCTTATTATCATCGGCAATAGCGACGAGATGACGAGATTCAGCTTCAGCATGGTCGAATCCGACTGGCATAATCCAGTCTCTCATTTCTTCCTACAAGCAGTAATCATTCAGATAACGTTCTAATGATATGCTTACTTCGTTCAATTTGCCGTCTCCGTTCTTATCGCGATGCTCCTTGAACATTTCGCGTTCAGATTGTACCCAATCTGGTTCTTTTCCGTTCAACTCTGGGTAATCTTCTGGTCTGTACATATCTCCGATGTATTCTTCCAAATCGACAGATCCGTCTTTGTTCTTGTCGATATCCTCGATGGTTTCCTGGAAGACATATCATAGATTTCACGTTTGGCGAAATTAGGTCTTACAGCAACAACTACGTCTCTCATGTGCTCACAGTCTTCTGGGTGCATGAAACATCCATATTCAGTTCTGTCCAAAGATTCGTTGGAATCATAATCAGCAACGGCCCATCTAATCATTTGACCGTAAATCTTGTTATTGTGGATGATGATTACCTCTTCTCATCACGAGCAATCATTTTCTTGTATTCAGGGGCAAGTTCTTGGCCTTCTCCAGTGCTGGAACCGTAAACCATCTCTCTGTAAAAAAAAAAGCAAATTTGTACATGTGATATCTGGCAAATCACTATTACCTGTAGTCTTCCCACTTGATTTGTCCGTTAACAATCTTGTCATCCTTGTAGTTCTTCCATGTTCTCTCGACATCATTGTTAACATATCTCTTTTGCATGAAGTTGATGTGCTCCTTCAATTCACCCTCTTCGATGAAACCATCACCGTCAGAGTCCATCTTTGGGACAAGTTTGCTAAAAGCATTGATGGTTAGTTATACTTAAACTATACACTTACCCTAATCTTTCTTTAGCTTTCTCTGGAGAGAGCTCATCGAATTCAGAAGCTGTGTCTTTTCCCAAAAATTGCTCATGGTCATAATTAGCTCCATGTTCTTTTCCCTTTACAAAAGTAAGTTATAAAGTTATGAAGGTTGTTGATACCTTCAAGTGTTCAGAGTTCTTCTCTGGATCTGTGCTAGAGTGACAATAAGCAGTCGAGATGAGAACGATTAAAATTAAATATTTCATTTTAATCTGCAAAAAACTAAGCAATTAAAGTGTTGAAGAATGAAAACAATAGTAAGAGATCAATAAGAGCACACAAGAAGACAATTGGTCAGTTTTATAAGAAAGTAAGCGTAGGAAATGAGAAAGCGTATAGCTATATTACACAAAACACGCCCTCTCAATTGGACTGCAAATGTATTGCTGGCTTTGTACACGTAAGCGAACTGTCAATTGACGCTGTCAATGGCGACAGATGTAAAGAAAAGGACGCATAGCCTAACAGATGGAAAACTGATTGACAGATGCAGATAAACTGTCTTAATATTATTAAACAGATAAGGCTTTTAAGCATTGTAATAGCTAAGGGCTTTTCTGTTTATTAGAATACTATAAGGATACTATGAATGTGCGAGTGCAGCTAAGTGATATCATTCGTCTTCACATCATCATCATCGTCGAAGAACGAATGATCAACTAGTTAGAGTGAACGCAACACACGAGAAATCATCAAGAGGCGAATGAAGAAACAACGCATTGCCAATTGAGGTCATTCGAATAAATAGGACGTCTTGTGACCTTACAAATGGGGTGACCCACAATAATAAAGTGTAATCCCTTCTGTTCAATTGACCTTAACCCGCAGTCATAACTATTCGAAAAAAAAAACAACAGAAATAGAGATATGAGAGAGAGAGAGAGAGTAAGAAGGACGATTCGAGAATGTTTAAAAAAGAAGAAGAAGAAGATGATAATATAAGATGTGTCTATGCACAATACAATGAGTGTTCTCTGAGATATAATGGAAAGATACGCCAAATGTTTCATACGCAAAGATTTGTTTTGTTGAATTGAGTCCTGACACGAACATTCACATATAATTCAAATTCAAACTGCAATCACACAACTGCTATCAGTGACAGCAGTTCAATGTGTGATAGTGTTCAACGGAAAAATGAAAGAAAAAATGAAATTAAACGATAGCATGAGACAATCAGTTGTATGTTTCAATCATAATATGCGATAAGGTTGGAATGAAAGAGTATACTGCCAATGATCTCTTGATACATGTAGCAGGATGAATGAATATACTGAAAACGAAACAATAGAGTATTTGAAGCATAAACTTGAGAAAAATTTTTAAACAAAAAGGGGGTCGATGTCGGGTCAGACGACTCTTTACACAAAAAAAACTGAGAGACTGTTTGTGTGCCGCAATGGATTTACTTTTCCACTTCTATTTGAACTAAGCGTCAGTTGTCTCCCTCTCTTTCTCTCTCTCTCTCTCCAGATGTAGGCATAGTTTTATCTTCATCTTAGTACTGACCTAGTTGCAGCAAATGAAGTTAAAGTATTATGCAGTTTATCGATCAAACTTCAATCTGAAATAAAATACCACCATACACACAGAATTCTGGCCAACAGAATAAACGTCATCTGTTCATTACGGATCTCTTTTTTCTTTGCCGTCACACACCATCTCGCAATCGTTCGCATTTTTTTATTATTTCTCTCTCAATTCTCTCATCTTCGTTAATCATTTGGTTTCTCGCTCTGATAGAGTAATTCAAGTACGCCTCAATGGCTTAAGAATACAAACGTTACATTACTCAACGAATAAAAAGAAAAAAAACACATATGTAACCAATGAATTGTTGAAAAAAAATACAAAAGTTAACTATATGGTTATGTAGCTTACAAATAGTTAGCACTATACAACATATCCTAAGCATCACAGGAAAGAATACAGATAAGGATAGTTTTTTAAAGAAATTATAAATGATTTGTTGTATTGTATATATGAGCAACGATAGATGAATGAATCTACATATATAGAAAGTGATAGAGAAAGAAAGGAATTGATCATGGATTACTTAACTGGCAATAAATGAAGGACAATATCCTGAAAGTTATTGGTTATACATATAGTGACAGGCACCACACACAGAGAAAACATGTAACTCATTTTCACAGGGGTAGTTAGATGACGAATGTTCGATACAAGCTTATACACGAATTGACAAACTGATATATAAATATGAACAATGATGGTTGATGTTCACCACAGGCGGAAAAAAGGATTTCGAGTATGCACTTTCTGTTGATAGGCTTCGTGCCACGATGAGTTTTCACATTGAGCAGGAGTAGCTGGTGCTGATGTTTCACTGTTTATGTCATTTTCGAGAGGATTTGCTTCCACCGCCACTGTAAAATCAATGTTTTAGTACTTTGCACATGCCAAATAACAATTTTTTTTTCTTTCCTCAAGTTGAACGATGATGGATTCGTGGAACTGTTCAGGAATGTAGAATGGTTCCACTGATTTTATCTTTTCAACGTTTTTTTTTAAAAAAAAAAGAAATAATTACGTTCAGGTTGATTCATCAATAGACTAGATTGTCTTCTACGATGGAATCTATTCTTCTTATTCTTTTTCACTTCAACCATATACTGGGGTGGCATCTATATAGAAATGAATTTGCCAAACGTTATTAGAATTAGAAGCTTACTGCTACTAATTGATACGGCGATTTTTTGAGTCGTAGAGCTTCTCTCAGATTGAATATTTGCCCACGAACAACACTCAATTGGCGCTCAAAGAGATGCTTATCGAATCCTCTGTCAATCTAAAATGAATGACAATATTGATCAAATAAATAAACGGATAGTTACTTTGAATATATTCCGAAGGTCTTCCCCCAATTCTTTAACAAAGTCGGTATTGTTGAGGAGTGGCAACAAGAGGTTTATAATCTCATCGCTGAAAGGTATACGAGACTGTGGCAGAGAAGCCCAGCCGAAGGGATCTGAAAAAAAAGAAAATTAAAAGTGCTATCGACATGAAACAAATCATACAAGTTCTCCACTCATCAGGATGCTTAAAAGGAAAAGCCAAGCCGTTGTCAATAGCAGCAATAGAAATTCTATTCATAGTTTTGTCGTTTTCATAATTTCCATAGCTAGAAGAGAAGGAATCATCTAAAATTCAAATTTGAAAGGTTTCGGTCGGTTGGAGCAGAAGAAAACCTTTTTTGTCATTCTCATTTTCAGCTTTCACTTCATCCGTTGAGAAATCGATGAGTTTCTCTTCCTCTTCTTGATTGTGATTGGTCTAATTGGGACTATAAACGGTTTTAAAGAGGAAAGCTCACATTTTCCGTTGCATTCTCCATAAACGATGCATTAGCATTGTTTTCAGCTTCTTCGCATTTAATGAGCCAGTTATCATTGCCACGGTCTGTTTATATTTTGAATAAATGAGTTGAATAGCTTGCATGTCTGCTTACCAGTGTTTCGAATAATATAATCGAGAATAACAATCTTCTCAAATTGAAATTGGAAACATTTCTTTTCTTCTTCGCTCATTTTTTCCTTATTCGATTCCCATTGCTTAAGCCAGATAGCTGCATCCTTATAGCCGACAACAAACAATTGAAAACTTCCTCTCTGCAATAGCACTTGTTCATGTTGATAAATAGATTATTTGCCTCACTTTTGGAGGCAATCCCATCATTCTGACACGTCGAGCTATGTCCGGATATCTCGAATAGATTCTTTCCATGGTACGAGCTTTAGCTCGATCAAAGCGCCCATAACAGAATGTAGGTGCAGCTAGCTCAACTATTCCCGTTTGCGGTACAACATTTAAGCCAAGTTTTCGGTCGACCAAAGAAGCACCAGCTTCCGATAAATATCCCTGAAAATGAGTATAATTATGAAATTGGTCTGCAAACTCTCTTTTCATTATTTAAATTTCTATTTTCCATTTTCATTCCCGTAGTTTGAGGGGGGGGGGGGTTTTAAAGAATATTCATTTTATATTATTTTTGCTTTGAAGATGCACAATAACTATTGAAAATGAAAATTTCATTGTCCTCTCTCAATAATTGACTCGATTTTCACCATTCAATAAACAATTTGAGAGTAAACCAAGGTTAACCGCATGAGAACCGGCTTACTTCATACAAACATGCACGGAAACATGAATTGTACAACGGAAAACAGTGGTTTTGTATTTTGCTAAGTGAGTCTTCTCACAAAGGTCCTTCTAGTTTTTCTAACAGCTGATGATTGAAAAAGGAACAAAAAACTGTCTTCCAATACATGTTTGTTTAGAAAAAAAGAGAAGTTTTTTTGGGAAAGAAGAAGTTTTTTCCTGTTGGTAAAATGCTTTCTTAATCCTTTTATAACCCTTTTTCTTTTTTTCGTTTGCCATGAATATATATGTGTGACTTTACAGCTTCATCAGAGATTTAACAAGCTCACTCTCTGACAATCTCTTGTCACATGTATTCTTTCGCCGATTAAAGATTGCAATGCGACCAGCTTCTCATGTCGCCATAACGAATGACCATCTGTTTATGGCAGCATTAGCTGGCAGCTGGTTTGTCGGATACATATCTTTAACAAATTAGTATTTTGAGCTTAGAAGCTATGTTCGTTCTAGTGACCCGCTATGAATAACACATGCGCGTGTCTTTCCCGATCCTCATTCTCAACAATGCTTTCAATATCTTCTTTTCTTCTCTTCCTTATTCTCTTTCTCATCTGACATTCGATCCCTCGGAAAGCATCAACGTGTCATGCACATCCTATTTCCTAACCTTTTAAAATATATTCACCTCAAAAATTTGTTTATTTGTTTGTTTGCAAGTGTTGTTGACCATTCAATTCTATTTTCTTCCGTTTTCCATGGTTGCAGGCTAAAATGGCAATCAATAGCATGGGCTGAGCTTATGAGCTTGTCTGCATCTCTCATGCCTTTGTTTGCCTCACGCTATCTCGGGTTAGTTGCCTATATGTCTCTCGGCTGTAATTATTGCATTCTTTGGCAACTGCGACACACGAATACTCTGTCGCTTTGGAAAAAAGGAGCAAAGACAATTCAATTGAGATTTGCAAGTGCTCTTTTGAGACAAGAAAAAAATACAAAAAAAACATCGACTCTTTGTTCCACAATATGTCATTGGATATCATGCCATCTGCTTCAGGAGATTCTTTTCACAAACTTTTGATCCTCCCCCCTCCCTACTTTTCAGTTTTGGAGACAGTTGTGAGCTTACTCGTCGCAATTCTCGCAGCGAATGACTTTTTGCTTTTGTTTAGAAGTAGAGAAGTCGCTTGCGCTCGAATTTTCATTTCCGTCCTTTCCTTCATGCTCTCAAAAAGTCGTTAAAATGGCTTTGGAAGCCAATTTTTGTCAATTTCATCTCATTCAGTACCTCCTCTTCAATCACAAGTATCGTGGATCTCATTGCAAACATTTGATGCCTCAAGCGCTTGAATAACAATTGCCTTTTATATTTATAAATTTCCGCTTGTTTACTGTTTTTGTTGCATAGCAACCTTTCACGCTTCTCTCCTTACGCTGGAAATGAAAATAAAAGCAGCAAGGCTTCAATTGATTTTGGGTTTAGCTTCTATAGCAAAGTCATTTAAGTTGGAATTGCATGTCTGTTGCGTTCTATTTTTGTCTAATTCCAATTCGCATGCCTTACATCTTATTCTGAACAAATTCTATCTTTAAACATTAAACTATTGCAGCTCATAGAAGATAGTGAATAAGCTTACAAAACTCACAACAAATGTACTCCTATCTGTTTGATGTTTTTGAATGCTATTGTCAGAGGCTGTTTTAAAACTCAAGAAACAGTTGCAGCAGACGAAAGTAGTCAATTAAGTTCTCAAACAACAACAGATCAACCACAAGTTGCTTGCGAAACCAAAACGTTCTTCTCTTTCGGCCAAAAGGTACAAGTGTGTCTTTTGAGCGATACTGAACTCTGTACAGCCATAAAAGGACCCAAGCACGAGGAAACAAGTTTCTCCGCTGAAGGTATAATAATCTGTAGTGGCAGAATTATCCTTATGTCTCATTAACTTTCTCCTGATTAGACTTTTTTATATTTTCACTCATTACATGTTTCTAATTGGAAACAACTCGATTGTCATGGATTTCTATGTATACTTCAAAATCCGCCTCTTTTGCATTGCTGTTTAGGTTCTAATCCAGTCATGGACAATCCGCAACCTGAAGAGCCAGGTGAAATACATATCCCTAGCATGAACGATGCGGATAACATTCCCATCGGAGGAAATGATCCACCTAAAGAGACTACTCCCGAGAGTCCCGGCTCAAGATCGAACTATGGAGAATTCTTCTGGTTTGTTCTCAGTTTTTTTTTCATTTTGTAATAAAAAAACGTTTTAAGGGATACAAATGGTGAAAATGACTATCATATGTCATTATTGGATGATGACTACTTCATGGATGCTCGTGGAGCAACTGCTGCTCGTTTAGATCGAACTCAAAGCGATCTGAATAAATTCAAGCAGCGTATCGACAATAACGTCGAACAACAACGAGAATACTCTGAAATGATGGCTAATCTGCAGACGAAAGTGAGTGCTAATTCGCCTTCTCAGTCTCTATTTCTCCTCAAAACAATGTTCGTCTAATTATAGGTCCATGACTACCGGAGACATCTGGCCCAAATGGAGAAAAAACTAGCTGGTGAAAGCATTCGTTTGCCCGACAAACCGCTAGTCACTCATATTGGCAGCGATGTAATCGATTCTAACACCACATACATGTGAGAGTAGAAAACATGGCACGCAATTATAAATACTTTATAGCCGTGATGTAGAGATTTGGAGTCCCTCTAGAACTTTACACACTGTCTCAGCCGGATTAGGTGGCGATAGCAATGCCAATTATGAGATTAGAGCTCGCTTGGACGATGAAATAAAGAGGTTTCGAAATTATTCTCTTTGGATACGAGAGAATAGCAAACAACGTTTATAATGTATCTAACACATTGCAGAGCTGAAGAATTCCGCATGCAATGGGAACATGAGAGATCTGTTCGTGATCAACTGGAACTAGAGAATGAAAGACTTCGCTCTGATTTCGAACGCTTCGAACAAGAGTTCAGAAATAAAGAACAGAGTTATATTCATAAGAATAAGGTAAACAAGTGAAATAGCAAAAGATTTTTTAATGATAATTAGAATTTGACTCAATACTTGAGTGACGAACAACAAAAAATGATGGACCTTTGGACTGATTTGCAAAAAGTTCGCAAACAGTTTGCCACACTGAAACAGCAGACTGAGAGCGACTTGGAGGATCAAAAAGTGGAAATCAGACACATGATTCAGAACATTTCCAATGCTGCTGGTTTTGATGTGAGCATATAGAAGATTAGGATTGAATAATGTGATTACATTCAGAACGCTAGACGTTCTGCATTTGGCGAAACTATCAATACCACTGATATAAATGTCATGGATGTGTTGAGAGATTTCCGTCGTGGAAATCACTCTCAAGATAAAGATTATATTTTGGAACATTTGAAGAAAATCACAAATGTTTCTGACTCAGAGGAAATTACTGCTGAAATGTACAATGGCTTGGTTACACGGTAAGGGCTTCTTAGATTGAGTATTCAATAAACTGCTTTTTAGATATGAGAACACAATCAATAATAACTTGGATTTACAAAAGAAATTGGAGGAGTTGGAATCCAAAAATAATGAGCAAGCTTCTTCCTTACGTAAAAAGGAAGAACAGCTTTCTGAAGCTCATCGCGGACTGCACAGAGTTTTGAAACTTGCTCGTCGGTCTGACGACAGAGGATTGCGAACCCGTTCAGTTTCTCCTGTTCCTGACACTGTACCAGCAACTGAGTCTATCAATGCTGTACGTCAAGCTTTACGTACTCGTGATCAAGAAATTCGCAGAGTAAATGATAAGTCAGTTCAACAAGCAACTCAGGTATTTTGAATTTGAAAAAGCATTTTAAAAAATAGTTTTCAGTTATCTGAGCTAGAAAGCAAACTTAAAGCTTCTGAAGAAGCTAGAAAGCGTATGGACAAGCAAATCGAGGATGCTCGCCGAGAACTTGCCAATAATCACAAAACTATCCAGGAAATGGACAGAATGAGATCTCGAATTGAAGATCGTATCAACACTGCTCAGCGTGATGTTGAAGCTGCTGAGAAAGCACGTTTGGACGCTCAATCCGAAGTTCAGAAACTCAGAAAGTAAGATATAGATATCAGAATCGGACAAATATTGATTTGTAGTTTGATGCAAGAAACTGATTTGAACAACAAAACTGAGTTGGCTAATCAACTTGAAATGCTGTCGTCGAAAATGGACGAAGATTTCAAAGAAAACTTGGCGAATATCATCCGTCAAAATGAAGTGCTCATTTCCGAAAATGGTAAATTGAAGGTTGAAAAGAGAGCGTTGGAGGAGAAACAAGATGAATTTACTATCTTGAATACTAATCTCCGCAACGAACTGCATACACAGGTAAAATCATGTAAAGAAACATAGTTAAGGAGGAAATGATTACAGACTTTGAAACTGGAGAATCTCAAAAACTCTTTCGATAAGCTGGAAATAGATTTCAAGAACGCTCAAGCTGATTTGGAGCAGAAATCCAAATCCCTCAGAAGCTTGCAAGCTGAGAAAGAAACAACTACCAAAACCATTCAAAAACTTGATTTCAAGCTCCAAGAGATGACACAGAATCGTGACCAACTACTGTTCGTTTCGTTTGTTTCAATGATTTGAAACTTTTTTTTTTTACAGGAAAGAGAAGACTGGAATTAAAGAAAAGATAACCGTCTTAGAAACTAAGTATTCGACACTTCTTAAGAATAAAGAAGACAATGACCAGAAATTGGATAGTCTTCAGAGAGAGTTGAATGTGGCTATGGAAAGATTACAAGAGAGAGATGCTCAGGTACAAACTCATTGCAATATCTATTAAAACACAATAAGTTTACAGTTCCTTCATTTGAATGAAGCAAATGATAACTTGGACACTGCTAAGCGTACATATGAAGGAAAGATTGCTCAACTTGAGATAGATGTCAGCAGTAGAAACAGCGAAATAGATAAACTTGTGGAGCTCAATCAAAAGCTACAGAATGAGAGAAAAGACATTCTTAACCAGAAATTAGCATCAGATAATGAAATTGAGCATATGAAAGAAGTAACTCGTAAACTAGAGCAAGATATCAATAGAACAACGCTGGAAATAAAGGTTTGTTGTCAACAACTATAGAGGTCAACAGTTACTCTGATCCCTTTAGAAATATGAATCGATAAATGGTCAGAATGATACGATAGTCAGCCAATTAGAACAGGAGATCGGCAAACTACAGCGTGAGCTAGCTGAGCTAAGAGATGAAAACAAAGAGCTATCTGGTAATGATGCAAACGTGTTTGCCTTGAAAAATAGGTATTCCAGATCAAATTCAAGAATTGCAAGAACGCATAAGACAGAAGAAATCAGTTTCGAACCGCAAAGACAAGGGTGGGAAATCTGATACAACTACCACCACAACTACTACCACAATCATTCATGGAGATAGAAAGAGAGATTCTGATGAAATTTATATCCCAGCTCGTATGCACTCGCAAGTTGACAGTTTAACCATATAAACTTACAGAAACACCTGAACATATGAAGCGAGAGGATGATGCTGATGATATAAATGATTTCAGTTCATCTGAAGATCATTTAATGATGGATGTTAGATTACGAGAGTTGAGTGATCATTGGAGACAGCAGGTTGAAGATTTGGAGAAGAAGAATGTGAGTTCACAACTTATCCTTTCTTATACTCAAAATCCTCTACAGGAAGAACTGGCCAAGAAACGACATGAATCTGACCAAGAAATCCAAACACTTATGAATGAAATTAATTCGTTGAAAAACGATATCAAAGATAAAGAAGTTTCTCATGAGCAGAAAATAGCTGAGATGCAAAGAGAGCTGAAGCGTTTGAGTGAACGTCACATATTCGAAAATAATATTGAGAAGGAAGAAGCTCAAGAAAGTATCAATCAGAGAGATCGTACTATCTCTGAATTGCGTCAGAAAATTGAAAAATTGCAAGAAGCTCTCAACGATGCTGAGAATAAGTAAGTCGAAAACTGATAAAGCCGTAATGAAGAATTTTTTTAAGAGTTCAAGCTTTCGAAAGTGAAAGAATCGAAAATGAGATGAAATTCAACGAATATATTGACAAGATCAACAACTTGAAGAGCGAGTTAGAAGAAACACGATCCTCAACAGAGAAAGAAATTCAAAAATGGAAGAAGGATGCTTATCAATACAGCACGGATAACAAAGTATTAGAAAGCTCCAACATTGCTCTGAAGGCGGAACTTGAATCAGCCATGAATAAACTCAATTTACTCGAAAAAAACAGTAAAGAGGATAATATCAAGCTCAGAGATAGTAAGTAAACGTATTAATTAGTTTTCCACTTCTACATCCTTTCAGATATCACAACGATCCGGCAGTTGACTGAAGAACTCAATGGAATCAAGGATCAAATTGAGAAGAAGGATGACAACATCAGTAATCTGACATCTAAAGTTCAAGACCTCAAACATCAGCTTGATCTCCTGACCGAACAATCAGACAAATGGAAATATGATTCAGAATATAATCAGCGAGCCGTGGATAATTTGGAAAAAATCAAGAATGATCTTGAAAACGACTTAGTCAACAGTAGAAACAAAGAAAAGCTAATAAGTGAGAAAATCCGAGAGCTGAAACTTGGCCGAGAACAGGACAGAACTGATGTATTAGAGAGTAACAAAAAAAAAAAATAATATGACTTATTTGCAGAAAGAGAACTTCAAACGTGGTTTGCGAGAAAAGAGCCAACGCTTAGAAGAAATTAGCAAAGCTAATCTTAAACTTAAATCAGAGCTTGAAGATGCTCAATCTAAACTACGAGATATCAACAATAAGGTATGTTTTAGACTCGTATCTATGAAAGCAATTTTTTTAGATGATCTCTGGTGATTCTGACAGACAAAGTCTTGAAAGAAGCCTAGAAAAGGCTCTTAAGGAACTAGACCTTTGTAGCGCTCAACTCAAACGCAAAACAGAAGACTATCAAACAGCATTAGGAGATTTGGCTCACAACCAGAGAGTTTCTGAGGACGGTCGACTCAATGCTATCCATGAACTTGGTAAGTTTTGAAACAACGGTCTATAATGCAATCATCCAAACTATAGAAAGCAAGAAATATGAAAATGATGATTTGAAACAACGACTAAGCAACATGGAACAGAGAATGACAACTCTGCAACAAGAATTCGTCAAAGTGGACTCAGAAAGAGATGCTCTCACAGAAGAGTTTGCAAGATTCCAAACTTCTATCAAAAACATGTTCAACACTCGAGTGAAGATTACCGATAGAACAATACATCGTATGATTCCATCACCAAAACATACCTCAGATGTAATCAGTTATACTTTGATATCTCAATATGAAAATAATTTTAGGGATCAGCTATGGATGATTCTACCCTTGTTCAACGTGACCCAATGAATGATATTGATATTCCATTCAACAATCCTCCACCTGGAGAATTAACCGGAAAAACTCATATAGAAGTCACAAGCATTGTTACTTCCATTAATGATATTCTTGAAAAAATAAGAGAAATGGAACGAGAAAGAGTGAGAAATAGCAGAAAAATATTGATAATATAACATTTTCAGAATAATTTGACTGATGAGATACAACATTTACGCAAAAAGATCGACTCGAGCAAATCTTCAACGACTAAGATTGACAAAACCTACCGCAACATTGAACTCAACCTTAATGATGTTGAAGATGGTATGAAAAAATGAAAATTTCTGTCTAAACGACTGTTTCTTTCAGAAAAGCGTGTGTTACAGTCATCTGTTGATTCACTTAAGGAAATTATTCGTAATCAAGAAGAAGCATTCAAAGACCGAGATGAGAAGAGACGCAAAATGAAAGTAGCAATGGCTGCTATGGAATTGGAAGCTAAAGAGAAAGACGCTCAAATAAGACATTTGAAGGTCAGTTTTGTTGAGAAAAATTGTGTAATGAAGATAACCAATTGAAACTTCAGGATTCTGTCAAAACATTGAAAACTAAATTGGATGACAGTGTTGTAGAAGCACAAAACTTGAAAGGAAAGCAAATCGAATACGATGCGAATCAGTTCGACAACGAAACACGTTTAAGAGAACTCGAAAGAGATGTTCTGAAATATGAATCAACCATTGCAGCAAATGAAAATGAAAAACAGGTAATTCTGCGTAAAAGAGCCAATGAATACAAAGAGATGTTCCAGATCACACAAAATTTAATCACTGAGCTTAAAATAAAACTCGGTGAAAATGATCACAAACTTGAAAAACTCCAGGAGGAAGTGAGCTATCAGAAATCGGAAATCCAACGACTAGAGAAGAATGAATTGGAGTTGAAATCTCAAAATGAGAAAAGAAACAAATCCGCTCATGAGCATCAATTGCTGAAAGATCAATTCACTTGTCTTCAAAATGATTACAACAACATAACATTCGCTAAACAAGGACTGGAAACACAGTTAAATGAATCAAGAGCTGAGCTTAGATCAATGAAGCAACGTTCATCTGATTACCAAGCGCGTATATCTGAGCTCCAAAGACAAGTGCATGATCTTAATATCGATAAGCATCGTTTGGAAGAAAGATTCGTTTTGATTGACAAGGTGACTTGTGTAACTTTGAGATAAAATATTATAATGAGCAATATTCAGACAAACGGTCAATATCTGCAAAAGGAGAATGATTTGAAGCAACTTCTTGAAACTGTACGCAATGAAAAGAAGTTATTGGAAAAAGAGATTGATGACATGAAGAGAAGAATTTCGCAACTTGATATGGAAAAACGTTTGAATACTACCAACATGGAGAATGCAACAAAGGAGAAGCAGATACTTCTCAAAAAGATCCATTTAGTATATGCTTCGTAATTATAAAAACTGATTAGATAAATTATAGCTCGAAATGGAGAAACGCAACACCGATGCGGCAATTAAGGAAACTGCTCTGCAAAGAGAAGCTATCGAAAAGTCTTTGAACGCCATGGAAAGAGAAAACAAAGAGCTGTATAGAAACTGTGCTCAGCTACAACAACAAGTACATTTTTTCAAATATACTAGGCAGTCAAAATATTTTTTTCAGATTGCTCAGCTTGAGATGGAAAACGGAAACAGAATCCTTGCTCTGACCAATAAGCAGAGACAAGAACAAGAAATGTTATTGATGCGTATTCAAGAGGAAAAGCATCAAATTGAAAAAGTTATTGACAACAAGGAAAGGACTTATAAGAATCGTATCAAACAACTCGAACAACAGATTCTGATTCTACGAGAACAAATTGATACAGAAAGAAGACGAAAAAGGTAGGAATTAGGTTAGATTTTTACAAAACAAGAGTTTTCAGAGATTATGGTGACAAGATGCTAATGGGAGGTCTTGGACCAGTAAGTTCTTCTCGTACTGTTCTTCGAAGCAGTTACAGAGACACAACACCGTCGTTTGGAAGGTATGGAATAGCTAACCCATAGTTCAAGTACCGACGTAATTTAAGAAACTTTTCTCCATACCTACCGTCAACATATGTTTCAAACCCATTATCACCAACATCAGGACTACCTACTACAACAACACAGACACAGGGACGAGTAATCGACTCTACTCATGAAGATGGAGGTATATAATATGGTGAATAAATGATAAAACATGTTTTTTTTTCAGAAATAGATATTCCATTCAACAACTCAACTGAGTCTTAGAAAAGAGGACACACCTACAGCTGCTGATAGTTATGCTTCAAATTTAATCCGACTAACTTTGTATAACCACTATAAACGATATGCAATTTTGATAACTAATTGCTTTTGTATGTATAGCAAACGTGCACTATTTGAGCTTATGTTATTCATCTATTATGCTTACACAATGCTGTTACAATAAACATTATTATTTTATCCTTTTTGAATAAACTGCTATATTTTAACTTCACGTACCTGATTAGGAATCAAGCAACTGCGGCCGAAACAGCATGGCAGAAATATTTTGTGAAACCATTTAAGCCATTTAGGATTTAAATGACCATATGGCTCTTCATTTTTTGGCTTGAAAACTCCAATAATGCTCTGAAAAATGAAAAAATTAAAACATTTGAACTCAATTGTGCTTTATACCCCTTGTTCATTTTTCACAAAGTATGATCCACTGGAACCTTGACTAATTCGTTCAGGAAATATACCATTGTGAATGGCACGAATAGCTTCTTCACAAACGGCACGGAAGCCATCACCCGCAGTTGCACCATATTGCTGCTCTGTAAAATGGAGATAACAAAATACTGAAAACTACACATATTCAAGTGCATCAGCTGATAAAAATCAATTCGAAGAATCATTTTATGTCTGCATTGTTCCTCTTGAACCACGAAACTCTTATCAATTTATAACCGACCTGTCAATATTGAATCATCATCTGTTGTGGCGCCAATGGATACATGACCATCCTCGTTGTGATCATCACTCATATGGATAGCAGGAGACTAAAGCAAAAACGAGTTAATAAGACACTGTATAACATGCTGAACATACTTTAGTTTTCTTCTTAATCAAATGTACTTTCTCATCAGTTTCATCTTCTGTGTCTGAAACGTATTTCACTATAAATGTTATGAAGAGTTTATCAACTTGACGTACCTGATGTGGGTATAGGTGAAGACCGCATATTGTCACCAATATTGATTTAATAAAGAACAAAAAAAGATAACTGTCCTGGAATGAGCAAATTGAAAGCAACGCGAGACTTTCAAGTGTGATATAAGACGAAAGCGAACAAGTGATCGATTTATTGTCGTTTGAAGATGAAATGAAAACATTCTGTGGATGAATTTCGATAATTGAGAACAATACATGAAGATGCTATCGCGATTTGGCAAATTTCATTACGAATGTTTGTTGGAAAAACTAATGTTCTGGACTTTTGTACACGAAAACAGCGAAACAATCAATACAAACTGTGAATAACATATCTCCGAACAGTCTCTTTCGTGAACAAACATCAATCAATCATCAAAACGTACGTTAAAAGTTGTTAAAACATTAAATCATCGTACGTATAAAACAAGCCAACAGCACATTTGCCTTGGGACAGATATTTAGCATTGGGTCAGACTTATAAAAAACGACCAACACAAAGCTAATTTAACAAATGGAAAAATAATTATTTTAACGAATTCATTATTGTTTTGATACTCCAATTATCAATGTTCATTAAAAGAAAAGAGAAAAATGAATTTCGTGTTTCTCTGCACGTATATTCATCACGTATATGATGTGTAATTTTCGCCACTTATTCATAAACAATTCCATACGCCCTCATGAGATGAATCGATAAAACTATTTTTGTTCGTCATGTTTCTTCAGCATGTTTTTCTCACCAAATATTATGTCTTTCTGACTGTACAATATGCTTTATAGCTGTGAAATACGAAATTGATATCATTTTCTCATCATAAACGCATTTTGCAAAACAATTTATTGGTGCACTACGAAATATAAAACAAACAAAAAAGAACATTATGAAATTTATATTAATTATATATATTATTAACAACGTCAAGTTAAGAAACAGTGACGCTTTTGATTAACATTAGTTATTTGTATTATAATAGTGATAAAACTACAGTGAGGTGCATAAGGGTCACGAACTCTGATATAACATTTTTCAACAGTTAGCGATAGTAGAATGACGATGAAGAACAATTTAACACCTTTATCGTTCAGTTCATGGAATGAATTAGGAAAAACTTTTTTTTGTTGTATTTTTTTTTCTTTCAATCAGCCAAGAGTTCTGGCAAGTCATCGTCATCATTTGAGAGATTAACGCTTGCGACTTTATCTTCTTGAGAGTCGCATACTTGATTTTCTGAAACGTTTGGAGAGGGGGTTTCAGCATCTTGTTGTAAAGCTGTTCTGAGAGCTAGGTCATAGGGTAGCTCACAAGTGGTTTGGGTTGAAGCTTCAGCAACGGCAGGAGTTTCACCTTCAACAGTTTCTGTTTCGGTCCTAACTTCACTGTCTTCATTTTCCAGTTCAGATGCTTCCTCCGATTCTTCAGTGGGTTCGCTTGCAAGAACAGTTTCTAACAAATAATTATTGATGATAAAAAAATTTCGATGATCTCACCTTGCTGAGTTTCAACTTTTGCTCTCATAGCTTGGATACTGTTAGGATTTTGGCGAGGAGAGCTTAGACGAGGATCACTTAGATGAAGATTTCTGATTCTCTCAAGGTTTTGCATTTGCATTCTCTCTTTTTCAAGATGACTATCGATCAAATTGAGTAAGCAAGTACTCTCTTGGAGTAATTCGTGTCGCTCATCCATTACTCCGCTCTCAACCAAATCAATCACTAACGAATATTTACTTTGAACTCACCAAAATGATATTTGCCTCTTTCGCATATATGTATGCATTAGCATAATCATGGAACGATAAGTAGTAATAGCTGATTTTGCTGTAAGTACATCTTATCATCAATTTTGGTGATTGTTCATACTTTAAATGGAATCCTAATCCGGGATGAGTTCTGGGATAAGATACACGAACGCAAGGCTCGGTCAGTAAGAGCAGTCTCAAGCAGCTCTCAATATTAGCCGGATCAGTCAAAGTGATTGCCTTCTGAAAAATTTATGCTAAGTTTGTTTTCATTTCGTTTAGTGTATTACTTGTAGAACAGCACAGTAGTAAATGTTGATACTGGTGAGAGATCTGGAATAATAATCTTCGAGGCGAGCTAGTCTTAGCAATTCATCCGGCGGTTTCAACTAAAACTTCTTTTATAATAATGAAATTCATTCATTATTACTAACATGAGATTCTTTGCGCATTTCAGCTGACAGATCTTTCATGGCATCAATGCACGAAGATATATAGCTCTGAAAGTTATAATGTGACGTATAACTATAAAATTGTTTTTTTGTACTCTGGGAATGAGCCGCTTACAAGTGGGACATGATATATCCCCACTGAGTGGATCTTTATATGATTGTCGTCCATAAATACATACTGGAGATTCCAATCCATTGTTTTGGTACTTAAATAAAGATTTTGAAATTCTCTGCAATAACTACAAACATACTTCACAATAAGGACACTTAATGCTGGTGCTCAGATGATCAGTTTCATCAGTACAACGAGAGCAACGACATTCAAAGTACCACGAATCTCTCAGCATTAGCTGTCTTTCTTGTCTGGGACTTAAAACAAAAACATTTGATAACATATCTGATTGATGTCTGCTCATTTTGATTGAACAGCTTCAGGCCTGCTACTAACCGTGACAGCTCAATGTACGAATAGAATGTATTCTCGATATCATTCAAATCAACAGAGTCATCCAATGCTCTCAAAGTTGAGATAAAACCGTAATGTGTGTAAACGGCATTTGGTCGACAAGAATGATTGTATTGGCATAAATCAAGGTATAGACCTTTGCCAATTTCCTGAAACAAACGTCAAAGCATATAATTATGAAGTATAAATGGCTTACACGACGGTAACCAGAGTCACTAATGCCATGGCGATTTATATAATTTCGGCAATGCAAGCCAAAAATAGTTTCTTTGGAGAGAAGAAAGTCCATTCGGTAGAACGCCAATAGCCGCTTATATATATCTATAATACGGGATATGACGTAATAAAAAACGAAACAGCCAGCTAAGAGACAGATGCTATATACCATCAAATTTCCCGAAAGCGTACTTGTCCGCTCGCATAGCTTCCGTATGAGAACACAAATCCATAATATCTCTTCTGGATGTGCGGTCTTTGTAGAAGAAATTGGTTTTATTCTTCCGATCCAATATATCCTTTAAAAAAAAAGGAAATTAAGTATTATAAATAGACTTTTTTTTCCAATATTTTTCAATTACCTTGTATCTCAGGACAATACGTCCGAGCATGCGAACTTCAATATCAGGCAGATAGCCATGTTTCTTGACTCCATCACATTCACCCTGGGAATTCACATTTATTATATATTGACCTTACAACTTTACCCTATGATCCTTCCATCCCAAATCATCGCATTGACGGTTACAATAGAGAGCTGTCTTGCATCCAAAACATTTTCTTAATTCATATGATATATTCAGATTATGTGACATCTGAACTTACTGCAATGGATTTTGATCTGTTTTTGCTGCTAAGCAATACCAACAGAACTGATTGCGAGTTTCTTCGTACAAGCAGTAAGCGAATGGATAGAAATCCAATCGAGTAGCTTTTTCTTTTACCTCGTTCTGTACAGTAGGTGGAGAAGGTGGATGATTGTTCTTCTTCTTGTTCTTATTCTTGTTGTTGTTGTTCTTCTTTTTGTTCTTCTGCTTATTAGCCATAGTTTGTGGTTCTGAAAAAAAATCGAATTAAAAAAGGTGATGATTATTTGAAAGAGAAATGGGATGCAACAAAAACTGGAAGCAAGATATCGCGGACGAATGAGTAGCTCTCGCACACCCTATTGAGATTGTCTAAACGGGGCGGAGCTGAATGTTAGAGACGCAGGTGAAACCGTTTCTATAACAAACTGAGCACGGTGCATGAGAGAAAAAGGGGATAGATAAACCAGAAAAGAACAAAACGAAAGGGTATAGAACGGAAAGACAAAAAAAAGGAACTTTAGAATAATGAAAAAGATGTGAGGTGGCTAAAGTTTAAGAAAATGTCAAAAAACGTTGTGAGAGAGTGAAAGGTGATATAAAGGGTAACTTTTGATGAGAGAGTGTGAGAGAAGCAGAAACAGAAGTGAAAATGAGTCGACGATGACGAATGAGTAATAAAAACAAAAATGGGAAAGTTGGATTATAACGAAAGTGGATGGAAGTAATATCAAAGATGAATAGAAACCCTAAAAAAAGAAGATGCAAAAAGAAGATAAAAGGCAGAAGTAAAAAGAAAATGAATGAAGCTCGGGTATAACGGAGTATAACGGAGACAAAAGGCACAAACGGAAATTGAAGAGGAACGAAGAATGAAAAAAAGGATTCAATGAAGAAAATCTATGATGTACGCATCAAATTTATTCTTGATGTATATGTTTCCCATCTACGAGCATAATGCTATTTCGGATAAAAATTGAAAAGACTGAAGAAAGCATATATATATACTCAATTATTCTATTCAATTGAAAAGAAACGAATCTTTCTGCTTCAAGTGTACGAATATCTCTACAACAACGTTTTCCTCCCACATTTATTACACAGCGAAGAGAAATGAAGAACTGAATTATCCGATAGCCTTCTATTTACACTCAGCTGAGGGAAAAAAAGAAAATTCTAGATAACGACTACAAATAACTATAACACCAAAAATATAATGAATAAGACGCAAAATGAATAATGCTTTGAAACATATGGCATTATAATTGGTCTGCAGGTCTTAATTAGATTTTGGTAAATGGATATCGTAGAAATGTGAGAAAATGAGAGATTTCTTTTCGGCCTTTTGCCTAGCTCCTTATTATGTTAAATTAGAATGGGAAACGGAATCACAATTCTTGTTCTGACTAATAAGCAATGACAAGAGCAAGATATGTTGTTCAAGCAAATTGAGGGAACCATGCATTCAATTCTAAAATGTTTTTGATAGTATAGAAACATCTTCTGAGAACGTGTGTTACCACATGACTGTCAGCAAGAATCGTGTGCACACAGTCTTGTTAAACATGATTATAATAATATTTATGAATTCCATCAACTATATGAGCATACTGTATAGTAAAACACGTGGAGATTATCTATTGAGAGGTTTATTGGTTTTTTATATACGGATCAATCAAATTTCGATGGTGAAGCTATTTCTTGTTATTATATTGGATAAGTATGACCTAATGCTAAATACTTGGACCAAAAAAGTGATTTTCTGATTAGAGCAACTTTTGTTAGCGTTATGTCAGAGATTTAGCGTTGCAGCAGGCTTTCAATACTCATTTTTAAGAAAATTGAGAAATTTTGGATAAAAAGGTTTTTGTCAGGATATTATATTGAAAAATCGATAATTAGTAAGAGAAAATGATGTTTGTATACAATTCGCATCAATTTGTTTACTGCACATGCGTCTCTAGTGCTATGCATGCTTCTCTAATGCTGCTGAAATGGGCACTGTATGAAGTAGAAACGTTATGTCGTATTTGAAACTTCCGTTCAATTGATGACATCATTGTGGTTAATAGAGGCAATGTTTTGGCATTTTCCATTTCTAAGAGTGGTTTTCACTTTTCTTGTTCAGCATTCTCATTCTCTAGCAGCTTTTACAAAATATCTTGAATTTGCATTGATTAAGGATATAAAATTGATTGATTTTTTGATTCTGAATTAGAACCGGACTGACGATAGCAATGGAACCTGTTCCTTATATCAATTCCTTCCAAGGATTGAACAAATCTTTTTCTAATACACATTAGTTCGCTTAACACAGTCATTCGTTTTCGTTTCGTTGCCAAAAGCAGCGCAACATTGTTTTGAAAGTTTGTTTCTTTCCAATTGAAAGGAACAGTCAAGCTTTCATTTTTCTGTCAGCTTCAATGATATTCCATGCTATTCGAATCAACTGTTGAATTATGAGTCATAATCTATTCTATTTATTATGTCTTGTAGCTGTCACATATGGATATCGAGCTCAAAAAGCTTCCAAAACAGATTTACGTACTGTAGAAGATATATTGAATGCTGAAGCACGCACGTGAGTTTATTATTCGATTAATGATATTTGCTTACAATTATTTTAAAGAAAAGTTGCTCAGAATGATGATAGTTATATATTCGAAGATGTCAAATTGGATGCGTCAGCGAAGCTGAACAAGGTCAAATGAATCATTTTAGAACAACGTTACATAAAAACTATCTTTATAGGACGAGTTATCTATCAACAACTGGGATGATTATTTTCAAGGTGACGTTGATCTGACAGTTCAGCAAGTACAAGAAATACGTGAAGCTTATGCTAAGAACAGGAGAAGAAAACGAAAAGTAATTAATTGTTTTTTTCATGTTATGATTCGATTAATGACGTAATTCATCATTTTCAGATTGGATTATCTCCAGTTTATCATTTGTGGGATCCATCACAGCCAATTAGTTTCGATTTTGCTGACACCATCCCACCACAAACTAGGGCTTTAATAAAGTACACTCTAGTATCAGAAAACAAATTGAATTAACAAGCTTTCAGGAAAGCTTTGCTGTTGTGGCAAGAGAACACTTGCTTACTGTTTGAAGAGAATGGGCCGTATGTCGATCGATTAGAATTCTTTGATGGAGGCGGTTGTTCTTCTTATGTTGGTAAAGTGGGTGGCACACAAGGAATATCTATCTCAACACCCGGTTGTGATACTGTTGGCATAATTAGTCATGAAATTGGACATGCACTGGGAAGCTTTCATGAACAAGCCAGACCTGATCAAGTGAGCTATTTTATGAAATGTAAAATGAATGATTAACATAGTTTCGTCATGTATGGATAAACTATAACAATATTCCACTGAAACGGTGGAACAACTTTCAACCTGTTCATGCTAGCATTGCTGGAACTTATCAAATGCCTTATGATACAGGTATTTAAAGCTATCTGGTTGTATCAACATGCGCAAATAAAGGTTCGGTCATGCACTATGGCCCATTTGGTTTTGCTGAAAACTCTCTAGTCCCTACAATTCGTACATTGGATAGAAATCAGCAATCAACAATTGGTCAACGACAAGGCCCGTCTTTCCTTGATTTTGCAGCTGTGAGAACAATCGTGTCGCTAACAAACGAAAATGAATCATTTTTTCAGATAAATGCTGCATATGGCTGCCTATCTAGATGTCCGCCTCTGGATTGTCTACAGAATGGATATGTGAATCCTCGAAACTGTTCAGAATGCAAATGTCCAGAAGGAATTGAAGGACAGTTCTGTGAATATACGAAACAATCAAATTATAATTGTGGTGGAACTCTGTATGCCAGGAAGACTCCTCAATCCATTGAAAGTCCCGATTATCCCAACTATCCAAATGAAAACGTTGAATGTATTTGGAGAATAATAGCATTAGATGGTAATCCATTTATATTTCTATCACAAGACAGTATGCTGATTTCAGGTAATGTTCTCATGAAGTTTGCGAACGTGTTCGATTTCCGATGTGACACAACTTGTGATAGATCGTTTGTTGAAGTGAAATATCATTCTGATAAAAGGCTGACAGGCGCAAGGTTTAAAAGTTTTTTTTTTTTGTTCTTTGATTTCAAGTCTGAATTCTCTAATTATTTTTAATTTTCATTATAGATTCTGCTGTGCCAGGCAGCCACAAACAATTTTTAGCTCTCTTAATAATGAAATGATAATCATACTTCGCGGCTATGAGAGAAACTCTGGCATTTTCTCAGCCCAATTTTGGACAAATGGAAATGTAATTATTTTCTTTTTATGATCATTTCATTGTTGGTTTCATTAGGATGAAATAGAATTGCCCTCAACAACTCAACCAACTACTCGAGCCACGACAGCTACAATAATCACGCAAACTACGTCACAAACTCCAATACCAACACTTCCGATCCTACCACCATCACCTCCCACAGCTCCACCAATCAAATTCAGAGTAAGAATGATCTAATGGTTTTAACAGTAAACTGTCAAACAGGTTACTCCGGCTGAGAAAAATCGTCATACAGCTTACAAAATTACAAAAGAAGTTCTACCGTTCACAATCCCATTACCTGCAATCACAACAACGAAACAGATTTATGAAAAGTAATTCTTCATTCTCGAAAAGCTCAAAAATCATTTATTTTCTAACAGTTTCACTTCAACTACTGCGACACCAAAGCGCAATGTCACAGATCCGTCTGGACTTTTGAAATCCGAAGGTAGTCATTATCATATGATTTCGGAACGAATCAGCTGTTGTAGAATGTGAGTGCAGCGACTGGTCTGATTGGGAAAATTCATGTAATCAGGAGTGTGGAGGATGTGGTCATCGTAAACGATCTCGTACTTGCGATGGAAATAGCTGCAGGTCTGGCTAATTGAAATTGTGTTTAATGATGGTTTCATTCGTATAGAATATTGGAGAAAAGGCCTTGCAATTTCAAAGTGTGTCCCTCGGGTACGAACTTCCTCATCAATAATGGCGAGTTCCATATTTTGTGGAGAGGATGCTGCGTCGGCCTTTTCCGGTAAAACAATTTTAAGATTTCAAATAAGTTTGGTCATTTTGCAGGTCTGGAAATGAATGTTCAGCAATGGAAACAAACTCCAATTCCCTCATGACTATGTTAGCATCTTTATTTGATTTCAAAGATGAAAGTACGAAAGTTTCGAAAGCTGAAAGATGATCAAGCTAGCTGCTCCAAGTAGTAATGGAAAGTATTTAATTTCTTTATTTTTGTATATATTATGTTTTAATTTATATATATATATATATCTTTCTATTTTCTTCATTTCAATGCATTATAACAACTTATGAACTGTTTTAATGGAAATTTGCAGCTGAAAGACATACACGGAAAAATAATTTCTGGCATTGAATAGAGATCTTTGTCATGAGGGTTCCAGAAAACAATATTATATTACATACCCAGAAATGTTGTACATGTTACATATACATTGTTATTACAAAGAGAAAAAACAGAGAGAGAGAGAGAGAGAGAGAGAGAGGGGGGGGGGGGAGGAGATAACGCCGTTTATGCCAAAGAGGGTAATAATTAAGTTTTGCTCATAATGATACTACAATGTAGACACTACTATTTGCGAACCCGCATGATATATTTAAGACACTAATTTGGTATAATTTCATCCAACTCTTACTAATCTCATACTATAAACTTTGATTATAAGGAACCACATGTGATGTTGTCTAATTTGATTTCACTTTGGTTAAATATATATCTGAGAAGAGCTAGGCTTTACAGTATTCTGATAACTTCTCATATAAGACTATGTTATACTCTGTGAATCATCCCATGTACCCTCTTTTGAAAATATGAAACTATATAACTGACTAATTGGATATGTTCCGATGGTTTTCACTAAATACACGATTAAAGGAGCAATTTACGTAGGAAAGGTGGGAAATGAAAGACCAGCGGAAAGCATCTTGTACAATATAAGAAGAACAAATTACATATATGTATACATAACTATATATATATATATATATATATATATATAGATATATATGCATATAGCTAAAGCTGTCACAGACCAACTATAATCAATTGATCTATCAAGTCGTTGGTTCTGTTGAAAATATGATTAATATCAAACACTCGCCGGACGAATGACGCAACCCGCTGTAAAGACAAGCATGAAATTTGCATAAAGCCATAAATTTTCAAACACTCACGTTTAGAGTAGCTGTCATCATCAGTAAGTTAGAGAAGAGAAGAGCTGCTCCTTTTCCTCTTTCACTGCTTAGGAATAAATATAATTGCGCTAAAAGCTTGCCACGCTCGCTCTCGATTGCAGCTTTTCCTGTTGATGACAAGCCTTCAGCATCTGAAATATTGCAACAACAATTAGCATAAATAGTATACTATATGTATATAATACCCGGGTTATGTAACAGAAGCATTTTATAAAGCACTAAATGACGCTGTTGAATATCCAACCGTCTCAAAAGTTTATGACAGCCTTCCATCAGTATTGAATACATCTCCTCCCTAAAGTTAGATATCATACTTCATATAATACATGGCATATATATTCATCAATCAGTTAATCATATGTTATAAATTAATATAACTTACGTATTATTTATATTACTTTCTTTTTCAATGAATGAGCCATCTGGATAATTCAATCGGGTTGTAAAGACGATTGATTCATTTGATTCAGCTGGAGGTGCTGACATAATATACGAATATTATATTAACTTCACGTTTTCAAACTCACTTTCAACAACTGCATTATCATTCGTATAGTAGGCTAGTTGGAGAAGTGGGAAAACAGGTGCAAATGCTTTCATCAATGCCAGCTGAACATGTTATTGAATCACTTTCTTTTATTAAAAGAAAATATGGAATAAGAAGAGAGAAAAAGAAGACTTTGCAAATGTCTTTTAGATTAATGAAAACTGGTTTACCTTGTCGTTCAACAGCAAGCGATCCATTATTGGTAAACATTTGCACCATTCCATCATAAGTGATAAGTCTCGAACAAACCACATGCGCAATGATTCAATTGTACAAGGTGTTGGATTAGCAACCATATTCTGAAATATAATCATGTATATCATCAATCATTCTAATCAACATACATTCATCACCGGATTTGTATTTTCTTGCATCCACACAAAATCATTGAATAGACATCTAAAGGAAGCAATTATTGTTCAAAACAAGGCTCATAGACATTCAAATAGAGCAGAGAATATACAAATGAATATGCTTACTTATTGTACATACAGCTGGTTGCTGACGTGTGCGGTTCAAACCTACATGCACTTCGAATTTGTAACATTTTCATTTCCAATAATAGCAAATCATCGACTAAAGCTTTGGTTTCTTGTAAATTGATCTATAACCATGATAGATGAATGATTGTTCAAATCATTAGAGTGTATTACCCGTTGGCTAAAGTTATCAGACTCAAAGTAATCCATGTCTGTAGTTTGAACATTGCTAGATGAAGGAGTTGATGTATTAATATATTGATCTGATCTATAATATAAAAATTAGTAATCAATGTTATCGATAATCATACATCTGACTAAGTGGACTGCATACTTCTTCCTTCATTTGACTATCTCTATCACGATTCTTCTGTTCCTCATCTCGCTTCTTCTTAAGTGCTTTCGTATATCTGATCTTATCTCGATCATGTTGTATTGCTTAAATATAATCAATGAATATATATATGCATTTGTCTTATTAACACATAGAACAGTTGAATGAAAACAATATTTACCATTCGGATCCATTCCCATGCGGAAGCACTTTTTCAATCTGCAACTGCGACACACACATCTTACAGCTGAAATGAGCAAGATTGATTCTTCTTCGTTTTTTTTCCATTATAATAGTAATTGAACAATTAATTATATATAATTATATTAATTATAATTAATCGACATGTTCATATAATACTTACATTTGCCGACTACACAATCTCCCGCAAACTGGCATGTAAATGTCTGCTTATTCTAAAATAAAAAAAAGATAATTTCATTTAATATACTAAGGAGACTAAAAGATTGGAACAAGATGATGGTGAGAGAAAGAAAGAAAAAGAATGATATGAGAAAGTTAAAGAAAGAGAGATTCAGAGAATATATATATATATATTCTCGTACCCTTCCCTTCGTTTCCATCACTTCTCTATTTTTTGTTGCTTTTCGCTTGGGCATAAACAAAAAATAAAGACGTACGAATAGCTACACAAAAACAAAATTCAGTATATCGGAAAGACATAAACATAGTTTGCTTCTAAACAGTGACGACGTTGACAAAAACAGGGTAGGGACAACAAAAAATAGTTTGAAAAGCTATATAAAACAGATAAAAAAAACGCGAGAACGAGTACGAGAGAGAGAGAGAGAGAGAGAGAGACAAGATAGAGAATAGAGAGAGAAAGAGAAAAGGAGTAACAGAGTATATACTACTTAAGAATGAAAGCGAAACCAATTTTGAGAGATAGCCTAGAGAGAAATGAAAAGTGATGGAATTTTCAGATAAAATGGTGTTAAAAATCGCTCCAATGCCATAATTAAATGAATTTGATGTAAAGAGAGAGAGAGAGAGAGAGAGAAAGAGAGAGAAATATGACAAAAATGAGAAAAAAAACTTACAACTAGCGCTCGACGAAAAAATGTTTTACAGCCGTTACAGCTGGGTACAGAATAATGTATTCCACTGGCCAAATCTTGACATACTACGCAAAGCGTTCCGTCAGGTATTTTTTCTCGTTCTGAAATATAAATGAATATGTTATGTATAAGATGGGTGTGATGTTAAATGTGAATATTGATTGATAGATCATTGCCCATTCATATTCAATTGATTGCTCTCTGTTTCTCATGATCTATGTGTTATGATGGTGATCTATCTCCGTATAGATATGCCGTGTATTAAACATATAAAAGTAATTACAGAATACTTTCATGCTATTTCCATTTTGTTTTTCATACAGTTTGATATCAAAAAAAAAGAGAAAAAAAAAACTTCGGAACTACTATTCCGACTGTTTTGGTCAATCAAGTTTTAAATCGAAAAAAAAGAGACAAAGTTATCATTGATAGTCATCACTATGTAAACCAAAATAATGAATATATCAATTGATTGAGCATGTATAGACAATGGATACACAGTTTTTCAAATGATTTTAACACTTGACAATGATAAAAACAAACTTTTAGCTTTGGGTATCATATCGTTATGATACAATACCATGGATGATGGTGAAAGTATCATTGTATGCAGTTGTTCCAGTCCTTTCTTATAATTCAAATCAGTCAAATCAAATTCTGGATTTTAATAGATATAAGAGAGTTATGCTGATACACATATAGATAGACGTATATAGATATGTGTATACATGAAAGATATAGATATATGCGTATTCAGTTATAACAGAGAGAATAAAAGCCTCAAAACAGATGGAAAGCATCTCAAAGACGGCCAACACAAAATAATAGCCTTTGCCGCCTATTCGTCCGATAAATCATGGAAAAACTTATGTTAACCTTATTTGCATGTGTCTTTTTATTACTTTGGTTGGATTGAGAGATAGAGAGACATTCTCGAGAAACGGACCGAAAGAAGAATAAAAGAATAAAAAGCAAGCGTAAGAAAAGAAGGGAAAACTAATGGCAGCAGGCTGGGCGGGGTTTCTGCTATCGACGTTGTCTTCTCGTCTCTCCCGTTAAGCCTAACAGCAGAGGTCCACACTCAGCCGTCGTTAGAATGCTCATGCTATATATTTTTACTATTGATTCTCATTGCGGGTCGTTCAAAACGGACATTCAAAACCGGACGAAAAAAAAGAAAAAAAACTTTTTTTCTTCTTCTTCTCCTCGTTTATCCGTGTGAATTTAATTACTGGGCCCGGTTAGGCAGAAAGACACCAATTACGTTCAAACAGTTAAAAATCGCTGCCATTAAGAGAGTGAAGTGAAGCACAAGATGACGATGATGAACAAAGTAAACGATCGCAATCTATTTGATTAAAATGGCGAACAAGAAGAAAAAAAAAGTGATTTGATCATCAAGAACATGGCCAATTGATGAGACGACTGAATGATGTACAGCTGACGGAGAACAAGCAGACAGTCAACTTATCGAAGTTAATTGAATTTCAATAAAAGAAAAAGAGAAGAAGAAAAAAAATGAAATTTCAACTTGTGCTGTAACAATCATCATCAACATGATGATCACATACATACAGTAAGAGGTAAGTGATTGAATGCAATTCTCTGTCATTCACATTCAGAAAGCCAAAAAAGGAAAGGTTTTCGATGATAGTTTTCTGTGCAAAATAATAATAATAATAATAATGATAGTCATATAATAAGAGAAATGAACGAGAAAACAAGAAAAAAATAATAAAAAAATCTTTCCAGCCTGTTTGTGTTTGGAATTATAGCAGTGCTCATGAACGAAGACTCGCAAATTGATAGAAAAAATGGACGAGTAAAAAGAAAACAAAATAAAAAAAAACAAAAAACTTGTAGTTTTTCATTGAAAATAGAAGAGAGAGAGAGAGAATATAAGAAACGTAGATTCTATATAAGAAACAAGAGTATAAGATGTAAAGAGAAGCGAGAATGAGAAATGAAGGGTGAGGCTGGACAAGTAGAGAGAGAGAGAAAGAGAGAGAAAAGCAAAATCTTCAGAAAATAGATGGCTATATAGTGAAAAACAAAAAAAAATAATATTTACTACTACATTTCAAAATCAAATAGTAAAGTATGTGTTAAATATTGCCTTGTTCATGTTATTCTCGCCTACAACCAGCTTCGTCCACAAGGTTGACGCCTATTCATTTGCTTTCTCTCTCTCTTCTATATGTGAGTTATTTGAATAAAAAAAGAATTTTTTTTTCTCTTCTACACAACCCGTTACTCTGATTAGTTGCCCTCTCATCACTCTCTCTTTTGTGGCTCTGTCTTAGTTTATTTGAAATTTGAAACATACTGTTGTTCGGCATCTCACAATCTATCTGATCACATCTGTAATCACCATATCTATACACTTATAGTAATATGAAATGACTTACACATATCTTAGAGATAAATCAGTTTATTTTTCCCTGTTCTCCTAAAATCAGTCGAAACACTTCAATTATACATATATAGTTAACAACTCGGATGATTTTGGGTATTTTCTGAAACATATAATTATATTTTAAGCTTATTCACCTATCCAAACGGCAATATACATGAAACTATAGTAAGAAACATTAAAAATGAAGGAAAATTGCCCAGAAATAGTTATCCAATATAGCAATTCGGGCACAAAAAAACAGATTGTTATAGTCTAACACCATGTATCGATTAACATTTGCTCATAGTTTGTTGTTCTGAGAGGCGAATCCACTCATGTGAAACAGTTTGTTTGCCAATATGCACTAAGCCAAACAGCAGTCATCAAACAAAACGGATTAGTTTGTTCTCTGGTTAATATGAAGCAGAAACACTATACATTCTATAAAAAAAGACTCTTCTTTAGCTTCTCTCGGCCTTTCTCTCTGTGGTCGTCCTCTCGCCGTCCCAAAAGAGAGAAACAAAGAAATGTGTTGACGTAAAGTTGCAGACAGAAAGAGAATCGAACAGAAAACCTATATATGAGCTTCAAACATTTTTCAAAATCAATATGTCACATAAAATATGGCGATGGGGGGGGGGGTGGCAAAAATAGCAAAACGTATAAAATATATGAAAAAATACGAATTAAATAAAGAGGTTGAGAAAGAGAGAGAGAGAGAGTGAGAGATATATTTTCATATCAAGAGTGTTGAATGGTCAATGAGCACAGGGACAGCTTATAAAAAGTACGATTGTGCACGCACTTTCTCTCCGTCCTCTCTTTCATTTATGCTTTCACTCTCTTTTCTAACACATATACATACAAACCCTTCTTTCTCTCCCTCCGAAAAATTAGTCTCAGAAAATTGAGTGTGCTTGTGGTTAATGGAAATTTTTCCTTAGGGCAATTCTAGCGAAAACGGGATGGAGAATGAGAGAGCTACTGTTTAGAATTTATAATAAGTTGTGCGTTCGAAAGAAAGCTGACAGCGAAGCGAAGCAAACAATTGTTTCTCTTTCAAGAATAATATAATACAATTGCGCTGCTGGCAGCTATTATAAAATATAAATGTCCCTTTATCAAATTATCCTATTCAAATTAGTTGTTGGCCTTCAAACAAAAAAAAAAGAAGACGAAGAGGGAAAGAAAGATTGATAGAAAGAGAGATGTTCTCGTCTATTCTCATCTTGTTCTTCTCCAACTGCTACATACTCAATTGTCATTGAAGATGGAGATTTCTACTAGTTGTCTCTCTCTCATTTCATTCATTTTTTTCTCTCTCTCTCAATATCATATGTATTGATGAGACATCAAGATGTTCATCTATTTGAACTGTTAACAGAGATATTTGAATTAAACGCAATAAGATGAAATAAATTAAAATATATTTAAAATACAACTTTTTTTCTTCTTCATCTTCATAACAATCAATGGGACGCATTAAAAACATGAAGTGTGATCATAAGAATTTCTAGCAAACAGAACCCGTTTCTTCATTGATTGAATGCAGTGTTCGACTAAGTCTGCTGTACTTTATATATTTTACGGGAGCGAAACTTATAGAAAGTGTGGGTCAATCGCTTAACTGAAGGCCGATTTCGTATTTGTTTGTAAAAATGAATGAAGAAGAACAAGATGAAAATGAGAAAAAAAAGAGTTTTCTTAGCCCATCATCAACCTCTCAAACATCAACTTTTTCGAAAAAAAAACTTTTTTTTTGTTGTTCTCTCATGTCGCATTTGAGAAGAAAAAGAAGAAAGTTTAACAAAATGAACGATGACGTTGTTAAACGTTTACATATTGTTATTTTGAATGTTGAAAGACAAACAATGAAACATTGTCGTCGTCTTTATATAGAATGATGATATATATATATGAAATGAAACAAATATATGAGTCTATCTCTATAAGTTATGTGGAAAACATACAAAATTAATCTTAAACTACATGTTATCTTGATATAAAGAACGTCTGATATCAATGATAACCGGGTCAAATTGGAATCAAAGAACTACATTCTTATGCATTTTCTTGACGAAAAAAAAACCTATGTGAATGATGTTTAGCTATTCTAGTCAAATCAATGATCATTAGGTTAGATTCAATTCAATAAACAACAACACGACAAAACTTTGTCATTCAAGTTACATATTCAATAAACAGAAACATATCTGAAGTAATAAAAATCTATGAACGTATGAAACTGGAATAAATTCAAAACGAGAGAGAGAAATGTTACAACGTTAAGCCATTAAGAAAAGAGATGAAAGAGAAGAGAAGAAATGAATGGCTGATGTCAAAATGTAATAGAAATGAGAAGAAATATTTAGAAAAATGATGAGATGACTGAAAGAAAATGAAATGAGCTCTTTTCAGGAAATGTAAAACTACAAATTGAACGAAAAAATCTCATTTTTTCTATCTTCCATCTTATACATTTTAACGTTAAAAAGTAGAACGCGCGCTCTATTGCTAAAAGAGTTTTAGTCTCAAACGCGGAAAATGTAAAGTTGCAGCTCACACAGAGGTCACTCATTTCAATTTTGGCGGCTGGTGATATGTTATTTTCGAGCATTTCATTACCTATTATGTCTTCTTTCATTTAATTGATCATTAGTCATTACAAATGTGTACTTAGAGATAAAGAAAAAGGCAACATGCTCATACCCGTTTGTTGCCAAAGGCTGCCTGTTCGCATGGAAATAAAGATAATATGTGCAAAAGGATTGCCTGTAATGAATAGAGTACTGTTTTGTCATATAATTATATGAATTAGCTAATACATTATCTAATTATAGTCGTCAAACACAACTGATGCGTACGTTGATTTTGAATATGTTGATGTTGATGGAAAGACAGAGGTCAGTTTTGATAGATATCAATATAAAGCAATGAAACATGTTTTTAGATAGTTACTAGTTTAAATCCTGAATGGAATTTGAATCTCGATGTTATTGACACAGATGAAAAAGAAATGGCAGAAAATCTTTTACAATTCCGGTTTGTTGTATATGGATATAGTTGAATAGCTTTTTATATTTTAAGGGTAATGGATTACGATTCATATTCAACTAATGATGCTATTGGTCGTGTTGATATGGACTGCAGCATTATTGTTGAAAAGATGCGAATGAAGAATGAAGACATTTTCAGCGAAATTTGTACATTGCCGATATTTGATTCTATAAATGGTTTGAATAATATTTTTTTTCATCAACGGTTTCGTTCATATGTTTAAGGATTCTGTGGAGAGCTTGTTTTTGATTTAAAAATTCAACTTCTTATTCAGTTTAATTATAAAAATTATGTGCAAATATTCACAGGTAATAGTTATTGTAACATGTTGTAAGCTAACTTTCTTATACAGATATGGATATTCCAAGCAATCATAAAGTAACAGAAGTTGGAGGAATTTTGGGTGATTTAAAGTGCGTAATTGATCCTGACCATGAATGGATTGACAGGTAGCACTATAACATGTTATGATGTGATATAAGACAAATTTGAATTAGAATTCGTTCAAATCGAGCGACAAATTCAGCTCGTTTATCCATAATTCGAGAGAATTTACGATTATCCACTGTTAATCTGGCCATGCGCTCTGCTGAATTGAATTTCAATATAATTGTGGGGTATGATATCATTCGTCGTCAGTGGAATATTAATGATAATATCTTTTTTCTCAAGATTTAAGGAATATGTTGATTTTGAAGAACCTAGTTCGCATTTAATAACAATCAGAGTTATTGGTTCAGCTGTGAAGACGGTTCCCACCCACGAAGCCTTAGTACCGTTCTTGGAAAAAATTCTTTATCCAATTTATACGACTTCATCCTTACCTTTCCTAACGTGAGTTTTAAAGTTTTATCTAGATATTCTGTTCTCAATGTAGGCAAGAGGGACTCGGTGGTCTTGTGGCTACAAAAGCTATTCACTTATTAGATGATGACGATGAAGATCCTGAAGCTATTCGAAAATCGTAACAATCTTATCTCATTTCATTAAATCTGGATTGTTGCAGTTGGTGGTGTGAAATGCGCAGCGAGCTTAATCAGCAAGCATTAAGCTTAGGATGTAACGCTGTTGTAGGTTATAGCGAACAGCTCCAGGTATTTAATGGTAAGCCGGTTATTGTTCCGTTTTGATCAATTTTATATTTACCGTTATAGGATTAGCATTACTTATATGTTCTGGTACAGCCATAAATATTGATTATATACAAAGCACAAAGCTCAATCTGGATTTTTATCAAGGAGATGAAGCCACACAAGATTTAGAGCCACGTAGTGAGTCATCATTTCCTATAATCTTCACAACATGTCCTCATTCAGGTCTTTCACAATTAGAACAATTCATATTAAGTCAACGACCTTGTCAGTTTCTTCATTCAACTCTGAAAGATCCAGAAATGACGAAAACAAACAAAATGATAGGATGTAGTAAATGCGGGTTTGTTTGATTGAAATTGTCATCAATCTACTCCCACATTTAGATCTGGTCAAGTACCTGCATTTGTCTTAACAACTACAGCGGTGCCTCGTTATTCTCTTCTACAGGGCCCTGCAAGTCATTTACAGGTAACTTTTGAAGAATCGATATGTAATCTCTTGGTTTTCTGGTATGCATTGCGAAGAAAACTCTAAACTACAATGACAGTGACGAATGTGGACAAGAACTCACAAACGTAATTGATCTGATCATTTCAATAATTTAATATCATTGTAGGCTTTGCCTTTCATGGACCACGAGTTATTCAATCGTTTGATCACAGAATCAAAAAATTTGTTGCAAAACGCAAATGGTCTCTTCAACCTGCGATTCGTGTATCTTTTGAATGACGAGCAAATCATTTGTATTGCAACTGGATTAGTTGCTCGTTTGACAGTTCATTCCGTTAGTACCGTTTCATACAATATGTTCAAATTTGTTATTTTACAGGCTCGACCATCTACGGCACCTACTCAACCAGGAATAGGGCTGCTACAAAAGCAAAACGATGCTAGGCGCTTTTCATGGAGCAGTGTTCGTGATGCTATTCGTTTCCGAACTCCCATCTCGTCTCCTGGTGTGTCTGTGAAGACAATTAGCTTGTAAGTCCAGGTTATAGCATATGATGACTTAATCGCGATTGCAGGAACTTGTTGAACAAAAGTACGGAAGGAAATCCAGATAAACGAAAAAATTTGTGGACTGACGTCTTGAGAAGAAGGCATATTGAAAAAGAACGTATCGGCCAGTTGCTTTTCGAAAAACAGATGAGTGCTCATATTGGTTACATTGACGGAAGAGTAGCACAGAATGGTAATACTGTAAGTTATCGATTATATCTCGAGCATAGAACTTAGAAATTTCTAGATAGCTGGAATTCACATCACAAGCAATGTACACACTTTCTTGAGAAGTACACCAACTTCTTCGAGGTCTGCATATCTTGGACGTTGGAGCGATATAGCCATTAGGTTTAGTGAACGAAACATGCATTATTCAACAATTTTGCTCGTTACAGAGAGAATGACGTACAAGACGTCAATGATCTAGAGCAGTTCATAGTAAGTACTATTGATGGTCTGATGTCACACATCAGAAAGTTGGTTGAAATAGATTCAGCTGAAGGGATCGCCACAAACTTTGGAATAAACATTTGTAAATTCACAGTATCAAACCAGAAGGCTCATTTGATATTAACAACTAACTGTAGTATCTACAGTTCCTAACTACAGTACATCTGATCCATATGGTCAGATAGCGAAGAGCTTTATAATAATTCTTTAATAATGATGTTATTGCTGATATTTATTGTTGTAATAATATATTTAAATTGTGTATTGCTCAAAATTTTATTGATTTATTAAATGAAATCAACCCATGATTCTATTCGATTCGAACGAGAGACTGGAATGAAATACAGCACAGTGTTTATTATGTATATTAACAAAAATCCTCTAAAAACCCACTAGTACACATAAAAATCTGGAAAATTTCAAAAAAAAGTGAAAATGATACAATTATGAGCGTTATTAGCTTTGGACCCAACCCAACCATCAGTTCATTTTATTTTCACGCTCATCATGCTGATTAGCAAAATCAAGTAACTGAAACATTCTTTATTATAATCAATAAAGTTATTTTTCTTTACCTGTTGTTTTATGAGTTTCCTTAAATCAATAATATCCTGTTGGAGTTCTTCTATTCTTTCTAACTTTTCACCATCTATCTCCAATAATTGATTATATTTCTCATTGACTTCCTTCAGTTCTATTCTCATTTTTTGATTTTCATGTCTTAGAATGTCCATCTGTTTGACATCAAACACGTGCTGCTTCTCGAACTTAAAAACCGAAATAAGACATATTTCAAGTGAAACATGTTGCTTACATTTATGTTCTCATTATCGGAATATCCCATGGCTGCAGAGTTCGCCGCGTTTTGAAGGTTTTGTAGTTCGATGCGAAGATTATCTCGTTCTTCAACCTTTAATAGAAATGCTGACGATATCATTATTTTGAATGCAAACCAAAGTGTCCATTGTAACTTTTTCTTCCCGCGCAGTTCTTTCCATCTTCAAAGAAAAGTTTATTTGAGCTTGATGCATCTCCTCTCTCAACGAATCTATCGTTTTCTTCAATTCTCTTAGTTCTGTGTTCAAACTGGAATAGTTTTCGGTTGAATATGTGCGATTGCTCTAATGTACTTGGCATTTTCTTGTTGGATTGCTCGCTTTTGTTCTTCCGATCTATCGAGTTGATTTTGATAAAACTGTTTGTCTTCTTGAACCTACAAGAAGACTTGAATATTAACTCGGAACGAAAGCAAACCTTTTCACTCATTTTCTTCTGCGTTTCCAAAAATTCTGCAACCTGTTTCGAGTTGTTCTTGATACTTCTTTCTGCTTCAGACAAATTGCTGCGTTCATGCGCTAATTGTGCTTGTAATTCAGAAATTTCCTCCAACAGTGGTGCATTCGCTAACATGTAAACAGTGAGGCTTTTTTTCTCAATCTATAGTACCTGTTGAGATTGCGTCCGCTATCGCATTTGTGTCAAAAATTTCGATAACATTTTTCTGAGAGTTCCTTGATTACAAGTCATCAAATTGACATTACCTGCTCATTTTGATTGAATTGAGAACTCAAACGTTTGATTTCTTCACGCGCATCTTGTAGTTCGAGTAGAATTCCATCACGCATTTCAAGAACTCTTTCTTTTTCTAATGAAGCAGCTATGGCACTATTCTTATATTGCTCGATTGTTTGCAAATATCCCTTCAACAAATGAATTGAGCAAGAAATTGACTACTTTCTGTACCTCTTTTTCTGATTCGAACTGTTCGAGAACATCTTTCTTTGTGCTATTTTTCTCGCATTCCATTGTCTGAAACTCTCTCAAAATAAAACGTCTCTAGATGAACAAACCTCGATCATGGTGTGATTCTTATCCAATTCTGATCTCAAATGAGTGATTTCGTTGTTTTTTTCTTTTATCAGACCTGAATTTTCAAATTTTTAAGTTTTTGCGTTTTCAACAAACCGTTCAAGTCCTCAATTTGTTCTTTGAATTCTTCCATTCTTTCATTCAACTCCATTTTATCTTCTTTTAAACGTTTCAGATCATTTCTCATTTTTGTCACTTCACCCAGTTCGTTTTTCAATCGTCTTATCTCTTTTGATTGCTTTGTCGAATAGTCCAAACTACGTTTACCTGAAAATTAAAAAAAGTAAACTTCAGTTGCTTTTTTGATTGATTACCTTCTTTCATTATTTCTTCTTTATCATTCTTCTCTACTTGTATATCATTCATTAATTTTGATAATCTATAAGATATGGTTAGAACGAATGAAAACAATTTCTCACTTTTCTCTTAATTGCTCATTCTCAGTCATCAATATGGTATTGTTATTAGTTAGTTTATCTATTTGTCCAGTTAATTCTATTTCCTTTTGTTTATTAATTTTTAACTGAATTTGTAATGAAGAAATGGCATCATTCTGAAAAGCAAGTAAGAAAGCATCATGAGATACTGTATCATCATTCGTTACTCTGTATAAATTCTGGTCACTCTGACTTTCGCATGCTCTACTACTATCAATCGACCTGAAAATGGCAGCTGTTCTTTAAATATTTTCATAAACTAAGTGAACCATGTGTCCATTTGTCGAACAACTTCAATGTCACTGGATACAACGGTTGATGCTTCATCTAACACTGAGGACTGTCGAGAAAACGTCGCTGTAAGAAAAACAACAAAATCGTCATTCCATAAGGTTTTTTTCATTACGTGGAAGAACAGGTTCATTGCTGATCGTTTGTTGTGATTCCATGTCATGCAATTCTTCATTTACTGAGATTTTGTCATCTTCCAAAACAGGTGTTTGGCCAAAACCCATTGATGAGTAATCAGGGAATATCTATTAAACAGTAATACTATATAAGCTGGTTATATCATATAGCAACAACTTCACTCTCAGCATCTATTTCGTTGCATGAATCTATCTGAGATGTACTGGCTGTAAGCTCCACGGATGTGTCATCGTTCCCTTCGAGAGTAGAAGGTGTATCTGTCAGATCTTGAGAAGTTGGCGAAAGTTCATGAGTGGTTTTCATCTGCTCATTCTATGAATAAATAACATAATAATACCATATAACATTCAACAAAGATTACTTCTTCGGGCTTTATATCGAGTACGCTATCAATTTTCTGCTGAGCGTTCTTGAGAGCGGCCTTTGCCATCTCATTAGCCCATGATAAGTTGAGCATAGTTAATAGCTAGATGTGAGAATGTAATATAATTAACAAATATATATTTGGCGCGTGGGAAAGACCAACGTGACTTTAGAACTCATTGATTGAACGAGAAACTAGGGAAATACATTTGGGCGCGTGGAACGCTTCGCTTCTGACTGGAGCACCTTTCAAACAGTTTCAATTATCAAACACTTTCCTTTTGACTGCATCGTGTTTGTTTTCAACATACAACTGGGCGATTACGGGCACTATGTTGATCATAAGTAGTTCTTTTTGGTGGAAAACTTTGGACACAACTTGATGTTGCATAAAGTAGGAAGAAGACATGTTGTTCTTATTTTTGTTTCTCATCAAGAAATTCCAGTTATCCGTTCCAAATACTGAATCTTTCATATGTTTCGTTGGTGTTATAATAAGAATAACATCCTGTGAGACCTTTAGATATTAAGATATCCACGTCAAAATCATCAAAATATTATAAATCTTTGAACATATATAGGGCATACGTAAACACCTCATATACTCGTTAAGCGTGTTTTTCTCTCAAATTATATAATAATCATCTATTTTATTGATTGACACATAAACAAATTACAATAGGAATACATATAAAAATGATGAAAATATAATGTACAAATGTCATTTTCGATCATTCTATTGGCAGTTTTGGCAAAAAAAATACAAAATATACATGTAACTGTGTATGTATAGCTATTCATATGTAAGTGAGCTATTCTGTTTTTCCATTCGGATCACAGCATTTCAAAGTATGAAGGACTTCTTGCATCACATATAGTTGTCTATCTGACCGCTGACCTACAGCAGCCATATCAACAAAAGTATGCCCCTCAGAGCTAATAATTTTCATAATTCCTATTTCTACTCCTACATCAACGGATAAACGCAGCATCGCTGTAAAAGAATGTTCTCATATATAGAAACGTTGAATACTCACGATGATCTGCATCAACCAGTTCTCGTGACTCCTTGTATGTTGCTTGGAGATCTCTTAGCTTACTTTCAATCTCTTGTGAAATGATATCAACAGATATGTCTGTTTCAAAACTCTACAAATAGCTCTCGAATGCTATCAGTTTCAGGCATCAAACAATCAAACCTTTGCTATTGGCGAATCAGGCGATAACAGGCTCTCCGCTGGAATATGAGTTAGTACGTTATCCAATTGCCCGAATATATCAGATTGGTCCTGAAAATATGCTGTTCATTCCCATAAACTTGAAGGGATTTACTAATTCCGTGAAACGAATAGGGCTAGCGGTGTCTGTAATAGAAATACGAGGGAAATTCAGATTAGCCGGTGTTATAAGACTTTCTTCAGGTTGTTCTTTCAAGGAAACTATTGAATTAAGCGGCTTAATTTCTCTGAAATATGTTTTCCATTGCTATCGAAACTCAAATAGTGCAAACCTAGGACTTAGTTCGCCTAACTTTTGGAATTCATCTTGTAAGGTTTGTATTGAAGGACTATTCCCTGGAAAAGGTTATGAACAGTGCAAATCTGTTTGGTTCATCTATACCTGATAATGTATTTTCGTATTTCTTCTCTAATCCAGCTATTTGACTTTGATTAATGCCGATTCCAGTCCAACTGCATCGCCTATCTGATGATCTTGTCTTTGAATAAGGCGAATGCCTTAAAGAGTTTGTGTTGGCTTCAACTGTATTGGCTAATCCATGAACTGTATAACGTTTTCCTCCAAACTGGTTTAGATATCTTAAGAAGCATTTCTATTGTCTTTATCTATTGCAATGTTTCACTTTTGTCCCTCTTCTTCTATTGACTCTCTTGATTCCGTTTTTTGGAAATAGGATGCTGGCATTTGATTTGTTGTGAACTCTTCGCTGCACGAATACGATTTGCCGTCTGAACAAAAACAATTCTCTTCAAAATATTTTTAGCTCTCCAAGCCGAACCTATGGGTACAGCTAATCCATGCGACATATCTATTTTGGGGAAACTGAATAACGGTTGATTTGCTGGAGAAACCGGATTCATATTAAGTAACATGTGGATAGCGTCAGGAGGAAGATTATGCTTTAATGGGTGTTTTGAGCATCAATATGATGTCATCTATGTTTACCTGATTCAAATTGAACTGCAACGCTGCATTGGCAGCACAAAGAGAGTGTCGCCTGAAAAGAAGGCATAAGCGATGTCTGATTGATAGTTCATGAAAACAACTCGTCTTCTTAGAAAGAATGAAAAACCTTTGTTCTTCCGTTGTTATTGGCTTCCTAATGTGAGCTTCGATTCCCGAAACTTCTTTCAAAACTGATATTCTATCTTTGCCCACTAATTCATTAAATGATTCGTGTGACTGAAAAGCAAAGTGTTATTTTGCTCATTGTAGAATTAGGTTTTGTTACTTCGCTAGGAGACATGCTCAGAACTGAGAAATCATCTTTACGTGCTCGAGCCGGATTAAGCATTTCATCCATAGCTGATCCCGCTCTAATCGTTCCCCGGGAGTCGCGACGACTAGGCGATAGCTCATTCTGCTTTGCTGCAATATTAAAAAGATTGATATGACATCAACGATAGTTCTTCGTTATCAATCAAAATGAATTGATAATTGAACTTGAGTCCAAAAACCCGAAAAACATACAGTTTACGCAAGCCATCACTTTATCTTGAAGCATCAGGTAGGTAGCGTAGGCAGGATGATAGAAATCAGATTTTTGAATTGCCTTGATAATGAAATGAAAAATTGTAAAGATAGTTCATAGATAACTTACATCCATTATCTCTTCAATTGAATAGTTTGAATTGCTCATGATAAAAGAGGTAATTGTCGAACAAATTGAGGGTGTAGGTGGAGGACTATTGGAATTGGCATGTGAAGTAAACTCAAAATGAGTATACGGTGGAATTTTTTCAACTTCCCCCTTAGCTGCTGTTGGAATCCATCTATTATATATATGATATAATTATAATATGTCTCAATTACCTATGTGCTAATACATTAGCCATCGTATATCGCTTGGATGGATCAATTACTAACATTTTTCGTATTAAATCAGCACATTCTATTGAAAAAATATATTTCTTTATGTTGAATTGTAATTATCTCTCACCGACAGATACAAAATATGGAATTTTGACATCACAAAGCATGACAGCTCGTTTCAATGCATCAATTGACTCGGATGGAAATGGGAAACCACCAGTAACCATTATATATAATATGACACCCAATGACCAAATATCAGATTTGGTTCCATCATACGGTTTACCTGAGAATAAGATTAACAATTAGCGAAAGATATGCATTAGCTGATGATTATTACCTACAAGTAATTCAGGAGCAGCATACGGTGGTGAACCACAGAATGTACGAAGAAACCTATTATCTAATTGAACATTAGCAAATCCAAAATCTGTAAGATATGAATCATCTAACTAGATGATATAGTTAACCTATGAGTTTAACATTATTCTTGCTATCTAATAATATGTTTTCAACTTTTAAATCTCGATGAACAACTTCTATAATAATATATATTATGTGTATATATAGATGTATAATTAGCATAAACTAACTATTTCCATGTAGATACTCTAAAGCACTTCCCATTTGTACAAATAATCGTTGAGCTTCCTGTTCACGTAATCGTTTTTGTTTTAACACATAATCTATATAATTATATGTTATATAATTATATTATATTATACCATATAGTTCTCCGTTTCGACAAAATTCAGTGCAAATATAAATATATCTATCTGTTTGAATAATCTTAATATAATTATAATTAGAAATGTTAATATGTCAATGACTTGCCTCATATAACTTAACTATATGTGGATGCTTGAATTTTTGAAGCAGCTCTACTTCTCTGTTGATTTTAACTATACTTGCTTCATCTAATTTACTCTTATCAATTATTTTAAGAGCAACCTATAATTATAACATATAGTATAATTATGTGACGTGCTATGCTAATTTATTTGATGAAATATTATTTTTCACATACTCTATTATCATTTAAATTATATACTATGCATAAATATATATAATTATATGTTATACAATGAATTATTATAATTATCTACCTTGGTTTTAGCTATAGAATGAGATGCTAATTTAACTTTTGCAAAATTCCCTCTTCCAATTGCTTTTATAATACTATAATATCCAACCTATAATACAGATATATTTATATATATTATTATTAATTAACTATATGTATATAGCTAACCTGTTCAATACTCAAACTTGGTTCATTTGAGCATATATTATGAGACATAATGATTATATATATCTATTGATTGATTGATTAATAGAGCTTATTATGGTCAATAACAGAAATGATGATTTATGAACAAATAGTATTGTAATTGTTGTATATTATATGATATAGTTTGTTATATCTATATATATATATATAGATAGATAGATAGATATATTGATGTCTGAAATTGTATGATTTGTGTGTATTCTTAAAGTACAACGATGATATAAAATGAACTTTGTCGACTATCACTATACAATATAAACGAAATAAAAAAGATAATATATATAGTTATATAGATTATATCATATAATCGCTCATATATTCCTTATTTTCTTATTTTGCTTACATACATATTCAAAGAAAAAAAATAAATTAACTGAAAAAAGAAAGGTGGTGAAAGGAGAAAATCTACCGTTTACACTCTGCTTCTCTGCATACTCTCACTCTTACACACTATCTACATAATTTCTTTCAGTCATTTTCACAAGTATTTCATAACTAGCCAAACTACATTGCTTTTGCTTTGATTCTCTGCTCGTAGGGGCCTTTTACCGATTCTAATTAGGAACGCCTACAATCGTGCGCGAGGCATAGGCGATGCGGTTGCTCATGGCCAAACTAAGAAAAAGAAGAAAAAAAAGAAAATACTTTCAGAGCCATAACGAGAAGTGTGTGAGCGAGGAGGCAGAGTAGCGAACGAGGTTGATGAAGAGAAAAAGAAGGAGGAGTAAGAGATAGAAGAGACAGAGAGAGAGAGAGAGAACAACTCAAAGGACCACTGTTGAAAAGCAAGGGTTATAGAACCTTGCCATTATCTTGCTTTAATAAGTGCAAAATGAATGAAGAAACTATTGCAGAAATATAAAACATTCAATTGCTATATAGATAAGGAACTATATCGATAGAATATACGAATATATGAATTAAAAAGAGAACAAAAAGAAAGATGAAAGACTAAAACGAAAATGAAGACATACTGATTGTGATTTATGAAAATAGAAACAAGTTTTTCTTCTTTTTTTTTTTCTTTTTTCATTCTCAGATTTGTTATTTCAAATGTGAAACACTTGCATATTCATATGTCAATCGGCATAAATTAAATGGAAATGAAGATGAGCTTAGAGAGAAACAAGAAAAAAAAACTTTTTTTTTCTTATTGATTCCAAATCATTCGCGCGCGCTCTCTCTCCTTCTATCTATCAGTGTTCACATTTGAAATGCTCTCACAGTCATGTGTATGAAGGTGATGATGATAAATTACAATCAAAAATAATATTTTTCTTATTCGAATTTCAGACCATTGTCGGCTTCGTTAATCAATTTGGTTAAATGAGAATCAAGATGATGACTGAAGAAGAAGAAGAAGAAGAAGAAGGAGAAGACTAATGACAAAATAATATAAAAAAAAGAGAATTTGTTTTATATGGTGTAGACTATAATTGGGAAGAAACAAGCCATCTCACATGTACTCTCTGCCATTCCATCTCTCTCTCTTTCTCTCTCTCTCTCTCTCTATACATTCTCTTAAAGTTATTTCTAATAAACATGTTTTATTATATTTCGTTTTCATTTTACTGTTTGAGTAACAAAAAGTGATGAAAGGTTTCAACTTGTTTCATTCCATTTCACCAATTGATTTTCATTACACTCAGTTCGTTTTTCTTTCTTTTTTTTTTGCTTCGTCTTTCATCCATCTATCCATCCATTCTTCGTTTCCTTTTTTTTTTCTTTTTTATTTTTCTGATTACAAACGTAAGCACTCGTTTTAGCTCCCACTGTTATCAAACGACCTCGTTAGAGAATTAGGACAAAGTTGGGAAATTCATGAAACTGCCACACCCCTGCGAAGTAAAGAAAATGAATCATTTTGTACAATAAATTGGATAAAAATCAGTTTGATAAACGTATTGACTACATGATGTGTTAACTATATGTATATATTGTAAGTTATTTATAAATAATATAGTAAGCATTGTTATTATAATATATATATTTCAAAAACAATAACAATATTATTGTATTATCATCATCATATTTCTTATTTCTCTTTTGATGTTTCTTATTTTTATTTAAAACAACGAAAAAAGCGATAAAAATGAACTTTTCTATCAAGTTTCTATCGCATCTTCAATACAATTCGCCTTTCTTAGCGAAAGAACGACATTACATCGGAGGCGCATATTTAACGCCCATTCAACCATTGTGAATGGTGATTGAATATCAGTAGCGAAATATAAAAAAGAAAATTTATTTTTTTTTTATTTTATACTTTTAAAACTCTCTCTCTCTCTAAATCTATATCTCCCTCTATCTCTTTGTTAGCTTTCAGATGTATCCCTCACTCTCATACTCTATCTATCTCTCTCTCTCTCTCTCTCTCTCTCTCTCTCTCTCTCTCTAATTGGGAACAATTAAGTTTATTGCTCTTCCACTTCATAACGATGATTATTATTATTTCTTTTTAGCTTTTTTAATCTTTTTCATCTCAATATGAGTTTCTTTCTTCCTCCCTTTCCTTTTTCTTTCTTTTTTCCTTTCCATCTTCTCTTTCTTCTTTCTTTTTCCTCTTTTTCTTTCTTTTTTTTTTCCATTTTCTCTTTTTTTTTCTCTTTTTTCTTCTTCTTTCTACAGATGTCCTCTACATGCCTCACATCCCTCTTTCCCTAGATCTCTGTTCTCTTTTACACTTCATAGCTGATCATAATATAACCTTTAAAACATTTTTATAGAAAGAGCTAGGAACAATATAAATGTCGTCTCTCTATCCACCTAAAGCCATAGATCATCCTGGGCGACAACAGGAAAAGCTTTATAGCACTATGTCACGTCAACCTAGACCCCGATCGCATAATCGAATGAATTCGGAATATTCACCATATGATCAGTCAGATTTCAGACGGCCACCACCCGATACATGGCAACGGTAAATTCAAAAGAAATCTTAAACAAAGAAAAAGTGAACGAAAGGATAAGAAAACAAGCAAAGCAAAAAAAGCATTTTCAATCTCAAAGATGAACGATGAAATGTCTCTTTTTATATTCAAAAACGCCTTTTCCTCTTTGATCGCGTCACGTTCATATCGTTTTGCAATCATTCTCCCCCTTTTTTCTATCACATACGTATAATAGATCATAAAAAAAGAAAGAGGATGAAATGTTACGCTTTTCACACGTATTTTTTCTTTTTTTTACTTACAGTGCGCGTTCATTGGATGTGGTGCGCGGCCAAGATGATTCTAGCCGTCAAATAGACAAGTCACGTGGAATTAATTTGTCGCAAGGGTGTGTAACTATCCCTATCAAGGTGGAAAAAGATGACAGAAGAGAAAGACGATGGACTGATGATGATAATTTTGGAGATAGCAAGAATTACTCTATTACTGTAAATAGTAATTCAAATCAGCAGCAGCAGCAGATGCCACGACAAGATAGTGGTAGAGATTATAGTATGAGAGATATATTACCACGTAATCAATCATTTGATTCACCTCAAATGCGTGATAATCGTAATTATTATTCACCTCAAGTATCAAGAGCTCAACGATCAGCACACAATGTGGATATACATAGAGAGAATTATAATGATGATTTTTCTGGACAAATGTACGATGGATATGCAACTGATTATAATAGAAGAAGACCACGCAACATGAATGACAGCATATTCAACGAAGACAGACCTCATCAATACAATACAGGCTTGAGACGAGAATGGAGTAATAGCATGGACTATCTTGATCAACGAATCAACGACAACAAGTACGCATCTCTCTTTCACCTTTTCTTTTTTTCTCAAATAAAACAACGTTTCTTTATCAAAATCAAAAACGGCGAAACTTCTTATCGTATTGTAACTTAAAATAGTCTATTTCAGCAGAAAAGTTCCGTTCTCCTCGACAAAACCATGGAACGATAATGGCGAACATAACCCAAAAAGCAAACCTGTAATTTCGCACAATTCGCCTGCCGATCATTACAACCCATATAATCAACAACAACAACAACAGCAGCAGCAGCAGCAGCAGCAACATCGCCATAATACTTATAATCATCAGGAATATGGCGCAAGCAGAATGTCACATAACGCAGGAGCTATTGAATCAATGACGTCACCATCACAAAATAGAAGAGGAATCTTTAATCAGCCTCAACCACAATATCCTCCTCAAAAGCAATATGCTGATGAGCAACATCATGATTCACGCAAATCAGCTGTTAGAACATATGATAGACAATATAATTCGCATAATCATCCTCAACCACACCGAAAATACAATCGCGTACACTGTTGTTGTTTTTCATTCACATGGCCATTATGGAGTGTTGAGCCAACACAACCACCTCAACCAATTTATAGAAATATCTAACAAATTGAATAGTTAAGAAGATAACATACAATCTATATATGTACTGAGATACTATATTAGGGCAAATCACACTTTCATTAACATCTAGTTAAGTAGCATATATCTTACACATAATCAAATAGACATAATCAATATACGATATCATTCAGAGCCGAAAGAGAAAAAAATTCAAAAAAAAAAAAAAAAATTTTTTTTTCATTCTCTTTCTGTCGAAGGTTTATAGTTGTATGCATATGCTCGTTTATTGTTCCATTTGTTTGTTTTTTTTTTCTTGACTAAGGGGAATAAACTTTTATTTTTTTCAAATATTATTATTGTTTATTTAGTTCGGGTCATAGTTGTTCCCTATAGGTCATCGAAATCTTTTGTGACGTCACAAAATAGATTATGTCAAAGATCAATTGTTTATTTGACCTATTCGCGCTCATTTTTTGAATTTAAAATAATGTTGTTTACATGTTTATGAGCAAATATGCATGTTGACCATCTCAGAATGCTCAGTCTCATTATCCTATTATCTTCAAGCTCTTTTCCACTTCTTTCAATCGTAACAGGATTGTTGTTCTATTCAAAATGTTATTGGAATGGACAGTTTTTAAGAACGTTTACGTCCTTCATTTGAACTTTGAAGTCTTTCGTTAGTTTGTTTGTTCTATCGGTCAGCTAAATAAATAGCTTTTAAATCGAAAAGCTGTTATGACTTTCTCTTAAGGAAGTGAAGACCCCACGTTCATTTCAAAGACCTACGAAAGACTTATTCTCTATTATTGACAGTATGCTCATTACAAAAAAGATTTTTTACTTTTCTCTTATTTTGATGTATAATGATATATGAATTGAGTTGATTTGGTTATTTGATAGAAATGATTCTGAAATGGTTTCTCATTCATATGCTGATGTTATCTGTGGCAGCTTATTATGGATCAATGAGACATTGTATGTTACGTTATATGATATAGTTAAGTCATATGTCTTATTTACAGATCATCAGCCTAAAAAACATAATGTCTCTTATGATGCTGCAGACAAGAAATATATACGTGGATGTTATTTCACCAATTGGGCTCAGTACAGGTAGTAGCGAAGCATATATCAAAAGGTGTACTTCCTTATTTGTAGACCCGGAAGAGGCAAATATGTACCAGAGGATTATGTGCCCGGATTATGTACGCATATCTTATTCGCTTTCGGTTGGATGAATGATGATTTCACCGTAAGGTAATTGAGACATTTTAAATGTTTAACCTTATGGTATATATCCTTTTTCAGAGCTTTTGATCCAGCTGATCTTCCAAATGACTGGGCAGGAGCCGGATTGTATCGTCGACTGAACGACTTAAAAAAAACAGATAAAGAGCTCAAAACATTGCTTTCAATTGGAGGATGGAGCTTTGGTACTCGACTTTTCAAAGTAAAACACAAGGGTGTCGTATGATGATGAGTTTGTTTTGTTTAGGAAATGGCAAAGACAAAAGCTGGGCGGGATGTATTTGTTAACTCAGCCATTAAGTTTGTTAGAGAATGGAATTTTGATGGTATTGACATTGATTGGGAGTATCCATCCGGTTCAGAGGATTATATTAATTTCGCGAGTCTCATTCAAGTTGGAGAAGTCTTCACAATATGTTTAACAAAAGAATTATTTAGGAAATGAAAGAAGCTTGTAAGAGGGAATCAACGAAAACTGGCCGTGAAGTCTTATTAGTGACAGCCGCTGTGTCAGCTAGCAAGGAAACAATAGATAGTGGTTACAATGTAGCAGCAATTTCCAAGTAAATCAAATATAATTGAAAATATAATTGCTTCTTCATAGTTCTTTCGATTTGATATTCCTTATGAATTACGATTTCCATGGAGCATGGAGTAACGAAATTGGCTTCAACTCGCCATTGTATGCAAGAAAGGACATGAATGAAGCCGAGAAAGTTTGGAACATTGTAATACATTGTTAAATGTAATTATGTTGAACCATATGCAAATATTAAGGATTTTGCTGCAAGATATTGGAATGAGAAGGGCATGCCAAGGGATAAAATAGTTGTCGGAATAGCAACATACGGAAGAGGTAGAGTCAATATTATGAATTGGTTATAACTTTGTTGTAGGATGGACTATGAAGAACGCTAGTAATCCTGTTGTCGGAAGTTTAGGAACCCCAGCTCGGGTTACACCTTTTACTCAAGAAGCTGGAGTTGCATCTTACTACGAAGTAATCTTATAAGCATGGATAGAAGTTTAAAGAACAAGTTCGTTATAGCTATGCGATATGTTAGCTAAGGGAGCTATAAGACATTGGCATGATGAACAGCAGGTTCCCTATCTGATTGATGGCGATCAATTCTGGAGTTATGACGATAAACAGTCTGTTAAAACAAAGGTTGAGTCAATATACCAGAAAAATCAACAGTAAATGGTTTAGATGGATTACATAAAGAAAGAGAAGTTTGCCGGTGCATTCGTGTGGACTCTTGATTTCGACGATTTCAATGCGAAATGTCCATTATCGAATGGAGAAACTTATCCACTAATTGGCACGATTGCTAAAGAACTCGCTGATGTAACAATACCAGTAAGTTAGCAGATCAAAGATGACGTTTAGTGGGCATAACGTTCAGAAACCAGTAACTGTCACTGCTGCACCCACGACTGTATCTACGACAAGATTTATAACATCTATTCCTGTTACAGTGGTAGGCATTTTTTAGATTATAATTGAATAAAGTTTTTTTTCTTCTATTATAGACAACGGCTGCTCCTGCTCCAGCTGTTTGCACAGGAAAACCAGATGGATTCCATGCTGATGCAGACTGCAATAAATTCATTCTCTGTCTATCAGGTGAGTTCACATAAATATTTACAGTACTCACCGTATCTTTTTGTTTTCAGAAAGATCTTATACCATGAGCTGTCCATCCGGCTTGCATTTCTCTCAAACGCGTAAATACTGTGTGAGACAGATTGATTCAGATTGTGTAAACGTTGGAAGTAGCACAAATCTTCCAACACCTACAGTTCCAACAACAAGTTAGTTATATAATGATAACAAGTAATGAATATGATTTTAGAGTTTATATGTCCGTCTGACGGCTTCTTCGGAGATAAGAGTGACTGCTCCAAGTTCTATCGTTGTGTCAACTCTGTCAGCTATTCATTTGAATGTCCTAAAGGTGAGTAACTTGATGAAAAACGCAATTCATCTTATATTTGACAGGTCTCACATTCCACAAAGATTCTCTTCAATGTGATCATCCTGACTTATCGAAGTGTGAGTGAATCTCATTAATAACTTATTATGTGTGCTTAAATGTTATAATTTATTTGGTCCCTCATTGTTATTTTATGAATGCAAATAAAATCCGTCACAGATTAAACAGCAGATGAGAGATGTTCGCGTAAAGATCGCAATACAGAGTGCGAACAGGCTGAACAACACGTGTCAAAATAATCTCTTCCATCTCTCTAACAGAGAATCGAAATTTTCCCACCATGGCAAATGTTTCTTTTTTTTCGTTGTAGTTCATGTCAGTAACTATACAGTTATAACTGATCATTCTATCTCTATAAATCATTATATATGCAGTTAAGAGAATGTATGAGAGATGATTGCTTTTTTTTCCATTTTTCCGTTGATGAAATGAACAACTGATGCTGTAATAGCTAATGGTTCAAGTATTATAGTTCAAACTTCATATCTTTACTATACGTATAATATATATAATCTTGTTGCAATAGTTAACATTTTGATCTTAAAAAGAGAAAGTTATAAAAACAAACTTCACTTTGATTGAATGGTTGTGCGAGAAAAAGAAATTATGTCAATTTGAACTATCTGATTGCAATATAATGGGAAGAACAAGATATAGTACACCTTTAAGTTCATTTAAAGAAGTTCTTTTAATGCTATCTCTGCAAGACGTTTTTTGATCTTTGACTGACTCTTTAGACAATGTCGTCCTATGTAATGGCTTCAAATCATGAAATACAGCTTTTATGTGAGGGGGTGATGTTATCATTTCCTCATTCAAACATCTTTCTTTATTCTTTGCGCACCAAGATGTTCCTGATTTTCATCTTTCAGATATCCAGTTAGATACTAATATAGATCTAAGAGACTAGCAGGCTTCGTTTATTCTAACTTTCATTATATTCTCTCTCATATTCACGGGTAAGACTATACATCTTACAATCATTATCATATTATATTACTTATTTATCTATTTTTTAAAGATTAAATGCAATTTTTTGATAAACACTACGCTAGTCCTGAAATTCATTTGTTTGTAGTCTCATTTTGTTGTTCACTTGGTAGTCATTTTCAGGTATAAAAGATATTCTATTCATTATTCTCATTATTCTTTCACTTTTCCAGCTTTATCTAGACTCGGTTGTTGATAATCTTCAGCCTTCAGCACATAAGTATCTTACTGGTATTTATGGTAATGGAGAAGATGGTAACATCTGTTTATCAGCTGTATCATCATCATATATCATGTTATAGCTGAACGTGTATGGGCTCGATTCATTGCCGCACGTACATTAGGAATGGCTTTTGGTAGCCTATTCTCTATTCTCATACCCAACTCATCCGGCAAAAAAAAACCCGTTTTACAAGGTTTTTTCTTTTGAAACAAAATCTTATTGGATTGTTTCGAGAAGAAATTCAAATGAAATACATGCTTATACGTATTTCGTCAATTGAATTCCTTTCTTATCAATTCAAGTTTTCTCTATTCCAGTGTTGAAAGCTATAATAAAATGTATTTGAGGTATATTCATAAGTATTCTTGGAATATGTGCAACATATTGCATTGAATTAAAAGATCAATGGGGAGTTGAAATAGCCATAATGGGTCGATTATTAAATGGAATAGGAGCATCTATAACTTTGGTAACTATATTATAATAGTTAACTATATATAAAATATAATATAGGTATTTGGTAGTACATTAGTATCAGAAATAGCTCCTGTACATAAAAGAGGATCATTTCTTGCCCTATTGGTAATAATTATACATTTTATATTATATTATATAAATAATAGTTTTTAAGGCATGCTTAGCATGTATTGGTGAAGCATTGGGTATGGTTATACCTGCTTTTATGAGTGACAGCAGCAGTAATTGGTTTCTTCCAATGTACTTACCACTTATAGCACTAGTTCCGTCATTCATTCTCATACTACAAGCGCCAGATTCCCCTAGGTTCCACATTGTTTAACAATTTCCTTTATATATAACTAGCTATTATAGGTTTTTATTCGATTATAGAAACGATGAACAAGCTAGAGAATCTCTTAGATTCTATCGTAATATGCAAGAAATCGATGCTTCCCTTAACGATATGGTTGAAGAGAGAGGAATGGTAACTATTATCGTATACCGTATACTACCATATGCATATAATCAATTATAGAAAGACAAAAAGCAAAAAAATCGAAGAAATCCATTGTTTTTGGAAGATTTCTTTCATGTAAGCCTCAGTATAATTGAATAATTTCATTTTAATTAATAGGATATGCGATTTGTAAGAGCTTTATGCTGTAGTGTGTTTGTGTTATCACTTGTTCATCTAAATGACTGGGTATATAGCTAGATTATTATAAACTTTAATTATACTTTTAAGGTTTGGATTAGTTTTTCAACTCAAATTTTCACAGAAGTTGGAGGTCTTCCTGAGAAAGAAGCGCAATTCTCATCAATCATCATGTGTTTACCTATGGTACTGATCAGTGTTGTACTTGTATTGTAAGTATTTTTAAAAATTAATCAATATTCTGATATTTATAGCTATTTTGATAAATTCAAACGTAAGACGTTATTGATTAGCAGTACAGCAGCCAGTTCTATTATATGTTTTGCTCTATTGCTAATTATGTTAGTAAGCAATGGTTTGTTATAATCATGATGATATGTGATAATCATATGATTTTCAAGAAGTTGGACTATTCTTCTTCAAATACTTGGTACCTACAGTTGCTACTATAGATGTAGCATTAGGAGCTATAGCAGCTGAAGGAGCGGTTGCTATAGTTCCTGAACTGTTTGATCCCTCAGATGCATCTAGAGGAACAGCCATTGCTACAGTAGCTCAGGTAATCTATTATAACTCCATTATGTTATGCAATTGTTTTGTTAATCATTAAAGAATGTGTTTGGAAGTGTATTGACAGTATTAGTTCCATGGCTTCTTCGCAAAGGAATCTATTTCTGTTTAACGTTATCCATAGTCACAACTGCAACATATTGCTTTGTGGTTGGTTATTATGTGCCAGAAACGCAGGGAAAATCAAATGCGGTTAGTTTTGAAGATTCTTTTTGTATATAAACAAATGTCTAATTATGTTAGGAAATAGCAACCAGCTTTACTCGAAGCAAATTTGAGTTAATGGCAAGTGCTCGAAGTGGCATCAAACGATTTTATGCTTCCATTAAGAATATCTCATTAAACTTTAATAGTGTTATAATGTTTACATTAATATTTGTATATCAAGCCTTAATGTGTTATAGCTTTTTTACATTAGCACGTTTTGCTAATATGACAATAAGCAAACGAAAAATCAAACTTTAGTTGTTATATGACAGCTAGATAGAATCAAAATGTTCCATAATTCATTCCAATTATATATATATATAGTTATATAATAATAACAATATAATTGACGATGTAGTCGATAATTGTTTAAAAAGCAGCTGGACCATGTATTACATTACTATAATCTATTGTTGACTAATTTATATTATTTATTGTATTGTAAACTGGATATATGTTATTCATTCATCCCCGTCTTTTTGGAGCTTATCGTTTTTTGATAAAATGATATATTTGAACGAGTATAATATATGTATTTGGAGATGTTGTCTTAATCATTATAGATTTGTTGATTCAATTGAAAAACAATCATTCGATTCAAGAGTGCTTCAAGCTCAATTAGCTCGATAAAAAGTATGGCTTAACTAGATCGCATAATCTTCAAAACATGTTTGAAGAACAAGTTCTCTAAGAGCCATATGAAGACACACGAACATATAACACTTGATATCGAGAAAGACTTTTGTAGTCAGACATTATTAATTTGTTCATCTCATCATAACTCTTTGATATTGAATTGTCATGTTATATATCATTAATTATTATATTTATTCATTATTTATTATAACTAATGTATATTGTACATTAGAATTTGATAATGCTAGAATAATAGGTAAGCTCATTACTTATTGATACATATAGAGATAATCATTTAAAGGTAAACCGATATTGAAATGTTCATCCAACAACTTGACACTCTCTTTTGAATCGAATATTCAATTTCAAGGAAGAATCTCGGTAATCATCGTTTCATCGTATAAAACAAATGATTGTTGTTAAAGGTGACCAAAAAAATGTATATTCCTGAATGTAATCAAGAGTTCTCATCAAATATGGATAAGAATGCCACCTTCTCCATGCCAATAGCGACTTGTGCCGAAACTACATTTCTGATGGTCATTGTATCTCTTTTGAGCTAATGATAATCCAAATGTTTCAGAATGGAACAAGAATATTCGAGGCTGTTATTGAAATAAGTTTTCATCCACTTGTTACTACAAAGAGTACTACCGTATACTCATTGTCATGTACTGAGCTGTCTGAGAAAGTGATTCCGAAAGAGAAGAAAGATGGATTGTGAGTTGCTATTACATTCATAATTAACTTTTGTTTATCAAATGTTATTTGAAAGAGATATTCCAGACAATGTTCTCATATGGTTCGCAGATCTGATATGGCTGAAGGAATAACAACATTTCGAACAGGCGATTATGTTGTTCATCAATGGAAATGTACAGGAACTGGTATTTAACTATTTTGATTCTGATCATTGAATTGTGTATTGGTTTTCAGATGCCATTGGAACTATAATACGTATCATATCTTGTAATGCTATAGCTTATGGCGGACAAATCATTCATTTGATTGACGAAAATGGGTTAATAGTTGGCTGTTAAGAGCATTATTATTCTTTAAATGTTTTCAGTTGTGTCGTTGATTCCGAATTGATGGGTGAAATTCGATATCAAGATCTTACTTCGGGACCTTTAGCTTATTCACACATTTTCAATTTTCAAAATGAAGAAAAGTAATTGAAAAATCCAAAATAATAATTGAATTTAAAACAGATTTCGAATTGAATGTTCTTTGCTCATTTGTAAGAAAAATGGTAATTGTAATGGATATGTATCGGTTAGCTATCAAACATGTTATACTTCTTATCGTATATACTTCAGACACCAAAGTGCTCTTTCTCCAAAGAAGAGCTGTTACTGAGAAACAATTCACGATCGGATTATGAAAAGAAAAACATGTTACAAGGTTTAATTGTAGTGTGTTTATGGCAGAATAATCAATTGCAGGATTTGTAAACTATAACTTTGACAATCAGCTGAAGACAAGCAGTGAATGGCTTACTGTATCGACGAATTACCGTAAGATCAACGACCTACATTATAGTAAATGAATGTGAGTAAAGATAAAAGAAAATCAATATTTGCAGATTTCTATTCTGTGCATCAGCCAGAAAGATCATCAATCGATAAACGTCTGCCTTCTGTGCCAGTACAGAAAGAGCCGTTAATGGAAACCTTATCCAAGAGGTATATAAGTAATAACGCTATAAGTAGCACATCAACTCCATCAGCTGTATGTTAATGCTTAATATTTCTGTTAACTATGCACTATTTTATAGAAAGAAACACTTAAACCAGATCAAAATTCCAGCAGCAATACATTATGGGAACATTCGCCTGAGAATAGCTCCTCATTTCAACCAAACTATACAGAAGATATTGATACGATTGAGACAGATTTGGAAAGTCAAATAGACACAATAGAAGATGAACCACTTGAAATGGGCTTAGGAGATGGATTGAAGAAATTTATAGCGTCTTATCAAACAGTTGGAAATATTTAGATAAATGATATACGTAATGTGTTTGAAGAGCTCTTCATGGAAATACGAAGAACATGGACTGCTTACATGGATGGTATTGATAACATTCGTTTCACTTATTATAATTGGATACATCATATACTTCAAGTATGCTAATAAGCGCACCGAGGTTATTCGATTCAGACGAAACTATTATTGATTGAAAGGGTACTATTGAGAATCGTATTCTCTATTGAAATCTAATAAGGTATCATTTCATATAAATAAAGATGTGGAAACAAAACATTTATAACTTATGCTAATCAATATTCATATAGTAAACTGCTTTCAGTATGATGTTGAATGGTCATCTCTTTACAAAATTATTGTTTGATATCTATCCCTTCGAATCTTAATTACCTCATTTCTTTCTAACTTATATGAAGCTGACTGAATCATTACAGTTGCTAACTACATCATCTCGGAGTCTTTGATGTAAAGCGGAACGGAAAATGTGTTTGACGTGACGAAACGTTTTAGTGTTAACACAGGAGGTTTTATGTTTAATAGTATGCACAGATGTCTGGTTGTTGGAAAAAAGAGAGAAATTGACAGATAACCATTGTTATTTCGATCAAGTGAATAAGGAAAAGAGCAGTTGAAGGATGTGCTCCCCCTTATTGATCGGCAAGACAATACCGTATCACGCATACTACTTACTCCACTCATTTGGCTCATAAGTGTGGCAATTGTTGAATAGAAGCAAATGTGCTCAAATAGCAAAATGACGTGAACGTTCATGCGACTTCATTGTCAGAAATCAGCTGCTTGATACTATCACTGAGGCAGTATGGTTAAATGTATATTCGTAGCGACGGGCTCCTAAATACGTTAACCGAACCTCAAATCAGATGAATTCAAGACAAATGTTTTTTCAAATTCATAACCAATCCGATGATTATCATTGTATAACATATAAGATTGATATAGTTAACTGAGGTATTATGTACTTATGCTAAGATTGCACGATACTTCGAGATGTATATCTTCAATTCAACCAACAGGTCCCTCTTTCTTTCATTCAGTTTATGGTATCATATTCTCTTGTTCTTTCTCTTTTACCAATAAAACGAGTGAAGAGATTTGAGATGTTTCATTGTCTCATTATATGACTACTTCAAGCATAACAAAGAATCATTTTTCATGTTCTAAGATCATATTGTTGTTTGTTTATAGCATCAGATGATGAAATTGGATAAAGAAAATGGATGAAGATGTTTGATTTCCTTATTCTACCATATCTTCCCGAGTATATGAACTATGAATGTAGTTTGGTCTATATCAAATGGTTTGAGAAACAGTTTCTCATCAGAACGTTATCATGTTGAAAGATATCAATTGCTAATGATAACAAACTACATATCGTTGTTTAAACTGTTCCAATTACCGCACAAATAGGTGTGATGAATCGTTTCATGGCCTATACGAGAAGACAGTTCACATGATATCACTTTTCATTCACTGCATTACTTTATAATGGAAATGTTGATTATATGAAATATATATTTGTATTAACTTAATCTATATGTTATAGTTTGTTTGAATTTCAATTCTATCGTTGCTTATCCATCACTTAACGAATCATATTTGAGAGCCCTTCTAGATATGCCTTTATAATAATTGAGCTTTTGTGTCTTTTTGGACTGAATGCAATCGATAGAAGCATTCATGTAGCTTCTTAAGCATCTAATAGGAGATAATGCGTTTTTGCATCTAAGCAACCATTTCTATGTTTATGGAAATATCTTCCATTTGTCCGTTATTCGGCTGACTCCTTGGTGTTTACATAGAATTCTTCACCCAATCATAAGTTTTTCCTTTCTTTCATGAGAATTTGTGCATAATCGAGTAAGTTCCGTACATCCATGTGTCTCTGTCATGATAGGTGTGAGAGTCTTTTATATTCTGTCATTGCCCTTCTTTTTGAATGAATTTGAAAGTGTCTGTCAATCATTTGAAAGTTTTTGTTTCATAATCATGTTCTTAATGGTATTGTCTAGTTGCTCATATATACAGCCTTCTGATTGAGAAAGTTTCTTTTGTGTTCATAATTCCTTTTTCCATAAATCTATTCTTGTGAACGGCTTTAATGTGGCTGACCGATATGACGGTATTGCGTAGGTTGAGGGACATATGTGAAAGAGATTAACCATATGCTCGTAAGGTTTTTCAAAGAGAAGAAAATCTTTTGATTAGAAGCGATTGCATCATCAGATGCTGGTTAATGAGGCGGCAGATGATTTGTCCGAGACATATAGTAGATCTCGATTGATATAGCCGCTAGTAATCACCTGTCAGTAATTGGAAATAATCCTTTAATTACTTTTAAATGAAAAAAGCCATTGAGAAAGTGTAAAGTAAGAAAGCATTGAGGTATATGAATGAGCAATTTCGTAAGAAATAGATGACTTGAGCAGTAATACTGTCATATAAGACCCACTTGTCTATTAATCACAGCCAAATATCACAAAAGTATATTGCTGACCCAATATTTATATTCAATGAACTCTCTTATGTATTTAGCGACTTTTTTTCCGGGTCACACAGAAGTCAAAACTGCTCTCTTATTATCCATCTTTTTACGTTGTGGTGGGCAAACAAAAGTATCTATTGAGTTGATTCTTGTGTATCTCACGCAGATCATTCACTTCCGCTTCACACATTTCTGTAACGAAATCCTAAGCTTATCTCATCCAAGTATCTCTCTCTCTCTCTTGTTCCACTATGATTCAATTAATCTTATTCTTTATCATGACATGCCATTATGTTCATTCAGGTTAGAGTTATTATTAATTTGCATAGTTAAACTGTTTACTATAACTCTTACTATACAGAACAGCGCGATATTCACTGCTATTCATGTGCCTCTGTAGATCCTGCCATTGTTATAAAACAGATTCAAGATCCCATATGGTTTAATTGGTTCAGTGGAATTACTGTTGTTCCGAAAACGTCATACTGTCAAGATGATTTTAAAGCGAGCCGCCTAATCAGTTTGATTAATAGACTAATCTGTTTACTTGCAGGTTGAACAAGCTTTACGAAAAGGAGTTTTAAAGCCGCTTTGTGAAGATGGGCTTTGCTTGAAACTGCTATTCATGGAAAAGAATGGTATATGACTGAAGTCGAAGTTAAAATGAAACATTTATAATTCAGGTGTAAGTAATGTATTCCGAACGTGCATACCTAAAGCTCATACGCGCGTTCGACCTGATTGCACCAAGATATCGAGTAATGAAGGTCAGAAGTTATCTCTACTCTCTCTTAAGCATCAATATTCCAGGCTACTTAGAAGCATGTATTTGCGATGGAAACTTGTGTAATTCATCAAATAGCCTCATTTGGCTGTTACCCATACTCATCATTTTGACAGTATCCCAATTAACTTCATTTTAAGACACATTTTGCATAATTGAAACAATTGCATCATTTACATTAAGATCGCAACTTCTAGATTCCCCAATAGCTCAGAAAGCGGAACTATAGTTATCATTCTATTTGAACATTTTGGGGAAAAAAAGTTATACTGCTAAAAAGCTCAATAAAATATAATTTCCTATCAAATTTCATTCGTTACTTAGAATAGATTATATCCGTGCAATACGAGAGATAATCCTGAATATGGGGCGGTACAATGGGCGTTAACTTGTTAAAAGCTAACCATCTTTATTCATTTTCAACAAAAAAAAAAGTTTTCATTTTTCAATCTAGTCAGGTCGTGTATCTTTTTCTCTCTCTCACCCTTTTCATCCACACATGATTGCATGCAATTTTGTTATATTTCTACGAGTATTAACACTTAACTTCAGAATGTGAGAGTTCGATATGACTTTGTTGTAGATGTTTACCTACTTGTATGTACAGCTGATCAATCGTAGTACTATCGATCAGTCCATTTTTGGTCAGAAACAATGAGAATTAGTATTCGAATGTAAATATCAGACGAATGAGTCAACCGTAAAACGTCGTTAATCTCGTCACAACACTGGAAAGACTGTCAGTTTGTGACCTTTGCAACCCTAACGTCTTAAGAGAAACTACTTAACGAGATAGTGTACTGTATGAAGAGGTGTTAGAGACCTGCCGATCGATAAAAGACGCGTGCAGCACACATACACACATACACAGACTGCTGTGCCTCATATACACAACAACATTAAATGTCGCAAATGCTAACAGCATTGAATCCAATTATATATATATTCGTTGTTCTTATAATAACCTTTGATTCATATTCAACACCTTTAACACTTTGATTTATCATTCTTCATAATAAACATCCCCCCGTTTTTTCTCTTTCATAATCATATCATAAACTCTATAACATAGCTGATAAATTGAAAAAAAAAAGATTTTTACAATAAAGAATTTCGCAATAAAATGAGCATTTTATTGCAGCTCACCACCATACTCAGGTGATGCGGGAGTTGTAAAATGTCTTTTAGATGTCTTAACATCATTTTCAATTTTATAAATGATTATAGATGAGGCGCTCGTCTCGTTCGCCTTCGCTTGAGCGCATATTAGAAAGACGACCGTCTTTTGATCGTCCACCAGTTCGAACTGTCAACTCACCACGACTTACGGAAAATGAAGCTTTGATGTTAACATCACCACTTCTCCGATACCGTACTCGTTATACATATGCTAAAAGGTCCATATTATAATCAGATAAATATCATTATTGATTGTTTAGCTCTTGTTACAATGCTGAAGAGACTGATGCTTGGGAAATACCAAATTTGGCCAACAATCTGGAGATAGAGGAAGAGTTTACAAGATCAAATCTACTTACCCCCATGAAATCAACTTCTATTCTTAGAATGGTATTAAACGCATAATGACTATCTTACATCTTTTATCTATATTACAGATAATCACTTTCCTATGTACAGTTGTCGGAGTTGTTGGGCGGTTTGGAAAAACGTGCCTTGAACAAGTCTTCATTGATCTCCCTACCACGTTCTTTTCTATTCTTGGAGATATTGCTGAAGCTATCTACACTCCAAGTAAGTTCAAACTACATTTTTTTTTTGAAAAATGGCGCCAAATGAGTATTATGATTTTTTCAAAATTTAAAATTTCAGTTGGCGTATCTGTTAGTTTGCTCTCTCATGGCATCAAATCGTTCTCTTTTGTACTCGGAAAAGCGGTGGTCGACCTCAGTCGAGCAGTTAAAAACTTTGTTTTGAATCAAACCATTCGTACAAAGGACGCTTTGTCATTTTACGGTAAACAACCTTCAATTGTAATTGTTTATTGATAACAATCGATTCAGGTTCATCAGGTATTACTGGATTGACGTCTGTATTGTCAACTGCTGCTTCATCATCAACCTCTTATACGTCTTCCCTTTTCCGATCATTGGTGTCTACTGGTAAGTCAATTGAGTACTAACGAATGAGAAAAATTTGCATTGAAAGGAGCTGCAATAGTGAAAGGATCATTCCATAAAGTCACCAGCTTCTTCAGTGCCCTGTGGCAACTAATTGCTTCTTCGGGCTTGGCTGTGTTCAGAGGAATTGGTTAGTTTTATTCCAATTTTCAAATTACTGTATAGAGAAACTCATTTAGTTTGGTCAGCCGGAAAACTTAAAATGGGTATTTGTACAATCCATGATGTTCTGATCAAGCCGAAGCGTGTCTCCATCAGTGAAGTTTCACAAACATTAGCGTTCGACATTGATTCTACACCAATGGTATATTCTTAATTAAGTTTCGTATTCTCATTGGAATGCTTATGCAGAGTATCATCAAAGGAGATGCTGAACTTTGTGCCACTACGCCAGTTAGCAGAGGAGAAACGTATGTTACAACATTTGTATATTCAATAACGAGCACAATAAGTGATTTAAGAAATATTGCTGGACGGAGACTATTGAGATCTCGCCGAGTGGAAGTTGACTCTGATGATTCATTCAATGAGCAATTTCTGTAAACAAAACATTAAATGTAACTATGTAGTCATAATGTCGTTTTTAGTACTTCAACACCGTTACCTCAAGATGAGAGAGGCGATGGACAACATAGAAAGAATTGGTTTTACTATCCAGCTTATGTTGTTGGAATATTCGCTTTTGCAATACTGGAAGCTGTTAAAAGTGTAGCTTCAGTATTCCTCTACGTGGCTTCAGCTGTTCACAGGTATACCAAAGTAAAAGCTAGTTAAGCTTTCAAATACGCTTTTCACAGATTGATGCTGTGTGTTTGGGATTTATTGAAGGCTCTATCTCTTCTGTTGATTAATGGAGCTGCTAGACTAGGCAATTCATTTATAGCAGCAACAAGTAGCGTTGCATCTCAAGTTAACAATGGAAAATTCTGGCTGTTCTTCCTGTTAATTCTTTTGTTGGCTCTACTCATTCCTGTCTTACCACCGCAAAACGATGAGCAACTGTTAAGAGAAGAAGTAACAGTACAAGATCCTATCAAACAACAAGAAGAAGTCATTACTGGACCTTCTTTCACCATTACAGAGACGATTCAAATTATATTCGAAGAAGTTGGATTTCATTTAATTAAACAGAATTTCATTTTTACCATTTCAGTTTCTTCTTCAGTGTTCATTGTTTATGGAGCATTGCTCGAAAAGCTATTATCAACCATTCCTGCTATTTCTGTCAAAATTACGTGAAGAACTATATTATGGAATATTGAACATACTTGATTACATGATCTTCTTTTTACTTAAAATACAAGCCTTCGGCTTGTACATCATTTCATCCATCACGGCATGTTTAACGTTCATTGTATAACTTTTACAATATGGTTTCAGGCACCCAAACCAGTTCCACCAATTATTGTGCGCAATGAATATTTTGCTGATGAGAAAGCTGCTATTATACAGAAAGTTAAGGCTGATGTAAGATATCTTTAAGTAGCATTTGTCAATTCAATACAACTTTTTCAGTTACAAGCTGAGATTGATTTGAAGTTGGAGAACTTCAAGAGCTCTTATGAAGATGAGCTTGAGTCTTTGAAGCAAATGGTATGGTTGAATATTCAATGTTGTTGAATATGCTGAACATTAAATTATAGAAAGGAGTCAGTCAAAATGATTTTGCTCAACTATCAGCATTTGTACGACAACTCATCTATCAATACGATGTTGACAAGACAGGACTGTTCGACTATGCATTGGAAAGTGCGGGAGCCTCTGTGATCTCCACGAGATGTAGTGAGAATTATGAGTCATACTCTCGCTTAGAGAAGATTTGGAATATCCCATTGTGGTTCACAAGCTATGGACCTCGCACAGTGATTCAAGTAAGAAATTCTTCTCGAATCGTTCTATTCATATTCTTACTTAGCGTAACTCGAATTCGTTGTTCCCTGGAGAATGTTGGTGCTTCAAGAGTGGCAAAGGATACTTGACCATTAGTTTATCTCACGCAATTACAATTAGCAGCATCAGCTATGAGCATATAGGTAAGAGTGTAGATTCAAACTTCGATAAGTATTGAATGTTACAGCTAAAACGCAAACACCAGATGGAAAACTCGCTTCAGCTCCAAAGAGAATGAAATTCTGGGTAAGTAGTAAAAAGCTCATGCTAAAAGACATCATTGTTTCAGGCCTACAAATCAGAGAACGATTTGGAGTCCCGAGTTCTTCTAGGCGAGTTTAATTACGATATCGAGGAGCAAGCTTTACAGTTCTTCATAGTGAAGGTTAGTTCAGTACGCCAACATATAACTAAAGCACTTTGTAGGAGAAGCCAAGTTTCCCGGTGAAAATAGTTGAGCTGGAAACCGAAGATAACTACGGAGCAGAATATACATGCTTATATCGTCTGCGAGTTCATGGACAAATACCAAAGGATTAAAGAAATGATCTTTCTATATCTCTTGCCGCCAGTGTTGAAACCACTCTCCTGACACATATATGTATATGTTCACACAAATGATATACGGAAGTAGATTACTAGTACATATAATTTATATATGAAGTGTTTTTGTTGAATATCCGTTGATACATATTATAAATCTTATTTTGCCTCTCAACTGAATTATTTTGAAATGAGTAAGCATTGACACATTCTAAGAAAGTGCCATCGTTCACGTGGCCGAACGATGCATCATAACGAATGAATCGAAAGCAGGAACAAAATTTTTATTTTTTTCATAATGAATACAGAGAAACAGTTTGATCTTCCGGTGCCTATTCAGGGAAAATACTTCCTGCTCCTCTCTTATAAAGACTGGACTGGAGCTATATTCGAGAATCATTTTTGTGGAAGCGTAACAATGCAAAACGTTCAAATATTCCTTGTTATGCTACTGTCATCAACCGCCTTTGCATACTATGCTCCCAAGCAGAACAGTTACGGATCAAACAGTTACGGATCAAAGCCTTCCAGAGGATACGATTCTCCAGGATATAAAAGCCCACCACAAAATCCTCCTATAGGATTTGTGGTCCCGCCTCCTCCTTACAGTTCAGGTAAATAAGGAATAATCTTTTGAATCTTAAAAATTCTTGTAGAATCGTCTTCTGAAGAGGAGTGTGAACACGAAGAATGTCATTCGATTGTTGACGAATGTCTTTCATCCAATGATCCCGATTGCTTGAAGCTGACCATCAACTCGTTAGTTTAGCCATAACTTTCAATATCTAAAGGTTTTCGTTGAAGTAATTCACCTGATGTTGATGTGACATGCCAATGTGATAACTGCGATTACATCCTACTCATGGATGATAACAACAGAGTTCTAAAACGAGTTTCACGAACAAATTAAACATACTTCTTTCTCTTTATATTTATTCTATTAAAAAATACTGTATAAACGCCTCAAACACTTTGAAACTAAAAGCATATTTAAACAAGTCCTCCAGGTCCAGCTAAAAGAGTTTTTCCCATCAAACTTTCATCGATTTGACGAGCGGCTTGTCTTCCTTCATTTATAGCCCACACAACTAAAGATTGTCCTCTGCGACAATCTCCAGCAGCAAAAACTTTAGGATGGGCAGTGTTGTATTTTCCTTTAGGTGTATCGATATTCGATCTGACATCTGTTTTCAATGCTAGTTGATCTATTATTGTCTAGAAAAATGGTTTTCGTTATATAGGCGTGATGTTTGGTGATTGATGCCTACCTTTTCTGGTCCTACGAATCCCATTGCTAAGATGACGAGATCACATTCAATCGATTCAGCGCTATCTGGCAGTTCAATCAGTTTCCATCCACCAGTTTCGGTTTTCTCCCACTCTACTTTTACTGTTTCAAGGCCGCTGACGGTTTTTTGTCCGCTCGAGTGGACTGTGGTACGGAAACTCTTAAAACAAATAGTTTATTGATAAGACGAGAATTTGCTTACCTTGGTAGAGATGGAATATGTTCTTGGATCAGATCCTGTCTTCAGTTTCATTTCTTCGTGTCCATAATCAACACGGAATATAACTGGCCATTCTGGCCATGGATTTTCTGGCTTGCGGCCTGGGTTAGGTTGAGGAAGAATTTCGAAAGCTCTAACTGATTTAGCTCCCTGAAAAAGAAGATGAGATTCAATTTATTCTATTAGAAACTTTACCAATCTCAAGCTAGTAGCAATGCAATCAGTAGCCGTGTCTCCACCTCCCAAGATTATGACTCTCTTATCCTTAGGATCTAATCCCTCCCAAGAGAGTGACTCTCCTGCTTGTCTTCTTTGACTCTTTTCCAAAAACTCCATAGCAAAACAGATTCCCTTGGCATCACGTCCGTCAACCAACAAATCACGAGGAGTGGTAGATCCAGTACAAACAAGAATGGCATCATTTTCTTTGAGAAGGAAGTCAGCAGGCAAATGTTTTCCTATTTCAGTATTGGTCAAAAATCGTACTCCTTCCTCTTGCAAAAGCTTCACACGTCTGTCAACAAGGAACTTGTCGAGTTTCATTGTTGGAATACCGTATCTGTAAATGGTTGAGCTGATCAGATACTTTTCAGAGTTGTTACCTTAGAAGACCTCCGATTTGATTTTTCCTCTCGTAAACCACAATGGTATGTCCAGCTTTGTTAAGCTGAGCAGCAGCAGCGAGACCTGATGGACCCGAACCGATGATGGCAATTCGTTTTCCAGTTCTTTCAATATTGGTAGAAGGCTTAATCCATCCACGCATGAAAGCGTAATCAATGATAGCACATTCAATCGACTTGATAGTGACAGCTTGGGCTCCGATTCCTAATGTACAAGCTCCCTAGAACAAGTTTAAATTGCATAAAAGCCATAACAGTTGAATTTACTTCGCATGGTGCGGGACAGACACGTCCAGTGAACTCTGGGAAATTGTTTGTTTGCAAAAGCTGGTCCAAAGCTTGGCGCCAGTTCTTGCGATAAACATAATCATTCCATTTTGGAATAATGTTGCCAAGAGGACATCCAGTATTAGATTGACAGAAAGGAACTCCACAATCCATACATCTATAGTTTGCAAAGTACTTTAACTGATTTTGCATTTGAGGTTACCTTGCCGCTTGCTCACGAATGTTACTTCTGATAGCTTCGAAATCATAGACCTCGTCCCAATCTTTCATGCGTGATTCAGCATCACGATAGAACTTCTTTTGCCTTTGATACTTGACAAATCCACGAACTTTATCGTAATTTTCTGGTTTATTCTTCAAGTTGGGAGGCAATGGAGTGTTCTCAATATCTAACGAGTATTTGGTCTCCTAAAAAAGAAAAAGGTACTTCGAAAGAAAATAAAAGTATTACTACAACGGCATCTTCATCACTGGATTGTTCCTCGTCATCTTCTTCGTCATTTTCGAGTAAATCAGTTATGTCTTGCTCAGCGTCGAACCCTACCGAGTCTTGAACTCTAGGCATTGCTTTATTCTGACGGAAACTCTTCTAAAGAAAATTTGCATGATATCAAGGTTCAGATATATATTTTACTTTTTTCTGACGGATTGGAGACAACTTGCTTCTAGTGCGCGAAGATGGAGCAATTTGCATATCCATCGACAGCCTTCTAGTACGGGTTGGGCTCGGAATAGCCTAAAATCGATATAATCTTGGAATGAGAGTTAGTTTGAGAACCTGTTCGTTTTTCTTGGACTCTTGAAGGACTCTCTTGTAATCAGTAGGGAAAACTTTGACAATTTTTTCTTTTTCACTATCCCAATTGCTCAAAATTCTCTGACCAAGCTCAGAGTCGGTAAGCTTCACGAATTCTTCAACTTTTGTTTTGACAAAGGAGAAGTCTTGGGCTGTTGGCTTATCCAAGTCTACCGTAGCCGTGTTAATTTGACGGGCAATTTGTTCGTTTCTGAAGGTAAAAATGTGAAAAATGAGAATTAAATCAAACGAACTGTTTGAAGAGATAGGCGATTCCTCCACTCATTCCTGCGGCAAAGTTTTTTCCAACAGGACCAAGGATGATAACTAATCCTCCTGTCATGTATTCACAACCATGATCCCCAACTGCTTCAACAACAGCTTGACTTCCGGAGTTTCTTACAGCAAAGCGTTCTCCAGCAACTCCTCGGAACCAGACTTGTCCGGAAGTAGCTCCGTACAAAGCTACATTACCAATGATAGAGTTGCTTTCAGATTTGAACACAGCATTAACTGGTGGACGAATGATAATGCTTCCACCGGAAAGACCCTAAAGAATCTTGATACTGCAAAGTTTTTATAAAATTTTACCTTTCCGACGTAATCATTAGCATCTCCATGAAGTCTGACAGTTACTCCCTTTGTCAAGAAAGCGCAGAATGATTGACCAGCCGATCCATTCAATTCAATAGAAATCGAACGATTACCAGATAAACCTTCTTCATCGTAACGACGAGAAATCTGAAAGCAAATGTTCGCTTAATGGAGAAGCCTGTCAATGTTCACCTCATAACTGATTCTGGCACCGAATGCACGATCAATGTTTGTGATAGTTTTGTTTTGGAAAACTTTGTGCTCTCCTTCTTCAGAGAACACTCCATCAAGGTTTTGAAGCAATTCTGTCTCTAAGGGTCCCAACTCAATCGTCTTGAATGAAATTCTCAATAAATCTCTCCAAAACACCATGATATACCTGTTTGATAGAGCCTCCCTTGATAGAAACGTTAGGGAACATGTGTTGAATGTTTTTCAGAATTGATCCGAACTCCAGTTGAGTGGCTTTTTTGTTGACAGGATTAGGGTTTGCATATAGCAAATCAGTTCTTCCGATAGCTTCGTCGAGAGTGCGCAATCCTAACTTAGACAAGAAGTATCTTACTTCTTCAGCTACCATGAACATATAGTTGACTACATGCTCCGGTTTTCCTTCAAACTTAGCACGGAGAACAGGATCCTGAAACAGTATTTCGTTATAAAAATTCTTAAAATCTCTGATACTTGTGTAGCGATACCAACTGGACATGTGTTCAGATGGCACTTTCTCATCATAATGCAACCCAAAACGATCAAAGGAGCTGTAGACATTCCGAATTCATCAGCTCCAAGAAGAGCAGCAATCATGACATCACGACCTCAAATTTCAAGTTTATTTCGGATTGAATCTTCATTTTTACCAGTCCTAATTTGACCATCAGCTTGTAAGACTACTCTACTTCTCAAGTTGTTCATAGTAAGAATTTGATGTGTTTCAGCTACACCAAGTTCCCATGGTAATCCAGCATGTTTGATTCCCGTCCAACTGAAATGCATAATGTGAAGATTTTAAAATCAAACATTACCTGGAAGCTCCAGTTCCACCATCATGTCCAGAAATAGTGATGTGGTCAGCATTTCCTTTGACTACTCCTGATGCGATGATACCGACACCAGCTTCAGAGACCAGCTTGACGCTTACTCTGGCGAGTGGGTTAGCGCATTTAAGATCATAAATCAACTGAAATGGATAGCTTAGATTAATCAATCACTTTGATGCTTACTTGAGCCAAGTCTTCGATACTGTAAATGTCGTGATGGGGTGGAGGGGAAATGAGTCCAACTCCAGCAGTTGATTTACGAGTGGATGCGATTTCCGGAGTAACCTTGAAGCCTGGCAATTCTCCTCCCTCTCCGGGCTTAGCTCCTGCAATCATGAGGATCAGAGAAATGTTTTTCAAAAGCTACCAAACCTTGAGCCATTTTGATTTGAAGCTCATCTGCATTCGCCAAGTAGGAAGATGTTACTCCAAACCGAGCAGAAGCTACTTGCTTGATAGCAGATCTCAAATTGTGTTGTGGATCTTGACTCTTAGCATAACGCTCAGGTTTTTCTCCTCCCTCTCCTGTGTTTGATTTAGCTCCGATGCGATTCATTGCAACCGCCAAGGTAGTATGAGTTTCCCAAGAAATCGATCCAAATGACATGGCTCCTTAACAAGCAATTGTGTTTTCTTTATTGCTTTTATAATGGATTACCTGTTACAAAACGCTTAACGATATTACTTGCTGGTTCAACTTCATCAATTGGAATTTGAATTTTCTTGCTGGTTTTGATTTCTAATTGTCCCCTCAGAGAACACATTCGCTGAGCCAAATTAGATACTTGTGAATATTCGTTGAATGTTTTCAAATTATTCTGACGTGTAGCAGCCTAAAAGAGTTATGAGATGAAGGGTTATTAATCCACAAGTTTAACCTGAAGCTTAGCAATAGCTTCGGGCTCGTTAATATGCTTTTCTCCACCAGCTCTCCAATGATATGTGCCTGAGGCAATCAAAGCTTGCGCATCCGCTAAAGTAAGATGCGAAATGTTAATTTATTATGTCTTTTATCCCAACCACATAAATTATTTCCGACAATAGTCGGATAAGAAGAGCGATGACGTTTTAAGGCTTCTCCTGCAAGTGTTTCGAAGTTAGCTCCGCCCAATCTGGATACTGTGTTTTTGAAGCACATGTCCACAACTTCCTTAGCCAATCCGACAATTTCGAAGATTTGAGCATGCTAAAATCCATTTAAATCCCATTTCATTGATGAAAAACAACCTTGTACGAATGAAGTGTACTTATACCCATCTTGGCCATTACTTTCAAAATACCACGTTCAACTCCTTGACGATATCCTTGGAAAATGATGTCATCGTTAAGTTCGGACTCAATAAGTCCTAAGTTCCGTAAACGATGCATCGTCTCAAAAACCATGTAAGGGCAAATGGCATCAGCACCAAAGCCTAACAGTACACATAAATCATGAACAACTCGAGCTTCTCCTGTCTCAACAAATATGGCAACCTTAAGAGAAAGCTGATTAATAACACAAATCATTAGTGATTGATTGCCTTTATGCGCAAACGATGTCTAATCAAGCATTGATGTACGGCACCAACAGCCAGAAGTGATGGAATGGCCACATTTTCCTGCAATTATGAAGTTGCTCCAGTAATTATGTGAAGTCATCTATTACCTGATTGGCATTTCTGTCTGACAATACAATAATAGGATATCCATCCAAAGCAGCAGTACATGCTTCACAGCAAATTCTATCCAAGAATGGCATAAGTCCTTCAATGAAGTTAATAGATGCCTCTCTTCATCACCATTATCTAACCTTTGACTCCATATTTTAATGGAAAAGTAATATCGATTACTTTACTTTTCCAACCTCTATACATAGTCCTCTTAATTGTCTGTAATACAACAACATAACAATAATATATTTCTTTTTTTTGCTCAAAGCCGCTTGAATGTCAAATAAAATGCATTGGAAACAGCACCCACCCCCAACAATATTTATTTACTCAAAACGATTTGTTGGTCAAAAATAGGAAATAGGTTTCATATTCTATGTTCCAGCTTCATCAGATCTTATTCTATTGTCATTGGTGGGCTGGTTGATGTTCTTTAACAATACCTTCTCATTCATTCTCTCATTTCACACTTTACTATTCATTCAGATTGTTTTTTACTCTTTGAGCTATTACTTACCATCATATCCACAAGTGACAAAACAGGCTGCTCAAGAATGAGCCTGCTATCCATAATGCTTTCCACATCCAAAATATTTGATTCTGGTCCAACAGGGCATCGTAGAGACATTACAATTTGCTCACGGAAAGGATCAATTGGTGGATTTGTTACCTATAAACATCATTGTCATCATCATAGTTTTTGATCATTGGCATGAGAATTCTTTTTTTTTTCCCAAACTTCTATTTATGCCTCGACTTCATTTTCATTTTTGAACTTTTTGCTTTCTTCTTCAAATTTGTAAAAACGAACGGAATCTGCCCTACAAGGTCATAAAACATAAAGTATAATTAGCGTCATTCCAATATACTTGATCTGTTTACTATGCCAACCCGTTATATATGTCATTAATCGTTTTCCAGTATCCAAGGAAACATCATTTTTTTCATTTCTTAACTCATTTCACATTAACTGCTCTCAAATCATATGTGATTGATGTTGGTATTGTCTTAATGACAATCGGCTTGTTGTTAGGGTGTGGGGGAGGGGGGCTAGCTTTGCATATATGGAATAGTATGAAACTCTTACTGCTCAGCTACTATACCCTTACCACTCACTATATCAAAACATATATTTGCAAAATGGAAACCCATTTTAGATCTTATATTTGCCTCGACCGCTAAACAATATTTTCTCGTTCTTCCTACACCAACTAAATTAGTCAAAGTAATGAAGCAATGAGTTTGGGAATGTCTTACGCGAATGTCTCGGAGAATTCTCAAGTCAATGGTGTCAATAAGAATAATGAGGACCTCATGCTTAGCTTTTAAGAATCTTTTTCTTCATTTTTTCATTATTTTGTCAACAACAACGTGAATCTCAAGCCATTTGCCGTTTGAAAAAAACACTTAATGTTCCGTCTGTCTTCTCCCCCCCCCCCTTCGATTGTACTGCTTAACTCGCAAAATCTTTTTCGTATGTGGGAATGTCCTAACTTTCTCAAGATCATCTTTTTTCTCGTTTTCTCATTCGTTCTTGGCAAAGGAAATGCAAATTCTCAAAGACAAGTAATTACCATACTATACTAACCGAAAGAATTTGAGATATCCAGTGGGTTGTAAAGCTATCCTATTCGTTTCGTCTTTCTACTAATTACTTGCCTCCCTCCAAAGAGATATTACTTCTGCCCACACAGAAAAAGGAGCATCATTATGCTGTCAGAATATAACTCGTGATTTCTCATATTTCTGGCTATCATGAGAGTTGTAACGAATCGCAACACCCATAAAGCTACTTGACAAAAGCATTTCGCAACATATGGTCTTCATCAACTTGTCTATCGAATATTCTTCCTTTTTTCTTCTTTTTTTTCAAGTGTGTGAGAGAGAAAGACAAAAAAAAGACTTTCTCGATCATCATCATTAATGTGATTAGAGCTTTGAGACCGAACTCCATTCTAGTTGATGAACTCTTTTAGCTTGCGCCTATATCACATGTCTCATTCTATCCATCTAACTCATCTTAATCAAATAGCAAGCCAAAAAAATTGTCACCAACCTGAGCAAAAAGTTGTTGAAAGTAAGAGAAGAGTAGCGGACTGAAATCTGAGAGGCAAGCCAGAGCAGCGTCATTACCCATAGAGCCCAAAGCTTCTTTTCTGAAAAATTGTAATTTTATCAACAAAAATGTTTTCTTATTATTATCAGCTGTTTAAAATTTTAATTTCCTTGTCTCACTCATCTCCCACGCTATTAGACATTCAGCTTTTCATCTAAAGCTTAGTTAGCATTAGTGCGACGGTGCATCCCAAATCGGGTTACAATCGTCTACCAGGCATGTTGTTGATTTTCCAAAATTAAATCTCAAATTGCGTCACATATTGAATGCAATGTCCACTCGGATAGTAGCCAAACATCAAAACAAGCTTCAAGCCATTGTTTTCCAATCATTCGATGTGTCATTTCTCAATTCAAAAGTCTAAAGACTAACAAATCTTACTTTTCTTTTATCATCGGAACCAGTAGTAATGAGAATGTATCGTGTGTATATCCATATAATGACAGTCGCCGATCCGAATCCAATGCTTCATTATTCTTTTTTGCGTTTAAGCCTAACGCATCCAACGAGCACTTGATAAGATATTCATTTGTGCAGGCTCCGTGCGATAGCTGCAACATACAGTTATTAGCTATATACCATTCTCTGCTTAATTTGCATAATTTTCATAAAAAATCTTCCAAATTTTGCACTTTTTGTTTTCGTTTCGTTGGATGAAAGCAAAAAAAAAAACCAATTGCATCAGCTTCTTTCTCATTTTCTCAAAGACAAAAAAATGTAATCTATCTTTCCTCTCAATCGTTCCAAAAAACACCAATTTCTTTCATCATTCTCGACCACAAACATGAACTTGAGCACATTCATCAATACAAATCACAATGTATAACTCTCTCTCTCTCTTTCTTCTGTGCTTCCTTCTATGAGCTTGATCTCAAAACTTACAATATCATCCTTGCGTAACTGTTCCAAATGGATACGTTGAGCTACAAGATTTCTGTGATCTCTAAAGTTAGCAATTCTATTCTTCAAATCTCCATCTTGCTCAATGACTCCTCGTACAGTATCAACTAATAGCATGCGTCCAGGCTTTAAACGATCCTATAATAAATCATATTATGCTATTCATACTGTCATTTTATAATTAACTAATTCATCATTATCTTATAACTCTTCTCGTTTATTCTCATATTCTCATTCATTCACGTTTCATCTTATATTTGAAATTTGAGATAAAAAAGGAAAAATGAACAGCTTCTCAATCTTGTTTCTTCTCACAATATTCAGCATTTTGGTTAGTTTATTACATATATTTTACATGTATACCATTATATACAATGATAATCTTGTCATATTACAGTATGTAATGGACGTTATATCTGCTGCTCCAGTATATGAAGAATTCAATGATGATGACGGAGATGTATTTGAATTACTAACAAAAGCCAGCCTTCATAAACGTTTCCGCGGTGAGCCCATCAGGTTTGGAAAGCGATCTCCTCGTGTGCCTATTCGGTTAGTTTTCTCATTCATCTCAGTTCATTCATCAAAACAATATCAGCTGATACATAAATCATACTATATCATATATATGCCAACATATATGTTAATTAAGTAATCTATTTCAGATTTGGTAAGCGATCAGATCCATTCTACGAATACAATTGATTGAAAAAAAATGGAATTTTTTATTTGAAGAAGCACTGCCATGAGATGATTATATACAAGCCCATAGTTATTCTATGACTTCATTTAATAAACCATTTAACCCTTTTTACACTCTTATGACAAATAATTTTTTTTTCTCGCCAAACTCATTAGCCTTTGCCATTCATCTGGCTATATTCACACGCAAACACTTACTTTTCGAAAAAGGGGCAAAAGAAAATAGATATTCCAGACATATACAAACACATAGTATGTCTATTGTCGCTGAAACGTATTCATCACAAGTTCAGCTCATAGAGCACGGTTCAACAGTCAGCATTTCGTACTAGCGACAACCTTTATTCAATCACAAACTTTGTGCGTCCCTCGCCAAACCTTCGTTCGTCCCTCTTCCGCTCTTCACCGTTGTTCACAACAATTACTAATCACAACTGATTTTTAACGTTTTTCACCCCCACGGCTCTCCTTCAAATTATCTTTTCTTACTTTTTCTTTTTGAAAAAGAGCATTCAAACTTGTTCGTTTGAGTTAAACCTTTTGAATACAAATGATTGAACTTCGGCTTTGAACGACACGCGATCATTTCAAGGAATTCAGTGCGTGGCCGTATGCTTCAGATAATCAAATGGCGCTGGGCCTTTTTTGTTCAAAAGGGTGAACATGCTGTGTCATTTATTGTTTCCATTCATCCTATACATTATAATTATCCATAATTTGACGTGATGGCTTATGGTCAGCCGACCAATTTAGTCCATTTGCGAAACTTTCGAAGCGGCTTGTCAGACGCTAATTCCTTTTTTGTCTGGACGGACATATAAATAAAATCTTAGCGCTTACAATGTCACTTCTTTTCCTTTCTGCCGTGTGATATACGAGACAAGCGTCTTATTTATTTACGATAACGACTTCTCTCAATTTCATGATATTTTCGCAAATTTTTTAAGCTTATATCTCATTCTCTTTCGTATGATTTATAAAATCCACATTTTCCGCCTTGTATGGGGCAAAAGTTTCTTGTGTAAATCAAGCAGTCAAGCAAAGTAATAGATATTCTTCAAATTCATTTAAGCTGAACAGATTTGTTAGTGCTCGTATAATATATTTTCTTCATCCTTCCCGCCTTTATTCATTATATACAAATTCAAGGTTTGAATTATGTTTCCTACATCTACACTCGTCTTATTGCTGCTCATAGCTGTGCCTTTCACTATGGCTGACGGTTTGTTCTCATAGCTCATCTTTCTCACTCACTCACTTACGCACTATACACTAGGAATTTCAAATAGTCTTCCCTCTTTCAATTGATGAGTCAGACTTTTAGAATTTTACAAGCGCACACCTCTGGGAACAATGCGTTTCGGAAAGCGTTCATCGCCTATGGAGAATTTCCTTTTCTCTCAGCACCTATTCGGTCGCAAAAGGGCTGATAGCTCAGCTGAACGCTCTATTCGAGCCCCACTTGGTACAATGCGTTTTGGAAAACGTTAGCATCTTCCTTTGATTATGCTTTGAATAATAAAAATGTTTGAAGGTTCCATGGATGTAGAAGAGCCGACGTTAGCTGGTGGTAACGCTTATTTCATTCGCAAGTAAAGAACATCTGCCAACAGGAAGTGGAAACGAACAAGAAGATGACGAAATATATTATTTGCTTTAACCAGTTGACAATAAATTTTCTTCGTTGCTTAATTCAAAAAGAGAAATCCTTGACGAGTGCGTGCTGTCCACTCATGCATATTTCAAATTCTAATCTCCGGTTAGTAAGAAAATCATTATCGAGACTCTTATAACCAATCGAATCAAAACTTGTTTATGAAACAAGAGAGAGTTCGTGAGCAAAGACGCCAACAACGGAAATGACGAATGATTTAGGAAGGATTCAATGATTTAAAGAAATCTGCTGTCTGAGAGACAAAACGATTAGCTCTGCGTTGCAAAGGTTTCAAACTTATGTTTATGAGGGGATGATGATGGGGATGAACAAGTCAATTGAATAACAATCATATTCTTTGATAGAATACTAATAAGAAAGCTTTCTTCAATTGTTTTCTAGCATCTACCCAAATTCCCTTTTTTTCTTCATGTTTTGTAACCTCTTTTCTTACATTTCATCTCAAGAAATCTTTCATAACCATCCGATTTCTTTCCATTTTCAGCCATTTTTCATGAGAAATGTGAAATTATCAGAAGAATAACAGAAAAATACGAGCATTTTCCTTTTCTAATTGATGTTGTGAATAAGAAATTCCTAGCTATTCTGACAGACGGTTGACAATGAGTGTCATTCCATACGATAATTGCAGTCATCCGAAGACAATTCATCTTCACAGATATCTATTTCCTGCATAGCCTTTTTTGATTGTAAACGACAATATCCATCCATTTAAGGAATGAAATTTCTCTCTTTTTCTGTGATTTTTCACATTCCACCAACACCATCCCACCGACATTTCAGTGTCTTCAAGTAACACAATCGTCTGTCGGTATTAATCTGATTGGCAGCGTTTCTCAACCATTTTTGCATTTTCCAAAGAAAAACAATAAAAAAATGTCTTTTTTTAATATAATTTGCTCTTGACAAACCGTAATCGCAACGTACTTATATGTAAAGGAGATATTTTGGTAAACAAAAGCCCACTTGATATTCTAATATCCTGCCACTTTACTTTCCTCTTTCATTTTTTCATTAAAAATAAATGACACTTCAAATTTGAGCTCCGCCTATGTAACTATAAAAATTATCTATTTCACAACAAAAATCTGTCTCTCTGTCAGCTTTCATTGCCTTTCTTACTCCAAAATTTGCCTTCTTTTCTTTTCATTTTATGCAATTCATCAGTATTCTTAAAATACAATATGTTTCCAGCTATGAGACTTGGATTACAGCTTCTCCTTGCTGTTGCATTTCAACTTTTATTCTGCACACCTCTTGCTAGCTCAGCACCTAATCGCATTCTCATGCGATTCGGCAAACGATCAATGGCAGATGTCGTACTGACCAATCCATCATTCACTTCAGGAGCTACTGAAGATGTCAATTCAGCAGAGCTACCAGATTACCAATCGCTTGAGCAGCACCCATTAAGAGTATTACGAGCTGAACCATTCTTGAATGGGTAATAATCATTAAATGACTTCTTTTATATCTAATTGCTCATCATTCAGACGTCTGGTCAGCGGGTTTTATGTGAATCAATAAGAAGTAATTTACGTGATAGTGCATGACCATATTGGCAAAACGTTTCAAATAATTTGTTCACAATCCATTAAATATTCAATTTGTTATTGTTGTTTCTTATATTATCATGAATAGCAACACTCGAATCATCATCTCACAGCCTACATGATGATGCTCGTTGAACCTTACGAACATAAACCAAATCAAAACATCTCATCGTGCAAAAATGAGAAATCCTATCTACACTTCAATCCGTATTATATATGTTTTTCAATCGTGTTTTTGCATTTCTGCACCATACAGCCTTTCTCACTCAGCTTTTTTTCCTTTCAAATACAAACAGAGCGTACCTTGATAATGACGTCTTCCACATTGTGATCATTGACTCCAACTTCTGATGAGAGATACAAATAGTTATCGTTTGTCAAGTAGTATCGAGCTGGTCGTAAGCCGTTTCTATCAAGAATGGCTCCAATGTATTGGCCGTCAGAGAATGCCAACAATGCTGAAATGGAATGATAATCAGTTGAATGAGTAAGTTTATTGATTACCTGGACCATCCCATGGTTCCATTGTCATGGAAGCCCAGCGATAAAAATTGCGTTTGTTATGATCCATTTCCTATAAACTACAAATGAGTTTTGTATTCAATACAACATCTTACATCATCTTTCTCCCATGCTTCTGGAACCATTGTCATTGCCGCTTCTGGTAATGAACGTTCTCCAACATGAACAAGAAATTCGAGAACATTATCAAAGCAACCAGAATCAGTTTGTCCCTATAAATGAGATTGAAAACAAAAATTCAAATGTTAATGTACCTCTTCAACAATAGGATACAGCTTGTCCATATCATCTCCAAACTTGTCGCTCTTCATAATACCTTCACGAGCTCTCATGAGATTGATGTTACCTCTCAGAGTGTTGATCTCACCGTTGTGAGCAAGCATTCTAAAAAAAATTTTAAAGAAACAAATCAATAAATCAATAAATACCTGTTAGGTTGAGCTCTTTCCCAACTTGGGAAAGTATTAGTTGAGAAGCGAGAGTGTACCAAAGCAATGTGAGAGATGAATTCCGGATTAGTGAGATCAGCATAGTATTGGAAAAGCTGTTTTGTATTGAACTGACCCTAAAATATGATTAATGAATAACAGTTCATGTTCTCTGATACAACCTTATAAACTATGGTTGAGGTTCCCAAAGAGCAGACATAACAATCGACACTCTGCTTTGCCATGGTATTGACAGTCATCTTACGAAGCTTATAAATATTACGTTGGAAGAGGGCTACATCGGTATCTACATAATCAGCTGTCACGAAAACCTTGAAAAGTGAAATGGTGTTTCCCCGTTAGATGATGTTCTTACTTGACGAATAAGGGGTTCTGTTTTTTTGGCTTCTTCTCCGATACATGAACGATCAGTGACCATCTTTCGCCAACAGATGACGCGAACATTGTTGTAACGTGCCAAGTCACCGAACGCTTCCTAACAAACAAAACATTTGGATTTCAATGAACTGTAACTGTTCACCTTGGCCTGTTTGTATGAGTCACGATGTAAAAATAGAATTCCAGTAGCGTAATGTCCAGGTTTTGGCAGATCAATGTCATCAGACCTAAATGTAATCAAAGATAACTAAACACATGATCAGTTGTTTACTGTTTAATTTCTTTTCTATAAAGTTCATCAGGGATAGCTGTCATAACACCAGCACCATCTCCAGAATCGTTATCACATGCGCAGGCACCACGATGAGCCATACGCTCCAGCATAACACGTGAATCACACAAGGTCTGCAAAAGAAAAAAAAATTTTTTATTTTTATTATCAAAAATTATTTCAAAGATCATCTTATACATACCTTATGAGTTCGAACTCCTTTAATAGAACAAACAAATCCAACTCCACAAGCATCACGTTCTAATTGCGGAAGCCAAAGAGTTTCCTCAGCAGCTTCCTTGATTTGCATTTTAGTTAGAATAACCATGATTGAACAATCGTTTTCAGTTCTCTATAAGAATAATAGCCTTACAGATAGTATAATATCACTAACAATGATAGAAATAAGACAACACAATCAGATATCTAACACAACATGTGACAAATGAAATTCCAAACAATTGCAAAAAGTTTTTTTTTTTTTCGCTGTAAAACAGGATCATTCCATAATGGAAACAATGAGATATTACAATCAGTTTTTGCTGTATAGGTTACTAAGATTAGATGTTGAGGCAGTAAACTTATTAGAAAAAAAAGCAAAATGAATGGATACTCGACTGCAACTGTTACTACAAAGGTCAGATAATCAATAATTGAAAAGAGCAACTGTTGTTGCATCAATGTTAAAACAATATAATGATCTTTATCATAACATATAGTATATATGATTATGTTCAAAGTTCATTTATCAATTATAAATAACAAAGTGTGGTGTAATGTTCGAAGAGGGCAAAATACATTTCACTTCTCATGTGCAAGACTATCGCTTATCAGATATTGAAAAACAAAAACAATGTTAAAGTAAAGCATAGTAATAAGTGTTAAACAATACATTCTTTGAATTATAGTAAACAGAGAACATAGAGAGAGAGAGAGAGAGAGAGAAAGAGAGAGAGGTTAAGAGAGAGAGAGAGAGAAGCAGTAATATATTCATATAATTAGAGATTATGCTCATAATATTCGTCAACAGCATACATATGAAAGGAAATAAAAAATATTTTATTTCAAGAGGTCAGCAGATGTGTTCGAATGAATCTGTTACTGTTAACCTCATATGTGAGAGGCGTTCATACAATGCAAAGATCAAATCATTACTAGGTCATCTTGTCATACTAACTACACTCCTCCGTTCATAGGTCAAAGTTTAAAAAATCTTATTTTTATTTATATGATTAGAGATATTTGCCAATAGCAATACAAAATACAATGATGTGAATGAGATATATGTAAACAGGAAGATTGAATAGAGATATGAAGAGAGATATGAAGAGAGATATGAAGAGAGAGAGAGAGAGAGAGAGAGAGAGAGATAGAGATATGAAGAGAGATATGAAGAGAGATATGAAGAGAGAGAGAGAGAGAGAGAGAGAGAGAGAGAGAGAGGTGGAAATAGATTTTTTTTAAATTGTCTCTTTTAAAATGATCGGTTTAAAGCCTTTTAAGTCATTTTTGAGGATTATGAAGATGGTAGAATGATTCATTTCTCTTCTACCCAGGGATCAAACTTAGTTGTTTGGAAGATCCTATGACTTACAAATGGATTTGTTTGTGAAGAGGAATGTATGACATTGAGCTAACTAAGCTAGACATATTACTGCTTGCATGTGATTGCATATAAGCTATTATGTATGCAATAACATATAGAATGATAATCAAATTCATCCAATTGATTAATATTTTTGATTAAAAGAACAAAAATGTGTGTGTAGGAGTTGAATAGCTGTTGAAAGATAAAAGGATGAGATTTTTAAAAGAGAATGTTCATCTCACTCACTCACTCACTCACTCACTAACCCCACTCTCTCATCAGAGAACGAATTTCCAAACTAAATGTTCCTTCTTGTTACGTAACAAAAGAGAATAGTTTTAAACACAAATGTGCTTCCTTTGACTCTCTATCTCCTTCTTCCTCTCTCTCTCTCTCTCTTTGACTACGTCATACGAAAGGTGAAAAGCAGTTGTATATTGGAAAAAATTAAAAAAAACAAAGAGATAAATGAAATCAGAAGAATTGATAGAGAGATAGAGGGAAGGGCTATTGAACGAAACGAACTTCCGTTCATACATCTTTCGTTCTCTTTCATTTTTAAATAACTCAAGAGATAGAGAAGCATAGAAAGATAGAGAGAGAGAAAGAAAATCACGTATTTGCATCTCTTTACTATTTGTTCAAGAAATATAAAATCGACAATTATAGATTGTAATTTGCATAATGGTTAGATCTATAACGGACGATGGGGGGGAGGAAGCATAGGAAAGGAGTTTATTATTCTTTTAAATTCTCTTTCATTCTGATGCTCGTATTTGTTTTTAGCTTTTTCTCCATTTTACGAGGCATTCTCGTCCGACAGCAGTCATCTCGTGCCTGCCGCTTTGAAAGTCTTTGGCGTCAACAAATTTGGAAGGCATGGAAGCGTAAATGTTGGAGATATAAGCTGAAGGGAAAAAATGAAGCAAAAAGGAGAAAAGAATGACGTAATGAAATCGATTAAAACTCATTTGTGTTCTTGTAATACATTGGACATACAAGATGAATGAAGAATAATGATTAGAAGATGTTAAAACACAAAGATATACGGTAGTTGTTTATAAAGCAGGCAATGATAACACAGATTGACATTGAAATTCCTTCAAACAGCACATGATGACAGAGACATTTCAAAATGAAATTGAGAACATGAAAGAGTTTAAAACATTTAATTTTGGTTGATTAAAGCAAATTAAATGCGAATGAGAGTTAAGAAGCAATAACTTAAATTAAACTTCTCTTAATGACATTGCAATGAGCTATCTGAAAGAAAAAGAAGGTTCTTGCTTCAGTCTGACTGGTAGTAATCCATTTGCACTAAGTGTAGTGCCTTGCAACTGCTGATAATACTATTGCCTTATGTGCAAATCGAATGACAGATGAATATAGAAACATCAGAAAAACACATCAATTATATTATGAATTTTGATATATGCAGCTACCGTATCCATACCGTATGATGTTCTGATAGGATTGAAGACTTTGGCTATCTGATTGTAAACACCGTACACACTCATTCAGTCTACCAAATGACATTTTCAATTTGATCCATCTCGTCTGTCGTCTCTTATTTCTGCATAATGTAGATGAGATGTCTCTGAATATCTATTTCATTTACGTAAACACTCATATTGCTAATCCGTATGCAAATTCAAATTTAATTAGCTCATTATAGCATTCGTTTGTGATATTTCCAGTAAACGGGTGTATCATGCATATGCGTATCATGGCAACAGTCATCCAGAAATATCATTCGCTTTGTGATTCCATCATCCGTTTGTTGCCTAAAATCATTTAATATTATTATTTTAACATGAAAAAGCTACGTTTTCCCATGTTTGCTGGATTATTCTCTTCTGAACGTACTAACAGAAACACTTGTGACATGTTGGATAACACTTTTATGATATCAGCTGCACCTGTTGTAAAACTACCTAATGAAACAGAATGTAAGTTTATATTATAATATATATATTATATTTGAATTATTCAAGTACAAGAAGAGAAAAATTTGAATTTGATTAATCTTCTTCCTGAGCCATGTACAACATGCCAATATCATGATGAGTTAGGTGCGGAAGAGATTATCATTGAAGCACCAGCTGATGAGCAAGCAAATTATAAGTTCTTAGGTGGATATAATTCTCTAGGTAACTGTTAATTTATATGATATAGTTAATAGAAATTATATTAAGCTCTGGAGATTAACTCTCACAGAGAATTCAAAATACAATATAAATGTCCAGATTGCTCGACAGTTCATCATGTGTCTTCTGGAAGTTGCGTTATCACAAACGCTTATAGAATTCGTTTTCAATCTCATACGGTTTTCTCTAATTTTGAGAGCTTTCCTGATGAATTTGCTTACATTGGCAAAGAAAAAGATATGCATATTCAAGTAATATAAGCCTTTAACAGTACGAGTATACTCATCCTATTTGAGCGTCCTGATTGGTACATGATCAATAATCTGTATGATATGTTGGATGAACCTTTGGACAGAGAAAGTATCAGAAAGTTTAAAGTTAGATTTATAAATTGTACAGAAATAATCTGATTAATTGACAGCCTAAGCGTTGGAGATCACAATTTCCAGTATTAGAAGAATCAGCATTCCAAGAGAAGTTTGTACTTTACTGCGTCAGATACTTTACGTTGGCTGACCATATGGAAATCTTTTATGGAAAACAAAACTTGTCTATTAAGAAGTGTCAGGATAGCTTGTAAGGCTTGATCTCATTTTCTATTCTTACGATCATATTTCAGCTCAAAGTTTCTGTTAAAAGACGCTTTCCGTCATTATCCAGTGGAATCGTTGAGTAACTTCTTCTTCAACAACAGATCATCTTTCCAATAATATAATTAAATAAAATGATTGTATCTACCGTATCCGGTTTATTGTTAATATATAATAATATTTGTATGTAACTATTATAGTGTGATATGCATATTATCGATTAGTTGTAATGTGTCGATTTTGTATTGTTATTATTCTATTATAACCTTTGTTAATAATCATTATGTTTAATTTATATTTGCATGTATACTGTATTCTATAAACATATATATCATATAGTTATTGAAAATGTTTAATATGACGTATAACAGCTCTCACAGAGAAATTATTAATAAGATTTAAAAATAATTTATTTCTAATTCTACTGAAGTGTTACAATAGCAATATGTTTATGATAAACATAAATGTCAACAATCGATTGCTATACTTGATCTACGCAACACTTCTGATCTACAGATGAGTTATAATGATCAACATATGAATATTCACTTCATTATTCCATTCAATATCATCAATTGTTCGTATGCTCCTCGTTGCATCACTGGATCAGTGTGCTCAATGAGAGCCTGACGAGCCATATCGGTGTGCTCACTAATGGCCAATGAGTCGGCACTGTAACAAAAATAATTTGCTGAAGAATGATTAGAGATGGTTACAATTTCTGTTTCATCATTTCAGCTGTATCCTTTGTTTTTCCGAAGATAAACTCGATGTGCTCTTGCAAAGTATAGCAGCGCATCATGTGAACAAAGTAGTTTTTGCTTGCAATCTTAGGATCAATTTTCCATGGAGTTTGATCGAAAGCCTTAAAACACAAATCAATTGTTGATATTTAAAAGTAAGAACTTCTTCTTCAACTTCCATTTGAGTATCTTGTTCGCTACGTTTCATGTGTGATCTCCGTTCCTCCGATGCAATATCTTCTTCTAGCATTCTGATTAGACCGTTCTCAATGCTATAATCCTTGTTCTGAATAATTTAATTTGCAATGTAACAGTGTTGGAATTCAGACCGTTTCAAGAATTTCTTCTGGCAAACACGAGTATGCAAGCTCATCGGGAAAGTTTTCCAGACCAGTTGCTGTTCTACGCTCGACAGTTTGAAAATGAAATCTGTGCAAGATTTCCACGATTTCAGATGCTGCATTATGAATGTTGTCACAATCATCGCAGCGGTATGAGATGTAAAAGAAGCGCGGACCCATCACACCCATGTCTTTGCAAAGAATGAATTAACAAAAGCATTTCAAATGACACATACATATACAATTACGTAGAAAAATGACCTTAAAGTGCCCTGCACCTAAAGTAGGGTAACTCATCATCCAATCTTCTAGAGGAACAAGATTCTGATATTCACATGTCTTAGGTAGGTTTGGTACAAAGTATCTAATATCACAATCGGGAATAGGTATAACTGGAAAAATTATATTAAAAGTATATTGAATGTAAACTTACATTCAGTGTTGTCACTATTAGGTGTACCCATATCGAAAGGTACAATGAAATCTTCATCAATGATACTATCATAGAAGACATTTCCATTCATTTGTTTTGAGAATCTTGAGAACATAGGAAACTTCAACTCAATCATATTGCACAAGCGGACAGAGCAAGAGTAGCTGTATGAATGATGATAAACCAGTAGCTGTCTAGCGATTAAGCTGATATTCGAAAAAAAAGCTTTTTTTATAGAATGATAATTGATCTTTGTTACCGAACACCTTAAATATGCTTATCCTTTTGTTTGTTAAGCCAGCAGACACCTGAACTGCTGCTGTCCTATCTTAATCGCTATTCATTGTTAATCCTTTTTTCTGACAAGAACGGAAAAAAAATAATTTTGTGATAAGAGATTAGCATCATTTTTAATGGAAAAAACATTTAATATAATGGTCAGTAAATGGCCAACAAAATGAATGAGATTATAGTTAGTATAGTTATTAATATTATAAACAATAATACTATTTACAAGACAATACTTATATGATATCAAATGAGTATGCATAATCAATAATGGAGAGTACTCAGTAACAGTTTTCGCGACATTTTCAGAGCATACATAGCTGGCTTCTATTCCAATTACCTTTTTCGAATATTTCCTGTTAATGACGCACGCACTGATGAATTGTATGAGAATCAATAATGGAGTAAATTGGGAATGTATATACCGTATAATCTATGCGTTTATGAAATGCTTTACTATGTCAGATACCCTGTTCAACCTGTAGATGCGGAGTTTTCGAATTGCCTTCTCCAAGTTGGTCCCTTGTATATGATTATTTGATGGATGCTATCCGTTATTTGGACAATATTCAAATGTTATAAACACCATTGAATGACAGCGGTTAGTGTCTGCAGTCAGAGCCACTTCCGAAATCTTGTTGAAATATGAAAACTAAAACAATTCCGTGAAATATTTATCAGAAACACTTTATCAAATACAAAAGAAACAACAAGAAAAGAAATTGTCTTAACTATTCAAATAATCTAAATATTAGATGGCAAACGTTCTAAATAGGAATCCAACCAGTTTATGACATTGATAATAAGAATCAGAAGAGTTAATTGAAATAAACACTTGGGAAAAGGCTTTAGTTTCCAGAATATTAAGGAAATTAGAGAGTTGAGAACGAACAACAATTGGAGACCGATATGATCTATGTGCCGTACATATCAAATATCGATTTGCACAAAAATTTTGGTAACGGATGATGTTGTGGAATTAGCAATCTTCCATCTCATTAGACATTACTCGATTAGATTTGTAGTTTGAGTAACTTATACTTGTAGAGTCTATAGTGTTGTAAACAATATGTAACTGTAGTCTAATGGTAGAATGCGTGTTTACGAAACAAGTAACCAAAGTTGCGTCCCTTGGGAGGGGCAAGCCTTGTTCGCAAGGTGATAGGTTTGGGGTTCCTAACATAATACGTCCCCCGGTGTCTTGTGATTCGTGAGCCCTCTTTCTATCATCTTTCTAATATGGTTATTCCCCTCACAGGTTATTTCCTGTCAAGAGCTCGCTCGAATCCAATGGATTAGTTCGTGTCCTTGTGTCCCCCGAAATTCGAAAAAATTAAGGCTTACGCATCACTCAAGATGCAGATTTTTTCTGGAATTTCTTAATTTTCGGAAAGATCAACATGTTCAAAGTGTTTTCAACTTCTATTCCAACATGTGTTTATGAAATGCTTTACTATGTCAGATACCCTGTTCAACCTGTAGATGCGGAGTTTTCGAATTGCCTTCTCCAAGTTGGTCCCTTGTATTTAAGATGGATGCGTTCCGTTGTTTGGACAATATTCAAATGTTATAAACACCATTATTTCGAATTCAAAACTCTACTGCTTCGTTTAATGATGCTGACATTTGCAAAATCCGGTGGAAATTGAATGCTGTGGTCAGCTAACATTCCGCTGGCCACTGTGTTGAAGGCCATGTCTGATGAACCGCATATCAACGCGTTTGTTTGTTTTAGTTCCCTAGCAACAGGTAACAGGTTCCTGATAACTCTCGGATATGAAACTCATTGTTTACAAACGAATTTCATAGCTGCTTTTCAATCATTTTCATTTTGTTTATCATGGATAACCTACTTTATCCGATGTTCTCGAGATTAACTAAAGTGGAAGATAAAAACCCAAGAGAGGATGAGATGTTCGATACATTCTTCCTCAAGACCACTAACTTCAAGACTCGCACAGATGAATTCGAGGAATGTGAGTTTTTTTAATGATTTTTCTTTACGTTATTTCACTTATATAACAGTTGAACCTATGGAAGATGTCAACATATGGAAATTCTTGCCTGGCCTTCCGAAGACATGCAAAACTCAAGATCCTATTCCTATTGAAGATTGGCATTACTTCTTTCCAATGGCTAATGGAACTTATAATGTTAGGCATCATGAATCTGGTGGACTCTGTAAGCGAACAATCATTTTGAGCTTAACAAATGAATTTGCTATCCTAGGTTGTGACTTTACCGTTAAACGCATTTTCGGAATCGATTATCCTTGTGATGATTGCGATGGATATCATTCACTGACTTCCAACGATTGTTATACGGAGACTACTTATAAGATGGACGCTGACATTGTAGATCATAAGCTTCTTGAAAGCTTTCCTGATGAATTGGCTTATGCATGTGACCCGAAAGAGTTGCTGAAGGATGTTGGTGCAGTATTTGTATTATAAATTGCCAGAATTTTATAGAAACTAAGCTGGAGAATCGAAAATGATTTGATTCGTATGATAGAAGAGGATCTAGAGCAAGAAAAGGAAAGAATGAGTCAGAAGAGAGTTACTGAAGAGGATATCGTGATGTCTGAGGTAAACATGTAGACTCGAGTTATATCTAGTCTTATATCTAATACTTTGAGCAGGAGCCTGAAGATGAAAGATGGTTTGAAACCGATCCGTTTGATGTTCTCTACAGATATCTCTTTTACATTGTTCGTCATTTAACTCTTCCGGAGCACCTTGAGATGTTTTATGGCAAAAGCTCGAACAAGTATGACCACGATTTCAAGGAGACTCTGTAGGCTTTTCTGTTGTTATTGTTTATTATAAGAATGTATTCAAGATTGGGGCAGCTTATGAAAGACAATGCGACCCAGGACGCAGCTGATGCACTGATTGAAAATCTTTATTGTTAACGAAAAAACTTGTAATCTTTATTCGATCTCTTTCTTTGTAAAATATTTTTCGCAGTATCTGTTAAAATAAAATATCTAATCATAATAATCTTTCTTGTTATCGTAATCGTTTAAGTAGTCGAATTGGCTTAATGCATCAAGGACATCTTTTTCTGAAAAGTGAATAATTAAAGTACCATATGATTGCTACCTATTGAATCAGGTTCAACGGTGTAATAGTGTGGATTGTCATTTGATGTCTCTATTTTGATAGGATGATGTTTGTTCTGAGTATTGCCATTGTAGTAGGAAATAGGCACTGGCGTTTGGGCAGGTTGCCAATTCTGAATACAATTGATTGCTTTTTAATGGGTTCACTACAAATGAACCTTATTGCTTATAGTGGCGGGGGGAGTATTCTTTTTGAATGTCATATTGGAAACTAAGGGCTGTTGTGGAAATAGATAACTAAATCCTGCATGAGGCTTCTGAGTCTCAAATACAGGTGGATCCATGAAACGAGCTTGCGAAGATGTAGGACGCTCTCTTTCCCGTGTTGACATCATCCTATTTTCCGTGAGATCGTTAGAATACGATGCTCTTGATGGAGCTGGATAACGATATGGTTGGTTGAGAGCAGATACAGGCCTCTCCGTTGTCATCTGTCTCTCTTTGTAAGACAAGTCATGTACGCTATAAACATGCTCTAAGGATGGTATTCTATCAAAACCTTACCTTCCGGTGTACTTATCATCTCGATGACTTCTGCTTAATGGTACTTGATCTACACGCTTCATATCGTTCCGTTTTAATCGACGTACAAATGGATGCATTTGTTCAGCACTCCTTTAAACCATTATGTTTACGTTAAAATCGTTGTTAACTTACCTTTCAGCATTCAACATTGAACTTTCACTTTTGGCACGTCTCATACCTCCATAGGAGCGATTGTCATACGTATCACTCATTGGATCTTTCAAATTGGATTTGTAAGGCCGATTACTCTTTTTCACTGGAAACATATTGTTATACTAACTATAATAACATAATATATGTTATACATATACTATTAGTGTCTTCATTATCCTTTTTAGGTGACAGCATTGTACGATTAACTTTGGCGAGTGTCTGTGATTTCATTTGATTGTTAATGCTCTATAACAAATCAAAATGATTAAATGATATTGATATTGTTACTGACAGTATTCCGATTTCCTTTCGGTCCGTCTAAGTTTCGTGAAAAAGTTGAAAAACCCTAAAGAGAATATGTTTTGATGTGATAAGGTTATTCTTTACCATCGGTAGACTAGATGCTGACCTTTGTTTCGTGAAAAATGGGTTTTCCATTGCATGATTTTCTAATCTGAAATATAAATGATCAATTGATTTATTATTTCAATTAATACTTTCTCGGATCCCATTCAGAACCAGTAAGCGTCCTCCAAACATCTAGTTCTTCTACCAACACATCATAGCCATCCAGCATGGCGTTATGTTTAGAGAGCATCTATTTCAAACATGTATATGTTCATGGCAACAATACTAACCATTTCCAGATTTTTGGGTGAGAAATGAGCTAATGAAGCTTCAATTTTAATTAAATTTTCATGTAAAGCATCAGGAGCTGATGCTAAAATCTTATTGAGAAGTCTCACAACCAATACCTACAAATCTCATTTATAAGTATATCAGGAATGAATACCTGGATATGAAGTTTATGAGTATGAATTCCATGTTTCAATTGATTGACAAATATTCCTAAGCGAAGATATTCACGTGTACGAGCAGCCATTGCTGTTAATGCTCGCATTAAAACAGTGAAACCTTTTTGCTGTTTGAGCAGTAGCAATAGAATCTGGTTAGTGAATATAGAGACTACATATTGATTGATTGAAATACCTCTAATGAGAAGCATTTCGAATCCAATTGTGGACTATACACAGAGAACAGAATAGCATCCATGCCTGTTGATGAATCTAAAAAGTAAGCCCAGCCTCTTTCTGTCTTTTCTAACAATAATTTAATAATTTCAATACAGTCAGCTTCAGCAATCTGAAATTCAACACTCATAATGATAGCTAACGAATAGTGCATACAGCTGCTTTTCGCTTTCTTGTACTCATCTGTGAAATTTCAGTATTTGAAACAAAATCTGCTGATGAATTGATAACAGCCTGTAGAGCTATGATAACCCTCGATAGCACATCTAACCCATATAACGGCGGATTAACAATTTCAGCAGAAAAATGTCTATTTTTGAAGAAAAAAATATTTTTTTTGAGCATTGACTTGATTAACAAACTTGGAACCATCTCTGAGAATGTTATCCTTGAGCATCAAAAGTAGATATCCACAATCAGAAATTGTAAATGATCCTTTACAATGATAGATAGGCTAGTTCAATGCACTCAAATGTATTACCTGGGCCTGTATTATCTTTCGAATGCAGAAACCGCTTGAGATCTGCAACTATCTGGCGTGGAGCAAACTGTTTGTCCGGAGTGATGAATGACATGGTATATAGCTGGCTATTGGTTGAATTCTGCGATATTATAATAAATCATCAATCATATATAATATAAGCAACTATATATAGCAGATATGTAATGTTGCTTGGCCTGGAGAGAGAGAGGCCAACAAAAAAACAAAAAGATTTATGTCTCCACCGTAATTTAGTCTAAGTTGACTTGCATTGAGCGTTCTTAAAACAAATTCAGTCATTTCGCGATTGAGAGTGCAAATAAAGTCTGCAAACATTTATCTTTTATTTACATTCCATTTCGCAGTCTCTTAAAAATAGCGTTCCAAGAAGAAAATACATGAAAAATCGTTTGTTAATCAATGCAAGGAAACATTTTCATGGACGAGAAGAAAAAAAAAAGAAGAAGAAGAAATTTGAGAAATGAAAGAATAGCTTGCTTCAAATCTATAAAACGATTGATCAGATGAAGGAATATTATGTTTGCATAACTGAGCCGAATATTAATGAGATAAATCAATATTAAGAGAGGAGATAACGAGTGGAAAAAAAGTCATTTGCATACTGGTATTATTAGAGTTTGTCTTGTATTATTCAATCGATTATTATGTGTATGAATTTTGATGCCAATTGTTTGGAGCACCCATACGTCCATACGTCATGTAACCGTAATATCCATTAGCCATGTTTTGATTATAATATGGATATCCACTGTATGCTATAATTATAATTATATATATATATTATATTATATAGTTAGATTAAATACCAGAGCATGTATTATATCCAATATTGTACGGTACCATCATTGTAGCTTTATCATATGGCATTATATAAGCATTAGATTTAGCTGCCAATAACATTTCATGTTCGTTCTGCAAATAAACTCTTTTCATTCATTCTATCTTTAACGATTTATCTTTTTCTATTTTTCCGTCAAATTTGTTGGAACCGTTTCCGGAAATTATTCTTTTCGTTTCAGACACTTTTTGCAAATTGACATATAACCGGTTACTGTCTTTATGCATTCTTCAGATATTTCATGCTCACCTTTATCGTTTTTTTAGCAAAATACATGAAGACTGATGATACCAATAAGAACATAATTCCTATCCATGATGACACATAAGAGAATCCATGATGGAAACGAGTTGTTGATTTGAGAATCTGCAAAAACGTTTTAAAACTACTTAAAAGCTTTTTAACAACTTACTGGTTCCCATGACTTATAGAATGGAGCTGTTTCTAGTACGTTATGCTCTAAATAATTGACAACGTGCCAGCAAATCATGCCAGAAGCAAGGAACATAACTTAACAAACAAAATTAAATTATATTATTGATTATATTATATAATACCTGATAGTAAGAGTAATAGAGCTGTCAATGAGATGAGTGATACAGATCTTCTCCAACAACCAAATATTCCAACTGTGAAACAGGCTACAACCAAGAAAATACCTTAAACAATGCTCATTTTACAATCTTTTCAAGGATATAACTAACCGAAAACGTAGAGAATGACCGTCGCACGTAATAAGTACAATCTGAGTGTTTCGGTGGAAGAATACGAATCTTGTTCAGGAGCAGATGGGAAATAATCTTTGTTAAGTATGCAAGGAGATCCAAACTTATTAAAGCTGCCGACATCTTCAAATAAATGATGAAATTGAGTATAATTGTATATGTATACCAGATGGAACAGAATCAGGAAAACAAATGTGAAAAAGTCCATACGTTCGCGAAAAGTATACTAACTGCTCACTGAAAGCCTCTTTTAAGCGGATGCTCAACTCTTGGTTTTTATCCCTTTGAAAACCATTGATGATTTCTCGCCGATTCACCTAAAAGTCAATTGATGTAAGTACCATACATTATTCAAATAATACAATAATACAATAATAATATAGTTATAAGCTTTACCTGATATTCTGTCCAACTATCTGTGAGTACTGCAATTCCTACTAATGATATGCCAACAATGGCAGATACCGTTGCCAATGATAACACCATCGCAGATGTCCACATTGTTATACACTAGACATATAGTTATAAACTATATCATATAATACTAAATACTGAAGAAACGAAATGAAAAACATCAAAAAAAAAGCGAAGACAAGAGAAAAGTAAAATCCGATGTAAGTCAAACAAGTGACCGTTTGCTTGCAGGTATATCTGCGTCGCAAGTGGCTGTGTTGATGACCTGTGGAGATCGGTTTGTCTTTTCTTTTGTTCGCCCCGCCCAAGAGGTCTTAAGATGGTTGAGTATACATGCCACAGCGTAGATGATAAGATGAGATAGAAAGAATGACCTAATATAATATTCGGATCACATTTACTATAATACACTAGTATTGAATGGCCTTAACCTTTTAAAAGATGCAAGATCACTTAAGATGTACGAGATAACTATTCCGTTATAGTTTATCATCTTTACAGTTGCAATTAGCACATCTATGGAATAAGAAATTGGAGGAAATATAACCAAAGGCGGCCGAACGAATAGCAATAAGAAGAGGCATCAAAAATAATAATAATGTGCAAGGACAAATGCATAAAGTTAAGAGTAACGATGTGAAACAGGTAAAACAGTTATCCAATAGACCATTTTGAGTCAAAAATTCTTTTAAAATATTTCAATTAACATGTTTGTCGTTCTCTGTACAAGTTTATTATAATTTGTGAGAATGCAATTTAAAGAAAAAAAATAAAAATTTTCAAAAACACTTTGAATGTTCAGAGAGACAGAAAACGTGTTACGTCATGCCATGCCTCTTGCCACAAAAAGAAGTAAAGAAGTGAAGAAGAATTGTTCTCAAGGACAGTTACATTGATGCGATCATATATTACGCAGACAGTGAGGGTCATCGCAAATGAATGTTAGCATCAAGGACGATTATAGTAAATGAAGGCTAACAATTGTACTTTTTAAAATATGAAGTGAATATATGTATATACTTGAATAGAATATAAACAAGCAATTCTTATATCATATAGATTAGATCTGCTATACATGTTCGATGGGTAAACATGTTTTCTTTTTGCTGCTTTTTTTTTTAAAATTTTTTTTTATTTTTGAGAAGTGAATGAGACAATCTCAGATAAACATATAGTGCAATGGTTGGAGCGTTTGTTTGAAACCTTTCTTAGCTCATTCAAATGTGAGTTGATTCTCACGCCCTCTCATTTCTATCTCTCTTGTTACTCAGAGCCGCATCCCTTTTCGAAAAAAAAATTTTGGCGCCAAAAGCATTTGACTATCAGCGTCCACTCACATTTTGTGAGGGTCGGCCAGATGGTCCTCGACCATATGTCAAACAGCGGCATCATTAAGATTTCCACTAAAATGCTTACATTTATCCAAAAACACTTTTATATTGTTTCTTCGTCGGCTATATTTCTTAAATCTGTACCATCATTCACTTTTTCTTTTCTTTTTTTGTTGTGTCTGCCTCTTAGCATTGAGCGTCATAGCCTTTGTATCCTCACAGATTACTCTTATGAATAGTATTGTCTATATTGATTGATGTTGCTCATTGTTTGAATTATTGTTGTTATCTACAACTATTGTTTTCATTTTTAGTTTTGTTCTATTGTGTTTACGTGAACCATGTCGGTGGTTTCCGTCGGAGGACGCCGTAGTGGTACGCGTAGCTCTGGACGCGATATGCGTTGGGCACGCAGAACAGGAGCTCAATCGGATATTGTTGAACCGTTTATTCCACGATTTTCAGCTGTACTAAATGAAGTAATTATCATGTTTTCATATTTTAATTTATACTAATTATGTTGTTAGGGTAGGACAGTCTCACCTCCAAAGAATGAATGGGGCGAGAACACAACAGTCTTAACTGGTGCCACAAGTGAATGTTCTTTTACTGAGCCAGACAAACCAGTTTTTGAAGTACCTGTTGGCAGACTAATAACAAAAAAGTTTTTTAACACTGCTGATTCGCTTTAATGTAAAGCTTTTACAGATGTTCACGCTTCTGCTGGCTTATGCTAGCTACATTGATCTCCTTTTTTGCAATCATATCAGCTCCATTAATGTGTTCAATTCCATTTTTACTTGATTTGTATGTTAGAGAGCTTCCAGTAACTGTATGTGATGTAAGTATTTCTTTATTGATATTCTTGCTTATCGATTGTTTTCAGATGGATTGTCAAGGATATCTTTTATTGCTTGTAATCAAAACCTTCTTGCTTATTGTTGCTTTAAGCGCCTTGCATTGGAGGAAAGCAGCTGCAGATTTTCCGAGACTGTCAGTTTTAGCACATTTTCTTGATAATCCATTGTCATTATTTAGGTATTTTGCCAGAATATCGTTGACATTCTTTGTGGCTTTCATATTGTTTGCATACTGGCTCTTCTTCTGTGTTCGTGTATTGTTTGAGCAGAGAGAGAACTATACATATATAGTAAGTTAAAAGCCAAAAAATGACTAATTACATGCTTTCTAGGTCACGTTCTCTTTGTCTTTGTTAGATGCCTTACTATACTCTCATTATATTTCCGTTATCGTACTAGAGCTACGCAAATTGAGGCCTATGTATTCAGTCACCATAGTGCGTGATCCTGATGGAGAAACACATAGTGTCAACATAGGTACACTCTAATGGTCATTATTGGGTTAACTCGGTTGTTATCTTTAGGAGAAATGGCATTACAAGAGGCTGGTATTGAAATCTTAAGAGTATACAATACTGTGTTTAGCTCTTTCAATCCTGCTCTTTATAAGGTTATTCTATTAGCATATTAATAGTTAAATATGATTTAAGGCTAAATTCGGTAAACCAAATGTTATATCTGCTAGCTCTGGTGGATTCAAAATGTATAACATAGAAGGATTCGACAACCCGCGTGACACTCTAAGTGAAGTTAATGCTCGAGCATTGCTTGAGGCGGCCAGTCGAAGAAGACATACTGGACACAACGAAATGCTTCAAGATGAAGTGGAATGGGACCGTCGGCTGAAAAAAAGAAAATACCGTTTGATTGTTTCGACGGAAGATGCTTTTGCTCATGTTCAAACATATAGACAAACACCCACGAACCAGACTCGAGATAATGTAAAATTTGTTTATTTAATAATGTTAAAGAAGACGACTCATTTCTAAGGTTCTCGCGGATCCAATGGATTCATGGACTGCTGCTCAGAGTGTGTTCACTCTGATCGTGCGCCCGTTGAACAAATATCTCAAAATCACCCGTCAACTTCATAAACATTCGTCCGATTCTGTTACACAGCACATAGAGAGGTAACCATAACATCTATTGTCGCTTTATACTGGTTTATCTTTTCAAGATGTCTAAGCTTAAAGCTGAATGCAAGGACATTCTTGCAGCGTTTCTTCAGCTCTCGATATCCCTGTGGTGTAAGTTCACGAACAGAATATTCGTTTATTATATTTTGAATGCTTTTTAGAACTATATTGATGAATCTAAATGGTCCATTATATCAGAAGAACAAGCATGCTCTCCTGTCCAGCATAACACAGCGTTCCTGCTTCGCTCACATACGAAGGTTAGTAAGAGCATTTCGTTGAATTCTATATCAATCTTTTCAGGATGATGACGCTGGTGTACAGCTCTTATGCACTGTTACTAGATTACCATTTTTCAATTTGACAGAACAGTCAAATACTTCTTTAGGCAAATTTGCTTTAAAAGTACGTAATGAATCTTCCGTGTGAATAAAAGCCATAATGATCTTCAAACTCATATTTTTCATATTTTCCATCTCATGACTGTATTATTTTGAATTTTTATTAATTGTTTTGTAATATTGCGAGGTTATTAACTTATTATATGATTATTAGTTTTGAGAATATCATATTCTCTAGGATAGTTTTGAATTGTCCTAATTACAATTTTTCTTGATTAAAGTTTTCTAATGGTCTGATCAATCGTTCCCAAGCAGCTTTAGGGTTTTGAAGAAGGTCCGTCAAAGACAAGTCCATTGATCGAGAAGATGTTTCTGGTTCAGCTTCTTGCTTCTTAGCTTGCTTCTCGTTTTCTTGATTTTTCAAGACACTTCAAAAGCAATTAATGAAATTTCCGTTATCTGCCAAATGGGTTTACCGTCTAGCAAAGACTTCTTTCTCTGTTGGCCAGTCACAGTCTGGTCCTTGATACAATGGCTTTGGACTATTCCAAAAAGCTTTGCCGCCGAATCCTTTGCTCTCCATGAATTCGGTGACTTCCTTATTGTGGGTCTGAAACAATGCCTTATAGCCTTTTACTGCCTTGACCCATTTTTGAAACATTGTAGTGAAAATGTCACATGCTGACCTTGACACTCTTTGTTATCAGGTACTGAAAATAACAAAAAAAGATGTTTATTACCTGGAAGAAGGTGGCTGGGTCCCTAGCATATACGGAGAAAGACATCTTGCTGGAGTCGGTGGTTATGAAGTATTCAATGTCGTTTTGTGTCTCGTTCGAAGATGCATCGTAGTTTGGTCCGCATCCAATAATGTTGACTGGAATATAAAGGGTTAGTAGTAAACAATGTAATAAAGGCGTTTACGTTGCTTTGGATAGAAATATTCCTCAGTATAGATCCAGTATTGTCCAGGTCCAACCTTGCTGACATCTCTCTTGTATGTTTCGATAGGGCCGCTCTTGGAAATTACGCGATAAGCTTCTTCCATTGAGAATCCTCCTTCTCCCATGATAGGGTTAGAGCTGACTATAAAGATATCGATAATGAATTTTGAGATAAGATGAGGAAATTACAATATGAAACAGGGCAATACATCTGATTCTTGAGATTATCGAAGTTAACTGAAGCTTTGTACATCTGCAACAGAGTCAATAACTTGGTGAGGAAAGTTCAAAAACTAACCTGGAACCATTTTCCCATCAATTGCTCCTCAGGAACATTGATGTAATCTACTTTGCTAGTCAACATCTTTCCTAATCCAGAGAATAATCCGGTGATAGCATTGATATTCATCTAAGCAATGCAGTTCATAAGCAAAAGCATTGAAATCTGAAGATACTTACAGAGTTTTCTCCAATGGCATAAGCACATTGTGATACAGCGAATAAAACAACAATCGTCGACAGCCGCATATCTGGATAGATGAGCGTGAAAGAATGACGGGCCTTATTATAAACTAAATGTGATCCAAAAGTCAAATGTCCTTGAGAAAAGCACGAAAATAGTCGCGACCTAGTTTAACAAACAATAGAAAGCTTTTGAAAAATAGATTTATAGGTCAGTAGAAGATGATTCTTTTACGCTGATTGCAAGTTCATAGAAAGGTTCAGAATCAAAGGACGCGATTTACACACAAATGACATACAAATGAACTTTTACCATAAAAAGTGGAGAACATTGAATAGGATTTTAACGATTGAATGATTACCTTTATGATTCATTATCGTCTGCTATTCAAATCATTTTCAATATCTCTCAAGGGGAACGATCGTCAATATGTTCTGTGAATCCCATCTTCACTCCAGAGAATGATCTGAACATCTACTATGGATTTCATAACAGAACTGTTCGTTTAGTCAATATACTGACATTCATGAGCTATTGCGATACCGCATTCACCACATAGAGCTTACTCATCTACTACTGAACTCTCAAAGTACAATCTTTTAAAATGACTTCTGTGCTATTATTCAGTTCCTTTGACTATTAGTGTCATGATGTGTAGAGCTCAGAAGTATAATTCAAGGCATTCAACCTTCCAATATTGCCAATTACCACTGACAGAATGTTATTTATTGAATACATTGTATGAAGAATTAAAATACGAAAAAAACAGAAAGTTGTATATGAGGGGAATAACAGGATTATTATATTTTCAAATTAATGCTTATTTCCATTTTCACATTATTATTATTAATATTAATATTAATATTATTATTATTATTATTATTAGTATGAGAAGAATCTCTACGTACAGTTGTTTTCAAGCGCAATAACTAGCTAACTATGGGTGGGAAACGAAATTATTTTCTATTTTCATCAAATTATCCGAAAACTTCAAAGGTACTGTCAGCATACTGGCAACTAGAGTATGAAGCTGGTTGAAGCATGTTGAATGCCCTGATGAAGCCGTTGACGAAACCTTCCTTCTCCAGCCAGATGAGAACCTTAAAACTCGTTTCATCAGATTTCCTCTCAAAATTCCTCTTTTTACCTCTTTCTGGTATTTGGTCTTGAAACTATCGGGATCACGAACCAATACAGTAACCGGATACTTTACCCAGTTGGATACAATGGCATATTCGTATTGAGCATTACCGAATGGGTCCTTTCCTTCGGGTCCGAGCTTGTAGATCCAGACTGAATAACAGAATGAGAATGATGTCTTACTGAAGGGATAACATACATGGTTGAGTATCGCTGTTCTCAGAAGTGTGCAGTGTCAACATGGCATTCTTGTTTCCTCCACGGAAAGCATATCCAATGGAATACTTGACTGGTCCGAATTCAGATCCTTCACGGTAGATCTTCAAGGCGGTGAAAGTGGCGGTCTTATCGTTCTTAGTTAATCCTCCGTCTGAAAACCAATCGTTTGTCTCATTATGAACCGTGATTGCTTACAATGATGGACAACACAACGTTGTTCAGTGGCACGTGGAGAGTTGACTCCTTCGAACCAACGTCCCATGAACTTGGAGAATTCGAAATCATTTGGAACATCTGGCAAGAGAGCATCGGTAACATTGTCAGCCAAAGTTTGCAATTGCTCAGGTGGGAGTACATCAGCCAAAGTGGTTCCGTTGGAGATTCTCTTGGTGACAGATCCTGAAGCACAAACATAGGAACTATTCATGAGCTATTCATGAGCTTACCAATAAGCTGAACAACATCGATTTGTCCTTCAGAGTTGCGTGGGATACCTCCTGGGAGAAGTGGGATTCCTGGGATTCTTGGGAGTCCAGCATGAGTGGGGGAGTTCTTTCCTCCTTCAAGGATTATGTTCAGTTTGGAACTTAGACAACCACTAACCTCCTCCGAGAGCAGCAGCTAATCCTGATAAAACTCCTTGAGTAGGAGATGATGAAGCGGATGGCTTTCTTCTGATATTCTCTCCCTTAACATGGGGGACTGTTTCAGCATCGCTTGAAGCAGCAACAGTTGGGGACTTTCCAGCATCTGATGATGATCCAGTTCCGAGAAGAGATGGCAGAGAGTTGGAGAGAGCGTCGGAGACTCCGGCTGAAGCGAAATCCTTTTCTATTTCATGAGTGTTAATACTTACTGTCTTTGACCAATTTACGGATAGAGTTGGAAAGTAGTCCAATGAAACCGTTCTCTCCTGGGCTTTCGGCTGGCAGTTGAGATGATGGAGCTGGTCTGTATGGTCCTGGGTTCTCAACTTTTTGGGCGAGTTGTTCGAGTTGGTTGGTGAAGTTGGGGTTAGCTTGAGCGAGAACATCTGAAATCAAAAAAGATTAGTTAAATCGATCTCTGCTTATGGCATACCATCAGTCTTGGCAGCGGCAGCCTGTGGTACGCCAGCTACTGGAACTCCGGAAGCTCTAAGTTCTTGGAGAGCTCCAGCCAATCCTTGTGGGTGGTTTCCAGTCAATCCTGGGATACCGAAGGAATCAAGTCCGAAGAACTTGATAAGTTGATTTTGGACATCAGGTGGAATGGTGACTGATGGGCCAGAAACAACAGTTGGCTAGAACATTCGAAAGTTATTTTCTGAACGACGAGTAAAGGAATACCTGACGAGATGAGAAAGCTTGAGTTCCTGGAGCTCCTACAGCAGAGACTACTGGTTGTTGAGCCGAGACAACTGGTTGTTGAGCGCTGACGACTGGAGGTAAAACAGCTCTGTTGACTTGTGGGACAACTGGCTGGCTTGGAACTTGGACATTAGGAGTTACTTCTGGGGTTGGTACAGCTCTTGGAGTATGAGTCTATTCCGAGAAGATTAATGAAACATAGTGATTTCAAGATCTACCTGCACGAATTGAGCACGGTTGCCAGGAGCAAGCTTGATGACAACAGGAGTATCTGGGTTTTGGGCATTCGCTAAGGCGATGAGAAGCACTGTGGATATTACCCACCGCATATTGCCAATCTGAACACTAATATGAGAATTCATCCGGAAAAAGAGGAATATAATGGTTGAAGGAAAAATATCTTGAAAGGAACAACTAACACAACGAGAGTTGTCGGTCAGGTGAAGTGTGTGGAAATAATTTGAAATGGGGATGTCTCTGTCTTTGGGTCAAGGTTTTAGCGTACAGCGACCTATATAAAATGTAATAACTGCATTCTTTTAACAACAGATTTTCAACATTCTCTTTGTTCTTTCTCTGAAAATCGGGTCAACAACACGGCAAAGGGGGGCAGTGATTTGAGAGAGGAACTGATGAGAGATTACCACTGATACTACTGATAGACAAGCGGACGGATAATAATATTATGAAAAAAACGAATTAAGAGGGGGTAATCTCGTAACATTTCCAATGAACTAGTTCATTCTTATCATTAAAATTGGAATTCAAGATATTGTTCGTTATTGATATCAAAAGATGATTCACAAGTAGAAATGGATTTATAGCCATGCAACTCATACAATCACATTCTTCCAATAGACCATTGTCCTTGCTCTAATACTCTATTTATTCCAAAAGAGTATTACAAATCAAAGTGGTGTTAAGGATCAGAGAGGCAGAATATGCATTACATCGCCTATACAGTCATTCAGACGAGTATGCTAACAAAGAGGTCAAAATACAATATCGAATAAAGATATCTTCTATGAAGTACAATCATCACTGACTAAGCGAAAGAATCTAATTATCTTACGTATGGGTACATCTGACTGTTTTGGAATAACGTAGAAGCTGATTACCTCCGATACGAAGACTTAAAAACTTTCAGAAGTTTGAATGATTCAAGTAGGGGAGACAGGCAGTATACAACTCAATGAAATCAATTTCACAAACAATAATAGAAATCTCAACAAGTTTTAATAATTGGCGGCTTTACATACCGTTTAACATGGATGACTGCTGATGCTTGCATGATGTCCACACCATAATAATACATTTCAAGTTCCAATTCCAGTCCAGTAACGTCTATCACATAGTTAACTATGCATAATGTTACTAACTTAACATAACCTATTCTCCTAGGTATAGGATAAATGATCTAGTATGTAGTTTACTCTTTGAGTTCAATTCCCATATGGTTTTTGATACCGTTTGATCTTCTCGATATCAATTCAGTCACAATGTCTTCTATAACATGTAAACAACTTTCTCTCTCTACTTCTCGTAATCAGGTCATTTTAGACGCGAAATTTGAAAATACTACCATCGCTTGTATTATAACGAAGTACATATATTGGAATCTTATTATTGATATAGTTCAATTCAACTAACAGTACACGAAGATGAATTAAAATACGAAAAAAACAGAAAGTTGTATATGAGGGGAATAACAGGATTATTATATTTTCAAATTAATGCTTATTTCCATTTTCACATTATTATTATTAATATTAATATTAATATTATTATTATTATTATTATTAGTATGAGAAGAATCTCTACGTACAGTTGTTTTCAAGCGCAATAACTAGCTAACTATGGGTGGGAAACGAAATTATTTTCTATTTTCATCAAATTATCCGAAAACTTCAAAGGTACTGTCAGCATACTGGCAACTAGAGTATGAAGCTGGTTGAAGCATGTTGAATGCCCTGATGAAGCCGTTGACGAAACCTTCCTTCTCCAGCCAGATGAGAACCTTAAAACTCGTTTCATCAGATTTCCTCTCAAAATTCCTCTTTTTACCTCTTTCTGGTATTTGGTCTTGAAACTATCGGGATCACGAACCAATACAGTAACCGGATACTTTACCCAGTTGGATACAATGGCATATTCGTATTGAGCATTACCGAATGGGTCCTTTCCTTCGGGTCCGAGCTTGTAGATCCAGACTGAATAACAGAATGAGAATGATGTCTTACTGAAGGGATAACATACATGGTTGAGTATCGCTGTTCTCAGAAGTGTGCAGTGTCAACATGGCATTCTTGTTTCCTCCACGGAAAGCATATCCAATGGAATACTTGACTGGTCCGAATTCAGATCCTTCACGGTAGATCTTCAAGGCGGTGAAAGTGGCGGTCTTATCGTTCTTAGTTAATCCTCCGTCTGAAAACCAATCGTTTGTCTCATTATGAACCGTGATTGCTTACAATGATGGACAACACAACGTTGTTCAGTGGCACGTGGAGAGTTGACTCCTTCGAACCAACGTCCCATGAACTTGGAGAATTCGAAATCATTTGGAACATCTGGCAAGAGAGCATCGGTAACATTGTCAGCCAAAGTTTGCAATTGCTCAGGTGGGAGTACATCAGCCAAAGTGGTTCCGTTGGAGATTCTCTTGGTGACAGATCCTGAAGCACAAACATAGGAACTATTCATGAGCTATTCATGAGCTTACCAATAAGCTGAACAACATCGATTTGTCCTTCAGAGTTGCGTGGGATACCTCCTGGGAGAAGTGGGATTCCTGGGATTCTTGGGAGTCCAGCATGAGTGGGGGAGTTCTTTCCTCCTTCAAGGATTACCATGTTCAGTTTGGAACTTAGACAACCACTAACCTCCTCCGAGAGCAGCAGCTAATCCTGATAAAACTCCTTGAGTAGGAGATGATGAAGCGGATGGCTTTCTTCTGATATTCTCTCCCTTAACATGGGGGACTGTTTCAGCATCGCTTGAAGCAGCAACAGTTGGGGACTTTCCAGCATCTGATGATGATCCAGTTCCGAGAAGAGATGGCAGAGAGTTGGAGAGAGCGTCGGAGACTCCGGCTGAAGCGAAATCCTTTTCTATTTCATGAGTGTTAATACTTACTGTCTTTGACCAATTTACGGATAGAGTTGGAAAGTAGTCCAATGAAACCGTTCTCTCCTGGGCTTTCGGCTGGCAGTTGAGATGATGGAGCTGGTCTGTATGGTCCTGGGTTCTCAACTTTTTGGGCGAGTTGTTCGAGTTGGTTGGTGAAGTTGGGGTTAGCTTGAGCGAGAACATCTGAAATCAAAAAAGATTAGTTAAATCGATCTCTGCTTATGGCATACCATCAGTCTTGGCAGCGGCAGCCTGTGGTACGCCAGCTACTGGAACTCCGGAAGCTCTAAGTTCTTGGAGAGCTCCAGCCAATCCTTGTGGGTGGTTTCCAGTCAATCCTGGGATACCGAAGGAATCAAGTCCGAAGAACTTGATAAGTTGATTTTGGACATCAGGTGGAATGGTGACTGATGGGCCAGAAACAACAGTTGGCTAGAACATTCGAAAGTTATTTTCTGAACGACGAGTAAAGGAATACCTGACGAGATGAGAAAGCTTGAGTTCCTGGAGCTCCTACAGCAGAGACTACTGGTTGTTGAGCCGAGACAACTGGTTGTTGAGCGCTGACGACTGGAGGTAAAACAGCTCTGTTGACTTGTGGGACAACTGGCTGGCTTGGAACTTGGACATTAGGAGTTACTTCTGGGGTTGGTACAGCTCTTGGAGTATGAGTCTATTCCGAGAAGATTAATGAAACATAGTGATTTCAAGATCTACCTGCACGAATTGAGCACGGTTGCCAGGAGCAAGCTTGATGACAACAGGAGTATCTGGGTTTTGGGCATTCGCTAAGGCGATGAGAAGCACTGTGGATATTACCCACCGCATATTGCCAATCTGAACACTAATATGAGAATTCATCCGGAAAAAGAGGAATATAATGGTTGAAGGAAAAATATCTTGAAAGGAACAACTAACACAACGAGAGTTGTCGGTCAGGTGAAGTGTGTGGAAATAATTTGAAATGGGGATGTCTCTGTCTTTGGGTCAAGGTTTTAGCGTACAGCGACCTATATAAAATGTAATAACTGCATTCTTTTAACAACAGATTTTCAACATTCTCTTTGTTCTTTCTCTGAAAATCGGGTCACAAATAGTTTCGCGTCCTTGTGATCAAATCTGTGAGAAGAAATCAGTTAACTTCTCAAAAATTGGAAAAATTAGAGTGTATTATCTCACTTATGCGATATGTCAATCATATGGTCCAAGTTGATTGTGCTACATGCAAGTATACATGTACTTGTCATAAGTGTATTTGATGACATTCGTCATTTGAGCAAGCAGTGTGGTCCATTGATATCAGTTCACATATACTGTCATTGCAATAGGTAACAATCTAATGTAGATCTTTAATCTTCTAATTGGATATATTCATGAAAAAACCTGAAAACTAACTCATCAATCTGTCAATATGTAAGAGATTATGAATACAATGTGAGGAATTAGCAATACCAGTAGTTCATTAGTTATTGGAACTTACAAACCATCAAGGCAATACAACTATAATGAAAGAGTAATAGCGCAGCAGGTAAGACAACAACTTGTTTCTGAACATATATGATCTTTCTAGTGTTCTTTTATAGAAAAAAAAAGAAATGTTTATCGAACTACAATGTGTTAATTGAAAATCAGTAATCTTATAGATTAGTCTCATAATCAGCTTCCACCTCCACTAATTGCACGATTATTGTATGAAATTGAGTATTTAAACAACTTCATTCATATAGTAAGTTCATATTCGAACATATCCTTTTTATATTCTATTACATATGAGTTGTTGAGCAGTATCAGTACATGGCTATTGATGATGTGTCTTTTAGAATGCGCGTATCTCTTATCCTGGGCCTTGCTTTGGCAGTATGCTTGTTTGATCCTACCCAAGGACAAACAAACAAAAATACATTTTCTAACAAAATAATCAAATTGGTTATTCCATTCTTCACAGCTGCCGAAATTGGAAAGGTTTGATCATTTAATAATCAATAATCATTATTTGATTTTGGATTTTTGACAAAATCAGCCTTGACATTTACAATGAGTTACCAATAAAGAACATCTCATCCAGTTTGTTTGAATTGAAGTTGAACAGCTTAATGTCTTTTATTATTCAGAAGTTATGGGCTATTTGGCTAGTGAATGTCCAATGACAAAATACGGTCAACTCTTGAACATGATGAGCAAAAGTATTTTTATTTCTATTATTCATAAGATTATTATGTATTAGATGACAACTGCTTGAAATCTGGAGGTGCCAGTGAGCGTACTATGGCTGTTATTTCCCAACTCGGAGATATTTTGTGTGATATGCTCAAGAAACCATACAATCAAGTATTATAATACAATAATCAATTCAACTATTACCATTTTCAGCTCAAAACTAAAGCTGTCAATTGCAAGAAAAACAATGTAGCACAAGCTAAATGCATTGATCAAATGTACAAAATAGCCACGTCATGCACAACAAAGGATTTAGTTCAAAAGATTATCAGAAAGTGTGCCAATGTGAGTTGTTGTATTTGTTAATCAATCGATATATATCTTTATTATAGACAATGAAGTGTCCTGTGTGGAAATGTGCCTGCGAAAATGTAACCGCTCTTCTGAGGGTTCAAGACTACAATACAACCAGAACAAAGAAATGTTGAACATGACTTTATCAATAAAATATTTCTTTTTTGCAACACAATAACAATTGTTTATTTAATGTGTACTATCATCCTCAAGATAATCAGTATATCTGACTGAAAGATGTCTGAAAACATTATGACATCATGCATATATCCTTTAAGTCTTTAATTTTTCAATCAAACTTATTGTTTTTCGAAACGTATGACAGCTTATCCTAACCAAAGAAAGATTTGTCGATCGTTTTATATAAGTTCTGCGTTTGACAGCTGTTAGAATTGTATCAGAATTATGCTGTTTCGTCTGTTCGTTTGTCTTTTACTAGCTCTAACAACATCTGCTTGTTTCCTTAACTCTTGCCCTTATCGACGATATGGTCGTACTGTCTCTTGCGGAAGTTGCGGTAATAGTTCTTGTTAGCTTTTATCATTCAATCATCATCAATCTGATAGGTCCTCGAGGCTTGGGCGCGTGCATTTCTGAAAACAAATGCTGTACATCAGATATCTGCTTTGAGAGTGACCGCTGTATGAGTTACGCCATCTGTCCAGCACTCTTCTGTAAAGTACTTACATCTGTCAATAATATGAAAGTAATCACATGGTATTTTAGATATCTGGCGTACCAGGATTGTGTCAGAACAGCTTCTGCTGTGTTGAAGGTAATATCTAACTGAACTATGTGTAATAGCATTCTCGTACTTACAGACGAATGCGAACCAAGTCAGATGTGTGAAGACTGAACTCAATGAAATCAACAAAAATCAAACTTTTTCATTTTTTTTCTTTTTTTTTTCGTTCAATAATATTATCAAAATCGATAAAGCAATTATAATGTACAATTTCATATTAAAAGAGATAAAAAATGAGAATCCTATTCCTATTTGACTGGCTGACTATCTTTTCGTGTAGGTTGAACGTTAGTTTCTTCGTTTTCAACTACGATGACTTCCCGTCGCTGTCGTGATTGTTTTCGTTTTCGTCGCCGCTCATTACGTAATGCTTCCCTTTCAAGAAGATAATGCTGATGATCTATTTGTTTAGCCAATATGTTTGTAAGACACACAAGAACGCACTGAATTGTCAATTTTGAAACCATTTTGAACAAGTTAACAAAGAGCTTACCACCGGTACTATAACAAGTGCCATTACAATGCCTATATGGACAGCATTTGTTTCTAAAACAGCTCGTAATGGAGCCAGACATCCACGTGTGTAAATATCATGCTCAAGTTCAATTGGTTGCCTATTCAATGCATTTTGCCAGCATTCAAGTGATCGCATAGCAGGAAGTAGCGGATTACTTGATCCAGCCTATAAGAAATTAAATTTTTGAAACAGAAAACTTGTTTCTAATCAAGAATATTTCATCATACCGCTTCTGTCAGTACAGACTTTCGACAGCACGAAAATGGAACACCGCATTTTTCCGGTTGTGGATTACTTAAAGAACAATTAAACACGCGATTTGAGCCCCAATCTCTGTAACCCTGTCCAATGGATGAGACACCACAGCATTGTAACTGGAATATCACAAGAAGAGAACTAGAATTTTTGATTAAAAATAAGCATTTACATTGTCTTGAATAGCATCCACTATTTCAGCTAAATTTCTATTTGAATGATATTTCTTTAATGCGAACAGCATCAATTCTTGAGCTGACCATGCTCCTAATGAATCCGTAAAAAACACAACAAACGTTGAAAATGTAAATATGATTGTGAGCAAGTAACATGCAAAAACGGAAATGGCAAACTATAATATGCTAATTATATGTTATATATATATATATATATATCTTACGCATTTCAACAGAAATATATTATCTCGTAAAGCACCTAATGAACCCATCATTGATATTATGCAAATTGAAAATCCTTAATAATGTAATTATGAAATCATTGAAACAATGACTAACAAACCGAAAAAAACAAGTAAAGTAGCTGGATTTATGATAAGCTCCCATGCTTCTATATCTGCAAAATCTTTAACAAACAGATAAACAGCTAATGCTAAAACAGCTACTCCAAAAAACTGCAAACAATATTATAAGATGATGGTATATCCGTATTAAGATTGATCTCATGATGACATCATCATCTACAAAATGATTTCATTCACTTACGAAAGCAGGAAAATTGATAAAGAACAATAGCCATTTTAAGCAAAATGAAATTTCTTGTCGAGGCTTCCTTTTTCGTTCACGCTTTCTATGTTCAACACCCGCAACATCATGAGCCATTCAATCTATAGAAAATCAATCAGAAATCTTAAGGATTATTTAAGAAAAAAAGAGAAGATGAAGCTTAACTAATATAAATTATAATATTCATTATATATATTATACAAGATACACAGAAAAAAGGTATATTATTCATCGTTACCGTTTGAATGAGTATTGAGAAATTTGAATTTATGTTCTATTTCTCAACCTTGAAACTTCACAAGGACACTATGTCATGAAAATTGATGTCGAAAATGAAAGAATGATGAACATAATTGTGAGAAACTATCTCGAAATCAATCTATTATTGTCAAACAATAGGCTTTTGAAAACAAGAATATACTTAAAATATGATGAGAGATGTTAACTATGCATATATATATATATAATAATATATATATAAAAAAGGAAATATTCAATGTCTTTATCTTATAGTGTTTTCAGGAAGCAAAGGCAAAATAGGTCAGCAAATTGTAAAGGCCACGCTTACTTCAATGAGACCTATTGACGATAATGGTGGTGGTGAGAAAATTGACCACGATCCTCTTACAAGGGTTTCGAAACAAAATATTGAACAAGAACACACACATATCTTATACGGCATAATTGAAACTCTGATGAAAATGTCGCAATTGTTATAAAACAACACACACACAGTCATGAGAATCATTTCAGTCAGATGGAGATGCAGCAGCAGCAAAAAAAAAACATAAAAAACGAAAACCTGTTATACAAACAAGTCCTTCTATTTTGGTTGATTTAAGAAAAGAAGAAGTGTAACTGGTCCTAATTAGATAAAGTTCTTATAAGAAACGTCTTCAATATGATTATATGAGAATGTTTCAATTGATCATCAGCCTCTCTTCCTCATTTGTTTGTTTGTTTTTTTGCGGCAAAACAAAAAAAAACATGCAAAAAGTGTCTCTCTAATTATATATCTTATAAAGATAACATCGTTATCAGATATTTAACCATAAATATTATATAAAATAGAAGCGAAATAGATAATGATGACCTAGTTTTATGATTTTGTAGTATATGGGTTCACTATTGCGAAAAATCGATTTGACTTTTGGCGCCCAATCTAAGACCATAATAGCCATTCTCGACCATCTGCTCGTAGACTCTCATTCATTCATGTCATTGTCTAGTGTTTTTGTAATTGTGACAGCTCTAGTAGATTTATAGATTCGTTTTTAAGAAACAGTAAGCATAATGGCATTATTGAGTGGCATTGAGGAATCAAAGGTTGTACTTGAAAAGCTGAAAGAGCGAATTGCATTCTTACACGAATCACATGATATTCTACCTGTATTGGCTATTGTTCAAGTATGTTGTTTTCATTATATGTGTTAATACTATGATAATATAGGTTGGTGATCGGGCTGATTCGAATGTTTACATCAATTCAAAGATTCAAAAGGCTAAGGCCATTGGAATGGAAGGTCGCTTAATCAAATTGGATCAAGACATAACTCAAGAAGAATTGGAAAACGAAATTGCCAAACTCAATAAGGACGACAAGATTGATGGAATCATTATTCAAGTGAGACCATATTGCAGAAAAAAAAGGAGAAATTTTCACTAAACAAAGCGAATTGCAGCTTCCTCTTGATTGTACAAAGAAGATTGATGTCGACAGTGTAATTGATCAGATTGATAGTTGGAAAGTAAGTGTTATACTGGTTCTTAACTAGTGATAGGAAATATATTATCCGCATTACTTGAATAGTTTTAAAATCAATTTGTTAATAGGATGTGGATGGACTTACGCGTTTTAATGCTGGTCGTCTACATAGAGGAGAGATGGAAGCGATTACTCCTTGCACGCCCGCTGGCTGTTTGCTTCTCGTAAAGAGAGCACTAGGTAGAAAACAATGTAAATAAAGAGCTAAGAAGGAAAATGTTTAAGGAGATGCTCCACTTCGAGGAAAGACTGTTACTATTGTTGGAAGATCAAAAATAGTTGGTGCTCCTGCACTTAGTTTGTTTCTTTGGGCTAACTGTACTGTAACTGTATGCCATTCGCAAACGGCTGACCTCAAGAAGCATTGCCAAGATGCTGATATCCTATTGGTAGCTATTGGTAGAAAGCATTTCATTAAAGGTTAGATAGCGGTCAAATGACAATATTTAAATGATAGTTTAGGAGATTACATTAAACCAGGTGCTATTGTCATTGATTGTGGAATAAACGTTGAACCAAATGAGGATAAGACAAAGAAGAACAAGATCTATGGAGATGTGGACACTGATGCTGCGCGCGAAGTAGAAAACATTGAACTTGAAATATGAAAAGGTTCTATTTAGATTGCTTCATTCATCACCCCTGTCCCAGGAGGAGTCGGACCGATGACTGTTGCTATGCTTCTACATAATACAGTTCAACAATGCTACGCTCGCCGTCTCAAGACAGTCATGACCTTGGAATGAAGCAACTAACAGATATATCATTCACAATTGAATATATTGCTCAAATTGTTATAAAAGTCTATGAAAATAAATGTTTTTCACTCTATTGAATTAGCAATAATCACAAAGGGCTGAATAGAGCGATGTTCAAACAAATGAGGAAAAAACAAATATGAAAGAGATGAATGACTCGCACAACTTTTACGATAACTCATTATCTTCACAACTGCTTGTTTTACAAACTTCGTTCTCATTCAGTAATGTTAGAAGCTAGAATGGTGTAAACCGTTTTCCTTTTCGATTACACTAAGGTGTCTTCCTCATTTCATGTCTTTCGTGAGAAATATGATCAGAACACTCTAAGATGATATATTCAATACTCTCACATTGATCATAAAATGTAAGTTTGTAATGTTGTACACTAACCTGATGTGATATCGATTGATCTTTATGATCTAAGGCTTACGGAAATCTTCTTAAGACCAAATTTGATGTGATCTACGCTATCTTTACTCTCTTATGTCATCTATGAGATTGAAATTCAGTCTTGTATTCATCCTCAACTCAACATGCTCTTAAGGTACTTATCGGATGTTCAACATGTTTTCTTAATCTGTAATGTGGTGTTCCTATATGCTTTTCAAGATTTCTGTATCATCAGTAATAACAAAGAATGTTGCTGGAAAACGATTACTTTTCCCATTCCCATCTATAGATTACTGCATTTTGTGAATAGGCTCTTTACAATACAATGATTTGAATTGGCTTTTGTATGTTTTCTTTAACCAAACATGTGAATCTCATTCTGACCTGAGCTCTTTGCCAGACCGCTCAATAGCTATAGTCAGTTTGTAGTTTATTTTGTCCTAAATAATGTTATCCATATGGAAAGTATCATTCATTCTCATTACTTATTGTTGGTATATTAGTGAAGCTATTCAATGTTTTGAGTGCACGGCATCTCAGGTACTCATTGTAGTTTTGTAAATACTAATGTAGTCTGTTTACAGGGTGTTGATTGTGTCGAACAGGCTGTCAAATGTGAAACAGGGTTCTTTGGATGTTTCAAGATAGCTGCTATAAATGGTGGAGTTGATAAGAGTGAGTTGCTATTTTTGATATGACGGCTAACTGAAAAACATGTTTAGGTGGCATGTGGACGTCGGATCAGCAACGAAGATCGTTATTAACCACCAGAGGATGTTCATTGCTGCCTCTTGGAAGTAAGAATTCAAACATTTATCAAATAAAAATCATATTTGTGTTTTGAAGATGTAGATGTATGTCAACAGACGTCTATTTTGGGAACGAGAGTCGTTATGTGTACCTGTTTTACAGACTTTTGCAATAAAACAAGCGGACTTTCAACTAGTTGGGTTTATTTATTTATAATTATATTTTCAATTTTCTTTTTTGTTTAAAGCCAATGACATCATCATTTGTTTAATATTAGCTTTAATGCCATCTCCAGTTGTCCTTTTACTGTTTGAAAGATGAAGTGTATATTCGAAAGTTTAATTTTTGAGATCAGAGATTAATCGAAACTTCGCAATGAGATCACAATGAAGTTACCGTCTAACATAATAAGTTAACGCTTAAGTTTGAATTGTAAGGAATGGAAAGTGAGATGAAAGAAGTGTTAATCTACAGTTGTGTGTTTCAAATTGTCTTTTAAAAACATCTATTCTAAGAATTAGTTGTGAACTCTTTTTTGAATGTCCTAATCGAGCATCTGATTTACGTAGTTAAAGCAACTACCGCTTACCCGATGACGTACTGGACAAACTTCTTTTTGTTTTGTAAAGAACCTCGTCGTTTGTTGAAAAATCCATTTTCAAGGCACTCTGCACATAGATGATAGATTGTGGAAATGTTGTTTTAAACTTTTGACTTACGTTGGTGTGAGCATTGAAACTCAAGCTACTATCTGAGTCAGAGCAAGCTGAGCCGACTGATGAGTCAGACAGCCGACGCGGACGAACCATGACAGATGAATAAGGCTGTTTATCTCCTCTTCAAAGCAAACATTATGGAATGGATAGTCGTGATGCTGTCTATACCTAGTTTTCGAATTGGATTTCTTGATAAGAGTTGAAAGGTGTTCAACAAGTCTTCTAAATCTTCTACTAGGACCAGCTAGAAGAATAAATTGAACAATATAAGTTGGAAACTCGTCAATGCATGGTTCTGCTGATTCTATGATTTCAACCTGAAAGTTATGTTCCCCATCTCATGTTTTGATTTTTCTTTGCTTTACATTCATTTTTATTCCTCTGCTAAACAAATTTCCGCCAGCTGTTGGCCCTCTTTTGTATTCAACGCGGAAACTATTCTGACCAATGACAGAATGACAGAGCTCATGAATCTATTGAATGAACGAAGTAATATAATCCTCTGGAGACTGAGCAAACCGTGAGAAAAGCTCGAATCAACTCAGCCTTTATTCCGTTGAGTGTTTTTCCTTGTATGGGAAGACAATGGGTGTCATCTTTTTCCATATTCATTGAAGATGTCAGAGAGCCGAACCATGATTTCTTGATCAAACTGAATTGAATAAAGGAAGAGTGTGAATGAAGAAGAGCAAATCTAACTCGTTAGTATCAATGAGTTGGTTATCTTCGCTGTCACTCTCATTAGAGTTATTGACTGTTTTGCGTCGATGGAACCTTGGAGTGCCCAAAAAGGAGTTTTTGATGTTCGTTAGCTTCGAAATCCATGGTCCAGATGTTCCGACGAAATTAGTCTGACTTCCTCCGATAATTGAGGAAACAACCTCCGAGCTTTCGGATCCTTTCGATCCAATTGATGGATCGCGGCTTAAGCTTTCAGCAGAATCCTTAAGAAATAAAAAAATATTTTTTGTGGAAAAAATAAAAAAAAATGACTGAACCTTGCAGAATAATGGACGAGCAGGTTGTTTACTCTCTTTCTTTGATGGTGGAATTATCTCAGAACAAATGAGAATCTCATTAGAATCGTTGTTTGCAGGCTTTTTATCAACTTCTATATTAATATTTCTTGTTCTATCTGTTACGTCACTCATTTCTGTCATTGAAGCAGAAAAGACGTTTGCTCCAACATTTCTTGAAAAGTGTATAGATGAAGAGCAGATGGTCTGATACCCAACATACCTAGGAGAAGCATCGTTTTTAGTGAATAGGCCAACGGTGCTCTTGAACAGCTGATCTCTGGAGCTTTTAGGAGATTCATTAGGCGATCCGCTGAGACTATTAAACCGATTAGAACGATAATTGCGTCTGCAACATTAAAAGCCACTTAACAAGCACTTTCATCATTAAATTACCCATATGTTTTTCTGGGATTAATAGGACTACCATCAGCTATTCCACCTATTGCATAACGAACTTTAGACGAATCAGTTCGTTTACGAGGTGGATCAACTGCTTGAGCCGATCCACGTAGCACAATTTCTGTTTCATCTTCTTGGGCAGGTCTTCTACGTTTACGATCCAATAACAAAAAATAAACCATTTTCTCAGTATTATGTCTATAATGATGTAATGATGCAATATTATGTTAATTAAAGAAAGACCTTGAAGAGAGAAGTTCTTTAATAAGCCTCTGCTTATCCTTAAAGCATCCTAAATTATTCATATGACGCAAAACATCAGGATCAATGCTGTCTTCTCCCAATATGACATGTGTCTGACAATGTTAGCGATTGTTCATGTGTAAGAGTTATATTCAGACCTGCACAACTTCTGCCATAGGCAGCTCAAGCTCCGGTTCATTTTTGGATGTGCCAGTCACCCAAGGGTGTCGGAATACTTCAGCCAGCTAAACAGAACAAATATCCGCTTAATATTGGATGCAAAGCATACCGAATATCTTTTAATAGGATCCACTTCTATCATTGCTCTTAATAAGCTTTGTATCTCAGCGGGTACAAAATGTGGAATGTGAAATACTCCTTTTTTCACTTTTTCCAGCAAATTACGCAAATTATCATCATCAAACGGCAAGGCACCCTAACATAACAGATGTTGTTTTATTATATTTCTCACATTCATCTTATTCATGCACACTCTCTCAACTCACAACTAGTAAAGCGTATAGAATAACCCCACAGCTCCAGACGTCCGCTTTGCGCCCATCATATTTTTCACCCTACAATCATTATTAGATATCGATGCAAAGTCTGTTATTAATGGTACCCTGATGACTTCAGGGCATGCATAATGCGGAGATCCACAGCTGGTCTCTAACATGGCTCCTTCAACTTGTAAAGAAGCCATACCAAAATCCGCTACTTTTATATGATTTCTATCATCTAATAATAAGTTTTCCGGCTTCAAATCTCGATGACTGCAAGGGGGTAGAATGAACTTTGAAAAAAATTCTGAAAGAAATGTCATACCATATGTTATGAGAATGGCAAAAATCAAGAGCAGAAATGATTTGTCGAAAGAACTTTCTGGCCTCTTTAGACATGAGTCTGCCTTTCTTAACTAGATAATCGAACAATTCTCCTCCAGACACATGTTCTAACAATAGATATCTGAATATTATAATAGTTATTGCAATATAATGAAAGCTTTTCAAGCTTACAAGTATTTTTTGTTCTCATATACATCATACAAGTGTAAGACATGTGGATGCTCTATCAGTTTCATAATGGCTATTTCACGCTCCACCTAAAGAGAGATATTAATGAGAAGACATCTGACATCACCTTCTGAAGAACAGATTCACTCAATTTATCTTTATTCACAATCTTAATAGCCACTTTTCTACCAGTTATGCAATGAGTTCCTGTTTTAACAAGACCTTAACGTGGACTCGGATTAGAATAACCAAATGAATATGTGTTATGAACCTGTCTGTCCTTTTCCTAAAGTCTTCTCTATTCTATAAGGTCCACAGTATTGAACTGCACCAAGCCTACTTCTGCGTTCTGGGCATTCATTCATTTTCCACAGATCTGCATTTAATTAAGAATAAAAAGAAGAGACATTTTAATGGCTTGACGATTGAAAGTGAACGCATGGAAAATGAATAAAAAAGAGCTGAGACGAATAGCAATGGAATGAATTCTGGAGCCGAGTTGAAAACAAATATATCAATCACTCATATCTTTTTTTTTATTTCATCTCGAAAAAATCGGAAATTATTTTGATAGCCAAAATGGAATGCAAAAGAGTGTGAAAGGGTGAGAAATCTAGATGAAGTAGGCGACAGAAAGGATAGAGAGAGAGAGAAGGGTTGGAGGGTGGAGTAGAATGAAAAGGAGGGTGAAGTATATGAAAAGAGACAAAAAGCAAGAAAATAAGAGAGAGAGTGAGAGAAACATAAAAAAGAGATAGAAAGAGAGAGAGAGTTAATTTAAAAATAATGATTGCTGCTTAATGCATTCTCAATAGATGGTAGAGGAGTGATGAAAGTTCAAGCAAGGGGCGACTAGCATCTAATTATGTTCTTTAGTCAAAGAAAGCTTTCTTTAAAAGAGAATGTAAATGAGAGATTAAAAAAATCTTTTGTGTTTCCCCTTTTACTATTTTGAACATTCAGTATAGGAAAGACATTAAAAGAGTCAAGCTTCCAACAGACCCTCATCCATCTTTTTTCTCTTCTTTGGCGCTCAATAGCTTCTATGCTACAACTAGTAGTGTTCTATGATTGTCTGCCTCAATCTTCGCAATAGCACTATTGCTTCATGTCTCTTCCTGTCTTTTCTCATGCTCATCTCTTATTTGCATAATATTTTTCATTCTCTCATCCATCTTCATTCAGCCTTTTACTACTCTCTATACTATTCTATATATCTTTGTGCTCTCTTTTCTCTCAATTTCCCTTTTAGTTTTTCATTCAGATCTCTCTATCTCTCTCTCCTTTTCCATTCTCTTCATTCTCTTTCTATTTCCTATTTTTCCATGTCTCGTATCTGGCTGTACATACAAGAGAAGCCTTCCATGCCATTTACTGAAAAGCAACTTTCTGAATACGAAAAAAAAGAAAAAAAAACCAACACAAGGATTTATGCATGATGAAACTCTACTTACAAAAGGCCATAATCATAAGAGTTTCTTGGAAGCAATTCTAAAAGCGAAAAAATGTTCAAAATTTTTCAAACAGAAACACTACATTTTCAAAGAATTCAGCTGAATGAACTAAATGAAAATGAAATTATATGACATAGCTGACTGTAATAATTCATAAATCAAATTAATAATTACGATAATCTATATACGCATAAAGATATTTATGTACCTAGAGATATATGTGCATAGTTAGAGCAATATATATATATATATATATATGTAAGAGACGCATAATATATTATTATTATTATTATTATATATATAGTTAAGATATATATATATAGTGAAAGAAATATATTTTTTTCAACAAATATCCACAAATAGATGTGCATGAATACGGATTATTTAGATATTTCTCATTACCAAACACGACAATGAAGCTGAGATTAAGCTTAAGCGTCATATATATGAACAGTGCAAATTATAAAAGATTGATTTCTCCATACAACATGTATTGAAATGTAAACATATTCATATAGCAATAACAAAAATGAAAATTGTTCTTGAAAACAACCAAAACTACATTCAAGAATGAATCTATAATTCTGAAGCCTCGACGTAAAATCGATTTAGTTTATGGTCTTAAGAGCCAGTTGCACTCACATTAAGCATGTCAATATGCTAGAGCTATTGCCGAAACATGAACAGATGTACAATTAAGCTGCCGTCCCTGTTTGCCATCCCCATAATCTTCTGAAAGCAAACAATGTGAATCCACACTTAATGAGCACATGAACACATGTCAGTGTGAAAAAGAGATGAACGACTCAACCAAGACAGGAACAACAAAACAACATTCATCCTTCGTTCATTACAATAAAAATCCTTTTTGAACTCAACTAATTGCTTATATAATGAGGAATGATTGAAATGAGGTCAAGCTATTTGAAAATTTGGGTTTTTATTTATTGAATGAGACATGTATTATCTGAACATATTCCTCAAGGTTACAACCAGATTCATTAGAGACAGTACACACACGTGTACATCAAATGTATGTCAATCGATATACGACTCCATATCGATTTTCCTGGATGACTGTGTGTAGCGGATTGCGGGAGAACGGTTAACAACACGAAAAGACATTTCATGGTCACAAACATCTTACGATGACCTAAGTGATATTCCTTCCATTTCTTCATAAAACATTACATTTTCTAATTCATTTATACATTCATATATATATATATATATATATAACCCGTTCTAAGGTGTTATTATGAAATGGTAATGATCATATGTGACTGGTAGAGAGAGAGAGAGAGAGAGAGAGAGGGAAAAGAGAGTGCTAGTTAGCCTGTCAACTGATTCATTTAATGTTATTATATCGATTTATACATTTAAAATTATAACAATAACATTATAATAATTGTTATTTATAATGAGTTATATTAATTATATGTTTCATCTAGCATTACTATATGATATAGTTATATTGATTATTTATAGATTAGAAAATCAGAAATATATATATATTCTATGGCAGCTAATTCATCATCATTCTTTGTCAGTTCCAATTTTTTTATTAAAAATTATAATAAATGATAATATAAATTATATTAATTATGCAATGATTGCTGTTTTCAGAATATTCCTCAATTAATAACCGATTCCGATGATACTGAAGAGCATGATAGGGGTTTATAATATATAGTTTAAATGACTATAATTATCATTTATTATAGATGAAGAGAGTATTCTTCAACGATTAAGAATAACATGTGGAGCAAGAGCAAACGATACACAAGATGTAAGCTTAACTATATCATATAAACGTTATTATGCATTACAGTATTTGAATATTATATGGAATGTTTCGACATTTTTCATATTTGTATTTCTTAAATTTTTGACAGAAGACTTTACACTTATAACACGTCTTATTGGCGGCTTTTTACTTGTATTCTATGCTGATTATAAGTTTCAACGATGTGTTCTTAAAAGTTAGTTATATTATTATAATTAGTTTAATAAGTATAATTAAGATGAGAATCCAAGTGTTCTTATTCGATTGCGAACAATAGCAATGAGTGCATTATTCTGTTATTCATCATCAAATCATATACTTACAGTTGATAACTATAGCTTAAAACAAGTTCTTCTGTTAAAAAAATGTGTGAGTGAATGTTAATCATTACAACAATAATCATATGTAGGATATGGCTGTTGATTCATTTGTTGGAACTGTCAAAACCATCTTTCTTTCTATCTATTTCATCAAGTTGTTTACTATATCCTTAAAGAGTTTGGTTAGTTAGATGATTATGCTAATTTATTGCTTCATTCACTATTATACTTTATGTTTTCAGATTTTTGCAATTCCATCTGGATGTTTGACGCAAACAGGCAAAAGCCAATTCTATCAGCTTTCCGAATTTCTATCTCAGGTTCCGCATCTCATCATTGTGCTTTTGATTATAATTGCTGCAGACCTTCTGTTCTTTCATAATAACTGTGCAATGGATTCATTTCTTCAAAGGATCATGGCTTATAGATGAAGAAATTATAATTAATTGGAAGAAATTATGTTTAATTATAGGATATTCAATTTTCAAAGTAATTAATAATCCTCTCTCTCATTGCACAATCTTCAATACATTCTATATTCGGCTTCTATTCAGATTAAAATTGTTGTTGGCCAGCTTATTACTGTAGGAAGATGTTTGGGAAATTTGACGGAATATAGAATTCAGCCGACAGCTGAAGAAATTGAAAAAGCTGAACTATGCCCTATATGTTGTGATCAGTTTCGAAAGCCTCAAAAAGTTTGCAAATAATTGAATTTTTAAATAATATTCTTTTAATTAATTTGCAGCTCAAATGCAGTCATGTATTCTGCTCAAAGTGCATTGATTCATGGTTTGAGAAGACACGAACCTGCCCTGTATGTCGCATCTATTCACCATTAACGAACAGCACAAGGTATGCTGATGGTACAACATCTAAAATCATTGAATTCTGGTAGCATTCATATACATGTTCTCTGGTTTTTTTTCCAAACAATATTTGCATTAGTGAAGGCTTATTGTACAAATTAATGTCATTTTTGAGTGATTTATATTGATTTTGAAGTATTTCTTTTTTTTATTTGAAACAAGAAAAATAAAAGTATTAAAGCTTACTTTATTGCCCAAATACACCGAAAACAATCATTAGTATAAAGCTTTTTTCATCTTCTATCGTAATAGTTATGGAGGGAGAGAGAGAGAGAGAGAGACACACACACATATATATATACGAGCTAATTCACTCTAATTCTTGATCAAGAAGCTTGAGTAGTTTGTCTTTGTGCAAGAAGTACAAGGCTAAGCGTTCCAATCCATATTCCTTGAAATTTCAAAAAAATATTATTTCTTCTCAAATATGTATACCAGAAAACCAAAATTTATTGGTGAAAGTTCAACTTGCAACAATCCCCAGATGCCCCAGAATAGATGAGAAACGGGAATGAATGGAAGAGTTTCTTGAAGCAACAAGCTTGCTTCCGTCACACTTTTTGCCAATGGAACATTCATTTCCTTCAAGTAGGCTTTGAAGAATTCAATCATCTAAAGAGTTGCTCCAATGATAATTGATTGGAATAATGCGAAAGTCGTACATGATTGTCAGATGGAAACTGATTGAGTTTTATACAAAAATATGGCGCCTTTTTGACATCATAATCCATGGTATACTCAATGAAATGATTAGCAAAATCAAAACCTCTGCAATAGTTGTTTGTTGTATATATATATATAATAATGCTAACTATGTGCATGCATATCGTACCTGTAATTGTAACTAGCATACTCAAAATCTATAATAACTAGTCGAGGATTCATAAATCCTTCTGTTATCTCATCAACTCCTTTATCCTCAAAATTTTCATCATCTTTAGATGCGACACGTATGTTGCTGAGCCTTTGTTTGAGCAAAAGAATATTTCCTTCAATGAAATAAGATCTTGATTGCGCTCTCACTTAATGCTATTTAAAACCTTCTTGTAGATCATTGTGACAGAACGTCACTAAGCTTTTGCTTTTAGCAAGACATTTTTCCAACATTTGCAATTCAGCTTCTAATGTATCCATAGTTAAAAGTGTTGGAGTCGACTCTTTATATTGATTTTGCAATGTATAGCATTTTTTCCCCTGAGATTTAAGTTGCATTAGCCATCTTAACAATTGAATTGACAGCTAAACTCGAATTGATTAACCTTCGTAATACGTCCATGATATAATGAGGTTCTTTGGGAATTGGCACATCTAGTTTATGAATGGCAGCAACTCTTTTAGCTATTTTCATCGAAATTGATGAAATGGAAAGTTCCTCACAAGACAAGGGACGCGACTGAAACATTATCTTAAAAATGTTCATTTTTGATGACATTTTTAACTGGAATGAATTCTTCTAGTCGTCCTCCATTGAATATTCCGTATAATTTTGGGCCGAGACGTCGTTCGGACAACAATGTGAATATAACAGACTCGGAAACCAAGTGCTCTTCTGATTGAGGATTGAAGTATATGCGCATAAGAACCTTAAGATAAGCACATGATGTCATGTACACAAAAAGATTTTTGATCTCAGCCTTATCAAATAACAAAAGCTAAATGATTCACCCTATTAGGACATCCTTGGCAGTATTGATTTCGATTGAGTTTCAATTCACACAAAAAGAGAATATTGCTCATTCCACCTCTGAATGATAATGATGCTTAAGATAAGCTATCATAAACTCACTTTATCTCATTGATTTCAAAATCTTCAATTGGTCTGTTCTTCCATGGCCCAGCAAGAAATCTGAACGATTCATCAATATGATTCATACATCAAGTATTTGATTACTGTGAGCACAGATTGAAAGCGCATTTCTTGAACTCCAATCTTTCCTGCTCAGATGATTCATTTCTGGACAGATAATGCTTGATACTGCTGCAAAAGTGTGTTTTGAGCAAAGTATATGTAATATGATAAGAAATCGATGAAAAATCAGAAAATGATTACTTGGATGATGTTTCGATGCTCATACTCGGAATCGGCTGGTGCAGTATAGTCGAAATGAAGTAATATCTGATGGAGGGATTTGAGCAAATCTGTTTAATTTTCAAACGAGTTTACAACTGAAATGTTGTCTAAAAAGAGACGACGTTATCGTTTTTGCTTCAAGCTGAAGTAAGAAATGTTTTTTTTCTTTATTTTCGGCAAAAATGCAAAAACAGCCTCCAAGCTCTCTCGTAAACAGAATATAGTGGATTACTTTGGTGATGGCCAAAAAATAAAATGTTGTTGTTAGTTTTTGTTCTGTTGATTTGAATATTCAAAGAAACGACACGAGGCTTTGACCCTCCCTTCGTATTGATTTTTCTTCTTTTTTTTCTCTTCTCTTCCTCCTCATCTATGTTTGGAAGAGATGGATGAATGGAATGAAATTTTACTCCTCTCTTGCGTATTGTGATATGGTTGGAAAGTAATACAACGAATAACATACAATATTACATAATACAAGAAGATTATTATTTAACAACACACTTCCGCGCAGCAGACTACAACGAATGCTAGTATACTGTCTGCTGCTGCCAGTGCACACGCCACGCATGCCAATGCAAATGAATATCCAAGCTTAATAGAGTGAGATATGATGTTTCATTAGAGTGCTGTGATGAATGAAGCATTCATCAATCATCTTACCTGCCCTGGTTCGTCGATATGTGGATTAGTTGAGTATATGACGAATTCTTTGCCATTAATTCCATAGACTAAAACAGATATGAGCAACAGTATTGTAACCACTATTGAAGCTGGAGCTATCGGATGTAATAGACAACTCTTCAGACAACAAGATAATCTATAACATGAGGCATGCATTTTGTTTGAACATCTATTGTGTCATACAGTGCTATAAGATTCCATGCTAGACAGAAAGCTTCGATGATTAAAGCCATCCACATACAAACGATTACTACATGCTGCCATCCTGGGGTATCCTAGAACGAGCCCGTTTTTGAACATGAAACTCATTGCAATATCGAATTTCATTTTGTTTTTCTCAATTTTAAAGGATTATCTTTCAAGAATCACCTTCCACCATTCGCTGCAATCGGAATTTTTCCATCTCTTAGCGCATGACCAGGGCATTATTCCTTCACTCTTACTGAAAACATCTGCCTTTGGTGCTCCTTGAACTTGAGTCCATCCTATCGATTGAATATGTTAAAAATAATATTAAATTGTACTTTGAACCAGGAGTGAATAGAGCTACAGCAGTCAGCACAAGACATGCTAGCATAACAAGGCCATAAACGATCTGACCAGCCGATGATATACACATGCTCAGCTGATTATCTTAAACATAATAATATAATAAGTATATATAAACTAAGCTAAGTAACATATTGAATTAGATGAGCAATGTTGTTGAAATGCCTAATGAACTAAAGAGCTTGATAATGGTAGAATATCTATATTAATTGATATTACTATGGGGGTTTATCACCAATTTGTGATATAATAAAATAATAATTACTTAGTTTTAACTGTTATTACGGGCTATTCGACATAAAATATTTTATTTTCTTCAATAATTATGTTATATCGTTGTCTATAAAATGCTCATTTTTGGCTCATATTGTATGGATGGGTGTGCATTGTCTCTTGATCAGTCTATCATGTGAGAGTGAAGTGTTAGAGTGTATGCTTTAGCATAGAGCATTAGTTAACCAATGCAATAACATAATCTTTAATTATTATAAAGCATAAGCAGTTAAATGAGAAGACGATAGCTAAAGTCATTGCGGAAATAGAGAGAGAGAGAGAGAGACTGATAACACTTTCATCGTTTGATGAAGACAACTCTTCATCCATTAATATATGCAGTGCCACTATTCATTTCGGTGAATCATCTGCATACGAAATCATTTGCTTATCTATGTATTTTGTCATAAGAATGTTGATAGCAAATTAATGTTTATTAACAAAGTCATATCGTGCTTATTAAATGATTATGCGAGCATTTAAATCCATGAAAATGTATTTTTTGCCAGCCAGATTAAATGGTAAACGCTTTTTCATGTCCTATAACAGTTATAATAAACTATATGATATAAATGAAATGGCATACCTTTATCTGACAATCTGTTGTAACTATATGATTTTTACGAGATATAAGGTATTCCCTTTTATCTGATACAACTGATGAGCCAACCATTTTATTGAAATGAATTGTTAAATGACGTCGAAGAAGAGTTTTTGATGCTGGAATTTTGAGAATGTCCGCTAATGACTCAGCTGTGAATAATGGCTCTGATATCTTAAGAAGTTATTATCTATGAGACAATGAATCAACGGCTTATACCATAAGAACACCGGGACAGCCGTAACCAAATAGGTTGGGCATGAAATCTTTTAAATCAAGGGATGATATCCATTCACATGTAGCAGAATGACTCCATGATGATATATCATCATTTGAAGTAGAAAGCTGCAATAGTTCAATGGATTAGATGACAATAGCACTATTCAAAGACTCAACTGATTTGGAAAAGCAATCTAAAGAGAAATTGTTTGAATAAAGACGATTTAAACTCCATTTTATTGCAAGAAAGTGTAAAGCATTGCGTATTCCGATCTATAACATAAAAGTGTTGTCTCTCTACTGATTATCTTTGTTACTTCGCGTAGATCATATCCAGTTAGATAAGTAAGTACTGTGCCATCAATCATATTTTCCATAATGTTTGCTTTATATTGTGGTAGCCCAATCAGCTCTAACCAATTCAAACTAGCATAAACATCAAAATGATGGTTAATGGGCTTTTCATTGCGATGAACACTTTCGAGCAAAATAAGAAAACGTTTGCGATGTAAGCTGTTTCGCATTGATAACATCTCAAAAGAAATTGTATTTTCAACACTATTCAAGCTGTTCAACAAACTTTTTCTAGTTCGGATGATGTTAAGTTGAGCAAATGTTGCGGACCTCGTATATGATTATTGACTTTATGGGCATAACTTTCGAACCCAATGATTTTCATCCACTCAATTATGTCCGGAATGCTAAACAAGAGACTGAATGTGAGAGAAACTAGAATAATCTCACCTGAATTTGAGAAAATCTGATAATTTTGGATGCGGAACTATATCTTTGAGATTGTATGTAGGTGATGTGGTTTTACTGTAAGTGCGAGAAAAAAAAAGTAACATTTTTGGATTTTTGCCAAACCTTTCTAATATTTCCGATTGTGAACCTGTGGATCTACGATGCAGTGATGTTCGCATCTTATTAACCATCAAACAGGATAATTCTCGTTTGAGTAGACGTACTTCATCTTTGGTATAACAACGATTCTTAGCTTCCATATCTGTTTTTGGGCTATCATCCTCCATTTTACCTATTTCAATGCTTTATATAGTTCTGGTTAGTTATATGACATACCGAGATCAGGTTCACTCTGTGATCGTTTACCATTGAATGGCTTACTATTCTCATTATTCTCTTTGATAGATGGGTTTAACTGAGTTATAGGGGGCTGAATTGAATCAGGAGAATCGTCATAGTTTCTACGAAAACTTTTAGAGATTATTCTCTGATTATCAGCGGAATTTCGATCCGATTCCGAAGAATCTTCAGTTGCATTCATCAATGTATTGTATTTCATCTAACAGAAAAAGATTATTCGATTGATAACAGTTTAACAAAACCTTTAGCCCTCTCAACTTATCTTGATTAATCAAACGTTCTCTTTCTAAATGCGCATATGATAAGTTCATGCTTGAGACTTCCGACAACAATTGTATTTGCCATGATTGCAAATCGCTATACGAACTATGCTACAAGAAAATATAATATTATTATGAAAAAAGACATATGTTCTTCGAAAAACAAACCATATCAACAGACTGCTTGATCTCTTCAATTTCTTTTTTGTTTTTGATCATTTCCCTTCTGAGATGTTCCAACTTGAATCGTAGTACTTCATCTGTTTTCTCACAATTTACTATCTGCAAAAGATAATGTAATTTGCATATGAATGAGGAAGCAAGTACTTCAGACCAAACAGTCTCACGCTTGGAAGCCATATTACCAATGTCCGAATGATAATTATCCGAATAGCTAGCATTACTACTAGAACTGGCAAAATAGTTATTCTATAACAATGAATGGTTTTATATGGATTTGTCAATGATTTATAATACCTGCGAATTCATTATAGCTGTCTCTTCATTTTTTTGATGAGGAAAAAACTGGTTTGATGAGCCGCTGCGACGCTCTGAAACGATTTTACGAATCGATTGCATCAGAAATGAAATCAAAGAACAGAATAAAAAAAGGATGTAAAAGTAAAATAAAACATTTGTGATAAACTTACTTGAATTACGGAATGTTCTCTCCAGTTCATCCAATGCTTGATTAAACAATGCGTCAGCGTCTGACATCGTTACTACTATCGTATTCTAATAGTATATTGAGCAATTAAACAGAATTATATTAATTTATATTCGAATACTATATATATATGAATAGATAGATGTACAGAAGGCAATAATATATATGTTGAAATATAAATATTATATTGAATATCAATTAAGCACTAGTTGAAGTAATGAAACAGAGACTAATAGCCAATAGCACGCTGCTGTTGTATGACGACCCTTGACCTGCTGTGGAGTGATCAGACTCACAAATCAAACAAAGAATATATCAAAAGGACGAATCGGAAAGGTCACATCGTTACAATGAATGTACATGCACGCAATCCGCAAATTATATACTAAAGAAGGAAGTAATAGAATTATATATTTGTTAATCCATAGTTTTATATATATATATATAGTAAAGAATGAATAAGATTAGTTAATTATGCTGATTATATTGTATTTAATAATAATAATCATTTTTGGATTATCCAAATATAGTTAATAAACATCATGTTTCCATACAGTGCTTGTTGTTGTTTATAGTCTAATGAGCATGTGAATGATATGATATTGTCACACGCATATACGACAACCGCTCACACAGCTTCATTTCAACAATACACTCCCACTTACACATCTGGAATATTTAATGAGAATATTGCTTGTGTTGCTCAGAATATACTTTGATTTTATAATAAATTATCACAAATATATATATTTATGAAATTGTTTTCAGTGAAAAATGAAGGAAATGAATACAAATATGGGGTGGTGGTGGGGGGTTTGGATTCATAACGACAATGTGGGTCCCTTCTGCTCTACCTGTGTTGTCAGTTAGAGACAGAGATAGAAGGAGAAGCTGCATTGTGTCATATATTCATTTCATTATAATTATATGACAGCTTTCTGATATTGATAGGTGAGACCGAATCTAGTATTGTTTACATAAAGCATTTTAAATAATAAAAACTGAGCTTATCAATAATCAGATTTCATTATTAATATCTTAAATTTGATACATACATTCGTGCATTTTGTTAAAAATGAAATAGAATTATAAAATGGACGGCTTCTTCAATTATATCTTTTTCATTTATTGAGTTCATTTGCATAATATTTGCATATAGATGCTTCTAACCTTTCCATTTTTTCTTCATTATTTAATATCTCATTTTCTCTTACTTAAGCATTCTCTCTCTTCCTATGTCTTTCTAATCATCTGAAGAAGTGTGATGTTTGAATTGTCCTTCCTATATTTCATTTTCAATCATGTGTGCTAATTCAAATATACGATGGCTATATGAAATGTGTCACCCGCTTAGTTAGAATTTGTCTTCAAATGTAGTACTATTCTCTTATCCACTTCTTTTTTTTATTTCGTTCCATCTTTACCTATTAAAACAATCTTCAAGAAAAATGATTCATGCGGGATAAACATCTCGTTTGAGAACTGAAAATGAGAATCAAAAAAAATTTCCTTTTTTAATTCACCATATTGGCTTGGCTTCAGCACTTTTTCTATCTTTTCTTACTAATTGCAATCGTTTTTATACTGTCGGACTGAGATCATTGCATTTAAGAAGAAAGATATTTACCGCTTTTTGTTGTTTTGTATTTGTTTTTTTTTTATTTGAATTTTTGTATTTTTATGAAAAACAACTCATATCTCTCTACATTCTCATCTACCTCTTACCCTACAACATACAACTTCTCCTTAAATCAAAACAAGGCCAGCTAGAGAGAGATAAAGATACACACAATCAGAGAGAGAGAGAGAGAGAGATAAAGGAAAAAAACAATTTTTTTTGTTGGATATTGATTTTTCCCATTGGTTAAATGGATCATCACAATAACAATTGGCAATCACATAAACAACTCTATCAGTTGCAATCGGTCATTTATATAGTTTCCAGTTTATCTGTTATTGTCTGACCATATTGAATGTGTCTGAAAACGCTTTTTTCTTTCTCGTCCACATTGCGTTTTTCATTTATTCGCCTTATCTATATTGATAATGAAAATGTTATAGTATTGTATAACATATCGTTAGTCTATATAAGGAATTATTTCAGAATATATAAGTAGTGTTTATGAGATATTCGTATTGTAAATTGGTTAGTTGAAAGGAATGAATAGGACGGTTACTATTCCCAAAGAACATGAGATTGAATGTTTGCATTTATTTTTAATAAAAAAACCTATTTGATTGGTTTTTCTTTATTTCAGCAAATTGCTTTGGTGGGAATGCGGGTGAATCTGATAAAAACAGAAGGGCTGCTGAAGCCGATGATGACATTTCAAATAGTAGAATGAAAGCTAAAAGTACAAGACCAAGAAGGAAGAGAGATAAGAATCTACAAGTATCAAAAGACAAAATTCCATCTGCTCGGGATACAACATCGTATATATCGAGTTGGTTAATGCTTTTCAATAAAGTAATGATGCTATCATTGAGTTAATAGTAACAGCAATGATATTTCAAGGCCGTTGATGATGCTGACTTTTCACGAAAAGCATGTGAATCATTGGTTAAGAAATTGAAGGATAAAAATACAGACAGTCTATTGAGAATTCTTATACAAGCTGTAGCTACAGATGGAAGAGAATCAGATCCCTGCATACCCATCGGTAGAACATTGGATGGTCGTTTACAAGTTGGAATCATAATTCATTATATATAATACATTTAACAACAGGTTGCTAGTAGAAAAGGATTACCACATCTAACATATGTAAGGATTTTTCGCAATTCTGAAGCTAAACGAACAGATCTGAGACATTTGCCCATATGCCAATGTGCTTATGATATGAAGCAAGAGCAGGTTAGTCATTCATTTTACATTGTATCATAATTGTAATCCATAGTATGTTTGTGTCAATCCATGGCACTACGAAAAGATTGTCACGAGTATACACTTTCAAAGTATGTCTGCTGAAAAACAAGAGGAAGTTGTAATTATATTCTTTTTTTCTCTCTTATATTTTGACAATATTCAGAAAGAAGTCGCCAAAAGTAGAGAAAGTTTGCCGACAGTATCGAAACCATCGAGTTTCTCATCTGATCTTCTTACTTCATCAATAAAGCCTCAGGTAATGACGTTTTAAGCTTAACAGTTACTACTTTGTTTGTGTCTAGACAAGTTTCGAATCAGCTCCCCCACCTATTAACAGCTATATAAGCATGAATCCTACAACGCAGCTGACGTATACTGATATGAGAAGTCGGTATGAGATTGAAGGTGGCTATCAGAATGCTTTTGTTAAGCCTCAAGTACCTTTTGAAAATGAGCTTCTACATCTAACAAGAGATAGCTCAAAAGATCCGTATTTGAAAAAGTTTTCTGATCCACCAAAGAAACCTGAACTAGAAGCATATCCTAATTTGGGTATCTTTCTTCCAAACTTCGCAACACCGTCTAATATGATCAATGCAACACCATCTCATTACGACCCTTTCGATGCAACAACACCAGCCGCGGTGAAGACCAACTTTCCGCAGTTCGATCCAACTGTTGTGGCTAGTACCAAAGATCTGAGTGCACTTTCAAAGTCCGCGTTCACAAGCATAAATGGAAACAAAAAGCCAGATGTTAATTCGTCGCTGCCTAATGTATATATGAATGATGCGCCTAGTACGAGTCTGCCAAGATTTGATACTAATATTAGCAGAAAAACGAGTGTTGAAAACCGTTATTCGACAGAACAGATTCTATCAACTTCTCTCGATAAAGCTTCAAGCTTGTTGAACTTCACTCAGATAGCTTCTAGTAAATCGCAACCAACAATTCCAAGCCTGACATTCATGGGATCAAACGAGAAACTCATTAGCAATGTGGAAAAAACTGGAATGATAACTATGGAGCACCTGCTCAACTCTACACTAAAGAACATTCTGTTGCCGAACTTACAGCCAGAGATCAAACAAGCAAAAGTCGAAAACATTGCGCTTTCAGGAGTCCCGCCTAAAGAGCCGGCTAAGGAAGTCACATTTCAACCAAAAATTGTAAAGGCTGTTCCACCTCCGATCGACATCATCAATTTGATCGAACCCATTTCATCAGATGATGAAGAAGTTCCCATCAGGCGAGATTCAATAGCAAGCAAAACGACAGATGAAGATGTTTACAAAAAAGATAAAAATGAGGATTCAATAGATAAATCAGTCATAGTGTTACAACAAGGGAAAGAACTTGAAGATGCCGGAAGAGTAGCTCAAGTTAGTTGTGATTTTTAGTATGGAAAACAAACACATTTCAGGAATCAATTGTTGGCAGAGAGAGTAAACAGAATGAAACAGGAGAGGAAAAACAGAAGAATCTGAGTGAAGCGGTGGATAAGCGGAAAAGTTCTAAGGATCTAGATCAAGAAGCAAACAAAGACAGAGGTGAGCACTTTTTCCTTGGAACTATTCAATAAAATTATTTTTTTTAGTTGAGAACAAAGAGGATAGTGAAATGAAAAAGCAATTGGAACGAACAATCTCATTGGTGTACTCAATTCTGCGGAACGTTGGGAAAGAGACGCAGGAACAGCCCGAAATCGCTTACGACACTCCGGTGGCTGAACCTGAGTTTCCTTCAGAGAAAGTCATACGAATCACGACACCTAAGACGCGGAGTATAAGAAAAGAACTACTTAAAAAACTTTCGAAGCGGAAGAAAATGACTGTAAAAGGATCTTTGAAGTTCGCACAGAAGCTTAAATCGAAGAACTATGCGAAGATGTCAAAGTTATTGAAAGCGAATCGAAAGATTTCCAAATTCTCATCTGGTAATATCGAAAAAAGAAGAAAACTCGGAACGTTTACTAATCGCATGTCCAAATATATTCCTGGTATCGAATCGTTCAAAACACTTCTTCAACAACCTCATTACTCCTCAACATCTGTGCCGGCTGAAGCAAAAACGCGACCCAGTTCTTACCTCACCTTTTCTCGCTCAAAACCATCGACAAGTTATTCAGGTCAACAAACACAACAGATGTTTACGCAGTGGGCTGTGCAAGAAAAAAATGCAGCCAATAGTTCTAATATCCAACAATTCCCATCTACTTCTATGGATTCTCAACCAGACACTAAAGTAGCTGACAACGTTCAAGTTGTTGAAGAAGAACATTCTCCAGTCGTTGTTGAGCGTAAGTCAATACATCCGAAATTTAAACAAAGATTTGCTTCAGATGTCGAGAACTATGATATAAGTCAAATGGAGAAAAACATGTTGGCCCTCTCTTGTGTCTCAAACTGTTTACATGCTTTGCGAGAACAGAACATCTTACCTAAGCCGGGTGAAAAAACGGGAAACGACTTTCTGGATTGGTTTAACAGTCATTCAGATGCTTTACTATTAGACTCGCAGGTATTGACACAAAACACATGTTTAATATAATGGGGGTTTTTGCAGAATGCTGGTACGAGTAACGAATTGATGAGGAAGCAGTCTGACTTTCTGTCTCGTAAGATTTATTACCATTGTTTCTCATGCCTTACTATGTATTTAGATGGTCGTACATTCGATCAACGTTTTGAAAGAAGAGATTGGTTTCGAACAGAGTTGCTCATCATAAACGAATCATTAAACAAGAGATGGCAGGGAGAGCGCAGTGTAATTGAAGGTTGAAATGACAAAAAATAATATTCATTGATAGATTGCAAAAGGAACTACATTGAGATTGAGAGAGGAAAATGCAGATGCTCATATGTGGAATATACATTTACCCAGCAAGATTTCAGAAGAGGTACAATCAGCTTTAAGCATATGTATGTGTCTACGCTTTTACAGATGAATTACATTTATGGAAAGAAAGTGAGAAAAGGCAAAAATGAGTATTTCCGTATGAAAGCATGTTACATATTTGAGTAATCACGATGTTACAGAGAGCGAATGGGCGATTTTCAAATATTTACAAAATGGAAATATCACAGAGCAGAAAGAAGTTGATAACATATATGTATGAAAGTGTAACTGATGTTATAGGCCATCTACAATGCCATGTTCATGGGTGTCTCATTTTCTCGAACTAATGCCGCATCTCAGAGATCAAGCAATTCGTGCCAATGGTTTCAAACAAATGAATGAATTTTTAATTTCTTTTTTTTCTCACATTGAAGGAAAGGAATATGTGGATTATTGGCATTCATGGGCTCACATGATAGTGTCTGGCTGAAGAATTACTCTTGCTCTTCAACTCTTGTTCATATTCCTTCAACATTAACCAATGACAATAGCATGAAATCTTTTAAACTTTATCCAGGATCTCGAATACAGGTATCAGCTTCTACATTCATTTATAAAATTCTGTCTTTTTATAGATTTATCAGCATAAAAAATCAAAAAATAAAGAAAAATCTCAAAATTCTCAGTCGACAGATAGTATAATGGTTGTTTGCATTGTTTGAAACTTGTTTTCATTTTTTCATTTTACAGAATACGGGACTAATAAAGATCTCATATCTACCAGGAAATGGTCAGTGTGCTCATTCAGATGATCAAATTCATATCCAAATAACAATGTAAAAGATGAATTATAACCCATGTACATATATGTTTATATATTAATTATAACTAGACATAAGTCATTGCATATTTAACTATCGGATAAACGTATGTATCTACAGTGTTTGATTATGTGATTACTTGTCCATTGACATGCTTCATTCGGGCTATGTACTGTCCTCATTTCACCTTTTCCGGGTTGAAAGTCAGTTTAATATCTTTACTCAATCAGCCAACTGGTTTACATTAGAATAACAATAATCCGAGTTGTCAGATTGCTTTCTGAACAACAAAAAAACGAAAGAATTTTTAAGTTTTTTTTTCAGATTTTGTCAATCGGTTCTGACAAAACTTGCATCGACATACATAACTGTTATCAAATCGAAATATTCGAGCTGAATAAATGTAGTTTCTCGTTATCCTTATCGACAACTCAGCTTGCTGGAGATACTGATATATTGCTTTTACTACTGTTTGTCTTCCGCAGAAAGTTTAAACTTTTCTCTTCCGCCGGTCTCTCTTTCTCTCTCATCTTCAAGTAGACATGTTTCTCAGCTTTTTGATGGTGAGTTCAGCTTGTACATTTTGATTATTTGTTTATGAAGCCGGACGATTGGACCAACCTACTGCCTATTATCATTCCTATCATACTGTATGGGATATATTGGTTATTAACGATACCAGTAAATAGAATAAGAAAAACCGATAATCTCGGTTATAATTTTAAGAAAGCTGTAAGTTCATACAGGAATTTCGTATAACACATTCTCATTCAGCAAACCGGAACCGAACGAGCATTCTATGTAAAGAAAATTCAGCGAATGCGTAAAGCTGGAGATCTTCCTCCTGTTTTTCCAAATGGATGGTATTGTATTGCGGAATCAAGTAGTATCAAGCCTAAGGAAATCAAAGAAGTTCCAGTTTTTGGTTTGTGATTTGTACCAATCAATAATAGAACATTCGATACAGGTATAATACTATCACTTGTGAGATCAGAAAAAGGCAAAGTGCACTTGATAGAGTCCTATTGCCCTCATCTAGGTGCCAATTTGAATGTTGGTGGAAGAGTTCGTTTTATTTTTGTTTTTGTTTGACGTTTACGGATCATTTTGAGGTTGTCAATGACAACTGTGTTCAATGCCCATTCCACGGGTGGATATTCTCTGCGGAGACTGGCAAATGCGTCAAGATACCGTATGACGAAGGAACTATCCCACCTCAAGCTCATATCCAAACTTTCCCTGTATCTGAGAAAAATGAGAATATATACTGTTGGTAATGGAAATAAGGTTTTCGGGATATCAATAGAAATCTTGAGGTATCACGCTGATGGAGATGAGCCTGAATGGGAAGTGCCTGATGTAGAAGAAATCAGAAACAAAACCTGGGTTTATGGAGGACGTACTGAACATGAAGTAAGAAATTCTTTTTTTACACGTCTACAATGCAACCCATTTAAGATTCAATGTCATGCTCAAGAAGTTCCTGAAAACGGGGCAGATATTGCTCATTTGAACTATCTCCATAGAGCTGCCCCTGATCAAGGTTGTATTATGTGTTCATTTTGTTAAATATCGTTCACTAATCGATAGGTTCGGATATTACTCATTTCAACTTGGATGATATGAAACCTAGAATTTCTCATTGGTGGGATGGAAGCTGGACAGAAGGAACTGGAAAAGATAAACATATAGGAACCATGATCTTAAAGCAGCACTTGGTGCTGTTCAATCGCTACAGAATACCGTTCACAGGCAGCTACTTGCGTGCAGAGCAGGTAAATCATTCAAATGTTTAGTAAACTGAAATATCTTTCTCAGCATGGCCCAGGAATAGTTATGATGCATTTCGATTTTGGAATTTTCGGAAAAGGATGTGTACTACAACATGTTACACCAGAAGAGCCACTTCTCCAACGTGTACGTTTCAATATGTTCTCTGACTGTCCACGATGGTATTGCAAATTCTTCATCATTAGTGAAGCTATACAGGTAAACAACAAACAATTCAGAAAGAATTTGTTATAATCGTAATATTTCAGTTTGAAAGAGATATATATGTTTGGAACAACAAGAAGTATGTCAAAGATCCTTTAGTTGTTCGTAATGATGGACCTATCAAGAAGCATCGCAGGTTTGTATCTATCATGCTCTGTCATTAAAAGGTTATATGTTACAGATGGTATTCTCAATTTTATACGGACAACAGTCCAAGGCTTGTGACTCATAATAGACTTGATAGGCCAGTCTTTGAAAACCTTGATTGGTGATTGAATTGATCAACTTTGTCATTTTTCCTATGGTGCAACTCATTTTATAGTCATATATTCAGATATAATCATGGCTCAATCGATAAATTTCATTTTCATCTGTTTGAGTAATATCTATAAAAGTGATAAGAATAAGGAACTCAAGCAGAAAAAGGAACAAAGATGAACGAGTAGATTGATCTTTCAAAAATAGTTCTTGAAATAGGGATCATACAACCAAATGATCAAAACACAGCAAACACTGTAAACAATAAACAGAACTACGTAAAAGAAGATTAAGAATTGCATAAGTATTGGTTTCTATTCTTCAGTCTTTAGAATTTGATGAGAACAAAGTTAAACGAAATGACTGTATTAGGATTGTAGTTTGAAAGTTGGATTCGAACTATTTTAGTTCTAAAGGATACTGTAGTATAACCAAAAAAGCTTTTGACAGTAACTCCAGATTGCTTGATATGTGTGCTATTTTGGTTTTAGATAGTACAGGATGTCATTCATTCATATATATATTGTGATATACTGGTTTAAGTTGTGCTATATTGATAAACCGACTGCTTGTTCATGAACATCTTTGGTATTTCCTTTTTTCACACGATACTATTCTTATCGCAACGTGTTGATGAATGGAATAACAACCAAACAATTTATTATTTAGCGTAGCCGGAAGAAATTATCTGAGGATATTCCGGATTGTCGGGATTGAACGTCATAGCGATTAAGTGAAGCTCATCTGCCTACGACTACACTTCATAAAAAAATTTAGCCGCAACAAGGCATTATTTCCTTCTTTTCATAGCCATTGTACACTTTCATTCTGTATCTGATACTGTTATAGATATCCCAAGTGACATGGGTAACGAAGCTCTCGAAGCACTCTCTCAGCTCGTCAAGAACAGAATTATGTTCTATGAGAATTTAGGCAAAAACACGTTGGAGCAATTGCCTAATGGAACTCAAAGCTCATAGTAATGTTTCGATATCTTTGTCTACACTGCTTTTTCTTTTCGTACGAATTTGCCACAACTCAACTTTCTGAACATTAACGGTCAACCTATATCTGTTGAGAAAGGTTTGTAACATCTATTACATTATACTCTATGACTTTGAGATGTTGATTACTTCTCGTTCAACGAATCTCCAACCAGCAGGTATACACAACGTTAATCAGCGCCACATAATTTGGACTTCTAGGATGGATTCGTGGCAAAAGCTGAAAAAAACAAAATCTAAATGCTCTGATAATCTCATGGTGCTTCCAAATAATTCCCATTGCCCAAAGGTATACTTCCTCACTTTCAACAATCATTTCCTGGTCGTAGGTCTCTAAGAAACAGGAAGATATCATCATCAACTCTGCAAATCGCAAGAAGCAGGCCAAATACTTTGAAAGAATCACACATTGCCCATCATTGAAAATCGGAGGAGTGTTTTCTCCAGACATTCAAAATGGCATCGAAAATCAGGCTTCAGACGTATGCTATGACTTTTTCTTGGAATGTCTCATCCCATCTGCAACCGATTATCATAATCAGCTTGTCCAAAGCCCTCGATCGATTATCGAAATACTTGAAAAGATTCGTTTGCCATAACGAATACTGTTCTCATTCTTGATAATATTTCAGATTTGAGATGATTTCAGTTTCTAAACCTTTCCCCATGAGTCGAACATAGTTCAGAATAATAATTGTGAAATAAAAATTTTTCTATTTATTCATTTTTTCATAGTTCGAAGAGAAATTTTTAAACAGAACTATATATATATGTTTCTGTGTCATTCATAAAATTAGTTGTTGATTTCACTAGATGGTAAAGCGGAGTTGCGCTCCACTCACAAAATGATGCTCCAATGAGAAATTCTTGTTTTCTGCATAATTTTCAAAAATAATACTGTAATAACACTAAGCTATGTATAGAAAATGTTTATCTCTCTAATTACACCGAATAAAACAGTTTATCCTACAGTTTTCAAATCTTTTTCATAATAATACTGTTGTGAAAAACGCGGGGCGTTTGCGTAGCGGCAGGGTCATCAGAAGGAATAGTATACGGTTAGGGTCAAAGTTGGCGGGATAACAGCAAGAGCAGATAATTACAATGATATGCATGATAAACATAGTAACTCAGAACAAACAAATCATTTGTTGTGTTTAACATTTGATTAATGACGTCTCCTTTGTTTTATTTGAATGTATTGTTGGTCATAGTTGAGTTAACACGAAACGGTTTATATTTGTTGAAATTTGAGATTCTGTTTGATCTGTGAAGTTTCTTGTTGGTTTTGTTATCAGACTCAAACAACTCGTTTTCGATTATATAGCTTCGGTACACTATCAGTGATTAACTGATATCTTTGAGGGCAATGGAAAGTTGGCTAGAAACGTTGACATTCTATAAATTTTTATCAATTTTTACATTATGAGATGTTATCAAATGAAATGTGGCGTGATTCTATTGGAATCCTATCCGTGTTTCGTTCATATGAACTTTAGCACACCTGTCCGCCAACAAAAACGTTTTCTGCCGAAATCGGATGATTTTATTTCTCTCAACGGTCATGGCCTCAATAGTTCCAGTCCTCGTATCTTATCTATCAAGGCGTGGCCTCCAAAAGTTTCATTGACGAAACTGTACTATTTGGAACATAGTATGGGAACTGCGCGTTATTTTGTAGTCTTGATGTGTACACGTGTACATCATTGTTCAGTATTGTAAACTGACCATGAATTTGTTGGTTTGTGTCGTTGACGTAACTAATCAGCTCATATTCACCACATTTCTCTTTATTGATTCTTGTTACTTTTCCAGGATGGTTCAGGATTCACCTTTCAAGCATATTGCTACCTCGTTGACTGTTGACGATAAAGTCTACAACTTTTTCGATCTTAATAAGCTTAACGATGAGAGAGTTGGTTAGTTCTGTTTATTAGGAAAACTATCTAGATTTTGTGTTCTAGCTCGTCTTCCATACAGTATCAGAGTATTGCTAGAGTCCGCTATCCGAAACTGTGATAACTTCCACGTCAAAGTTGAGGATGTTGAAACCATCCTTAACTGGAATCAGACTCAACACACCAACTCTGAAATCCCATACAAGCCAGCTCGTGTTCTCTTACAGGACTTTACGTATGGGATCAGTTTGTATAGCTTCAATCAATGATAATTTTCAGTGGTGTCCCAGCAGTTGTAGATTTAGCTGCTATGAGAGACGCTGTTGCTGATTTGAAAGGAGACCCATCCAAGGTCAATCCTATCTGCCCAGTTGATCTTGTAATTGATCACTCTGTGCAAGTTGATTTCTCCGGAAAGTGAGCAACATTCAGTTAACAATCACGCAAAGCAATTTTTACAGTAAGGATGCTAGAGCCCAGAACGAAGAACTCGAATTCGAGAGAAACTCTGAGAGATTCAATTTTTTGAAGGTAACTTATCTTCAAGATTATGTCTTTGAAGGAACAAATTCAGTGGGGATCTCGTAGCTTCAACAACTTGAGAATTATCCCACCAGGTTCTGGTATTGTTCATCAAGTAAACTTGGAATACCTTGCTAGACACATCATGGTTGATAATGTATTTTTTTATTTTTTTTTGTGGTCTTTTCACTTCTTAAAATAGGAAGGTGTTGTCTATCCTGACTCATGCGTAGGAACAGACTCTCACACAACCATGATCTGTGGAGCTGGAATCCTTGGATGGGGTGTTGGTGGTATTGAAGCTGAAGCTGTTATGTTAGGACAAGCTATCTCTATGGTTAATCAATGGATATAACCAAGTTTCATAGTATTCTTCTAGGTTCTTCCAAAGGTTGTAGGAGTTCATCTTAGCGGAGAACTTCCACAACAAACAACTGCCACTGATTTAGTTTTGACCATCACTGAGATCTTAAGATCTCATGGTGTTGTCGGAAAATTCGTTGAATTCTATGGTGAAGGTGTTAAGAACTTGTCAGTTGCCGATAGAGCTACCATCTCTAATATGTGCCCAGAATACGGAGCCACTGCTTCTTTCTTCCCTTACGACAAGAATACCGAAAAGTAAGTTTGAAAACTGAAGCAAAAGATGATAGTTTATTTAAGATTCCTTCGCAACACCGGAAGAAGCGACCAACATTGTGATTTAGTTACTAGATATATGAGCTCAAACATGTTCAGCAACGACAATCAACCAGAAACTATTCAATTCTCTGAGGTAGAACATTTGCCTTTTACTTCTTGAAGAAACTTTTTTTCCAGGTTATTGAAGTTGATATGAGCAAAATAGTCAACAGCTTGGCTGGACCAAAGCGACCACAAGATAGAGTTCAGTTGAAGGACATGAAGGAAGATTTCGGCAAAGTCCTTACCGCTCCAGTATCCTTCAAGGTGGGTAGTGAGCATTGTTTCTAAAACAAGTGTATACAGGGATTCGGATTGACTACTGAATCTGTAGAGCAATTTGACTACAAAAAAAATAGACAAGCTCTTACTCACGGTAGTGTTGTGATTGCTGCTATTACTTCCTGCACCAACACAAGTAACCCAACTGTTATGTTGGCAGCTGGTCTTGTCGCCAGAAAGGCGAAAAAGCTTGGCCTTACCGTGCCAAAGTTTGTGAAGACCTCGCTCTCTCCCGGATCTGGAGTTGTTGCTAAATACTTGGAAGCTTCCGAGCTTTTAGCTGATTTGGAAAGCATCGGTTATCATATTACCGGATACGGATGCATGACTTGCATCGGAAACTCTGGTCCAATCGACAAAGAAGTAGCTGACGAAATTGAAAAGGTATTTGTAAGTATTAAAATTATTCAAACTCGAAAATTCTAAGAACAATCTTGTCGCTGCCGGAGTTCTCTCAGGAAATCGTAACTTCGAAGGACGTATTCATCCATCTGTCCGTGCTAACTACTTGGCCAGTCCTCCTCTTGTTGTGCTCTATTCTCTTCTCGGAAACGTTCAAGCAGATTTGAATGAAGTTGTTGGTAAGGATCAAACTGAGAAATACAATAATTTATTTCGTTCAGCTCAAGAAAATGGAAGAGACATCCGCGCCATTGACTTGCTCCCAACCAGAGATGAAATCGCTGAATTCGAAAACCGTTTCATCAAATCTGAATTCTTCAACAGCGTGTATGGAACAATTGAAGAAGGATCCGCTAGATGGAAGCAATTGGAATGTCCCACATCTTTACTCTACCCATGGGATGATAACAGCAGTTATATCAAGAAAGTTCCATTCTTCGAGAAAATGGTGTGTTGGAGTATGATGAGTCTTATATGGATATGATTTTTCTTAGCAAAACACCCCTTCTGCTACATCTTCAGTGTCTGATGCTCATTGTCTTCTCTTACTTGGAGATTCAATCACCACTGATCATATTTCTCCTGCTGGAGCCATTTCTGAGGTTCGTTTCACAGTTGAAATTGATAAACTGTTTCTATCATAGAAATCTCCTGCTGCTCGTTATTTGGGAGGTCAGGGCGTCCAGCCAAAAGACTTCAACTCTTATGGATCAAGAAGAGGAAATCATGAAGTTATGTTGAGAGGAACTTTCGCCAACAGAAGAATTGTCAACAAAATGGTTCAAAATGTTGGACCACAAACTGTATATGTACCCAACAAATCTGTAATGGATGTGTCAGATGCTGCTGAAAAGTATTCAGCCATCGGCAAACAAGTAAGCTCTTGCCAATAAATCTTATCACATATATTATAGGTTATCGTACTTGCCGGAAAAGAATACGGTAGTGGATCATCCCGTGACTGGGCCGCTAAGGGACCATACTTGCTCGGAGTTCGTGCGGTAAGCATCATGTTTTTTCTCTCAAATGTCTTTTGTTTTTCAGGTTATTGCTGAGTCGTATGAACGCATTCATCGTTCCAATCTTGTTGGAATGGGAGTTCTTCCATTGGAATTCTTAGCTGGCGAAACTTCTGACACCCACGAGTTGGATGGTCATGAAACATTCTCGTTCGTTTGCTTGTAATACTCAGCCTTATTGTGTCTATTCAGAATCACCATTCCTGAGGATATGAAGACTGGACAACTTTTGACAGTCACTACTTCAACCCAGAAAACATTCCAAGTGAAGTCTCGTCTTGACACTGACGTCGAACTGGCTTACTACCGCCACGGAGGAATTCTCCAGTACATGGTCCGTAAAATGATTTCCGAATAATAATTTAATAGAAATATCTACTGTCTGTGACTTTAATTAGATTTTTATCCATTTTTCATTGTAGTTCAAATAAAGTTTTTATGAAAATATTAATTATGTGAATGAACGTATGGATGAATCTTAGAAGCAATAGATAATCTTATAAAAGCAGTTCCTTCGGTGAGCAGGCTGCCGAACCTACCGACCAGAACTGCCTGCCGAAAAACGATTAACAAGCGATTCCAAGTTTCCTTTGCCTTGTTTCTACCGCTTTACTCCACAGGCTCCCCTACACCTGTCCTCCACCTATTCTCTTATCTGCGGCAATCTTCCGCTTCTTTTGAAATCATCTTTTGTTCTCCGCCTGGTGCCAAGCTCAAAAGAAATCTAATTCAGAGCTAACCTCTGAGTAACGCCTGCCAGCTGTTTTATCAACATATCAACAAAACCTCTGACATATAAACATGTGACAGCAATTGGTTTTAAATCACTGAATGCCGGTGAAATCTTCTTCTATGAATGATGGCTTCCATGAGTATGCGAAGCAATTCGATTTCCTCTCTTAATGAGATATCATGATCCCTCCATAAGCCACAGTCCCTAGTTTTGAGATGCTTCTCTTTCTGGTTTCTCTTCAGTTTCAACAGATTACGCGACCTTTCCCGCTTCTGCTTCCGTAAAAGTTTTCTCACAGATAACAATCAGACTGAAAGAGAAACTAAAAAAAAGAAGTTCCTTATTCCTTACATTTCTCTCATGCAAATAAACGTGCGAAAACAACAAGATTGTACTTGAAGATCTCATGCGCTCCATAGCATATAGTCAAAATGTCCTCCGCTCAAAGTGTTGAAAAATGCAAAACAGAAATTGATGCTTATCTACTTGATAAACCTAGATATAGGGTTTGGGAGATGAATCTGTCATTTAATCTACGTTCGGAGAAAGGAAAGCGGTTTCTTATGTTGAGCGACGAGCGCTAGATCAAAATTGTGACTTTCCTCCACTTCAGGATTCATTCGCCTCGCTCTCAATATTCGTTCTCGTTCCAAGAGTCTGCGTTAACTGTCTATACAGTTTCAGCTTGTGCTATCTTATGCACTTACAGCAGCATAGATAATTGAAATGTCAAGAGAACGTACTATATTAACTAACAAAACTTTACTTATACCCTATTTAATAGTTATTTTTTATATAGCTTTGCGTTATGTTTTTTTGCCAGAAATATCTGATGTGTAAGTCAATTTATCTCAGTTTTTTTACATTTTCCCTCATCTTTTTTGAAGACATCGGTCGAGTACTTTAATAGAGAACATGCGGTTAGATTGTGATCCGGTGTTAAATGGAACAACTGATTATAAGAAATTTAAATATTGGACCTTTGATTATTCCTGGATTGAATCCGAGCTTTATGACGCTGAAGATATGTATGCATCATATTCTCTTCATTCGTTCCTCATTCCTCATTTGCAGATGTAATATTATTCCTAAATTTTTTCATTTTGAAAAAGAGCCATTATCAGTAGAGGAAGCAAACTTTCCTCTTGCTTATGGCTTAGTAACGTATAAAGATGTTGTGCAGGTGATTGATTCCTTTCATTTATCCTCGTTACATCAAACGAACGTTCAGGTGTTACTGCAATTAAGTATTTTCTATCATCCACAGAATCAGTATTGTATAACCATTGATAAAGCTGCAACAATGCAGTTCAAGAGGACGATGGCATCATTGCCTCGTTGTTTTGGAAATATTGCCACGTTTGTAAGCTTTTTAATATTATTTCTGTTGGAAGAAACTAAAAGTGATTATCTAGGTCGGCACAACATCTAATTGGGGAACATTTGGAATTTTAGAAAACGTCTACAACTGTTTTCATTATCTATCTCTATCTGACACCAAATGGGAATATTACCAAGTGGGTTTTTTGCAATAATATTACCATAATAATTCTTCCACTCCATTTTTGGAAATTGAAATATAGAATCTTGATCTAATCTGTCTTTTCCAGTACTTATCGGGCTCAGATCTTCCATTACGAACGAATCTTGAGATGGTACGGGTCTTCAAAGCACTAAACGGATCTATCAACACCGATGTGGAAGATTTTGAAGTAGATAGATACAAAAATATGGAGGTTGAACATATAATCGTATTTAAAAACATAAAAAACTTGTTATATAGGGTATAACACCACCTGTTCCGCTTTATAAATCCAGCATGTCAGTATCAGTTCCACGGGCGGCTGCCAACTTTATGGTCCAAAGTCGAACAGTCAAAAAGTTATTGAAATATCTATCAAACACATGGGTTCCCGACGAATCTTTTTGGACATCAGTAGCGGGCAATCAGCAAAGTATGCATTAGAGATTGGAGATAGAAAGGAATTAACCTGATTTTATCCTGTTTAAGCTTTTGAAGTCCCTGGTTCTTTTAAAGCGAGTGATGTCATGTGGCTGCGAAAGCATTTTTCAATGAAACCTATAACAGAGTTCAGTGTTAATCACATTGGAACCAGTTATATTGGACGTTATCAAGTGTGGTCATGGCAAAAACCATGTGGAGGTCAGCTTTTTACAAAAATGCTATTAATTCCAAGACGTTCAGGCAAAATAACCAGTTGGTCATGTGTATATGGAGTAGAGGATATGAAAGAAGTAGTTAAGCGACCTGAGCTAGTTGCTCATAAAATATATCTTGATTTTGAGCCGGCTGCCTTCATGTGTCTTTTCAAAGCAAGTTCATCTCATAGTACGCTGGAAATTAATTTTTTTTCCATTTTTCAGGAAATTCGAAAACGAAGTTATTCTCCGGGAGACTTCAGTGCACAAAGCTACAGCGAAATGCCGACAGTTGAGTTGCACAATGGCAAGAGTATAACAGAGCTAACGCACCCTGAATGGCTTTTACGGAGTTCATTCGCTCGAGAAAATTAGTAAACATTATGAATAAGAAATGAATTCATCAGGTATGAGTCGAAAGGACAAAAAAAGATTTTTAATAATTGAACGTTTTCATTTTTTGTGTGTATTTTCTGTAAGCTTGTGTTGTTAATGATTCCTTGACATATTCTTTGCGTTGAAGAGTATTTATGTGAATATGATCTAAAAATCATTGCTTTTTATCCTATTTATTCAAGATTGGAACGTTTGAAAAATAAACATTCGTATACAAACCTAGTTTTTTACATAACCAAACTGCATACGCAGTTGTTCGAAAAATATGAATGTAAGAACTGTGTGTGGAGCCAGTCGGACCCATGCTGGAACGAAACCTTTGAAGAATGATGATGGACCAGCTTTTGCGGTTTGAACAAAGCAATCTGCTATTCCCTAAAACAGATTACTAGGATAAACAAGCTGTTAGTTGGTCAATCACCTTGAACTCTCCAGGCTTTGCATTCATCATTCTTGTTTTCATGACATCAAGAGGTTGAGTCATCATTGTAGCTATACTGGCCTATAAACAATGAACAATCAACTGCATTTCAATAATCTTAAATCCGTACAGCGCAGAAACTGCTGAAGAAATGGGTACCCAGGTTATCCTTGGCTAATCCACTCTCAATAAGCCTTTGTTTGATTTCGTCGTAGAAGGATAGTTGTCCGATTGTCATGAGAACAGCACGACTACTGGCCATGGTTGCTCCTTAACACTTATATCATCATTGTCATTCATTTCTTTCTTACCATTGAACAACTTTCCTGCTCCTTCATGACGAACGATTTGTGCAACGCCATGAAGAGCATGTTTGTAGTTTCTTCTTTGCTCTTTGGGTAACTTCAATCAATAGTGTTCAATCGTCAAACATTAATAATCTTACTTTTATGTCATTTTGCATGCGAACGTTGACAAGATCACCTGGTGTTCCAACTAGGCCACCACAGAAACCCGATATTCCAGCCAATAGAGCTTTTTGGTAAAACGGCAAGTTTGAATCTATAAAAATGAAAATTGTAATTACAGTATCAATTCATATAAGTTACCGGAAGGGAATTGTTTTTTTAAAGTTTCATACATTCCAAAACGAGTTGTGGAATAAGTCAACTGACGGAGAAGAGAAGCCGACAACCCTGAAAAGAATTTGAGTGTTCTCTCATCATAGCCATCAAACCATTATAAAATGCAAAAAATCCATCGGATTTGACAATCTTAACACACATGGCAGAAGCACTGATCTTTCCTTGTTGTGTTTGTAAGTGAACCTAAACAATAACATAAGCATTCATTGTAATGATATCAACTACCTTCATGGTATCCAATGGATGAGTACAGCATGCTGCTCCAGCTGAAGCTAATCCACCAAAATACCATCTGCCGACTTTCTGCTCTTTCTTCTCCGCCATTCTATAAAGAAACACGTTTTACAATTGATTTAAACATAATATACGCAATATGAACATGTTTAAAAGAGAATATAAGGAGTGTATGCAACAATATATTGATTGCCTGAGTGGTTTCTTGCGTTTTACACTCCGGGGCAAACAGCTCAGCACGACAACTAAAAAAACAATCAATGAAAAGAAGAAAAATTGAACAATTGGCTTGATAAGAAGCCCTCAACGATATATATCCGTGATAACACCTACGATAATTGATAAAACCATCTTCAATAACAACTAATATCAATGAAATGAAGTAATAAATATAAATAAGAATGATAACATTGGGATGAGCCTTATTCTAAAGAAAACTTTCAACCACAAGTAGACAATCAAAACTTGCTTGCAATCAAATGCTTTGCCTTCTATCCGTCAAGATGTGAAAAACTGGTTTACGCACAAAAATATGGAAACAACATGATAGAGATGGGAAATTGATAAAAAGATAAATTGGCGGTCGTGCGCTAAGTTATAAGAAGATGTATACATGTATATATATATATATATATATATATATATGGATTCGTTTAGTCCATTGAAATATCGATGAGATGAAAAAAAAACTTTTTTTTCTCTTCTTTTCATCACATTTCTATCAGTTGCATAGTTTTTAGAAATGCCTTGACTATATACAGAATGTTTGCAGATGTGCCTTCTTTCCACCTTACTATTAACAACATATTTTCTTCTGATACCCGCAGAACTACCATCCAGTCAGATATATCACATGATATAACGTTGTTTATATTGATTATAATTCATTTATAGAACTATTTGATCTGCCATCTTTATTTATATCTGTTGAACAGTCATATTTAGTTAGAAATCAGACAACTAATCTAACATGTACACTAAGTGCTGGTTGGAGTGGTGTAAGATGGCAGAATATGCTAATTTCATATCATAATATCATCAAAATACTATTTCAGTCGTTTCTCTTCAATGTTACTTGGCTAAAGGATGGTAAATCCATCTGGAGAGTTGCAAGACACAATGAAATATATAGAACTCATGAGAACATGTAATGATATATAAGGCATATTTCTATAATCTTTCTCATTTTAGATTGAGTATCTCAGGTGGAAAAGGCAATAGTGAGGGAGACTATCAATGTATAGCTTCTGTCAAAAACATCTCACTATCTAATAAGCAAATGATTGACACCATGTTAGCATCTCCTCCAAGGAAAATGAAGAGAGCTCGCATTACTCGATTTGATAAAACAACTGAATATGTTTGTTTTTCTTGTTTATCCATTCTCAAATTTTTAATATTTCAACGATAGATGGTGAGCGCGCGTCAAGGTCAGGTCGCAAGGCTGCCCTGTATTGGGATTCCTGACGTTATTCCAGGGCCTCCTGAGCTCTGTTTTGAGAAAGAGGGTACACAGGGATGTTTTAAAGGTGAATCGATTTATCGCTTACGCCCTTATCTCATAAATTCCCTCATTCGTTTTTTAGAACCAATGGATGACGCTTTCATAACCACAAGCACAGGAATGCAGATTACCAATGTGCAACCCCAGCATTCAGGCAACTACTATTGTGTTGTTAGGAATGAATATACGAAATCAACGAAAAAATCCCAAAAACCCGTCATACTTTTAGTACGATGAACTGAACAATGAACAGAAAAGAAAAAAACCTAATTTCTTTCAGGTTATCGTTGGAGATCAGGCCGATAATGATGTTGACAACAAAGCAAATGATGAAAACGAATTGGATGAAGATTTAGAATATAAGCCAGAATTAGTATATCCATCTAGACCATCAACGTTTGCAAAGCCTCTCGATTACGATGCTGTTGCGGGACAATCGGTACTATTGGAATGTGTCATAGCTAATGCGCAAGTACATTGGGTTCGGGTATGCCAAATACTGTTATTACACAGTTCTGTATAATGATATCGATTGTAGCATACACAGTATTCACAACGAGTCATTTCTCCGAACGAAGATCATCGATTTCATTTATTATGGGGAAATTTAGAAATACGACATTCTAAATTAGGTTGAATATTGATACAAACTAATGATATAAGATGATTTCGATTATAGATGATAGTGGAATGTATTCATGCCATGGAATTCCAACCCTTAACAATACGAATACAACATTGGATTATGAATATCCCATTGTTTACTACAATCTTGTTGTTCATCGACCAACTAAAGTGCAGATGCGTTTAACCGAAAATCCCTTCGATAACAGTTGGGAGGTAATCAATCAAACGTAGATCAATGTTCTCTAAAAATCAATACTTATAGCTGTTCTGTAATGCTAGTCATATGAAATTTGAGATACCTATGGTTTATGTGAATGGAACCAACTTACTGGATATGGTACCAGCTATGGGAATAGCATTAGAAACCAATTTCTTTTCTAATCCAATCACAATAACTTTACGTCCAAACGAAAGCTTCAGTGGAAGTGTTCAGGTTCATTTCGAAAGAATCAATAGGAATAAGAAAAGAATGGCAAACGATATAAAACCCTATTTCAGTGTATTTCTCGTCCAGCTATGGATGAAGCAGAAATCTATGGAGTTGACATGGATAGGGGAACTTCACAAAACTTATTTGTTAGCAGCACGAAATTGAATGAAAGAGATCTGATCATAGAAGTTTAAATTGAAGATATTAAACAGTCATAGCACTCACTTATAGGGACCACGAAACAGTACTGTACTAGTTGGAGATTCTGTATACTTAGTATGCAATACGACTAGAGTGAAATCGCGATATTGGAGAAAAAGTGATGGGCAACATGAGTAGATTATAATCATCAAAGTTATATAGATGGCTCATATGTACGTGTATATGAGAAAGGAGGAAGAGCTAGTATTATTGGCTCACACACTTTGCACATAAAGAACGTACAGGCTAGTGATGAAGGATGGTATACATGTATTGTAACTGGAGAAGGAAATTTGGAGAACAATGCAAAAGCATATTTGAAAGTAAAAAAATAATGAACACTGAACAATAACTGTCTGTTGTATGCTATTTTCAGGTCTTATTAGAACCAGAGCCAGTCATAAACAAGACTGAGGAAGAGACTATTACGCCAGTCAACATTGTAATTGAGAACTTTGTAGTTTGGATTGAAAAAAACGATTCTCTCGTTTTTCAATGGCATTTAAAGGGATCAAAGAGTGATCTGTCAATGATGACTGGTCAGAGGTACTTTAAGAATATAAGTTTTATGATTGATACTGTAAACTGACTACAGAATTGAAACACAAGTCGATAATGATAAAGAGAAGAATGACAATCCTTGGACAGAGTTCAAATCACTCACTCCTGAAGTGAGGAGAACGTTTGTTGAGCATTTCAATGAGACTAAAAGGTTCATCTTACATACTTGAATAGTCAGAAGTTGAATCTACAGGCTACGATTTCGTCTTGCCTTACTATTTGAGAATGGACCATCCATCATAAGTTCCGAAAATCATCATGTGACTTTAGATACACATGCGCTCAAATCATTGGTAAAACAAAGAAACATTATTGATTGTTCATAGAGATTGTATTAGGCTCTATGGGTCAGACGTATGAGTCCAACAGATGTTCATATCAAATGGAAAAGACAGGCAGTTACAGAATCAGACAAAGCTCAAAGTTATATTTTGAGTTATTGGTCAACGAAAACTGCAAAAAATGTGGTAATCGGACAGTCCAATCAATATCTCTTTACATCTTATTGATTTGAAGATCACCTTGCCGGGTAATACATCCGAAATCACATTGAATGATCTCGATCCATTTACGTCATATCTTTTTCAAATGAGAGTTGTTACTATTTCCGGATCCAGCATTTTGAGTCATCCCTTTGAAATTGCCAATACCAGTTTGAAACGTTTTCAATTAATTCTTTAATTTATTCATTTAATTAGGAGTCAAAGAGAAAGAGCAGAGCTGCGGTCTAATGAGTTGTGAAAGCTTTATTAGCTTTTTTTCAACAATTTTATTTATTTCAATCATATTAATAGCCGGTGCAACATGTTTTAAGAAGCGAACACAGCGGAAAGCTGTACCTTCACGTGCAATCGAAAGTAATATCACTTGAAAAGATTTAAAAGAACAAAAAATATATATTATAGATAGCGATTGCAAGTTCCTTGATACCTCATTTACAATATATCGCGAGCACAGAATAAATGATTCTGTGGAGAAAGATAGTCATTCATTAGCTACAACATGTCTGGTTCATGATGCTGTTGATCAACATCTCATAACTCAGGTTTTGTTATTTCGTCAACAATTTCATTTTCCTCTTTAATTCTATACAGGATGTACCTGATCCTGATTTCTACTGGTCACAAGAATGTGATAGTGAGGAATGATCTCTCACACCCTTAATACTGTTTTTTGTTTTTCTCATCATTATTGTTATAAACAAAGTTTAAAAAAAAGTTACAATAAAGAGTTTGAATGATGACCATCATGTCCAACTAATACTCAAAGCTGATGATATCATCACACTCTTCAAGTTTTACAAAGAGTATAGGGAAAGAGAGTCTGTTACTCTCTTTCTTTCTCTCTATTACACTCAACATTACAACACAAAGTCAGTTAGTTGTTCGAAACGGAATACCAATAAGAACACATGACGGGGAATATCCTCCTAGCTCATCAAAGAAACACCATTTGCCATAATCCCTTCTTAACGAACATATCAGAAACGAGCTGATACTCTACTATATTCAATTGTTGAATTACGACATTTCATATATTCTATATAGCAGTATGAGTGATAGAATTATTGAACAGGTTTTTTTCACAACTTTGTTTTCCAAAATAGTTAGCTTAACCATTAAGCTATGTCATGCGAATCCTGATAAACAGAACGATTCTGCGATGAATGTGTTCCAAGAAAGAAGTTTAATAAATAATGTGTAAGTTTAATTATAATTATTAAATGCTCCTATATAATTATATAGAAATGAATTATCGACACGAGATCGTATAGCTGAAAGAGAACAAAAGCTAGAAGCTGAATATTCAAGTAGAATCATTGCCTTATCAGAAGAAGTATTAGGAGCTAAGAAAGATTTTGAAACTCGAATGAAGACATTTCATTCTTTACAGGTACATCAATATCATTATATTCATTTTGTGTTTGACTATTACAGGCAAAGTTCGTACGTGAGAAAGAACAAGCGTTAGAGAAATTACGAGAAGAACATCAGAAAGAGATTCAAATACTCGAACAGAAGTTTTCTGAATCACAATTCCTTAGTATGAAACAAAAGTATTACTCGAAATCAATCAATATAATGACATTATTAATACGATTTCAGATATATAATTGAAGTTCAATTACTTGAAGAAGAAAGAAAGAACTTGAAGACAGAAAAAGATAAAATAGGAGACAGTTTTGAGGCAAAACTGCGCAAAGCGCAATCATTATATGAAGCAGAACTGAACTCTGCACGTAATCTCTATGCAAAAGAACTTGAAGCATTGAAAGAACATGAACAGTCACTTAAAGATGAATTCTTGGCTAGGTAAAATGATTTTTAATCCAATTTTAATTTGAACCTTTCGCTCCTTTTCAGACAAGATGAGTTTCGAGATAGAATCTTAGAACATCAGCATAAGGCCAAGGTGGTTCAGAAAGAATTGACAGATAAGAAGCAAGAACTAGCAAAGCTAGAAAGCGACGTCATAGAGAAAGACAGACAAGTAAAGTCTCTCTCGAAAACCTTGGATGAGATCAAAAAGAAAAATAGTACAATATCTCAAAAACATCAATTACTATCTGCTGAGAACGCAGAGCTGCGTGCAGAGGTTTTACTTAAACAAGAGGAAATGAGAAAGAAGACTGGTAACTAATCGATATCTGGTCAGCGTCAATATTATTGATTTGTTTCCAGATTCTATGAATGAATTGAGAAACAGCGAAAGTAACTTGAATCAACTGCTGAGAGATGCTCAATCGGAGAATAAGAGTCTTCGTAATAAGGTTCTTATTTCAAATGATATCTTCGTAAATGAGCGCAATTATTTAGATTGAATTCTTGGAGAGAGAACGAAAATCGTTGCAATCCGAAAGCGAAAGTCAAGCCCAGATGCAAATGTCTCAAATTCATGCATTGGAAGCCGTTTTGGAAAGTGTCACAACAGAAAAAGAGCAAACCAAAGATCAATATGAAGGTTTACTTCTAAAAGAACGTCAACAGGCAGAAGCTCGCGAAATGGCAATGAAAAAAGAGTTCAGTGCTAAGCTGAACGAATTAGAAGAACAATATACTTGTTTGAAAGAAGAGCTTGAACAGAATGCCAAGTTAGACCAAGATGAGCTCAGAGAGGTGGGTACTTTCAACTTCGCACTATGATAATGTGAAATATAAACGATCTGTCTCTCTGATCTGAAATCCATAACTCTTGATTTATATGTATTCATTCCAGACATCTGAGCAACAAATCAACCTCCTTCAACAAGAAAAGCAGGATTTGGAGGCTCAGTTAGAATGTTTGAGAGATAAACTGTTGAAGATGAAAGTAGAGAAAGAAGAAAAAAAAGAGAAAGTGGAAATAAAAGAAGTAAAAGAAGAAAAAGAAAAAAAAGAGAAAGAAGTGAAAGACGAAAAGAAAGAGAATGAGAAAGAAGTGAAAGAAGTGAAAGAAGAAAAAGAAGAGAAAGAAGATAAAAAAGAGGATAAAATGAAAGCTGAAATAGAGGATGAAGAAGAGGAGGAAGAAGAAGATGAGTCTGATGATGATCATCAAGAAAATGAATTGAAAGAGAAGATAGAACAAGTTTGAAAAAAAAAACTGAAAGGGTTGTGTGACTGACAAGTATGTGAACGATCATCTTCATAACGTTTCTCTCAAACACAAAACTGTTTATTAAAGTTTATAATAACATTTTTTTTCTTTTGTTGTAAATAATACAAAATGTATTTATATGCTTATAAATTAAATCTTATATTCAATGAAATGAATTTTTCATAGTAATTATTAGGGGGGGGGATGGGGGAAACAAACAAATTATAATTAACTAAGCTGATTATATACGGCAGTTGATGATTACAACAAGAAATATGATAGAAAAGCCCGTTCGAAAGACTCCATGGCAATGTCGCTAAAAGTCAGAGGCATATGATGAGAAAGATGGAAAATAAATTAATTAAAGGCATTACTATGATGACACATTCCATGAATGAACAATGATTATGAAAAGCCTCCTTTGAGGCCGAGACAAACTACAATATTATTACTTCTTATCATCTATATTTAGGCATCTTATGATTGTCTTAACCGGAAGCATTGTGTTCAGAATAATTTTCTGTATAGAAATTATAAGTTGTAACCTCCATTATTACGGAAATCGCGTATAAGTTGAATGAAATTTGATTCTAACACCTGAAATAAAGAAAGAATGAAATATCAATCAGATATCTGTCAGCTTACTTTTCGGACTTGCTTGTCCAATGGATTGATTTGTAGTGATACAGCAAAGGTTGAAGCATCGAATGTTTCATCTAATGCTATGAGGGCACCGTGTATTCCACTCTCATGAAGATTCGGAGCATACGATCCTAATCCTATTTCCTCTACCCATCTTTGAACTCGTTCGTTCGACCAAACAAGGAGATCTGAACGATTTTGTCAAAATTTTTTCGAATCTGTCTGAATACCTGTATTAAGCTCTTCACACGCTTGACGACGAGATTGCAGAACTTTCTTGTCATAATTTAATTTTTTCAGGCATAAAATTCCATATTGAAGACTAGCACGATGAAAACTATCAATCATATGTAAATGGGACCTCAAATCTCTCTTTGATAGATGCTCTAACATACGAGCGTCTAATAAGCATTCCATAAAAGCGGATCTTCAAAGTTAAGATCATTTCAGGAAGAAATGTTTCTGAAAACCTGTATTGGCCTAATCCTAAACTTGGCAGCCATTCATTTCCAACCCATTCATGATTCATATCTCTCAAAGCAAAATTTTCCCTAGTGGATCGGGGAGCGGAAGGTGAAGTCAATGAGACCATTTCCTTAAATTTCGTACAATTTGATTACATTGAATTTCATTCTGTTACTTGAATAGCCAAGCGCAATTTCAATCGATGAAGAGGATTACTTATTCCAATTTCCCTTTGAATTTCCTGGTCGCTAAGAGCTGACATGATTGCACCAGACTGGATACAAACAGATATAATCCACATCATCATTATACTAAGTACCTTGACATTGGCTCGACATGCAGCTACATACCAAGCAGGCATACCAACCCAAAGCTCCAACCATGCTACAACCGTAGGTCCATTCCATAAAGCAAAGGGCGTTCTGGCTTTGAGTGCCTTCAAGATAAGTTTATTTGTTTTCATATAGATTACTATTGTTACCTCTTCAAGCAATTCATGCTTCTTCTTATTTCTTCTATCACACTCATTTGCCTTGTCAAACCTTCCATCCATTCCGGATGTAATTTCAGAATCCGAAAATGAACCTTCATTTCTGGAAACATTCTCAAATTAGAATATGATTCGCAAAACATTCGAAACCCTAAGATATTTTGAGATTTCTTTTTCGTGAAAAGTCTGCCTAATGTTCGGAAACCAGACGAGCTAGTACTACGTTTCTTCTTGGTTGTATAACCATTGGAAGATGATGCCGCAGAAGAGACTGGACTCAGCCTATCGATATCAGTTTGAGCGTTCAGTTGATTTTTCTTTAAGCGGTATAGAGATGCATTGTTTTTCAAACTGAGAATCGAATCATCCAAAACCTGCAACAGTTTCGCGTTTTTTTCTCAGTTTTTTTCACAAAACTACTCACCGCACTCTGTTGATATTCATTATCCTGGTAAGACCGGTTTGGCAGCTGCAATAATAAAAAAAAGTCATTTTTCGTTCCATTATCATAGACATACCGTGAAATATTTGTTACCGGCAAACTCTGATGAATATGTTTGTGGTGAACTGCGTGTTGGAGAGTGATCTGAGTAATATCCTAATCTAACTTGTTTCTCATACTGATCAACGGCTTTTTCTGCAAGTTCTTTTTCTTGATTAATCATACTGAAACATTTAATTGTTTTTGTGTATCACATGATCTCTTGGTTACTTGATTTCTGAATTAATTGCATCCAGATGGTCTTGAAGCATCGACGCTAGCATTGTATTATCTGCACCAGCTAATGGATCGGCTTGATGCACAGATGTGTTCATATCGATCAGTGAAGGTGAGGAAGAAAAAGCTTGTTGCACGTTAGCTAGCACATGTGCCTGCTGTAGACGATCCCATTCTTCTTCATTCAACGTCTGAACCTTTGTTGCGTCATTCTGAAAAGCAGAATAATACAATTAACTATTATCCCATATGTATATCTTAATCCTTGCCTGTAATGTGACCCTTCCCTTTCTAGCTCTTCTGGCGCCAACGGTTGCATATGATGCAGCAGGTGGCTCATTACTAGAGAGATAAGTGGTTATTAGATCCCCTGGCGTATAACAGCTACTCTGTCCGGAAATTAGGTTGCTATGTGAGGAATTGATCCTGAAAATATTTCATTGTTACATGAAACTAATTGGATATCTCATATCTATACTCACTTTGATGTAAACTGAGCTGTTCGATTGCTATATAGCTGCCTTCTCAAATGATCGACATCTGCTTTTAACGAATCATTCTCGCGTTGGAAGCGGTCTACCGCTCTTTCAGCTTGATGCAACAACTTTTTACTATTTCCAAGTTCTTGGGTCAAACGATTCTTATCATCTAATGCTTGCATACGCTCTTTGAGATGTAACTGCAGACGATCATTTGATTCTGATAGCAACTTGTCTACTGTCGAGCTCAACCGTTGGTTATGCTCTTCATTCATTTGTTCCCTTTGTAGAGCTCTATCTAATTCACCCGCTTTTTCACTCATTTGCTTTTCGACTGCATGAATCCTTTCTTCAGCAGACAATTGTTTCTAAACATTTAATTGATATAACAAAATTCTCAGTCTTCTTACCTGCTCTGCGACTGATAAAGCTTTCAATCGTTGTTGAAGCTCAGCTTCTACTGTGGGCAAACTTTCAGCCTTTTTCAATGACTGTGCGAGTTGTTTTTCTGCCAACTCCAACTTATTTTGAAGCGAATATACTTTTTCTTCACTAAGTCTTACTGTAGCATCCTTATTGGCCAGCTAATAATTATTGGATTAACTAACAGTCATGATCTGTTCCAACGCCCACCTCATGCTCTAGCTTGTCATTAAGATCTCTGATACATGTGAATTCGCGTTGCGAGCTCATATATCTATTCTCGAGAGAATCAAATCTCCGCTGTTGTTCGACCTTCTGTGCTTCAGCTTCTTGAAGTTGATTCTTAAACTTCACAATTTGATCTTGGACTGATTGGTGTTGCTCTTGAGAATTTGATATTTCCTCTTCCAATTCCGCATTTCTGAAGTTATTTTTCGAAAATGTTCCCCGCGTTTATATGATTATTACCTCCGGAACAAATCTTCGGTCTGTTTAACAGCATTTTGAAGTTCGGATCTCAATCGTTCGCAAGCTTCCTGCATGTCTAGCATGCGGGCCGAATCAATACCTGTTCCACCATTCGTTTTTTCGTCTAACTTCTATAACAATCACTCATTTTATAACAACCATTCTCTTGATATTGATACTTGTGAGTCTCCAGCTTCGCTAACAAACACAGCTATACGTGATTTCAATTGAATGTTTTCATCATTCTTAATTGTCAAATCATCTTCTAATGTAGCTACGCGTTCCATGGCAACTCTCAGCCGTTCTCGAACCTTAATTGGTCTATTCACTACAAATTAGCAGATTAACCCACTTTCTCGTCTAATGCTTTGTGATGTTCGAATAAGCTTTTTAACGCTTTTAATACTTCAACTTCTGACGAAACACCTGCTTGATTCTGTTGTTGTCGTTTCATGACGGTAATGCGTAAGGACCGTTCATGACGAGAAACCAAACATTCAAGATGTTCAAGGAGCAAACGGGTGTTATTGCGTTCAGCCTACATAAGATCTTGTCTTAGAAAATGAAAATGTTTAACTTACTTTTAGTTCAACTATTTCCTCATCTTTCTCTAACAGACTCTCTCTAAGTTGTATAAGCTCTCTAGTTAAGATTTGCAATTCCTTAAATCAAGTAAAAATTTGAATGCTAATTCTTATTGACAACTAACGGGTGGTAAGCTCTGAGTGTGAAGATTAATTTGCCTTAGTAGACTTTCTTTTTCTTTTTCCCACAGCTTTGCTTGATGATCCTTTGTTTCAATCGTCTTTTTATACTGCTCTAGTTGTTCTTGAAGTTTGTCACGATCTTCTAACATATTAACCATAAGCTGAAAAGAATTTTATAAAATGAGGAGCAGAAAGAAAGAGAGATAGCTAGTGGGAGGATAATTTTGAATTTACCTGTTCAATGTTGTTGTCGTGTGAAGACGGATGTTCTTCGGTATTAACATCAATACCGTCTTCATTGATCGTTGGCATAACATCGCACATCATGTTTCCGTTAGGCCAGCTCATAACAAGTAATGATAACAGATATGGCCAAAGATGTTAGAAAGAAACAATGTTTTTCTTTTTTTTCTTTGTTGTTATAGTTAAATATAAAATGAGAAATATAAAAACACAACAATTTTTGCTTAACAAATGTATATAGAAATGAAGATATTTAAGAATATATACGATGGAGAACAAGTTGAGCCCAAAACAAACAATGAACCTGCAAATTCTGTGAATTAAAAATGATTTTGGATTTGTTCTGTGTTTCACAATGTATGTTATGCTAATCGTCCTCCTAGCATTGTTCAACATGAAAAAACTAACCTTGAGACACGTTCGTCTTATTAGTTTCTTAACATTTTATTGTTTGCTGTACCAGATTATGGGCCAAAACCAAGATGTCTGTCTGCAATGTATTAAGTATGTAAGTAAAAATGCTTATTGCATACTCATTAACATATTAAGAAGCTATTTAACAACTCTGCACTCTATACCTATATATATAGTCATTGTACTATAATATAAAGAGAAACGGAACAGGAAAGCAATGACTATTTTGAGAAATAGTAAATTGTAGTGAAAAACGGAAATGAAGCGATCTTCTCCATCGCTATATTCTATTAGCGTACTTAATTCAATTGTATTAAAGCGGAGAAAGAAAAAAAAAAGAAAAAGTAAAATACACTCTAAATATTAGCTTTTTTTTCTTTCAATTTCCCTCTCTCTTCCTCTCCATCTCTACCTCTCTTTGTCATTCATAGTGTAAGTTGTAAAAAAAATGAAAAAATAAAAAGAAACGAACTATGCAACTCTATGAAATGGTCGCTCGAGAAAGATAGAAGAAAAGTCTTATATATATATATATATATATATATATATAAATAACATATTATTTTGGTGGTATTGCCTTCTTTATTCTTATTTTTCAAAATAGTCAAGTGGTCAGTGAGAGAAATATGAACACAAAATGCTTTAACTAACCGATATATGTGAACAAATGATATAACTAAATGAAATATATGAATAAAGTAAGATATTTAAGCATATGTAATATATAGATAATCTAACTGAATACAATAATATAAAACAATAGCTAAAAACTCGTACTGCTATAGTTTTTCGATATTTTTGTTCACTAGCACCCTTCTTCTCTTCCACTTTGGACATGTTAATCTGAACTCTCTTCGTATGACTCAGTCTATGTATTCTCTCATCCTCATCCAACTGTTTCTCTAATTCTCTGTTCAATGCACTAAGTCTGATGCTGTCTGTGACCCTCTTGCTTCTGCAACACACATCTTAGCTATAGGTTATTGACCTCGCTTGTCCCAATATCTTGGCATTCAATCTGTCACTTTTCCTTTATATATTCTTTACAATATTAGCAGGCTTAGGAATAGGTCAGCGGGGTCAAACAAAGGTCGAGATATGCTCAACACAACACAAAATATATTGAATGTCTCATTAATGAGCTTCGTTCGCATATGTTCCAATAGCCATACGCTTCTCAACACAACACATCTAATCATCTTATAGACTTTTCAATCAATTTAAACAATCTTACACATACTTGATTACTTTTACGCATAGCTAATGACAGAGAAAAATCGTATATCTCATACAATAGACTCGAAACTGATGATCCAGTTCATTCGGAACATATGTTCACATCGTATGGATTTTCTATTTTCAACTTATTTACAAATATTGTAAATGCAATATCTTTGTTTACACTGTTAGATGTCAATTTTTTTAAAAACATTAGACGCAGCGCTGCCGCTACGCGTGCTGCACAACCAAAAAAGCCAATAACTTATGAAATAAATTGAATTGGAGCCGAACAACACACTTGAGAAGTTGAGAGAAATCGTTTATTCGCATCCCATTAACTCAATAAGCCTTCCTGTGATTATTATCTCGTGGGATAAATCATTGCGTAATGCTATATCTGGCCTTTCCACTCAACTATATGCTATACACATTTCTATATGTATTCTTGTATAAATATATATATATATATATATATGAAGATGAAGCATAAATTATATTTTATTTCTATTACATAAATTATAATAACATGTATCAACATATGCTATCCATATATAGAGAAGCAGAAAAAAACCTCATCATATTCATTCAATTGAATTTCTCCATTTATTGAAACAGACAAAGGCAATTATTTATGGGGGGGGGGAGGGGGATTGATGATGATGAAGGGAAGGAAAGGGGTGGGAAGAATGAATGAATGAATGGGGTTTGCGAATGAAATGTGATGAAAACCGGGTATACATTATTGATTTTTTTGTGTTAAAACTAAACAAACAAACGTCTTATAACATGAGATTATTGAAAATCACGTGATGGAAATGAATTAATCGCTAAAAGATGAGCAATACAAATGAAGACAAAACGAATAATATTGTAAATGCAACATTATGAATAGAATATTAAATTTTAAAACAAATAGCAAAAAAAAAATTTTTTTTTTCCATCTTTTTAACACAAAATTTTTAAAATTTCAAAAATAATTGCTCCATTGATAAATATGTGCGTATCTCTTTTTGTGTAAACGTTTCATATAGTTATTACTACATGAGGAATGAGGTAATTGTTATTTACCCGCCAATGTTCATCTATAGTATAGGGTTGTAGTCAAGTAATTAGCTGACACACAATATATCTCAACACGTTCTTAGCCTCATTTATCTTTAACTATTTAGTTTAATATCATCACTTTATAAATAAATGACTAACTATTCTTTTTTTTTTCATTTTCATATAAACTGTATATCATATAGTTATGTTTCACATTATCAATTATTTTACATCATCTTATTATTAGCATAAATTAATTTTTCTGAGAAAAATCTTATTTTTTTAAGCCGTTTCTGCTGGGAGCATAAACCCTCGTATATGTTTTGTTTATGATAACACTAAGGAAACGGTGATCATTTGGTGAGTTAATTACTATAATAATATATTGATCCATTTTAATATATATTGTAATAAATCCTCTTGTTTTTTTTCATTGTTATTATATCTTATACTATCTGTTGTGAATGTTAAGAGAGGATGGTTAAAAGAGATACAAATGTTAATCTACTTGACATATAATCATTTTTGATTAATATTAATTACATTTGGAAGAATGTAAGAGAATCGGTGAAATGAATAGAAGAGTATAAAGAATACATTTGATCTTAATGAAATGAGATTAAAATGGAAATTTTGAATTTCTATAAGAGATCTTATGTCTTTTCATTTCTCAAACTCTAATGTTTCGATATGTAATGATGTAAGATGGATATATATGATGGATCTTTTAATATTTTGAAAACATTCATCTTTATCCATCTATTCATTTCCCTCCTTTCGATACTCTCTTTACATCATTTCCCTTCTATTCCACCAATTTCCTCTACCATTTTCTCCTCTGCCACATCCGTTCAGTATTATCCAGCAGTTTTATAGACATTTTATATATTAATATGTGTTACATTGATCTTTTCCATAGTTGTGAATGTGATGCTGTCGATTTGTTTGCAATTTGAAACGCTTCTCATTCTCTTTTGGCAGCTTAAAACCGATAAAATCATTTAGCTTTCATACATTTACACAAAATGTCTTTAATTTTGTTTATTTAATTCGGAAAAATTAGAGGCTGATGTGCGTCAATTCAAATTAGCAGCATTTGTTAAATCTCATTGAAACATTTTTTCTTCGCTTCTATTTATTGTCTTTCACCCTCCTACTCCTCCTCTTTCCATTCCCCCCCCCCCCTTTCTTTTCCAAAATTGAAGTTGTCTAACAAGAAAAAAAAGGAGAATGGAAAAAGAAAGAGAGAAAGAAAGAGATTATAACAATAGGCTTTTCATTGTTTGGACTTGACTTTAACTTTTGAAAAAGTATTTTAGTAAGCTTATTCAAATTGTAAGCTTGTCTATAACTTGACATGGATAAAACACGTCTCGTCATTTGTCATAAACTTGTTGAATTAGCTCTACCCATCCTTTGTTATTCCATTTACGACACTTTAATGAACTTTCTCGAATAATTTAACTGCTTATAGCAGCCATAAAATACAAGTGTGCTCATTCTTGCGTTTGAATAATTTTCAATAGGTCTTTTGAAACAGCTGAAACATAAACTAACTTAATTAATTGTCCTCGAAAATTTTTATTGAAATTAACCAATAGTTGACATTGACATTCATATTGCTCAGGCTCAGCGGCATTTCCAGCCTGCTTCTCATTTGTGTTTGCAGTAATGTCGAGACGTAAGTTTAGCTAGTTCATTTATTTTGATATGATGCTTATCAATAAATAATCTGAGCTGATTTAGAGATTAAATTAAAAAAGTTGGTGATTCCAACTCCGCAGCTACCACCTCCAATAAACTTGGATGACAAGTTCGTGATACAGTGAGTATACTATAAGCCATTAGGTTCCTATAATCGAGTTAAAGGTTCAATGAAGATGAACAACCAATAGAAGTGGAGGCAATCAACTTAAAAACGGTAGAACTGTTAGGCAAAGGAGCATATGGTGTTGTGGAAAAAATGCAGGATACTGTATCCGGAGCTGTTTTCGCTGTAAAAGTAAGGCTTTTTTTCAAATTTGGTTATACTAATAAAAATCTCAGCGGATAAAATCAACAGAGAATGATATAACTCATAAGCAAATGCTGATCGAGTTAAATGCTTGTAAATTGAGCGGAGGCTGTTCAGAAGTGAGCTTACCCAAATAAAATATAGAGTCATGGACTATACTCTAGATGGTTCGTTTCTATGGCGCTATGTTCCGAGAAGGTGATGTTTGGATATGCATGGAAGTTATGGATATTTCCATGGATAAATTCTATCCAAAAGTCTTCCAAGGAGGGAACAGGATGCCTGAGAGTTTTGTTGGTAAAGTAGCACTATCGGTTAGTATGATAAGTCGAAAAAAGTCTCCAACAATTCAGTCTTGTAGGTTGTGACTGGTCTGCATTTCATGAAAGAGAAAATGAATCTAATGCATAGAGATGTGAAACCATCGAATATACTACTTAGCACAAACGGTAGCATTAAACTATGTGATTACGGTATCTCTGGCAATCTCACGAACAGTGTAGCTAAAGTAAGATACGCACACAAAGTTTATTTTATATGTATGGGTTTTTTAAAGACTATACAAGCAGGTTGTAAGCCATATATGGCTCCCGAACGCATACAAGGAGATACACGAGAAGCCTATGACGTAAGATCGGATGTTTGGAGTCTTGGAATTACTCTGGTAAAATTAAAAATGCATAGAATATAGTGAGTTGGATATATTAGATTGAGATAAGTACTGGCAAACATCCATACTCGAGCTGGAAAACACCATTTGACCAGCTGAAGCAGGTAGAGCTTCATCTCAAGCAAATACCCAGTTCAAATAAATTTCTATAGGTTGTTTATGAGAGTCCTCCATCATTACCGATGGATATCGGATATTCGCCGGATTGTTCAATTTTCATCAAAAAGTGGTAACTCGAGGCTATTCGAATACTCCAAGATTGTATAAATAATTCAGCCTTGCAAGAGATCATCAGCAACGTCCCAAATATCCAGAGTTACTAGCACTTGAATGGCTCAAGAAAGTCAAAGTATTGGATTTTGACATTGCTTTATTTATCACAGCGGTAATAAAATGAAGGAATGCAAAATGAAAGTATTGTCTTTTTTCAGAACATACGAGATTGAATGAAGAACATAATCAAAAATTCTTTTATATCGGCTGGAGTTATTGCTCCTGTTTTATTGTTTCTTATATTCCCTTTCTCGACGACGGCGAAATCATCATTTTGTTCATAGAGTCCCTTCATTTCCAGTTATATTCTTCACTATCACCAAATATTCTTTGAGCTTTAGATGAATGAAGTCACGATATGTAGTTATCAATTTTCATCCGAAATAATGTAGTTTTAATTTATATTATATTAAAGACAAAAACAATGACATACACATACAAGTATTCCTGTAGATGATTCTTTCCTACTACCTTTCTACTATCGATTCTTACTGTATTATTATTTGTAGCTCTTAGCTTTATATTGTAGACAAAAATGCAATCAGCGTTGTTATTTTTCATGCAATTTATAAGTCATATGCTTCACTTAAATTCTCTTAAGTTTCTAATTTTATATCTGTTTTATTCTTTCGGTGCGATTTAATCTGTTTATTTCACTTTTTAGCTTGTATAATCTGTTGAAAATAAATGGCTTCCTATACGAAAAGTAATATGAACTTAAACCAGTAAAGAGAACGGAATTGTAATATAAAACTACAAACTATAATAGATTATGCACTAGAATACAAAATGAATGAGCGGTACTTGTGCTGGATTAAGTACTGGATTAATCATTTCATCCTACGATATCACCATAATTACGCACGGTTTGCACTGCATTTAGTAGCCGTCAGCGTGTTGCCCTTTTTCGCGAACGTTTTTCATTTTTTAGGAGCATCCAGTCTCTTCCTATAATTCTTTTGTTATCTCTTATTATATTTATATAATATTTAAATATTGAATATGGGTGACGTCGAGGAACGGCCAGCTGCCGAGAATAATAATACGGTATGCACTATGATGACATGTGTTGTGCTAATTAATTATAATTGAAGGGATGGGCACGTGTCCGATCGTTCTTGTCTACATTACTCATGTGCTATTTCTTCTCTTCATTTTTTGCGGTACGTTATTAAATATGAATTATTGAACGAATTATTAATTGGATATTTTTAGCCAAAAGCGGGAAATAACAATAGCAACAGCAAAGCCGTTTATTCCCCTGCTTCTAGAAATTTATATAAAATAGGAGATGCATTCGATCTACATTTTTATCTGGATGAATCAGTATGTTCAGCATGTTGCTTATAATTTGTTATTTTCAATTTGCAGGAAGAACGATTCCAGGATTTCAACAATTTTGAAAAGCTCTTCTGGTCACAGAAAAACTTGAAATTTGGCGATTGGACAGCTGGAGATAATAAGGTACTTAAAAATGCTCTTCGATCATTTTCTCACTCATAAATTCAAGGATGGCTCATTTGTATTCCAAAAGAGTATTAAAACCCCTGCCGCTTTGAGAAGAAATGAATCGATATATCTTCATATATTCATGGTTCAATCGGGTGCCTCACCAGATCCAAAGTCCAAAGAGTACGCCGAGAGACAGGTACAGTATATCTTCAACGAATTTCGTTTTTAAGAACAATTCAGACCCACTGGAGATCTCATAAGCTCAATAAATACAGAAAGAAGGTTTATAAGAAGACCGCCAATCTTTTGACTGGAGAAAGTGAACAAAGTGCTGAAGATCTTCGTAAAGCAGAGAAGATGAAATTCGAAATTCTAAACTTCTGGCATCCTAACCTGACGATCAATATTGTAGCTGATGAAACGCAATGGACAAGAGGTGATTAACGCATCATCGAGTTCTTTATAAAATTGATATGTAGGAGCTCTTCCATCACCATTGAAGGAAAACATCGAATTTGATTCGCATGGCTTGTTCTATTTTCCCATCGTATACTTCAACGATTTTTGGAACTTGGGATCAGAATACCAACCAATTAATGCCACAGACGAAGTAATATTGAATTCAATGAAGTGAAGTAATGCTTTTATTTGTTTTAGGAACTTATGCTCTCAATTACGTATGCTCCTTTGAGTCTATTCAAGTTCCAAATGTATGCTGGCCATGAAATGAGAAACCAATGGAGCTCACCCTGGGGAGATCTTGTTGAAAATGACAACGAAAATGATCAAGATTCTATCAAACAAGCCATGATTGAAACAAATCCTATCTTGTTAGGTTAGATATAGAAATGATCTAGGAGGTGTTATATGGGTTATTCAGGTGTGACAATGGTTGTTTCTTTACTGCATACAGTCTTCGAGTTCCTGGCTTTCAAAAACGACATTCAGTTTTGGAGAACGAGGAAGGATTTGGTAGGATTATCTGTTCGCTCCGTCTTTTTCAAAATTTTCCAAGTGAGTCTACTGTATGCTAATGCCATGCATGGTTTAATTATAGTCTCTAATCGTTTTCCTATACATCTGCGATAATGACACCAATTTTGTTGTCAAGATGTCTGTTGGTGTTGGTCTACTCATTGAATGTTGGAAAATTCCAAAAGTAACCGATGTCACTGTTAGTATCTCAATGTTTTGAATTCATACCAAGTTATTCCCATAGGTCCACTGGGAAAATAAGATTATGGGTATAATTCCAAGAGTGTCCATAGCCGACAAGGGTACATACATAGAAAGTGATACAAAGGCTTATGACGATGTAAGATCTATTTGAGAAAAAATAAAGAAACCGCGTTAATCATTCAGATGGCGTTCAAGTACCTGAGTTTCTTGCTGTTCCCACTTCTCGGATGTTACGCCGTCTACTCTGTTATTTATGAAGAACAAAGAGGATGGTACTCATGGATTCTCAGTATTTTCTACGGATTTTTGCTCACTTTCGGTTTTATCACCATGACACCTCAGGTATCATAATACTTATTAGTTATCAAACTTTTCATCTTATAGCTATTTATCAATTACAAGCTGAAATCAGTCGCTCATTTGCCATGGGGAATGTTGACTTACAAATTTATCAACACGTTCATTGATGATTTGTTCGCCTTCGTCATCAGGATGCCCACTCTTTACCGTCTGGGATGCTTCCGTGATGACATTATCTTTTTGGTAAAATTGCTCTATATATTGGGAGTGCATAAATTTCTATACTTAAAGATTTATCTGTACCAGCGTTGGATTTATCGCGTAGATCCAAAACGCCAGAATGAGTTCGGAACTTCTCTTGAAGACGATCATTCAGCCCCAGCTGAAACTGCAGCCATCACTGATTCCTCCGATCCAGTTGAGAAGAAAAACAACTGATCCCAAACTTCACTTTTTTATTTCTGTTCGAGTTTATGTTTTCGTTCGTTCTCTTATTGGCCATCAATAAAATGTTGAGTTGATTTGCTATGTTCTTTCTACAGCTCAGGAAGTTGTTCGCGTCTATCCATTCAATGGAGTATATGTCATTCGTATGCCAAAAATTTTCCAATCCACTTATATCGTATAGTCATAAGAGTAATATCATCGTTTATTGATATCGGTATTGGAGTCTATATAGATCATCGCTTGAAATTATCTCCCGTTGGGCATTCATGTATTATTGATTGTTCCGAGACAATCGAACTAGACCTTTAATCGACAGGGTCGCACGGATAGTGCGCCTTCTTGTTCTTTAATCAGATTCTAATTTAATGACAGAAATTGAAGAATCAGGTGAGTTATCTCGTTGATTATGATTATAATGTGATCAGTTAAGGTTTGTTGAATTCCTTCGTTGATTATTTTGATAATGAAGAGGAAGAAGAAGATGAGGAGATCGTCGAAACTGAAAAATTAAGTATGTTGAAACTGATAATTGTGTTGTATTTCATTTTGCGATTTTAGATACTTCCATGAAAATAGCAGGTTATCCAGCATTTGATTTTTCCTTATTATGCTTCTTCATAACTCTCATTTGCTCAACATATATTTTCAATATAATGAATTTGCAACCATCAAAGTAAAAGTTCCTTCAAAGACGAAAATAATTGATTTTTTTGTAGATATACGGTTCTTAATATGAGAAATGCCAAATCACCCATTCCATTTTTTGATTCTCCATATATAGAGGATTATTATGACGGGAAAATAGATATCGCTCAGTATGTATTTACTCATTTTTCATTTCTTTGTCCTTTTTTCTAGAACAGTTCATAGTATTCCATTTGCTGTTATTATATTTTATACTCCTTGGAGTACAAGAAGCTTTTTCCATCGGCAACTTTTTCATCGTGTTGCTGAACATTTCGCTTCCGATAGAATGGTAATCACGCCTACACATCACTTAATAGCCTAATGTATTGTGTTTTAGCTGAAGTTCATTGCTGTGAACTGTTTCAACAAAAAGGGATCTTGCCGTGAAAAATATAAGATTCCTACTTTTCCGATGTTAGCAGTTTTCACTGAGAATGGATTCCTATCCTATAGAGGGGATTTTGAAGAGGACAATATTATAGAGTGGGTGGACAAGGGTATAATTTCCGCATCTTTATTTTTCAGATGGCTCAGTGGTATGAAAACTCCATATGTTGAAGCGATTCGATTGTCTTCTTTCCAAAACATCAGATCTGTTAGTGAGAACGTTGTTGTAGGGTATTTCCGTTTCAATGTAAGTTCATAAATTGTTTCTGAATTAACCAGAGATAATTGTAGGAAATGGAGAGTTCTGGGGGATTCATGTCATTTTATCTTGTTTCGCTGCTTCATAAAAAAGGAATTCTTGGTAACTACTAATTATATTGCATTTTGAATAATTCTTGTTCAGGTGACAAACTAACGACGTTCTGCCTTATACGTGATCCCGAGTTGGCTGAAATGATTGGATTAGAAGAAGAAGGGATATACTATTATTTTGGAAATAGTTGATACATAACAATCAATAATGTCTCACTGTGTCTTTTTCAGACGAACTCGCTTTTTACGATGAGGAATACTTACAAACTACAGAAATTTTGGATTGGATCGAAAAACAAAGAGAACAAACTGTTGGGAAGGTGGAGATGTTAGATATAAGTTCGATTATTGATTCGTGGACCTTAAACATTTGACAACTTTTTTTAGGCATCCCCACTGAAGTTAAGAATGAGAAACTCACCGATCTGTTGGCTGATGAAGCCGTTCTTCTGTATGTCAACAGAAATCCAACATATTCATCGACTCTTATGAATGTTCTTTCTTTCATTGAGGTTTGTGAAAAGTATGTAAAAGTATTATTCTGGTTAAAAATTGTAGATATCACAAGATTATTGGTCATGTGATTCCGATATTCTCAATAATGATCCTTTCAATGGATTAGGGTGTGCGGTATGAGTATAGTTTCGTTTTTGTTGCATAATCAATGATTCAGGGTAATGGAAGTTTGAAATTTGTTTATCTGCCTCTGACTGAGGGCCAATCTTTGTTGAGAAAAATTTCTTTCTTAGTATCGAACACTTTGAAAGTGGATCATACTAAATCGGAGAGTTTGCTATTAGTTGTTGATGAACCAAACGAGCTTATAACGGTACACAATTCGTCGTCATGGTATTTTTCTTATTCAACGTCGAAAATATTGTTGTTTTTTTAGGGAAGATTTGGAAGTACGTCAGTTCATAACAGATTATCACCAAAAGTCGTTGAAAAGTAGCTTGCAAACGAGAATATTACGGTATCGTGTTATCTTTCTTTGTTTACGACATAAGATCTGAATTACCATTTTCAGGGAACCATCAGCAGAATATATCAAAACAAAAGTTACAGATATGGCCGGCAGAAAAAAAGCTTCGATACCGAAAGCTTCTTTAGAAGAAATACTTAAGGATAGCAAAGTTTACATTGAAATTCAATTCATTTGCAAACATAATATTTTTCAGAGCACAAAAAAGGATATGGTGGTACTCATCAGTGGAAATAAAGAAAACGTTTTCACCTCTGTTGCTCTGTCCAAGTTTCATACAGTTGCTCAGCTCTTTTCCCGCTATTCTCGACATATGTCTTTCCGAATGTGAGTACTTTATCTTTATTAATATTGAGGAAATTTTTTTAAGCCTGGACATAAGTGCTTCTCACTTGCCTTACCATCTCAATTTTGCCACTCTGCCTGTTCTTATGATTGTTCCAACTGATGGGTATGTTCTGATTCCGGAACAACTATGTTTTTGGTAAACACTTAGATCTGACTTCCATGTTCTGCCTTCTAATTCTCCTGTCGATGTACCATCAATGGTCAATTTCGTGTTGGAACACGTCTCTTCTTGGATTTATCGGCATCAAAAGCTAAAAAACTGCAATGTACTCTTATCAGCAAAGTGATTAGACAGTTTATAATTATAAACAAATTTTTTTTTACTTTAGAACACAGATAGTAGAACGACGATTGCGAAGGTTGTCTACCGCTTTGAAACGTAGTGGTCTGCTAGTTTATCACGAAAATTTTGCCAGGAAACTGTAAATGGAGATGAACAGTCTTTTGAAATCAAATTTTATTCAGATTGCGTAGAAAGAAGCACTACAAGCTGGTTGCAGAAAAAATAAGTACAAGTTTGCAAAGGAAGAGGAGAAATATAATTAAAGAATAGAATATTTATATTTATTCTTTGTGAATATATGAAATTAGTAGAATAATATATTCAATTTATCTGATTAGCTTTGAGCCATTTACCGGATGCAAAACTTCCTTTGCTTTGCTATTTTTCTTACAGGGTTTTTACATAACTGAATGGGAAGAAACCAGACTAAAGTGAAAATTAAGAAAAAACTGATCGTTAGTATGTACCTGTCCGTCTTTCTTTCTACCTGAACACCAGCCAAGGCTGTCAGACGTGGATGTTAATTCAATTACTTCGTCTGAACAAAATATTAGTGTTATCTAAATCTTATTCTTAATGAATTTGAAACCTTTGATTAAGTGTATCTCGTCAGGCTCCACAGGGTTGTAGTCATACAGAGCGATAGCAGTTGTTGGATTACTTTTAGGATGCTCGAGTTCACTAGTTGTTGTGATATTATAACTATCAACCGAAGCTAAACATCTTTTTTAGCTCTGAAACTAATTTATCCACCAACCTGGCTTGTCAAAATCATCGTTTTTCTTCTCGATAGCTTTAGGTTGAGTTGTTTCAATGCGAACGCTCTCCTATAAAGTTTGATTCTCATTGGTCATGCAATGTGTGTACAGACCGTTGGGATTTCTGATCGGTTGTTCTCTAATGAACTTGACAATATGTTGTCATCATATTTGATCGATTGTTTTGTGAGAATAACTCCATCGCATTTCTTATTAGCTGCTTTACCCGAAATATTTCTCATTTCAGGACAGAATGTCTACAAAAATATCAATCTAAAGTTGGATCAAATGAAAGTTTCACCTCGAATTCAGGCCAAACAGTGGAGGTGAGGACCCCAAAGTTTTTTGACCATTCATCCAGGTCCTTATTCAGAGATGTTTCATTCAACTTTTGGAGAACAGTATCTAGTTCCTGTTGCTGATCATGAATTCTGAACAGAAGAGGCAATTACTGTATTGAAAAACAACATACTTATCATTATTAAACAGATCTACAAAAGCATTATGAGTTTCTCTCATTTGTTCCAAAAGGAAGATACATCTGTCTAACTCCAGTTTCTGGCATTTTTCAAAAACGAAAGTCATGTTTTCCACATAAGGAGTCCTTAAAGCGAACAAGACGACTTGATGTAGAGACAAAAGGAGAAAACCTGTATTGAGTAAGTTCTTTCAGTGTTTTTTCATACTCTTCTTTTGATTTCTTTGTGTCATCTTCACACTTTCTTAATCTATCGGAGAACTTCTGAGCTGTATCTGGAGAGATAGAGGTGTCGGCCTATAAGTGAATGAATATAGGAACAAAGAGTTAATCTATACAGACTTTTGCATTTTGATGCGCAATAAGAGCTGTTCTCTCTGAACTGCAAGCAAGGTGGAAATTTTTTTTCGCATTGTCCATCCGATCAAACAGCTTCTTCCACTGACGCTGAGCCTTAAACACATTGAGAGTTTGTTTGAATAGTAATATATCAAGTGATTGTTTTCTTACTTTTTCGAACTCATCCTCTATTTCTCGACACTCTTTTGGTGCGCGAAAAGCAGAGAAATGATAATTTTCTTTGCGAAAACTCAATATTTTTTTTGTCAACTCCTCATTCAAACGTCTTCGCAATTCATCGTGAGCTTGTGACAGAGTATCCGCGTGTGACACTACTCCCAACCAAGCTGTTTGCACGCTTCCATTCATTAGATGACTGCAAAAAACAAGTTTGAAAGCTTAAATTTCAACAATATGTCTACTTAGATGCGAAACCTCTCCATTTTTCTGAGAACAGTGTGAGAGATTTTGAATATTTGGCTTCCAAATCGGCACGCTCCTTTAGCATCTTAGTATAATCCTCTAACTGATCTATACCATCCTGATTGCAAAAAAAATAAAATAAAATTTCGAAATGATTCATTGATACTCACTTTGATTCTGCGAACGTTATTCTTATACGAGCCAACTTCCCAAAAGCCTTGCGAATAGTTTTGAGCCATCTGCTTATCCAAAAATATAACGACAACAGTAGAAAACATACAATGATAAGAAGATAGAAAGTAATAAAATGTTGAATGAAAAAAACCCAAGTATGAAGAGAGAGAAGCAATAGACAGCTTGTTGAGATAAGAAATAGTGACGAAACAAAAAGGGAATGTAACACACAAAGACTCACACACTAATATACAAAAATAGAAACGCAGCCGTCGAACTCTATTGAGAACCAGAATATCCAAAAGGGTCAGCCGGTAAGTTTACATACACAAGGATGCTTAAAATAGAGATTGTCTTGACGGACTTGTTGACATTGTGTTTTATAGGTCGAGAAACTTGAAACCTTGTAGTGAGCTTCTATCGTATCAGCACTCAAATAAATACAGTTCCAAATTGGGAAAAAAAGAAAGAAAAACATAATACATGCAGGTTAAGTGAGTTGCTTTGATAAAAATGTTAAAAATATTATTTATTTAACCCCTTGCTTGTGAAATTTGCAGCTTTCTCCCATTTATTATCGAATAATAGAAGGGATACGAACAATAAAAGTAACAATTAATGATTTGAAATCGATAAAATGCATGGAAACTGTCTTTGTTGCTTGCATGTTGGAGATAGAATGCATATGTTCAGTCTGTACTAGGGCATAGTATGATTACTGGGAGTAGGTGATGGTATAGATGGGGTGGGGGGGCTCTTCGTTCGTTATCTAAATAGCGACGGAGGATTATGGTTAGACTGAATTCTGACAAACATTTGCTTTGTATTGCTTTTGTACATACATACGAACGGATTCCGCTATGCAAAGAAGACGACTTTTAAAGCGATTGTCTCTGTGTGCCCTTATACAGGCTTGAAAATAACAACTAAAAATACTATATCAGAAGCGCACCTTTATACAGCTCAATCAAAAAAAAACAAAATGAATGAATGGATGACATAATGGATGACATAATGAGAATATTAACACACATCTGTACACATTAGCAAAACCGTCCAAAACATAAAATAAGGAGAAAAGGAAAAAAAACAAGGGTCTAATACAATAATATTCAGTAAAGCGCAATATATATAAGGCTGTTTACATGTATCTATTATAAGTGGTAAAGGGTAGGAGCGACGATGATTATATAAAGTGAGAAGAAGGAGGTAGATGAATATACATGTAATACAAGGTTCCAATATTTAAATATATACGTATGATACATTTGTTTTCGACTAATCGGGAGTATATATATATTATATATATGTAAATCACAAAATCCTAAAGGCTTTTCAAAATTTCGGTCTAAAATAGAATTTTAACACACAACTCTTAGAGGTATCCATGTAATATGATATTTATAGATGTGTAATCAATACACATATATAATCATACTAGTTGGTAAGTAGTGTATGTTCTCTAAATTGAATAGTCATTCTTATAGCTATACACATGTGCATAGCAACAAAAAAAATAACAAAGGCACACAAAAAAAATTGAAAAAAAAAGCTATAATGAATCATATCAAAGAATAGAAAATTGAATAGGTGGTCTAAATGATCAACGAAATTCAAATTGCTATGAACAGAACGATGTTATGTGAATAAGATTAGACTCAACTGTAAGCTCTCCTCAGAATGGCAAAGAACAACTGACAAAGATGTCTTATCTCATCACTTTTCGGCAAAACCAGTTTGTTAATTACACGTGTTGAATCATAGTAATAATTATAATAATTATAAACACACACGTAATGGTTATAGTAATAGAATTATAGTATAAGGTGTTATAGGGTGCTAACAGGGTAATGTACACGTACATATATAATATTATACACATAGAAATGAAAACATATGATTTCATCCTAATTTGAAGCTAGTTGCGCAATGAATCACACCGAGAGAAAGTGAATCATAACCGGGTTTTTATCACTAGGGATATGACGTTCTCAAACATTGAATGGATTAGATGGAGATAGATTAGAGATATATAAAGAAAGGTGCATAGTCTATACACAAAATGTACATGCTGAATTGGAATCCTTCTTTCTTCCACAACGATGGCAGAAATATTTTTCTTCATCATTCTCAAATAATAAGATTAGTATAAAGGAAATATCAGATGTATCATCTCTTATTAACTTACCGAAAACATAGAAAACGATTGTTGAGCATTCGACATATGAATGTTGCTCGCTCTGATTTCTCCAAAATCGTTTTGTGTGTTCAACACATTATTCGGGTTTTGATTGGATGATAGCTGTGACACAGGCAATCCCAGATTGCCAAAACTGGTCAAATGCAGCTTCAAGCTTTCAAGCTGTTGAGCGAGCTAAAATAGGAATATCATTCATTCATTCTTCGTACGACCGCAAACTTGATCTCTTTCAAAGCACGCTCTGTTTCGCTCCATTTCAATATGTTCAGCTTTTGTTTTGTAATGTTGAGCTTCACTTCGCCATGCTTCACACGCCTGACGAGCTTGCTTCAAACCTTCTTCCCAAATAGCTACCTATAAACATTTTCAATTATTAAAGTCATGCATTTTCATTTTCTGAAATGTATTCTCTTTTTTTTCAACTCACCTGATTCTCAAATCCAAACATGCTGGATGGAGAATTCGATTTGTTTGTTGAGAAGAGGTTATCCGTAAAGTTATTGATTGGAGATGTATGGAACGATTCGCTACCAGCGAAGGGTACAGAACAGGGTACTGAAAGTTAGAGTTATTAGTTTGCGTGAGAGTTTTCAGATTGTAATTACTTCCACTGAAAAGTTCAGTTATGGATTGGCTATTGTGTTGGTTTATTTGTGCTAAATCCAAACTAAGCTCTTCCAAAGTATTCGATAAGTTGCTGGCGTCTTAATTATTCGTTCAGTTACTGTCAATGAAGCACATTGTCAAATCTTACCTTTGCTACGCGATAAGTTTTCGTTTTTCGGAAATGATGAGTACGTTGGAAGGGAAGTACCAATAGTGTCTAGGCCAGATGAAGATCCTAAAATGATCACATCGTAAGCTTAAACAGCTTACCAAATACCTATGTATTCTTTCTTAGTTTTGATATCCATAGGACCAATGTTCAATGATTGTGTTCTATTTCTGCCTAGCTCACTATTATCTTGCGATGGCTGTAATGTTATAATTAAAAACTAAAGCTCCTTCTCTATTCGTATTTTCTACCGAGAGTGGTCCACATCTTTCGAATCCTGGTGCTTTGGCATATTGACTTTCCATTGCCATATTTGTAATTGTTGACTGCATCGGAATAATTTGTTGTGCCTGTGACGCTTGTTGTTGTTGGAAATGTGATGGAAGCTGCGGCTTATTAATATTCAAAGGCGGTGGTTGTTGTTGTTGTTGATGAAGATGTTGTTGTTGTGTTTGCTGTGCAAATTGTTGCTGTTGTATTTGCTTGGGAGAAGTAGTCGATAGAGTTGTTTGGTTCTGCTGATGAATTTGATTCATCTGAGAATGAGCAACCGATTTCTGTTTCAGAACAGCCTAAATTGATGATGATTGAGATAGATGGAAGAAATAACTCACAGAGTATGAGGGGATAGTGCAGTGAGTAGAAGATGTGTCCATAGAAGAAGAACTATCTGAAATTTGAAGCATTGTTATACATCTGAAAAAAGTCTCTTTAAACCTGCACATTTGTTGGCTGTAGTAGGACTAGATGGCTCTTTGGGACTATTTGAAAGAACATATGGAGTTCTTGTAATGTGTAACTCTGAATCGTGATGTGCGAAAGCGCAGAAAACTGCTCTCGGACAGTATCCATGCTGAAAAAGAATTCATTGTTAACAGTCTGATCAACTTGTTTCAACAGAGGCTGAAAGATTATCCGACTCACCTCTAGCATATCATTGCACTTGGTACTCTTATAAATTTCAGGATGAAATTGTTGCTCCGTACGAGTATGGCAATATTGACATCCGTCACCAGCTTCACATAATTCGGGGTCTAACCATTCATCCACAGTCTTAGCTGCTGGACAGGGAGTAGATCTGTAAGAGAGAATATCCAGTTAACACCTCTCTTATAAAACGCAATAACCTATATTTGTAAAGGGCTGGGGGTCTACGGCGGTCTTTCGAATTATGATAAAATGGGCACGCATATCCTTGACGGCATAAACGTGCTGGCTTTCTACACTGTTCAGTCTTATAACATGATAGAACATGATCTTGACCTAGATGGAATGATAATACTATCATCTCAATTTAATCCAACTAACTATGCCAAGCTTGATCCTCTATAACAAAACTTGTGCGATCTTTTGCATCATTTTCCATGTTTGACGAATAAGCTGGCTCATGTGTTTGGTCAAACTTCAATGGATAATGGTGTGATGATATATATTTATGATATTTTACCACGGGTTGTCGTAAGTCGCTATTATTATGGGCAAAAGCACAATGTGCGCCATTCTAAACGATATACTCAGAAGCTTGGTTGATTAAGAAAACAAAAACGATTTTTTTCTCTTTTCTCTCTCTCTCTCTCTCTCTCTCTCTCTCTCTCTTTAAGAATTCTTCAGACTAATTTGAAACAGAGTTAGCATGAATGGCAATCCAATTTCATGCTTCATCCTCAGATTTTATACATAAAATCATCTTCATCGATCAAATATCATATAATTACCTTCATACAATGACCCTTTGAATCAGTTGGATGAACACATTGTGCCGTCTTATAATAACGTAAATGATATTTTCGTTCTACATCTCCAGAGACTCGGTGCAAATACAAGCATCTAAATGAGAAAAATATATATTATTTGTCTTCTTTTGTTTTCTTATGTTCTATCATAATAATATATTTATTATCACTTACTCATCTCCATCAGGGCAAATTCCTGTATTTTCATCATATTTGTCGCAGTAAATGTCAGGCGAGTAATTGAATGAGCCATCTGATTTCTTTATCGGTCTTAATAGAATACAGTATTGTTCATGTGTTTACTTGCTTAATCAATAGTATTACCTTCGCCTACGCTGATTGGCAAAATGCCAATTAAAGCAAGTGTATGGTCTATGCTGTTGACACTGGTGTTGTTTGAACAAAGCACAAGCTTCAACTCGAAAATCGTTTAGATAGCTGAAATGATGAAATTTAAGGAATTAAAGAAGGAGAAGAATAAAAAACAATTGCAATGAATAGTCTGCAACTATAATTAAATTTTATAGTCTTTTGCACAAAGCAATTTCAAATAAATAATTTGTGGGATTGAGTAGAAAAAGAAATGTGGCTGAAGAAAGAAGGGGGGGTTGAAATGGTTTCATCAATAAAATTCGACTTTTTTTTTCATTTTAATCATGTATGCACATGAATGTCAGCTAGAACAGCATAATTAAAATGTTTTCATAACTGGGATATGGGACACATATGCTATTGATGTACATATATATATATATATATATATATATATATATAGTTAAAAAGAATATAACGCAACTTACTTATTTATCATTGGCAGTCCATATATATAATAAAACTATTCTTCCGACGAACAGGGGACAACTTTAAAATATAAAAATATTGAAAACATAAAAAAATATATTGATTGCGACACGAAGCGAAAACAAGAAAACTTAACGGCAATGATCGTTTCTAAAAACCACGTACGTTATAAATATAACAAAGCCCAACAAGTAAGACGAATATAATATGAGAGCTATTGATTTGTATGACTAAAAATGAGAATGGAAAGAGAAAAAACTTGGCAGCATAAAAAAAAAGAAAAAAATATATACAACTTTCGTTTATAAAATTCTCACCCAAAGCATCACTTACTACAAATAAACTATAGCCCAAAGCAAACAAACGACATGATGTTATGCAGCCATTCAGCAGAAGAAAAAAAAATCAATTCAGTCTTAAGTTTAACATAAGAAGTGTAAAAAAAAAGAAAAAAAGAGAGAACAAACATAAAATAGAAAAATAGTCACAAGGAGAAGCATTGGCAGTGTGTGTAATAAAAAAAATGAAAGAAATTGATTAGTAAATGTTGGAGAGGAATGAAGAGTATTTTTGAACCACAACATGTTTAATCCTAGAACAGCAAGCCCTCTTCTCAAACACTGCACTCAATAAACAACCCGCCTAGTGCGCCCAGTATTCTTGTTTTCAGTTTTTCTCTACACCATTCACATTATAGCAGGTTTTGAAGTTTAACCTCGTCCCATATGACATTCGATCGATAATTATGAAAACGAAATAATAACAACAATAACAATGTACAAACATACATAAGTATCTTTGCGTACATTAGTGATATTTAACATTGACATTATTAACCATATTTTATGAGCAAATGAGAATATTTATATTGAATACTCAATTGAATATGCGCAATATGAGGCCTCAACTGAATGTTGCCAAAACTTTCATGCTCAATTGTTGCGTCAATTAGTGAAGTTGCGTGCATATGAGCTGCTCATACTACTCTCTGACAGCAGAGTGTTATATTCATCAACATATTCAAAAAAATTGAGTTATAAAGGCATAAATGCATTTTCTAATGGCCATTTGACGGTTGTCAAGCCCATATATATATGAACATTTTTTTTTAGTATATAATATTCTTTGAAATAATATTTATTCACATATGAAGCCACATGTTATATTAGGGGGTATAAAACGGGCCAAAACCATAGTGAGGGATAGGGAAAAAAAAAGAAGATGAAGCATTTTTCCATGGAGATAGAAAGAATGAGAAATGCAACAAGAAAAAAAAAGGTTTAGAGACTTTCAACAGACGGATAGAATAAAAAAGGGATTTTATAAATAAATAATTAATCATTTTCGCATTCGTCGGTGTCGTATTGGGGGAAGTATGTCGCGAACTCAAATTTATTCAGTCTTTTGCTTTCACGCCAAAAGTTGAAAGGTCTGTCAGTAATTTTTACTGTCGAGTCATGTGTGCGTTTTCTGTTCATACGTCGTTCCAATCTCTTCTGCTTACGTCTTTCGCGACGTTTTTCACGCTGTTCTTTGGTACGTGTTATGGCACCGTTTATGCCTTCTTGTCTAATCCCATCTCTAGCTCCCATGCATTGATGCTCATGAGCGAGGATAAGATAGCTTTTGATATGAGCTTTCAGTCTAGGTAGCTTAATTTTTTATGTGAGCGAGGCTATTAATGTGTGACCTACTTCTTCGGGATCCAAGTTAATTATAAGCTTATGAAGGGGTGGTGATTTAGTCAAGTATTGATTTCTGAGATATTTCTTATAAAGCTTTGTCTCATAAAGCTCAGCAAATTGCTCGCGGAAACGTTTGTCCATAAAAACGTACAGAGTTATCTTCAAATGAAATATAATGTAAAGGAACTGAGGAATTAAATAAATCTCACATAAGTTTCGCCAGTTGCATTTTCGAATAAGAGCATGGGTTTGTACTGGAAATAAGAGATAAAACATGATATTATTAATAATGGATGCTTACGAGTCTTGAAATATTTTCACGACTGAAGAATAAAGCTTTTAGCTTAAATGTCACATCCTCTAATGGATCAGGAAACAGGCCGCTGAAATGCTCCTTTTCATTATCGAGCTCTTCACAGATTTTGAGGTCAATCGACTCATCCGAATCATAATCATCCATATTTGAATCTATAAAATGCTTTTTATTAATATTATAAATAAGCGAGAAGAAGATAAATGAACGCAAATGAGAAAATGAACGCCCTAGTCAACGCGAACAAGGCGCGGTTGCGGTTGATGTGCACCGCCCGTGAGTATTGCCTGCTACCGTAAGAAAGATTTTTTCGCATTAGGTCAGCAGTCTAGGCTTAATCGATAGAAGCGAATTCACTACAATTGAGCGTTGGAAATGAATTCCTACAATTATCAGGAAGTGTTCAGGAACTATAGCATTATCTAATATTAAAATGAGACTACGGTAGTCATATTTTATCAAGTCATAAAAAGTTTTTTTTTTTCGTAGCTAAAAGATTAGCGCAATCAGAAATAATTCCTAATTGATTTTTCCAATCTAAAGAATATGGAAAGAAATGAAGCTATAACATAGGGGGTTGAAAATGCGAAAAGCCATATAATGAAGGGAAGCGAAGAAGCTATATAATACCAAATGAGCCATAAATGAGATGAAATCTGAGGATTTGATTTCGATAATGAAAACATCGAGAAGACAATTAGTGAGAGTGAATACGATGAGGATTATGATGTATAAGTCGTTCAAAAGATAATCTGAGCCTTTCGACGAAATGAGATTTCTTAGTATCTCATATACTTTTTCTAACATCTGAATTACCGTCTATCAAAGAAAAGACGTAAAAAAACATTCAAGCAGAATGGTCAAATTAGCTTCAAAGCTGTAAAAGAATAGTTCGGCATATCTTATGCTTACAGCTGAGTGGTTGTATTATGAGGTCTGCAGAATTGAGTGAATTGAGTTTTTATGTTAATTAGGTCTGCTCATTCTCACTAGAAATGTACTTCTTAAGATAAGACTGGTGAGAAGGAGAAACGGCAGTTGTATAGTTAACGATGTGAAAGTAATTTCTATGACAAAAAAAAGTTTTTCTTTTTTCTCAAAATGAATAGATTATCATAATAAAGACCAAAGATAAGCTTAACAATGCCATTTGTTCGAAATGAAGATTTGGAATGAGATGAAAGAGAAATATAACTCTGTTAATAACATTCATTAATGACAAATATAGATGAGGGATATTGTGTTTTCCGGGAAATTATAAAGCAAGAGAATAAATTGTCGTTTGTCGAATAAAGCTATTCATCTTAACAATAAGCTATAATAACGTATGTTTAAGCTGACAATCAATATAAGGTGGGGAATAAAAATGTGTAATCATTGAGTTATTTGGTTAACTATAATCAGTTTTATAATTTGGAGCAGTAACTAATAGATGAAACGATAAGAGAAAAAGGGAGAGAAATCTTTCTAGGGAAAGTATCCAGAGAGAGAGAGAGAGAGAGAGAAAGAGAGAAAGAGAGAGAGAGAGAGAGTTCTATATGTAATTGTAAGAACATTTCTTTTCTAAACTCATAGCTTTTTCACATAGTTTCCAATATTATGTTCAACAATCTGAGACAAATAGAACCTTTAGCTGAATGCGAAATAATCGGGATTGAACACATAAAATAAAAGCTTGAGATCTCGGTCCTGATATTAAAACAAAACAACAGTTTATCACGAGGAAATTCGCCCCAACTCAGAATTTTTTGATTGTCAGAAGAGATAATAGCATAGATGAAAATAAAATATATATATAGTTAGGTTAAAGACAAGAGAAAAAGATGAGCGTTACATAGTACTTTGAGAACTCGAAAAGTTGGATATACTCATGTTCTCGTTTAGATTGCTGAAAACTAGAAGAACAAACATATTGAAAGTGTATATAAAGAGAAAAAGAGAGAAAGAGATGCATCTTGTATCGAACATACACAGAAAGAGTAGAAGATTTGAAATATAATAATGCAATCATTGACATGCGCGCAGACAGCCGGCCAGCGGATTCAGGTTTAGACAAATGTAGAATGTCTAGACCAATTGTGTTCAATTTTATTTTTGCGCTCTATGATCTTCTCATAACAGATGAGAGTTGTAAACGTCAAAATTGACGAAGAATATACTATTGATATTGGCAGCTTTTACTCAGCTTTTACTTTCTTACTCATGTAATTGAACTAGAGGTCAGATTGAGAAACGAACTCATTCGTTCAGCTTCTTCTTACTAAACAGAAACATGAAAGTTTGATTGCCTTTCTTACATCTTGACATACGCTAGGTGGATATTTCTGGAGATTTTTTGTAAGTTTTCATTTAAGTATTACGGTAGAATATCAAAATAATTATAAACTATAGCATTAATAATCAAATATTATTATTAAAACAGTTGTATAGTTAGTAGAAGATATAGATAGCTTATTTCATTTTTGTAACGAGAGAGATAAGTAAATGAACAGCATGTGATGACAGAACGAAAGCGAAGTGAAACAGTTGAATGTCAATGATACTTGAGATGAAAGATCATTAAGTAGCATTATTCCGAATAAATAGTGTAAATGAGTTTAACATTGTTAAGCTTAATAAAGAAGTCAGACATGTAAGTTCAATGAAATACAACAAGAAAATGAAAAGAGATGAGTAGTATTGAATACAAGAAGACTGACAATGTTTTTATTTAATACATAATAATAGAATAAAGATGTAAGAACATCTGTCAAAAAGTAATAAGTTATGAGCAACTCATTCAATTCAGAGATTAGAGCCAGATTATGTAAGATCATTCATTAACAATGCCATATTATAGATTTGAACTGAAATAGATTCCTTCATACTACATCTGGAAATGAGTGCTATATGCGAAATCTTACGTTTTGCTACATCTTATGTGATCCTACTCAGAAACTTCTGTTTTCTTCAGTTCACTATTCTATTGAGTTTCGTATGTTGTATCGTATACTTTGCACTATTTCTACTGTTCACTGTAACAGTCTGTTCAAAATCACGAATTCATTTACTAATTCGTATCTCAAAACAACTGCTTGGATATGTTGCCAAAATAATACTTTTCCTTAAAATATCCAATTTCTCAATGCTTGCCATCGTTATTGTACTGGAGTTTGTTATAGCCATCTTACTCACATTTTCATTTTATATCTGTCAATGATGATTCCATCTATCAATGCCTACAGATACATCAATCAATATAATGTTTATCATACCATAACATAATATAGCACAAAAAGTTACAAAACATTTCATGCAAAGAAAGGTATATGGATTGCGTATCATATTGTCGAAACGCAATTTTGAATCTTTCAGTACATAAATGGAAAACATACCTGAACATCTAATTCACATTTAACAGAGTCGTGAGACCTATCTTTGTGATCGTGCAAGCCAATGATTAGAAACATGCCACCTAAATCAATTTAATGGGAGAATGTGGTGTCTTGAGTTACTCTCCTCTCTCTGCGTCTCGGATCACGACTCACTCTCATCACGCTTATTAGCATATCCTGCTAGTGAAAATGAAGAAAGAGTTTTGATGAACTCACGTTTTTTTTCATCTTATCAGATTCTCTTATTTTATTACTTTTGACTTATTCAAAGACTCAGCATCGGCTGTTTGAAATTCTTTATTATTATACCAACCACATTTTAGCTTAAAAATATAGCATATGCATCTGTGAAATTATCTATTATAACTGAATTTGGTCGGAAGACAGAGAAAGACGATGAGCATAACCCACATAGATTCGCCAGGGAACTTGCATGTGTGACTTCAAAGCTTTTACGTAAGAGAAGTAAGTGTAGTGTCATAAGCCAAATAGAAACCGAGAATGCAAAAGCGATAGTCATTATCAGTACTCTTAACGTTAGTTAAGCCTGAGAAGATTGACAATTCCTACTTCTCTTGATAGTATCTCTTCTAGAGAGTGTCACACATGGAAACACAACAGAAACGTTTATTTTAAACTTCTTCACGAGCTCTTCAAGTTCAAGATCTGTTAGGCTTATTAGGAAAACAAAGAGAATACTATTAGTCATTTAATAATCATCAAACATAATGAAAAAAAAGAAACATTAATCCAATGTGAAGTTCTAGAAAACATTCTAACGCTGGTTTTTGCCCAGTTTTTCCACACATGCGAAAAAAGCTCAAAACTGGAAAATTTAAAAGAAAAAAAAAGACAAGTTTTCTCTAGCTGAGACATATTTTTGTCATGCGAAAGGATGGAAATCTTTGAAAAAAGCAGAAAATCGTATTTGAGCAAAAAGGTTCGCCAGCGTCAACATTTCATTCACTACCACAGTGATATATCTAAATCAGCCAATTATCAAATACATTCATTCCGAGAGGTATTATCGAGTTGAGTATCTGGAAATTAGAATCATACGTGTACACAGAGTTTGAAGAATCGTTTACCGGCTCGTATGACAGCTGACTTAACTTCAATGAACAATCTTGTGCCAACCGCTTGTTCTTGTAACGTCTGTTTTGGAACCAAATTTTGATCTTAATATTATGGAAAAGATTTTCTGAGATCAAATGATGTCAATATACTTGATTGGAGGTCATATCAAGTTCTTGAGAGAGATTATGCCTCTCTAATGCTGAGACATACTGTTGTCGTTGGAAAAGAGCTTCTAACCGGCTGATCTTTGAAGACTGACGTGAGAAAAAACTAGAGAAAATATGAGTAAAAACCTGCTTTTCTGAAAATAGAACTCTCGTTTTCCGTCTTCTGGCCTGAGATTTCAGTTTCACCGGCAGCACTGGTTCATCGGATGGTTTGGGTACTTGATAAGTGATGAGACAGTCAGATGAATAGCAACAAACCTTCATCCGGATCAGAGTGTGTCAAGTCTTCCAACTTTTCAGAGTTAGAGGACGATTGGCTCATTTCTTGTAGTGACTACACGTGACGAGTAAAATCTGGAGTTATTCTTCAGCTGGAGCAGGAATGAGAATTGAAACGTACTCGGAGCAAAAAGAACAGAAATGAAGTCTTCGATGAAGTTTAGTGAAAGAGAGATAATGGTTGCATGATATTCGATTACGAGTGGCACTATTACTTACTTATTTGGAGCACAGTCTCGTTTACGTTTCCATCACTTAATGGCATGTTGTGAATGATGCGTGAGAAAAGCATTCATTCTCATCTACTCAAGTTCATAGTCCCTAACTCAACTGCTTCTTCATTGTTCTCAACTTTCTCAAACTGAATAAAGCGATATTTCATTCGTTCGAGATGTAATTTGATATGATCAATCAAATATAAAGAAATAAGCAATAGAGAAAATCAGCAGTAAGGACAACTTGTTTTCATTCAAACAGAGACATAATGAACAACGTAGGCTGTAAATGTCAGCACTTTTCATTAACTTTTATGATTCTCAAGCATTGATTTGTTGAATAATTACAAAATTAGCCTTTGCAACTGTTTGAATGAATGCAATGGCTTAAATAAACTACTTCCACTGTTAGCACTCCATCACTCACACAAGTTGAGGGTGGTGAATGAAAAATGCATTTGTTAAGATTTTTAAATGATATGGATATCCAGATAAATTTAATTTTTGGGTTCCAGAGGAAGATTTTAAACCTTAAAAATCAAAATAATTCAATTTTCTATGAAAATGAAGAGCATCTTAGATAGACAGGTGTTTGCAATAACCTAGTTTCATTTCATCAAATGCTAACAACCTTAACTCTATTTGAAAAATATTCTTCTCTGCTCTGATTTCAGCACTTATAATAGAGAACAAGAGGAAATTTGAGTTTTGGCGCCTTTTCTTGTCTTTATCTGCCCTGAATATAGTCATTCGCACTCATTTTACGCGTTTCGTTTCCGCTGTAAGATTTGATGCATACCTTTCACATTTCCAGAAATCACATCAAAAATGTTGAAGATGATGATAGTTTTAATTGTTCTCGCCATATCGCCTGCGGGCTCAGAAAATGAAAAGTAAGTTGAATCTAAATCAAACATTAAAAATGTGTTAACCAGATATCCAAACTGCCAAAAATGTCATGAGACATTCCGTACGCTTTCCGCAGTAAGTTTTTCTCTATAATTCACCTGATTTTCTCCATTTGCAGATTATGAGATCCTCTGTGAACATCACTTGTATTTCAGTGAGAATATTGTGTGGTTTGCTCGATTCACATATTTCGAAACCTTGCCAAGCCGTTAGCCGGGATGCGGTGAACAAACGCATGTTTGAAAAATTCAACCGAGCATTCATGCACAGTGTTGATAACCGCTTCACATGCTCACACCTCATACCAGTCTGCACAGACACGTAAGTTATTTGAAAATGAGAAAGTTTGAAAAAACTATAAAACTCACTTTTTAGCCGCTGGAGTAGAGTTGAATCCAGGAGAGGGAGCTGTGTAGCTTGCAAAGGTTTGGTGTCTGCAATAATCAAGGTAATTATAGTTAAAAAGCATAAAACTTATCTCAATATCGTCAGAATTTTTTCTTGCCATTTGTGCAAGCTAAAATATCTTAACCTGGATAATCTGCAAGCAGAAAGAAGTGTGCCTTAAAAATTGGGAACAGAGGCTCAAATTTTTGATGGATCTTCCGGAGCTGCTGAACTTTAAGGAATGTATTCATTCTGTAAATATATGAATACGTAATTCAACCATATTCTAGAAAATGTCAGAAATAATTTGTGATGATATAAAGAAATGTATTGAATAAAACATTAAAAACTATAATTGTTTCTGAATGAAACTTTTTTTTGAAGACAACATCACTACAAGTATGGTGTGAGAGAAATGACAAAACAAGCATCAAACGAAAGAAAAATGAGACAGATGACAAAGACGATGATGATACAGGGATAGTATCAATACAATATGCTCTCTTAATGATTATTAGCTGAGATTGTGAATGCTCTCTCTTTTTCGAATGATTTATCATTAAGTCATACCATTAAAACTTTATTTTAGGAAATATTTGTAACATTTTTCTTAAAAATTAGATCCACACGTGTGTACAAGAATATGAAGACTAGAAAAACGGATCAGTAGAAAATGTATAGAATGTAAGTCATCATCATCTTCTCTTTTTATACAGTGGCTTCTTCTCTATCACAGCATCCTTTTTCTGTTTTATGACAGTTTTCAGCTACACAGCCGACCCATTTATTTTCGTCATGCTCTTCCACAAAATGTGGCTCAATGAAGACCTGCAAAAAGATTTCAATTTGGAAGACTTTTTTTCATACTTTTTTGGCGCCTTTCTCTTCCAGTTTTTTTTGAATTCGTTCGCGAATCTTGTTGAATTCCTTCTCAGCTTTTAAATGCCAATCTTGCGAGTTCTTTTCAACCTTAAGTTTATATTATGATAGTGTAACAAATTTTTCGTGAATACTTTAATGTTCAAGTGAAGTTGAGCTTTGAATTGTGTTCCGGGCCATAAACGATATACGTGAATGTGAGTGAAGAATATGTGAGGGAACTGTAAAATTGAAGTTTGTTATAGTATACAAAAAAATAATGATCATCTACCTCATTCATAACGGACACCTTGAATTTGTCTTCGTCAAACCCACTGGGTGCACCCACGAATATGTAAGGCATCATTTCTTTGACTATAACATTATATTTCAGTTGCTTGCACTTATTAAAATAACTTACAGCTGGGTAAAATCAATATTATCAAAAGTGTGGTTAACAGAACTGTTGTTACGGGGTCAGCAAACTTCCATAACACTGAAGTAGCCATGTCTTCAGAAATAGTCATTCCCATTACATAAAAAGCTGAAAAAATGATTATATTATAATACCTGACTATATATGAACAAAACCAACGCACTCAATACTAGGAAAGGAGTAATTGTATGGAATACAAAACGAACTAATATGTTCAAACCCATCTCAGGCACATAGCCTAGCACATTAACCATACATTTGATGAGTATATCACATACAGCAATAATAGCATAGTAATCTGTGACATATAAATATATAATTAATCAAATCAGGATATATATTACCAGAGACAAAGGAATAATTTTCAATTTCCTCATCTGAATGAAGACTTGGTGCATGCGAATGTGAGTGATTACCTCCGGCAGGTCCAAAATCACTCAATACTTCCATTGCATGTGTACAGTTAACGAACAGTACAGCTATGAAAGCAACACACCCACATATTCTACAAAAATTCAAATAATAAACAGTCTAATAATATATATCTAACCTGCAGAACAGTTTTTTAGCATCTTCACTAATGTGATAACCATGATGAACTGTTATTATTAATAGCAATAATGTATTAGCAGTTAGCATATTACATAATAAAGTATGATATTCGATTGATAATATAACCTATAAATAGAAATATGAATATATCATATAGTATAGTATAACCTGTGCTACAAATAGTAAAGCCATAATCCAATAGTACCAAGATTGTTTAGAGAGCTTCATCATGTTCCTTAAAATAGAAAACTTCTTTAACATGTTGATGACACAGCAAATAGAGAAAGCTAAAACTTCCAATCAATAAAACTAAAACATTTGTGTGAATAGAATTTCAAATGAGCGCAATAGATATTAACCTATTTGAACAAGTTTTAATTATATTATTCTTAACTCTTAATTATATAATGAAAAAGAAATGAAATCAATTTTAGAAATGAAATAAGCAGCAATGCGAACATAACCTTTTTATAAAATACAAACTGTTTCATTCGTTATCTTTTCCATCTACGAAAACCCTCAATGTTAGAAAATTACAACGTAATGATGAAATTATAATCAATATATATTCATTATTCATATGCTTATAATGAAACAATCTTTAAACTAAGCTCAAACTACAAGTATGGTGTGAGAGAAATGACAAAACAAGCATCAAACGAAAGAAAAATGAGACAGAGCAAAGACGATGATGATAGACGGATAATATCAATACAATATGCTCTCCGACTCTCTCTCTCTCTCTCTCTCTCTCTCTCTCTCTCTCTCTCTCTCTTTCTTTCCCTTTCTAATGATTCATCATGAGGTCATATCATAAAAACTTTTCTTAGCAAATATACGTCGCAAATCGATAAGTTCTCGACCTCACGCTTAAATGCACTAATAGACTTAAATAAACAATTGAAATTCAAATAAACGCACAAAAGGCGCCAAATTAGTTTTATATATTTATAGAATAATGTGATAGATAATCGTTAGCACATGATATGCTCTCTGAATGATTATTAGCTAAGATTAGGATTAAATGAACATAGACACTTTTTTGTCTCTCATATTCATTCGTCTATGATGTTATGTTTTTGAATTCAATGATTAATAGCACTTCTGTAAAAGAGAAAGAATATTTACTTACGTAAGAATTTTATGTTATCAAGGACCATTTGATATTTTAATCTTAAATATATACGATGCATATACTTTTTTTTTGTCATATTATTAATGTTTCTATCGTTGACAAATTTCCTATCTAATCTATGCCATTTGGAACTGTCTGCTTAGCTCATTGCTTTTTTTTTGTTTCAACGATAATGGGATTATAAGTATAATTATCCTTCTGTTATCAATAATTCTATTGTTCTATTCAATCATATAGGCAATGTATCAAAAACCTTTTTTATATTTAATGTTTCTATTTTTATAATCATATAACTAGAATATTTTTGTAAAGTGGAAACATTTTTGATACATATGCATATATATTTAGAAAATTACATTCCACACAAGTTGTGTTAGTTATTGAAACGGAAAAATGAGTTTTCATTTCATAGACACTCCCTCTCTATCCAACTTGCCTATTATTCAATAATATCATTTCCGTTATATAGATGGTTGTGATGTTTCACAAACAGTTGATCCTATTGAAACAGCATTTCTAATAATGTTGGGATTGTAAAGCAGTTCTTTACGAACAAAAAAAAACGTTTCGCAACTATATGACATGAGCGCTGCTTCCTACTTCATTTTTACTTTTTTTTCATTAATTTTAAAGTTTTTGATAGGCTTTTCTCCCTTTCTTTTTTTTTCTACATCCGATATGAAGATACTTGATTGTCATTCAATTGAACAGTTCATGCGACTGATAACGTGTTTCTGATAAAAATGAACTGTTTGAACACACTAAGGCAATTAATTTGCAATTAAATGTTATCGAAATGCTCTCATGTGGAGTCAAAAAAAGTGACATTTGCAAGATATCGTTGTATTTAATGGCCTCCTGCCGTTGAAACATTTTTCATTTAATCTGTTTTCTCTTGCTATCTATTTAGTTCAATCAGCCCATTGGAACATACAAAGCAAATTTGTGTTTCAGCTACTACATTTACATCTTTTGTACACATTCCTACATGTTTTATTTATTTTTTATAACAGTTCGTCTATTTCAGAATACAAAATGGCATCAAATCGCTCTGCTGATTATAAACGTGAGCCTGCGGAAAGGTTAGATTATGCTAATTTGATAGTTTAATCAATATATCGCTTGGTTTTAGAATTTTTGTTAATCGAAGCGTTCGATTAGAAAAACTGAAATTTTTTGGTTTCGACATGGATTATACTTTGATCCGTAAGTTATGCATGAATAAGCTCTTAGTAATCTGATTGTTTTAAGAATACAAATCGCCAGTTTTAGAACAGTTAGTTTTCACTTTGGCTGTTGATTTTCTTGTTAAAATGGGATACCCAGCTGAAATTAAAAAATTTGAATATAATCCCATCTTTCCTGTTCGTGGATTATGGTTCGATTATCAGTATGGCAATCTGCTCAAAGTAGATGGTTTCGGAAACATTCTCATTGGAATGCACGGACAGCAATTTTTGACAGCGTGAGTTCAATGAAATCAGAAAAAAAAGTTATTGGTACTGTTTGCTTTTTAGCGCCGAGATTGAGAGTGAGTACCCCAACAAGTACTTGCAATTATCAGACAACCGTATTTATGTGTTGAACACCCTCTTCAACCTTCCTGAGACTCATTTGATTGCTCAATTGATTGAGTACTTTGATACTCATCCAGATTATGAGATGTAATACGAAAGATATGAGTATAAAAGACCTGCTTATGTTGAAGGCTCGAAGACAAATCCGGACTTTGTGGAGGAGATGTGGTTTTGTACTATCGTTCCATTTTTCAAGATTGTCGCAAAGCTATTGATTGGGTGCACATGGAGGTATGAGTGAGCAGAGAATAGTGAAACGAAAATTGATTCAGAGTAACATGAAGGAGATGATGATGAATGATCCCATCAAGTATGTTGAAAAGGATCCTCGAGCTGCTCCTATGCTTCAACAACTGCGTCAGCATAATAAACAAATATTTCTTTTAACTAATAGTGATTGGAAATATACTAACGTTTGTGAGCAGTTGGGTGTAAGAGTATAATTGGAATTTAAGGTTATGATGACATTCCTTTTGGGAGAAAACTGGAGAAATTTCTTCAATTTGATAGTTGTGGATGCTTGCAAACCAAAATGGTTCTCGAACGGAACTGTCTTCCGGGAGGTAAAAGTGAACTCAAGTATTGACATTACAAGTGTTTCCATGCACAGGTAGATACAGAGACTGGAACACACAAACTCGGTATCCATAACGGAACCTTGAAAGAAGGTGTTGTGTATTCTGGAGGTTTGAGAAACACGTGACAAGAACTCGAACTAATACTGTTTTAGGAAACAGTGATGCTTTTCATAAGCTGCTAAATGCACGTGGTAAAGATGTTCTGTATGTTGGAGATCATATCTTCGGTGACGTATTACGGTAAATTCATCTTGATCAGTTCTACTATGAGGAAGTTTCAGGTCCAAGAAAGCTAGAGGATGGCGTACTTTCTTAATCATTCCTGAGTTGGAACATGAGCTTACGGTCTGGACTGATCGTCGTCCACTTTTCGAATCATTAGATCAAACAGAAAAGGAACTTTCAGCTATTTATAAACAACTTGATGCCTGTACTACTGAAAAACCTGATATTGGCAGCATTGTTCTTAAGCTCAGAGTTGGTTTTCTCCATGTTTTTCCTGTATATCTCCGGATTATAGGAGCTGACTAATCAAATGGACGAAGAATACAGTGTTCTGGGATCTCTTTTCCGATCAGGGCCTAGAAAGACTTTCTTTGCTTCTCAAGTTGAAAGGTACGTTCTCTTTTTTAGATTTCCAGAGACAACACAGTTCATGCATGCTATTTCGTTCAGATATGCAGATATCTATGCTTCATCTTGTTACAATCTTTACCACTACCCATCTTTCTATTCGTTCCGTTCTCCAATGCAGCTATTACCTCACGAAAGCACTGTTGACCATACATCCGTTATCAATTCGAAGCGTAGTGACACTTTAGAACGTCAAAGCAGCATAGGAGCTAAGGGTAAGACACAAGCATTTAATTTATATTCAAGAAACTACCAATGTTCAAAATCTTTCTTCTAATCGATTTCAAAACTGATACAGCTATCTTTCGGAAATAATTTTTTATTATTTAAGCTGTTGTATACTGATCAGAATGCATGACTACCTCACTTGATTTGAGAAACATTCCAGCCTTCAAAATTAAATATCTTCTCATGTTATATGCAATAAATTCTTTTTCAATTGAAATAAAAAGAAACTTTTTTTCGGTTTCTATCAATTAGACTGTATAGCAGGAAGTAAAAGAAAAACTTAATCTTTCTCATTCCCCTTGGTTTGAAAAATCAATCTCCGGTGAAGCTTCTTGTCTTTTTTTTCATTTTAGAAATATTCTTGCAGTCTTCATTGAGAAAAATGAAAATATCTATAGACTCCAATAGTTCTTCAGTTCACAGAAAAAAAAGAAGAATTTTCGAGTTAGAAAAGTTTTGTTGTATTGCAGTTCGAGGTTGGGCCAAATATAAGCCAGAACCATATGATGAAGCTGAAGAAAACGACGACTGATTCATGTCAATCTGAAGGTGAGCCTTGTCCTGAGTATATCATCATCTTGAGATGTTCTAGATGTTCCTGGACGCGACAGCCATCTTGATTCTTTGATGAAAAGAAAGCATAAATTGGAAAACTTTTCTTTCCTTACTAGCTAATGTTTCTAAAGCTTTTTGACTTTTCTCGATTACTTTCTGCCATCAATTCATGACGTTATTGTAGTTCTATTGTTATGCATTTTCAATTAAATATGTTGAATACAAGCACACATAGCATACAGGCACATGTTCACGATTCATTCAGACACAATAACAACAACTTGGGGGGAATATATAACAGATGATTGTGAAATGAACAAGAGGATTACAGTCTAAAGAGGTCGACATCTTTTTTTTCTCCTTTGTGTTCTTTCAAATATTTGCATTATTCCATCCTTAAGTTCTTGGAACTCCGAAAACATATGATCTATTGCTGCTCTATCTAACACTTGCGGAAGAGATCGACGACTCTCCTCCAAGTTATAGCGAAAAGTCAAACGGAAAGCCGGGTAGTACTTGTCAAAATATGCTTGGGCGGTCATGACATTACGCTCAGATACATACGTGTAATAAACGCTTCGCTGTTCGTGGACTGCTTCAATGACATTGTAATAGCGTTCGACAGTGAGTGGAGTGTTTTGATTGTCTAGATCAGAAATACTCAACAATTTCCTCTGTGTAAATGGTTCAAAGTTCAGAACTTTCCGTAACTCTGAGAGCCCTATGCTTATGATGCTTGACTGGACAGTGAAAAAAGCGCGAATTTCTTTAATATCTGTTCCAACAATATTTCCAGTTAGATCCTTCATATCTCCATCTCCAAAGCAAGACCAAGCTATCTTTTCAAGCTCAGCGTCTTCGTCAAAGGGATCGGACGTTATCATGATAGGCTTCGCATAGCGTAAGCTCACAACATCTGGATTATCATATTCAACCGTTGGGATTGAAGGAGTGATCTTCTCTGGAAAAGTATGATGATTAATGTGAAAAGATTATTCCAGCTCAATCAGACATCTATTTCAACAATAGAAATTAGCATACCTGTACATATGTGAGAGATGAGAAAGAGACAGATGATAAAGACGGGAGACAACATGTTCATCTCACTGAACGCAACAATGGAGATGAGGTAGGTATGTGAAGAGGGAGATGATTTGCGATAATCTGAGTGACCCATCTCATCTCAAGGTCATCTGCAGGTATTATGAGCATCCTTTGAAGACTTCTTATACAGCCTTGCGTACTGACTACTAGTAATAAATTGAATATATCGTATCGTTCCGATTTATAATTTTGTGAGTATTCCACATTTTTCTTCTTGACTTGTCCATGTAGTTGAGATGTATTTCGAATACCTGATTGTTCTTATAAATACAAATTGCAGCTGAGATGAACATGCTGTCTCCCGTCTTTATCATCTGTCTCTTTCTCATTTCTCACATATGTACAGGTATGCTAATTTCTATTGTTGAAATAGATGTTTGATTGAACTAGAAACACGCTATGCGAAGCCTATCATGATAACGTCCGATCCCTTTGACGAAGACGCTGAGCTTGAAAAGATAGCTTTGTCTTGCTTTGGAGATGGAGATTTCAAGGATCTAACTGGGAATGTTGTTGGAATCGAGTATTCAAAGTTGCTCTTATCTATCTACGTCACGAGAAACCTTGAAATCATGGGGCTCTCAGAGTTACGGAAAGTTTTGAACTTTGGACCTCCCAGAGTTACGGAAAGTTTTGAACCTTGGACCAACTTTGGATCTAAACCATGCGGATTTTGGACGATATTTTACCAAAGGAAAGAACAACTGGCTGCAGCAATCACTGTCGAAGACTATTACAATCTCATTGAACAAGACCACCGATGGCAAGAGTGTTCTCTCCATCAGCGGCATAAGGATGATGTAATAGCCTCCCAAGCATATTTTGACAAGTACTACCCGGCTTTCCGTATGACTTTTCGCTATAACTTTGAGAAGATTCGTCGATCTCTTCCGCAAGTGTTAGATAGAGCAGCAATAGATCATATGTTTTCGGAGTTCAAAGAACTTGAGGTGAATCTAAAGCAAATATTTCTAAGTACACCAAGGAGAAAAAAAAGATGTCGACCTCTTTAGACTGTAATCCTCTTGTTCATTTCACAATCATCTGTTATATATTCCCCCCAAGTTGTTGTTATTGTGTCTGAATGAATCGTGAACATGAATGTTCGGAAAGATGTAAATACTGTTGTAAATGTTCTCTGTTCGGTTCCACAGGGTGCCGCATGTTTTTGTAATTTTTGTTTCACTTATTTCTTTGGTTTTTAAAATCACACATAGCCAAGAAGTGGAAAATAAGATCACAAAAGACTACTTTTGGTCTCCGAAAAGAACTGAAGCCATTGACCAGAAACCTTGAAATGTTCTGTTCCTGGATGCGACAGCCATCTGGATTCTTTGATGAAAAGAAAGCATAAATTGGAAAACTTTTCTTTCCTTACTAGCTAATGTTTCTAAAGCTTTTTGACTTTTCTCGATTACTTTCTGCCATCAATTCATGACGTTATTGTAGTTCTATTGTTATGCATTTTCAATTAAATATGTTGAATACAAGCACACATAGCATACAGGCACATGTTCACGATTCATTCAGACACAATAACAACAACTTGGGGGGAATATATAACAGATGATTGTGAAATGAACAAGAGGATTACAGTCTAAAGAGGTCGACATCTTTTTTTTCTCCTTTGTGTTCTTTCAAATATTTGCATTATTCCATCCTTAAGTTCTTGGAACTCCGAAAACATATGATCTATTGCTGCTCTATCTAACACTTGCGGAAGAGATCGACGACTCTCCTCCAAGTTATAGCGAAAAGTCAAACGGAAAGCCGGGTAGTACTTGTCAAAATATGCTTGGGCGGTCATGACATTACGCTCAGATACATACGTGTAATAAACGCTTCGCTGTTCGTGGACTGCTTCAATGACATTGTAATAGCGTTCGACAGTGAGTGGAGTGTTTTGATTGTCTAGATCAGAAATACTCAACAATTTCCTCTGTGTAAATGGTTCAAAGTTCAGAACTTTCCGTAACTCTGAGAGCCCTATGCTTATGATGCTTGACTGGACAGTGAAAAAAGCGCGAATTTCTTTAATATCTGTTCCAACAATATTTCCAGTTAGATCCTTCATATCTCCATCTCCAAAGCAAGACCAAGCTATCTTTTCAAGCTCAGCGTCTTCGTCAAAGGGATCGGACGTTATCATGATAGGCTTCGCATAGCGTAAGCTCACAACATCTGGATTATCATATTCAACCGTTGGGATTGAAGGAGTGATCTTCTCTGGAAAAGTATGATGATTAATGTGAAAAGATTATTCCAGCTCAATCAGACATCTATTTCAACAATAGAAATTAGCATACCTGTACATATGTGAGAGATGAGAAAGAGACAGATGATAAAGACGGGAGACAACATGTTCATCTCACTGAACGCAACAATGGAGATGAGGTAGGTATGTGAAGAGGGAGATGATTTGCGATAATCTGAGTGACCCATCTCATCTCAAGGTCATCTGCAGGTATTATGAGCATCCTTTGAAGACTTCTTATACAGCCTTGCGTACTGACTACTAGTAATAAATTGAATATATCGTATCGTTCCGATTTATAATTTTGTGAGTATTCCACATTTTTCTTCTTGACTTGTCCATGTAGTTGAGATGTATTTCGAATACCTGATTGTTCTTATAAATACAAATTGCAGCTGAGATGAACATGCTGTCTCCCGTCTTTATCATCTGTCTCTTTCTCATTTCTCACATATGTACAGGTATGCTAATTTCTATTGTTGAAATAGATGTTTGATTGAACTAGAAACACGCTATGCGAAGCCTATCATGATAACGTCCGATCCCTTTGACGAAGACGCTGAGCTTGAAAAGATAGCTTTGTCTTGCTTTGGAGATGGAGATTTCAAGGATCTAACTGGGAATGTTGTTGGAATCGAGTATTCAAAGTTGCTCTTATCTATCTACGTCACGAGAAACCTTGAAATCATGGGGCTCTCAGAGTTACGGAAAGTTTTGAACTTTGGACCTCCCAGAGTTACGGAAAGTTTTGAACCTTGGACCAACTTTGGATCTAAACCATGCGGATTTTGGACGATATTTTACCAAAGGAAAGAACAACTGGCTGCAGCAATCACTGTCGAAGACTATTACAATCTCATTGAACAAGACCACCGATGGCAAGAGTGTTCTCTCCATCAGCGGCATAAGGATGATGTAATAGCCTCCCAAGCATATTTTGACAAGTACTACCCGGCTTTCCGTATGACTTTTCGCTATAACTTTGAGAAGATTCGTCGATCTCTTCCGCAAGTGTTAGATAGAGCAGCAATAGATCATATGTTTTCGGAGTTCAAAGAACTTGAGGTGAATCTAAAGCAAATATTTCTAAGTACACCAAGGAGAAAAAAAAGATGTCGACCTCTTTAGACTGTAATCCTCTTGTTCATTTCACAATCATCTGTTATATATTCCCCCCAAGTTGTTGTTATTGTGTCTGAATGAATCGTGAACATGAATGTTCGGAAAGATGTAAATACTGTTGTAAATGTTCTCTGTTCGGTTCCACAGGGTGCCGCATGTTTTTGTAATTTTTGTTTCACTTATTTCTTTGGTTTTTAAAATCACACATAGCCAAGAAGTGGAAAATAAGATCACAAAAGACTACTTTTGGTCTCCGAAAAGAACTGAAGCCATTGACCAGAAACCTTGAAATGTTCTGTTCCTGGATGCGACAGCCATCTGGATTCTTTGATGAAAAGAAAGCATAAATTGGAAAACTTTTCTTTCCTTACTAGCTAATGTTTCTAAAGCTTTTTGACTTTTCTCGATTACTTTCTGCCATCAATTCATGACGTTATTGTAGTTCTATTGTTATGCATTTTCAATTAAATATGTTGAATACAAGCACACATAGCATACAGGCACATGTTCACGATTCATTCAGACACAATAACAACAACTTGGGGGGAATATATAACAGATGATTGTGAAATGAACAAGAGGATTACAGTCTAAAGAGGTCGACATCTTTTTTTTCTCCTTTGTGTTCTTTCAAATATTTGCATTATTCCATCCTTAAGTTCTTGGAACTCCGAAAACATATGATCTATTGCTGCTCTATCTAACACTTGCGGAAGAGATCGACGACTCTCCTCCAAGTTATAGCGAAAAGTCAAACGGAAAGCCGGGTAGTACTTGTCAAAATATGCTTGGGCGGTCATGACATTACGCTCAGATACATACGTGTAATAAACGCTTCGCTGTTCGTGGACTGCTTCAATGACATTGTAATAGCGTTCGACAGTGAGTGGAGTGTTTTGATTGTCTAGATCAGAAATACTCAACAATTTCCTCTGTGTAAATGGTTCAAAGTTCAGAACTTTCCGTAACTCTGAGAGCCCTATGCTTATGATGCTTGACTGGACAGTGAAAAAAGCGCGAATTTCTTTAATATCTGTTCCAACAATATTTCCAGTTAGATCCTTCATATCTCCATCTCCAAAGCAAGACCAAGCTATCTTTTCAAGCTCAGCGTCTTCGTCAAAGGGATCGGACGTTATCATGATAGGCTTCGCATAGCGTAAGCTCACAACATCTGGATTATCATATTCAACCGTTGGGATTGAAGGAGTGATCTTCTCTGGAAAAGTATGATGATTAATGTGAAAAGATTATTCCAGCTCAATCAGACATCTATTTCAACAATAGAAATTAGCATACCTGTACATATGTGAGAGATGAGAAAGAGACAGATGATAAAGACGGGAGACAACATGTTCATCTCACTGAACGCAACAATGGAGATGAGGTAGGTATGTGAAGAGGGAGATGATTTGCGATAATCTGAGTGACCCATCTCATCTCAAGGTCATCTGCAGGTATTATGAGCATCCTTTGAAGACTTCTTATACAGCCTTGCGTACTGACTACTAGTAATAAATTGAATATATCGTATCGTTCCGATTTATAATTTTGTGAGTATTCCACATTTTTCTTCTTGACTTGTCCATGTAGTTGAGATGTATTTCGAATACCTGATTGTTCTTATAAATACAAATTGCAGCTGAGATGAACATGCTGTCTCCCGTCTTTATCATCTGTCTCTTTCTCATTTCTCACATATGTACAGGTATGCTAATTTCTATTGTTGAAATAGATGTTTGATTGAACTAGAAACACGCTATGCGAAGCCTATCATGATAACGTCCGATCCCTTTGACGAAGACGCTGAGCTTGAAAAGATAGCTTTGTCTTGCTTTGGAGATGGAGATTTCAAGGATCTAACTGGGAATGTTGTTGGAATCGAGTATTCAAAGTTGCTCTTATCTATCTACGTCACGAGAAACCTTGAAATCATGGGGCTCTCAGAGTTACGGAAAGTTTTGAACTTTGGACCTCCCAGAGTTACGGAAAGTTTTGAACCTTGGACCAACTTTGGATCTAAACCATGCGGATTTTGGACGATATTTTACCAAAGGAAAGAACAACTGGCTGCAGCAATCACTGTCGAAGACTATTACAATCTCATTGAACAAGACCACCGATGGCAAGAGTGTTCTCTCCATCAGCGGCATAAGGATGATGTAATAGCCTCCCAAGCATATTTTGACAAGTACTACCCGGCTTTCCGTATGACTTTTCGCTATAACTTTGAGAAGATTCGTCGATCTCTTCCGCAAGTGTTAGATAGAGCAGCAATAGATCATATGTTTTCGGAGTTCAAAGAACTTGAGGTGAATCTAAAGCAAATATTTCTAAGTACACCAAGGAGAAAAAAAAGATGTCGACCTCTTTAGACTGTAATCCTCTTGTTCATTTCACAATCATCTGTTATATATTCCCCCCAAGTTGTTGTTATTGTGTCTGAATGAATCGTGAACATGAATGTTCGGAAAGATGTAAATACTGTTGTAAATGTTCTCTGTTCGGTTCCACAGGGTGCCGCATGTTTTTGTAATTTTTGTTTCACTTATTTCTTTGGTTTTTAAAATCACACATAGCCAAGAAGTGGAAAATAAGATCACAAAAGACTACTTTTGGTCTCCGAAAAGAACTGAAGCCATTGACCAGAAACCTTGAAATGTTCTGTTCCTGGATGCGACAGCCATCTGGATTCTTTGATGAAAAGAAAGCATAAATTGGAAAACTTTTCTTTCCTTACTAGCTAATGTTTCTAAAGCTTTTTGACTTTTCTCGATTACTTTCTGCCATCAATTCATGACGTTATTGTAGTTCTATTGTTATGCATTTTCAATTGTATACGGTCGAAACGAGTTTGGACATAAAAAGTGTGGAGCAGATTCTTAGGATTCAAAAGATTTTAATTAATTGAACCTTCACAAACTAGTTTGGCTTTTGAATTGGGAAACGGTGAATAGAGAAGGTCTAGTACCTTATTAGTTGACTCTTGAGTATCACTTGAAACGTGCCATTTTATAAAGTATACGTTTTCGTATTTTCTTCATTCTTCGAAATGATTCAGAAGATGAAGAGTCCCTTGGAAACGCTCTATCGGACTGCATCGATACTATCTATCATATCAACAACGGCTATCATATATTTGCATATTGAACTACATAAAGAATTGGACGATTGGAATCAACATGTTGAAGCGGAGTATCTTACTATCTCGGTCAGTTTGATATATTGATGTTGATAAAAGCAACAATAGAAACCATTCAACGAAATCTTGCAAAATACAGCAGTCAGACAGAAAAGAGGTTTTTACAAAACTGCTCCTTTTCATAGAAGGGGTGTTGTGAACATTTGCGGTAGAGTGAACAATCCACTAAACTGTTACATATGATGGTATAATCAGATTGCTCGGTAATTAGTTGTCCCAAAGGTCCACGTGGAAGTACAGGACCTGCGGGATTTTATGCTGAAGATGGACATCCGGGAATGCCTGGTGAACCTGGTTTGAATGGATTCGATCTTGTTGAAGCTTATGACTGTCCACCCTGTCCACAGGGAGAAAGAGGTCGTATAGGATTCCCAGGAGAGAAGGGTACAATCGGAAAACCCGGAAGACCTGGCATCCCAGGAGAGAAGGGGAATTTCATAAAAGGAAGCAAAGGAGAGAAAGGATTTCCGGGACTTTTTGGATACCCAGGCGAGAAGGCAATTATTAATTTATTCTTCCTATGATTTTGTTTTGTTAAGGGTAATAGAGGGCCAAACGGACAAGATGCTGTAAGACTTGTTGGCATACCGGGATTACAAGGTTTGCCAGGACCTCAAGGTGCTCCTGGTGTTCGAGGTGACACTGGAGAGAATGGTACAGATGGATTCAGTGGTAACATATGGACTGTGAAGAAACGTTTTTCTTGATTTACATCTGTTTCCAGGTGTGATTGGAGAAATTGGTGCTCCCGGTAAGACAGGAGATCGAGGTCATCCCGGTGCAAATGGACGTCCTGGATCTGATGGTCTGCCCGGTGAAGATGCCAATTACTGCAACTGTCCTTCACGAACATGTATGCATTCTAATTATTACTGTGTGTTCAATTCACTTTACAGTACTTGTAACCGATCCTCGGCCATTTTCACAATTAAACTGGGACAACTATAGAGGAGGCTTAGTTCATACACAAGCAATCCAAAAAGAATTGAGCAGAGCAGAACGTCCTGCAAATGAATATGTTACTAATTTGAAAGCAAAAAGCAGATCTCCACCACCATTCCAGTCATACCGGTATGTTACCATTGTCTAGTATTCCTTTAAGAGGCTATACATTTCAGTCAAAAAACATTTTCCTCAAACCGCCCTTACATAGATTACCGAGAAAGCTCCGAAAGAGGACAATTGAATGTTCGTTCTGACAATTTTGAAGGGACAAAAACTAATTAATTTTAGGAAATAATACTTCGTCACGGACAATCATCATCTAGAGACTTCAATTAGAAAATGTGAAAACATTAAGATGCACACATGATGATACGATTGGAATATAAAAATAATATGTATTTTGCCGTTCTAGCGCACCTTTTCGACCATCCTTTTAACACTTTTCAGCCATTTTAAGATTTTTTTCATTGATTTTGTGTCCTAACTCTTCGAAAATGTGTCATTTTCAACAATTTTCAAAAATGGCCAGTAGGTCGAAATGCGTTACTTTGAAAATGTGGTAGAAATAATGCGATAACAACTTGAATAAAAATAATGCTAAACAAATGGTGAAGCTAGAGAAAGATGCTGAGATGAGAAAGCGAGACACTTTACCACCACAAGGAATTAAAGAGAAAGAAGTAGGAATAGTGAATTTAGATTCTTCTAGTGGTAAAGGTACTCATTGGGTTTGTTATTCTAGAAATGAGAAAAAAAATGTATTACTTTGATTCCTTCGGACTTGATCCACCAATAGAGCTTCAAAAATATTTAATAGATCAAAAAGATGAAGATGAAATAGAACTCTCCACATTTCAAATTCAAGAATTCTGAACTAATCACTTCGGTTATTACTGCTTACTTGAGTTACTGGAATATTCTACATTCACACGTCTAATTCTTTCTCTTCTTCACTAAAGTGAATGCTTGCAGACTCTTTAGGATCTCCTATGAAATAGCATTGAATCCATAGGCATTTGTATCATATGAATTAGGAATGATAATTCGTTTGAATTGCAGCATTTACGCTTGAGTCATTTCATTATCAAATACAACTTTTTCCTGTTCTTGGGTGTGTTGTTTGATACTTCGAATACAACATTGTTTCTTTCTAACAATACTCTTAAAGACTTTCTCGAAAATCTTCAACTTTTAACTTCTTGACAACATTTTTCTTTATCCCTTTACTCTTTTTAATTTCATCTCCAGGTTTTGGAACTTTTGGAAGTTAAAGGATTCTCTATTTCATCTTGAATTCTTTTATTGTAATAATCAACAAACTCTTGACGTCTTTCCTCGGCAGTTTTATATGCATATTGTTTTGGCTTCAAGGCTACAAGTTTTTCCATTATCAAACTATTCAGTTCATATTTGAACTTTCCAACAACTTCTTTATTTTCTTTATTATACAATGGATGACAATGTGGATAATCACTAAAATCGAAATATTCTTTTAGCGGAGCATCTTCTAATTGGTCTTCATATAAGTCAGAAGTCATAATTTCATAAATAAGGGAATCAGTATCCTGATAGCATAATTTAATGTTATCTCTATACTTCTTCTTCATAACATTATAATGAAAATCGTACATCAGCCATTTACTCAACTCCAGGATAGCAAAGCCAACATAAATAGGTTTATCCAGAACTAATAAAATTTGCGTGAGTCTGTTGGGAATTTTGTGCGAAAGTGACTGGGGGAGCAGAAGTTCTTAAAACTCTAATGTGAGGAATTATAGATGTATCTGGTGTGGTGAAGAGCGAGTTGAAAGAAGGAGATGATGTGTTGAAAGATGAAGAGAGAGTATCAGAATTCAATGGCATTTTCAAAGGTAATACACTATCGGAAAAATCATGCTTGCTTCGAGTTTGCAGTTCCTTGCTTTCGGTGGTTAAGTCAGATAATGTTAGCAAACTTGAATAAAGGGTTCAGTTTCAATAGGAATCGAGTAAGTGTCCGAAAGATTTGTGTTGTTGTTCATAAAAAGTTCTGCTAAGACAGATGCATTTTTCGGACTTGGATTATCCAAGATGGTCAAAAAATAGATGAGCGAAAAAATAGACGTTAGAGACATTTCTGTTCTCTTTGTGTTTTCAAAATGAACTCCTGGTTTTAAGATAGAGGAGGAGTTGTTCCTTGTTATTATGTTTCTAAGGGTGGTACTTCCAGGATTCGTGAACTTTAGTCTATTTTCTGGTTTGATGTTCTTGTCAGAAAGAAATATGCAAAAGAGGAACGTGAAAGCAGCTCAGGATGCTGTGATGAAACAGTTATCTCCAGTTTAGATCAAGAAGTGAGTAGAAAAATGAAATGCAGGGAGAAGACATATATGTTTCAGAGATACATAGGAGATATATCTAATGATGACGAAGCCGGTTATGAGCTGGCAAACGCAGGCAGTAGTACTGCTGAACAACACCAAATGGCAGTATACTGTGGTTTGCTGCGAATGTTGAAAGTATAAGACCATCCGTTACTACAAAAAATTCATGACTATCACTTGGCCATGAATACTGGAACAGAAAGGGCTGCGGTAAACAAAGTTATGGAAATCCCATACATGAAACAATGTATGTTCAGAGAGCGGGACGAACAGGACTGCAAAAAACAAACTACGTGATGGTCCCGATGAGAAAAGTTTTAATGGTGGCTCAAAGGCTCAGCAGGACGTTAGGCAAACAGCTTTGGGGTCCTGCCGATCTACCGAAACATCACATAATTCCTGCCATACAGGGATACGCTCACAAACACATGGAGGTATACTTTATAATCAACTGAAATTGCATTCAAAAATTGTTTAGATCTATAAAAGAGGATCAGTGAACAATAGTTTGAAAGGAATAAGAACATTCCTCAAAATTGTGCCGAGTGTGCTTCCGGAAATGCTCACTTCATCTTGGCATCAAATCCTTTCCATAGCTGAAAATAGAATAGATTATTTGGCAACTGTTAGCAATCAAAGGAGCGTTGCTCAAGATGCTTCAGCGCGAGCATCTAGGCTGGTGCTGTCATATGAGAGATTGGCTCGAAATTTAATCCCATTAGAGGATTTCTGTAAACGAATGACAGAAAAAACTGAAAGATATCCTGAGAACGGAAAATTGACTGATGCGCAATTCAATGCATGGGGCGCATTCATAGTTCACGCATTCATCATCTTTCTTTCCCAGTCAATAAAATATCTAAATGGAATCTATACGTGAGTATATTCATCAGGAAACCTTTTCATCACTCAAAATTCAGATAGCACTTGGCGAAGATATGTACGAAAATCTGTTTTGTTATATGTCATACAAGGAGAGAGTGATATGTGAGCTCATAAATTATCGAAAAGCATCAATAAATTATGTTATAGAATCAGCCGCAACTGAAGGTTTAGTTTTTGCAACAGCAAGTGGAGCCAAAATGTGTAAATTAACCGGAAGGGTAATTTTCGAGAAATATTGTGAGGAAACTTTTTGTGTTACAGCTAAGAACATACGAAAAAATGTTCATACCTCAGCAAACGACGAATTGGATTCTAACGTCTATAAGAAATGCAGCTGCAAACACATGCAAAACCACTATTACATCTCATGAAATCAACAGATCCCACGCCTGCGCAATGGTCAATGGGACATAGCTCGGTAACGTTATATTCGATACTTGACGTCATGAAGACCTGAACATAATCAGAACTATAGAATCTGTCATACATGCAGACAACTACTATATAAACTCAGAACTATTGTAAACAGGGAGACTCTATCCTCCATGAAGACCCGACTGTCCAGAGTTCTCCACAAACCATTAGTGGAATCTCTACTATTGTAGAGATCTCCGTCATCCTAAGCTTATCGTAACTTCTCTAATTCTTAATAGTGATCATGAAGTGTTATGTAGATGTGTTGATACATAGTGAACTCTTGCTAACAAAATAAATCTTAACTTAAAAACAAGTATAATTCTTCCACGGTATTTCGGTACGTTCTGTCTATCATGTCTAACGGCATGATACGAACGGACCGGAGAATTAGCCCTAAGGGAAATTCAAACAGAACGATGAATTTTTCTCCTTTATCAGTAATTGTTACGTTGATTAATTTAATAAAAAAATTATTACGTTTCATTTTAGAAATTTATCAAAATGCATTTATTCAGCATTATTTCGACCATTTCGACCATGGACTTCGACCACATTTTCAAAGTAACGCATTTCGACCTACTGGCCATTTTTGAAAATTGTTGAAAATGACACATTTTCGAAGAGTTAGGACACAAAATCAATGAAAAAAAGTCTTAAAATGGCTAAAAAGTGTTAAAAGGATGGTCGAAAAGGTGCGCTAGAACGGCAAAATACATATTATTTATAAAGTTTGTATTATAATTAAAAGTCTACAGAACAAAGAATATTTTACAACCAATGACAAGTGAATAACTGAATTTCGTAATGAAAAAGCAGGAGCAGAAGTCAGAGCATATATAACTTTAGAAATATCTAATGCATCATTAATGATTGCAAATTTTGCTCTAAAATTGTTTCTCGGACATCTTTAAAGACGCGCCGAATATTATCGGTATCGACAGCTGTGGTAAAATGATAGAAGAATGGTCGAGCACGATCTTTACGTGAGCTCTCAAACTTATCCACCAAAAAGTACTGAACATCCCGCAATGACATGTAATCACCTTGAAAATCAGAAAAGTATTGACGAATATCAGAGGTTTGATGCTTTTCTAAATGATTTTCAGAATTAATGAAAGTAACTATAGCATACCTTTAAGTAAATCACTTTTGTTCATAAAGAGTATAATGGATACATTTGAGAAAGCTTTATTATTGACTATGGTCTCAAAAACTGATCGCGATTCAACAACTCTGTTTGTTTTCCTATCTTCTATTACTACCTTTAATATGCATTTCGTGAACTAAAGAGCCATTATGAACATTCAGCTCACCTGATCATATTCATTTGATGCAACAAGGAAAAGAATACTAGTTATATCTGCAAAACATTGAAACCATTTTTGACGCTGAGATCTTTGACCCCCAACATCAATGAAGCTGCAATTTGAGGTGAATTAAAAGAAAATGATGCTTTAACAAACCGGAAAGGGACGTTATTAATGAAAAATGTATGCTCCGATATTCCTCTTGTTGCTTTACGACAAAATAGAATATCTTTATTGGTTGGGTTGAAGTCTGGTTGTGATATACGAGTGATATGTTCAAAGAAGTAAGCACAAGAGTCGCTCTGAATTCAAACAACGTATCATGCATAAATTTCATGAAAGCTTTACCAGCTGAAAGAGATTTCTTTGAGCATATGTCTTACGAATGGCTTTATCATTCCAGAGGGAAGCAAAAACAGGGCAAAGGTTTGAAAAGACTGTTGAATCTGGACCACGATGTAAGTCGGCTGTCGTGAACCTGTAAACTCGATCAATGATTGAGTTTCAAAAAAAAAAGGTTTATGACCCATTTATTATTTGAACACTTCGTTCATCGTGCTCATTTTCCCATGGAATATTCAATTTCCTTCTGGCATCTAATAGGACACGAATTGCTGATATGACATTCTTGAATTTTTCATCAGAATAGGATTTTTAGTTTGTTTAAGAAGGCATACTTGGTATATTTGCTGTCTATAAGCTCTTATTTCGTCAGCCGTGAATTCTCCTGATCCATGTATGATATGCATTTGCTTGATCATTGTACTTTTGCCTGACTCACCACTACCAAGTAATAAAATTCGTATCTTAACAAGGATTGAGCATGTTAATTGGATGGGTAACTAGAAACCTCGCGTTTCATCTGTTTTCTGTCTTTCTCTAGCTGCAATTCAATTTTTCTCGAACGCTTATGATCATCATTGCTCTTTCCTCCACAACTTAGACAGAAAACAGACATCTGTATGTATGTGGTGTTTCAGATAGAAAGGGATGATAATACAATGAGAAATGTATGAAAAATCAGTGAAAAATCAATCAATATGTGTAAGATCATAGAGGAGCATTTGAATACAATTTAAATATTCACATAAACAATCAAGTAACTATTCAATCAATTTCAATAGTTAACACAAGCGATGCGCTATTTCGTCAAAATGGTGACGGTGTGCACGACCATCAAGTGTAATGATGTCTTGAAACCGGATTTGCATCTTTTGTTTCTAACATGAAGTCGTACACGTCATCAAAATGATATTTTCAACTTCAAAATGCCGTTTGAAAAAATGTTTGTTGAAAGGATGACTGACGCAAGTGAAGAAGGCCAAGTACAACAAGACAGATAGAAAATATGTTTTTAGTCATATTGATGATGAAAATATAGCAATAACCAGGTTAGCAAAAGTTGTTTTAAAATCTGTTTAGATTGGAGGGAGGCCAACGAAGAGCAAAATGAAGATCATTGAACAATTAGCAGTGTTTACCTAACACTTTATGATTAAGAAGAGTCAACGGTTTTAACGTTGAAAACTATAATATTCGTCATTCTTCTCTCTCTCCAAATATTATAAATGTTGTTTCCCCCCCCCCTCTTCCCTATATTTCAGTTTTGACCAATTATTTTTCAGCATTTCAGGTTTTCATTCACATCTTATAGCCATCCAGAAGAGATTATATGAGATGGAAGACTCTTCGTTAATGAATTAAGCTAATTATTCATTCGAATATATATATTATATGAGTATATATATGGATGTTTTTCACTTTGAGCGATCATTTGACATCTGGTTTGTGTGAATGATTTTTATTTTCAGGCTTCTTCCCTCTTTCTTATTCTAATGAAATGGCGTTGCTCTGCAGCATTCTATCTTTCTGTATTTTCGGATCGAATTTGGCTATTTTTCATTTTAAAATTTTCTTGTTGAGCTTTTTGAGTATTTTCGTGTTGACTCTTCATTATTCTCTAACGGTCAGATTCACATATTTCACATAGTAAGAAGGGTTTTTTTGTGCTCGTCAATCAAAGCTGTTCAACAACCTGTCAGACAAATTTTTTTTTTCATTTCAAAGAAAAGTTTCAGCTAATTTGTGGGTTGTAAAATGGAAGACAAAAAAAGAAATGTCTCCCGTTCCAGCCTCTTCGAGATCGAATTGGAACCAAAAATAAAAATGTATTGATTGAAACTTTATAGAGTAGAAAAACACACAATGAAAACTTGACAAGCGTTCAAATGGTTTTTAGAATGTAAAAACGAATCAAGTCTACTATCTTCTTCCAAATCGTATGAACTCAAACTTGTTGCGTCGCTTCTCAGCCACTTTCGCTTCAGGGGCTATAATACTATAACAACATCTCGAAATTAATATTACCTTCTCTCATGTTTTGTACTATTTTCAATGAAGTCACCAATTGCGAACTCAGCTGCAATGTTATAAGGTTATGTGCTTATATTGAATAATGCAAACCTCATTCAACACATCAAGATCATGCTCATTCTGCATTGCACCAACGTTTTCATACATTTCTGAATTGACATTTAACAAACAAAACAAGTGACAATACAACTCTTACCTTTCACCTCCGCATCTACAATCAGGAAACAAAATGAGAAGATTATCAAGTTCAGACACTTCATGGCTCTTTGCTGTAAACGTCATCTCATATTCATAGAATACTTGCAAGTAATTAAGAGCCAATAGGCCCTAAAGACAATTTCTTTTAAACTTTACAAGAAAAGTTCTTTCTTTTTTTTTCGTAAAAAGTGTCTCATCTCTTTTAACTAACTCACTCATCAGAGAGTAGGCTTCTCCTTTGAGATTCATTTGTGAGAGAGAATGAGATGAAGAAATTCATATTTCTTTCATTTTATAAAAATGTTTTTTTTTTAGAAAAAAGATAAAAATTTTTGTTGAGCATGATGCTCTCAAGATAGCGAAACAGCGCGAATCTGACTAACTTGTTGTAAATAAGATTTGAAACTCTTCTAGCTGACATTTAAAAACAGTATTATATCCATTAGCTCCTCCTTTTCTTGTGTGATGTGCTAATCTATTGTCCATATTAAAGAACCATGAGAACGCAAATCAAACAGATAACGGAAGCGTCGAATGAATAGAGCGTTGGCACGCTATTGGCAGTCTGCTTCCTGAAACACAGATTACTTCATTGTAATCTTTTGAAGCAATGAATGAACCCTTGAAAGAGTTTTACAATTCAATTCCTCTTTCATTTTTTTTTCTTTCATCAATTGTGCTATGCATGCTGCATCCTCCTCTACCACAAATGACAATGGGCAGTGCAATCAATTAAGTTTCTTAGTTGTTCTAAATTGAAAATGACAACAATCACGCAATCAACGAATGAAACTGAGAGATTTAACAACGCAATCAACTATCCACCAACTCGAACAATGAACTTTCGGCTACTATGGGGACTCAAATAAATGCTAAATTCATAGGTATGAATATATTATATAATAGTTATTCAGAATTATTATCATAATGAGCATATTGTGCGGCCATTCTTTTTCAGCATTCAAATTGATAAAAATTCCTTTTACACTCTTTTGGCGGCTGCCAACTTTACGTTCTCTCCTCTTCAGATTACATCTTGGCATCAAGCGCTTTGCGACAGATTTGCTTAAAACTATTTCATTCCGTTTTTTTTTTCTTTCTTTCTACTTTTCGTCTGGTACATTCTGCATGTTGAGACGAATTGTTTGGATAACAAAATTTGCCTCTTTTAAAATTCGCCTGGCCGTTTGTAACATCATTCAATTTTGAGCTCTCGCTGGCGTTTAGTTTTCTCCCCTTCTCTCTGCATTTTTACACACTTTCTCTTTCTATTCACGAGCGCTTGAGAATAGTATAGACAGCAGCTTTGGCAAACAGACAAGCTGCCAAACAAGGAAACTGACATATTAGGCAAATATTGAGAAAAACACATTTGAAAGCGGCATGCAGGCCGTTGTTTTCAACTATTGGCAATTTTTTGTTCGGAAGACTAGGCAGCGTTGAAACACATTGAAGCATAAACAATCGGTCATTTTCAGGCTCTACTCTTTATGGGTAGAAACTTTACCATGAAGCCTCTGAGTTTCACGCCTGTGGCATAGCAGCCCTTCTACTCATATTTTGCTGTGTGTGTGTTCAATTCATTTGGCTTTGCTTAGCTTTCATAAAATCTTATATCGATTTGGCGGGATTGTGTTGAGGCTTTTGCGAATATTTTTCATCATTTCTACGAATAATGTTTTGTTGGAAAATTGATGAAAAATGAATGTGAGTACGCGGTCTTGGAATCAACCGAAAAAAGCTGAAATGAGAAGCTTTAAATATACAACTGCAGAATAGAAAAGAATTTGCGTGCCAGATGTTTTACAAATTCCTCTCTTTTTGTGGCACAGCGCTCTCTCCCCCCCCCTCCCTCGTCTTCCTTCTTTTCTTCTTTCTGAACGTGTTCTATCAGCCTTTTACATCTTGGATTAATTTTTTTTGCTCAGCTTTTTATAAATGATTGCCTTCTCGATTTTTGAATATTGAATTCTATCCCTTAAAACGGAGTTCTCTATTAACTTTGAAGCAAATAGGAAAACTTACAAAATGGCACTGAACCGAAAATAGTTAGGCAGTATTGCCTCGATAGAAGAGTGGACGAAAGAAGAACGAGATGTGAACAGAAAAGAGAGATGCGAGAGAATAAAAGAGTGTACGAAAGAAAGAGAATGTATGAATGAAAGAGCAGGGCAAATCACTCCCCTAACGACTTTCGCTAAACGCCATCTGCTTCCTTCTATCTCTAGAACCTCTTATTACCACATATTCTACCAATTCTCTCAGATCATCCTGTCTCTCCCTTGGAAGTTTCCAGCTTTACTAGCTCAAATGACGTATTCCTACTTTCTCTCAACTAGTGCATCATGTTTCCCCATCTCTACAGCATTTTCATTATCTCTAGCTTGTCTGCTCCGCCGTCTCCCATTTCTTTTTCATTTCTTCATATGGCTCTTGTACTAAACAGAGACTCCAAACTGCTTCTATAATATTTCACTAGGCTAAACATGTGCTGTTCATTCTTTAAGACTTCAATAAAGAAAAACTTTTCTTCTTTTCTGTCCCACATCCCTCCCTTTCATACAGCATTAATTCCCCATAAAACCTCGTTATATTAACTGCTCCAACTCAAAAAACACACACACACACACATACACACACACACACACGCACACATCCTTTCCGTCCACCACACAACACATTAAAAGAAGCAAAAGTTTTGTCACATAGATGAAGAAGTATTTTCTTTTTGTTTTTTTGACTTCTTTGCATCAGTATTCTTGTTTTCCAAAAAGCTTCCGTGAAAGAAGCAAAAAAGAAAGAATAAATTATCCAAAACTTTTGCTTTTTTCTTATTTTATGATCCGAGGACGAAAAAGAAAAGAACAAAACGTAGGCACGTTATTATAGTAAAAATTTTTAGAAACTTGAAATATCTTAGTCGATAAAACTGCTCTCTTTAACTTTTCTTCTCTCGTTTTCCAATTTTCTTCCAGCAATCTCCTTCTCTTCTTCTCCAACCACCATCCCCCCCCTTCCCCTCCCTACCCTCCTCTCTCTCTATTTCTCTCTTTCAATTTCATTTTCCTCGTTTTACATTATTAAACATGACTTTTTGCTCTCGTTGAATATTGAAAACTTTGTCGGAAATATCGTTGACGCAGGAAATCTTGAATAAGTAATATTTGCAGATTTTTGGCAGGTTGCCCCCCTTCACCACAAATCGATAGGCATGCGAGAGTTCTAGCATTCCATTATTTCAAAATTTATTGACCTTGGCCAAAGTCTTATTTCTCTATTTCTAATAAAATGCTTTTGTATTATTTTGCAAGCGCAGTCAAGTCAATTCAGTTTCATGTTGATGATGACATAATCGATAAACTGAATTACTACTATACGACGGCGATAATAACAGGTAATACTCATTAAAAAAAAAGAAAAGAGGAAAAAAAGAAGAAAAAAAGCCATAAATACCTCAATTATCTCCATTTTTGTTGATTTCTCTCTTTCTCTCTCGCTAACGTTGTCTCGTTTTTCAGTTTTCGCTATTCTGGTATCGGCCAAGCAGTATGTTGGTATGCATATCCATATATACTAACGACTAACTTCATTTTCTTTTGTTCAGGCTTTCCTATTCAATGTTGGGTACCCGCTACTTTCACTGAGCCTATGGAACAGTATACGGAAAATTACTGTTGGGTGCAGAATACTTACTTTCTACCTCTACATGATTATATCCCACACAATTATGCGGAAAGAGAAAATAGACAAATAGGGTGAGCCGTTTATGCTTATATATAATGATATCTTCCTTCTAATACTTCATTGAGCTGCAAATCTGTCAACAAATCGTTTCAGTTATTACCAATGGGTTCCATTTGTCCTAGCCTTAGAGGCATTATTGTTTTATGTTCCAACTATAGTATGGCGATTATTAAGCTGGCAATCTGGTGCTATAAAACTCTCAAATATTATAATAAGCTCAATTTCTCGTTTTAAGGAATTCATGTTCAATCACTTGTACAAATGGCATGTGATTCTCGCCTGCTTGACCTAGAATCAAGGAATCGAGCCTTGCAAACTATAGCCACTAATGTTGAAGAAGCCCTTCACGTCAAACATCAAGTGGTATACTTAATTAAAAATAATTAAAGCGCGCTGTATCTTTGATGTTGCAGATGAGTGGAAATCGCTTGAAGCTGCTAAATCTTATAATATGCACTCGATCATCTGGAGCAGCTGTCACATTTCTTTATATATCCATCAAAATATTGTATACAGTTAACATAGTCGGCCAAATATTTTTGTTAAACACATTTTTGGGGAATCGTAGCAAATGGTATGGTCTGCAGGTAGGAAATGAATTACTCAAAATGCTTATTACATTCAAATAATAGGTTCTGAATGATCTTATGAATGGAAGAGAATGGGAAGAATCGGGACATTTTCCGAGAGTAACACTCTGCGATTTTGAAGTTAAAGTAAGATATGAAAAGCAATTTGATTCATTCATATCTTGTAATATTATTAGGTTCTCGGAAATGTTCATCGTCACACAGTTCAATGTGTCCTAATGATTAATATGTTTAACGAAAAAATATTCTTATTCTTATGGTTCTGGTATTTCTTACTTGCCGGAGCAACTGTGTGTTCGCTCTTTTACTGGATCTATATTTCTGTTGTTCCAAGCAGGTATTGTTATTTGCATGAGTGCATTCTACATGCTCGCTATATCTTTTTTTTTTCACTTTCTTCCTTTCTTTTTTGAGGACGGGAAGGGGTGAAAGAAGAAGAAGAAAAAAAGATTTTTTTTTTCAAAAAATGCACATAGAATAATAAAGAGCAAGCTATCCCTCAACCCGACCACCTTCAACAACAATGGTTATATTTTAGACAATTGAACTTTGTTGGAAAATATTTGACAGGAATAGAAGGCTACAAAATGGTTGACTCACAATCATTGCGCCGTTTTGTTTTTCATTTTTTGCGACAAGTTAGTTATTGGGTATAAAATATATAACGCATTACCATAATTGAAGGATGGTGTCTTTCTTTTGCGGATGGTTGCTACACATGCTGGCGAACTACCGTGCTACGAATTGGCTAAAACACTATGGAACAACTATTGCGATAACAAAGAGGGCAAAATGCATGACGTTTAATATAAATTATAATTATATGATATATAATAATTGATCTTTTTTTATAGATATTTTGACTGAAATCTTCTCAAAAAGATAGCTTTACATGTTATGTGACATAACTTATTGTATTAATGCATATGCATTCATTCGAATATATATATATTTGGTTATAAGTAATTGATTTACTGTGCCATTAAAAAAACCAACTGATTCTTTGTATATTCCATTATATATATATATATATATATATATATATGTTCCTTCTTAACCCGACCTTACTCACTCCTCATCTCTCAACCCCCTCTCCCTCTCTCAATACTGCTTCATTTTCATTGTATTTTTTGAAATATTATAAACGTCGTTTTTCTCAAATATAAATATTTTTCATTCAAAAAATCTTTTTCTTCACATCGGTCTTTCAACTACAACTTCAAAACATTAAAAAATTAAAATTTTAAATTTTCAAAAACCAAAGAAACAACGGAATCAAATGTCAGCTTTTAAATATTCTTTCAGCTTTGCTTCAAGCTTAACTCTTCTCAATGAAAAATATGGATTGGAATGACTTAATCATTCTGATTTTCATCTATTTTGCTCTGCACATCTCTCAAATTCATTTTGTTCAGTGCAGAAACAGCCTGTATGAAACTATTGTTTAGAAGCAGACAGAAAGCATAAGCAATCAACTCACGTTTGGTAATGGAGGGCGATCAGGCTTTTTGAAACTCGTTAGTGATACGTTTTGATCAGATGAAGTTGAGCTATCGACATCAATTCGACTAACATATTTTCGACTGCTTCTTGGTTCACTATCCCGCATTTGTAAGAAGTTATCAACTTTTGTATTTGTAGGTGGTTGCATAGGTAATTTAGGAGTTGAAAGCATGAAGCTATCCCTTCTTGGAACTTGACTATAAATTATATTTAATTGTTAACTATTCATTATATCGCTGTTATACCTTTCAAAATCAGTATAACTCATTTTCATACTATCCAATGATTGGTTTGATGGCGGATGAATATCTTTTTTTGGAATTCCAAATAACTTATCAGATTCCGAAAGTAAAGTTTCTACTATCTATAAGTGTTTGAAATAATTACATGTTGGTCATTGAGCGGAAAACCTTATTAACTGTTCTATTTTCTTCATTATCTCCAAGTAATAAGTTGGGACCAAATACTATGGCTAAGTTCATTGCATTCATCCTAAATGTTAATTGAATTTTAAATAGCATAATAAAAAGCTCCATTGAAGAGCAAAAGTTATACTCACGAAGTGTCTAGTTGAAAACTCATGACGTCAGTTAGAAAGTCAATTAAATAGCATAAATTGTTCAAATTTTCAGGGGGTAAGTTTTTGAGAACATATCGGAAAGCTATAATTCTGTCTTCTCCAGTCATTCTACAATTGAATTAAAATTGAACCATGTTTTATGATATAAAACCAACTGAGAAGCTTCAACCCAGTTATCAAACAGTCTGTTAACTAAAAGTGATCCTGGAAGTTCTCTCAAATACAATTTCAGCACTCCGCAAAGACTATGAGGATCATTTTCAAGACTAGTGATGTCATACTGAAACAAATTGCAGTTTCTCTCTTTACAAAATGCTGAAATAACCTCGTAATGCCCAGCGTCAAAAGATGCTTTCAGTTTCTTGATCTTAACGCTATTTCCGCTAATTCTGAATAAGCCTGAAATAAGTTCATGTTAGGTCATTCATTCTATATTTCATATAGAATTCATGAACAAAAAGTTTGTTTTGGTAACTGACCTTTTTCTCGAAGTGCTGTTCTTCTTAGAAAAGTACAACATTCTTCAATGGGAATAGCGATCGGCTTTCGTGAATGCTGAACATGCTCTGAAAGATCTACTCCGAACATCGGACAGGGACGAGCCTTTTCTATAAAACATCGTTTTATAACCATTTAATTTGGAACATGGCAAACCCATATGTCGTTTGACTAATGGTATACTCGATTCAATAATTCTCAAGGCAGATCTATGATACTCTTTTTTCTCCTCAAGAAACGTAGCAAATACCTATAATGATAACAAATGATCAAACACCATTTGATGAATAATAGCTTACTTTTGCGATTTCTTGCTCTCGAGCAGCAAAATTGTATATTTGAGTAGATGTCACATCCTGAAAATGGAAAGCATAAGCTATAAAATGAAAACTTTGAGCTGAGTAAGTAAACAAACCATTTGATGTTCTAATTTTTGATGTACAGCATCAACATCTTCGCCATTCTTTCTGGCGATCTCACAATCTGAAAAATATCATTGCTTAGTCTACTATAGTGGAGGTTACCAGTTAGGGCTTTTGTTAACTTTTCTTTACTCCTAGCAAGAAGTTTTTCAATTTCTGCAAATTGATTCAATTCGTCTATTACATGTTGCTCAAGATTTTCTTCATACTTCACCTTAATAATTCAAATTTTTTAAATTAATCATTATTTCATTTCCATACTCTCTCTTCTGCTAAAGAGACAAGTGAAGCTGATGTTTGATTAAGCACATTATGAAGGCATGTGGATGACAGTTTTTGAATTTCGTTTGAGCACTCTTTCATTTCAACAGCCAAGTTATAACTCTCTGTCTTTTTCTGAAAAATAACAATAAAAACGGATGTAGAGTGCATATAATTCACTAACTCTTCTTTTATCATGGTTTTCATCTTTGTATCCTGTACGTATGCTTCCGACAAGGTTTTTCTTGAGCAAATTCAACGAATGACATATCTTGCTAACTCTTTGCTCGAGTGGACCAACGTTTTTCCAGTCTTCCAAATTTTCTAGTTTGGAGGAACGAAAAAATAGAGAAGATATTCGGAACAAGATACTATTATGAAAACATACTTGACCAGGTTGTGTTTCATACGGCGGAACTTCTGTCCAACATCTTTCTTTGCTTTTTCCATTTTTAACGAGTAAACAAACGGCTATGGAAGGTATTGCGTTCAATATATGTATAGATGGGTATAGTCTTAAACATGACTCATAATTAGTGTCATACAGGTAATTAATAAACGAAGATGAAGCATAATTAGCATAACTATAACATATATTGTATATTTATGAGATGTATACAAGCATATAAGAGAACAACACTTCAATGTACTTCGACATGTTTTTGCTTTTTCGAAAAAGGTATGTTGTCAATATTGATTGTATTATTCTTGTGCGTCATAGTGGGAAGTTTACGCCAGAGATATACGCTAAACAGAGGACACACTGTTAGAGACGCAGAGAGCATTAAGTAAACAAACGGGTTTTATTTTCAATCAAACGTATGTGATGTGTTCAAAAATTATTATTTTATATTCCAAAAGTTGATGAATCATTCATCTTTCGTCTTTCTATCTCTTTCCATCCATCTCATATGTGGATTGATTATATTGGATGAGAGCAAATGAATAGACGGTATTATTGAAACAAATGAATATGGATGAGATATAATACATATCACAACATACTACTACATGGCTCTTTTGAATTACTGAAAGTTGAAAATCAAAGTCTTTAAGATCCATATGGGTAAATTCAATGAACCTAAAACTGAGTACTTCTCAAAGCAAAAGTGATCTTGAGGAAGAAAGAAAAAAATTGACAGACATAACAAGATGAACATGACAACTGAGTTTGAAGTTGTTCTCATAATCTTTCTTTGTGAGATAAGGATGGAACATTTCTAGTAAAAAGGAAAATAGTCATGATAGAGTCTATAACACAGTCGTAGAATAGATACTCAGGTGAAAGATGTGTTTTTTTTGATAACAACAAACGAAAATAATGACTTTAGAAGGTACCATGAAAATACTTTCATGAGACTCATTGAAATCCTAGTCTGGATAGCAATACACAACGCAATGTTCAATGAAATATCAGAACTGAATACGATAAGCTTATATATTGAATTATACATTGATAGTTAACTTGAAAATCTTAGTTATTTTCTCAGAAAGCTCCTATAACGGATATTGAAGTACACTAAGAGCTCCAGAAAAAAAAATAATGAACGAGAGCAGGAAATATAAGATTGGAAGGAAAGAAGCAATTTCCCAATCACCAAAGGAAATCTAAGAAAGATAATTGCTGAGATATGCTGCTAGAAGAAGAGTAGTGCAAACTGAAAACAATAGCCCATTACTACAAATTATACTTGTTTATAACTTTTGAAATGAACAAACAGATAGTTAAGAGTAAGATATTTTCAGCAACCAGCCAGATTCTTTTCAATAATTGAGGTCAGGAGAGAGGAATGACAATGAGATGAGAATGATTGATGAAGATATAGTTGGAAAATGATGTTTCCTCCAAAAATGATGTTTTCAAAGAGGTTTACATCTTCTCACCTTCTTCAAATTCTATGAGGATATTAAAAGAAACATTCATGAAGGCAGATGATTCGTTTTAAATTCGATCGGAGGATAAACCAGAGTAAGCGATTGATTCAAGAGGATTACATAGAATATATTGTTCATTGTATATTGGATAGGAATAGAAAACGTTTGTGAATTCACAAGCTTGTCTTCTTCATATTGGACAAAAAATGATTCTTGTAAACTATTAAAATGACTCAAGACTTAACTTACTCCATTCATCCCTGCATCCAGATGTCGGTTCATAAGAGTATATAAGATGAAATGTGTTTCAATTTGTGATTTTCTACATTTATGTCAGGACGTCAGCTCATTTGGCCTTTTTGTTAGCCTTCAGGGTATTGAATAATTCCCACATCTCAAGATGTTAATCTAAGCTTTTTCTCATCTAGTATGGAGTTTAATGAATAATTTGAGGCAGTTCATAAGAAATTGAGAGAAATTAGAAAATATTGTCAAATTTAAAAAGGTAACGATACTTTACGACGCTTGTTGAAATGTCTTGTTCGTGGAAAAAGATTTCAATGAGTCAAAAATTCAGAAAAAAAAAACTACAAGCCGCATCAGACCTTTAAAAGGAACGCAATAATACGACGGCCAGAATTTTGAAGAAAAAATTGTAGTTTCGATTCGAATAGTTTATGTCACCGCCCATTTTAATTGGGAAATTAATTTATAATTCTATACGAGGCAGGCACTTTCGTATATCTGCCACAATGAGATTCTTTCCCTTATCCATGTTGATCATTAATCATCGAAACTTCCTGTGTGATTGATTTTTCACAAGTGTTTATCGCTACAGACATGACTCCGAGTTTCCGATCAATAATCGACGCAGCTGTTGACTGTGTAAAGTCTCGAAGCTGAATACGCCTTTCTTCGCTATATCCATCAAGTGTATGTAATACAAGTGGTTAGAAATGACCGATCTTCTTGTTTCGTACAGTTCTCTTACGAGACAATAGCTTTAATTTTTATGTTTTGAAAGATTCTCCTCCTTTTTAGTCATTGTTGTAGATGTTTGAGCTAACGGATCACTATGAGTCAGCTTGCATCATTGGAAAAACCATTTGTTTTAGAGAAAGATGACTAATACTTGTTTTATCTTGTAATTTTCTATTTGAACATATTTTAGGAGGTTTAAATTTATTTATTCGTCCGGTTACATACAGATTTTTCGCAAAACTCTTCAGACTGTTATCGTTAATCTAAAACATCTACTGCAAGGGTTATTGGCAATACTAAGGCGATTTTTAATCTTCAAGGGTTCTGAAAGCTGATTGCATTTGTTCCATAAGCTCATCATATTCCTTCTTAATTTTCTCTTCTCCATCGGCTACAGGGTCCATAAACTTCATATCAGACAACTTGTAAATGAGTGGGTTCATGTGATCTCTGATCATGGACCAGGTCACTTTGGTGTCAGATTGGGCGGTGCTTTCAACTGAGTGCTTAGCCATCTCATAGAATCCAATCCTGGAAAGCCAACCCGTTCAAATGAACTTGAGCCTATGACTTACATGTTCTTAAGCATACCGACAGTCTTATAGAATGGGCAGAATCTATCGTATTTGGTGTAACCGTTTTGTTGGAGGAAATCGTCCTAAATATTATATCTTGCTAACATCCAGTTGCTCTTCCTATACCTTGATGATTCTTGCAACTTCGAGGGTAATTTTATCAGATTCAGCCAAAGAAGCTTTTCCGACCAATTGTACAATTTCGGACAAGTCCTCTTCTTCTTGAAGAATTTCTTTACACTTGGTACGGAGACTGACGAACTCAGGGAAGCTCTTCTCGTAGAAATCTTCGAGAGCTCTCATGTATTTACTGAAATGCTCTGATTACTGTCGAACTTCATTGTTTTGTTTGTACCTGTAAGAGATGAGCCAGTTAATAGATGGGAAATGCTTTCTTTGGGCCAATTTCTTATCCAATCCCCAGAACACTTGGACAATACCAAGAGTAGCAGCAGTAACTGGATCAGCGAAATCTCCACCAGGAGGTGATACGCTGGAAATAACAAGGTTGTTGTTTTTTTTTGTAACAATCGCTTACGCTCCGACAATGGTGACGGATCCATCACGTTCTGGGTTTCCAAGGCACTTAACTTTACCGGCACGTTCGTAGAAGGAAGCCAAACGAGCGGCCAAGTAAGCGGGATAACCGGAATCGGCAGGCATTTCTCCCAAACGTCCAGAAATTTCACGAAGAGCCTCAGCCCAACGAGATGTGGAGTCAGCCATCATAGCAACGTTGAGACCCATATCACGGAAATACTCAGCAAGGGTAATACCGGTGTAGATGGAAGCTTCACGAGCAGCTACAGGCATGTTAGAAGTGTTAGCAACAAGAGCTGTACGCTTCATAATGGAGGTAACTTCTCCGTTGACCTCCATAGTCAATTCTGGGAAATCACGCAATACCTAAACTCATATGTAAACTGCGAAAGGTTTTGAATTAATCTTACTTCAGACATTTCGTTTCCACGTTCTCCGCATCCTACGTAGATAATAGCATCGGAGTTGGAGTATTTGGAGAGAGATTGGGAAATGACAGTCTTTCCGCAACCGAAAGCTCCTGTTAATGGAATACGCTAACGATGCTTTGTTTTATTTTTGCTCTACCTGGAATGGCGGTGGTTCCTCCTTGGACACATGGGAAGAGAGCGTCAAGTACACGTTGACCACAAAGAAGTGGGTTATTAGCAGCGAGCTGTAATTGACAGGTCATTTTTGGGCCTTTCAAGGCATTTACACCTTTTCAGAGCAAGGACGTGGATTACGAACAGGCCATACTTGAAGCATGGTGAATTTTTGCTTCTTTCCGTTGAATTCAACCTCGACGAGGGGATCCTATAATTGATGTCTCAGTTTGATAAGGAATTTGACTCGTACTTCGACAGTGTATTGTCCAGATGGAGCGACCCAAGTGACGGTACCGCAAGCGGTTGGTGGAAGAAGAATTCTGTGTTTAATGAGAACGTTCTCGAAAACAGTTCCGATAACATCACCACCTGAACAAAAAAAATTTATTGATCGATTTCGCATCCTTTAAAGGACCTGTGATGTGGGAACCGACTCTAAGGTTCTTATCAGCAGTGTAGTCCCAACGAGCTTCGCGGGAGAGAGCCTTGGTAGAGATACCTAATCAAATGTCATCATGAAGTACATCTGAGTATATTTTCATTCTACCTTTTGGAATGTAGATAGAGGAAGTCATATCAGCGATATCCTTCAATGGACGCTGGATACCGTCAAAAATGGAACCCATAATACCAGGTCCGAGCTCAACAGACAATGGCTTTCCAGTACGGAGTACTGGATCTCCAATAGTTACTCCAGCTATAGAAGTTATCATATTTCATGGTTTTCACTTTCTATATCTACTCACAAGTTTCCTCGTATACTTGAATGGTGGCGAAATCTCCTTCAAGACGGATGATTTCTCCGACCAATTCTCCGTGACCGACACGAACCAATTCGTACATAGCTGATCCAGCCATCTTTTCAGCAGTTACAACTGTCAATTTTTTGCTATTTTATGTTTCTGCACTATTAAACAAACCAGGACCGGAAACACCATAGACGAATCCATAGGTTCCTTCTGAGAGAGGAGTATCACGACTGGTTGCCATTCTGTAAGGAAAAAAGTTTTTTAATGAACTTTCATAAGCGGCAAGATCAAAGAATACTCAGAAAATGATACATACATGAGCATGAACTCATGATATATAAGATAGTATTACTTAGTAACAATAATTTTAGACTTGTGCAGCTGAATAAATAATATATTTTTAGAAGAGAAAGCAACAAACAAGTGATGAAACAACTCACGAATGATGCCTAGTTGTCGCTTGTGTCCAAACTCAGACCAAATCGAAGACCACTGATTCTTGGTTTCCAATTCGCGGCGAGACCTAATGTGGTCGCGTGGCATAGCGTACTGTAGTTTCAACGCGCCAAGTTGAACAGAAATGGGTAAACACTATGCCACATGCTGGTTATGTATAATGTATAATGAAGCATATTTTATAACTTTTTCAAATTTTTATTTACATTTCAAACATAATCAATTAGAACTTTGTTATCTTGAAAGCTTTTCTGTAACAATTAGTAGTAGAGAGAGGGAAAAACGAAATACTTGAATAATTATTAGACATATCTCGATATAAATATATAAATATATATATATATATATTTATATATATATATATATATATATATATATATTATATAAACAACGAGTTAACTTTTCCTGAATCTTTTCATATAAATAACTCTTTCGTTTCATATGCATAGCTGAACGAATGAATGGTCAAGCCCACAATTAGAATCCGTTCAAGAAATTATGATCTTCTGATGTTTCTTGACTGTAGTCAGGTGAATAGCTACGAGAATCGCACATAGCTACTCGTATATTATCTATAGCAACAGCTGTTCTTGAATCTGATTTGTCATTATTAGTCGCCACGATGTAGAACTGATGAAAGAACATCTATGTTGTTATTATCTCTGTCGGGTACTTACATGTGTTGTACCCGAAGGTAATTGGATGTGAACTGTATTCCAGTTATGTGCTATCCGTGATGTTATTGAACGAAGTACTGATGGACATTCATTGAAAGATGACAGAGAGCGATATACGCTGCTATATCTAGAGCCTGAACAAAATCTTGTTATAATCCTTTACTGTTTACTCTATATACCCAAACAAAGCCTTATTGTAGTAAATGGCGATGGCCTATAGTATTGAAACAGCAAAACATTCAAGGCACTAGTTGCATTGAATTTAGGGGATTCCATAATTGCAACATCTCCTGAGTTCAGAACAGCAGCAACAAACTGCCCATTTGCCGAGTCTTTGTAATATTAAGAATAAATACTTCTTTTGTTATGTTGCTTTCATACTTGGTCTAATATCTGTAGCTCCAGTTAAGGGATAACCATAACCGCGATTTCGTAAAGTCCATGGCTTTTTAGTTAATCCGTGGTTCAGATAATTACATGCGCTCTCTGAAAAAGAGATTCGAGAGATTATGAAAAAGAGAAACTGTGCTGCTACTGACCTTCAAAGTTACAATTGAGTTTAGTACAATAATCTTCGACCACAATGGGGATTGGTGTTGTAGCCATAGGTATAGGTCTCAAACTGGTTGACCTTGAATTCACTATTAAGACTTTTTTCAAACATTCGCTTTACATTGATAGTTTTCTCATTCCCATACTGGAAGTTCGATCAATAAGTGGTCTGAGAGTAACAAGCCTGGAGGTGTTTCTGGGCGTGTAAGGTCTAATTGGAATCCATGTGGCTTAAAAGGAACATTTCGAATTATAAAATTGAAATGCTAGCTACTCTTGAACGGTTCAGTTGTTGCCACTTCAGTTGTTGTAGTGGTTGTCGTAGTAGTTGTTTCTACTGTTACGGGTATAGTCGGCACAACCTTTTTGTGTAAATCATTAGGGACTGTAATGATGAACCCTTAATGATTTTTATTTTCAAAACACGTACTTCTATCTCCTGGATTGCATTCTCCTATATATGCTATCTCATCTATAACTAGAAAACGATTCTTGTAACCGGAACTCCACTGGGGAATGATTTGAAGCTAAAATTGGTAATGAAAACAGTTGATATGTAATCAGATCCACCGTAAATGGCTCATAAATTGGATCAGGAAAGTTGAAAACAGCTAGGTTCTGTACACGCTGATTGCTTTGCGATTGGTTCACACAGAGAGTTCTGTTTGATGTTTCTCCTAATAAAGTACAATAATATGAGTTATCTCAAGTATGGCTAACCATATGGAGCTGCACAAACTTTCAGAGTTATTTCGCTGTTACTCCAGTAACGGAATAATAGCTGTAATGATTCATAGTTTTTGTTATGTTTTTCGATTTTTCTCCGTTTCAAACCTTTCCTGGTCCACTCAAACAGAGTATTGGATCAGATTGTAGTTTGGCTACTCCTTGGATAATCAATGCAGACGGGTAGTTTGGTAATAAAGATGGGTCAGTTATCGAACTGTCCAAGTTTGGTATCGCTCCTAAATAATCAATACGATGCTACTATTCAAACAATGATAACCTCTTTCGATTACTGCCCATTTTCCTTCTTCTACACCCCATTGGCAATCGAAATCATCAGAAAAGTCGCAAAGCAATTTACTTGAATCCACCACAATTTTAGCTTGAATGATAGAGTATTGGTTAATAGAAGCTTGTAGTTTGTTACCCTTTCTTCTATCAAACAAAGGTTTTGATCGATTTCCGTAAACCATCAACTCGAACGGTGTTTCTGTTGTTTCTGACACTACTGGCTTCTCTTCACTAAACAAACATGTTTCAACTCTTTCTTCAATACACAATAATGATTTGTCATACGAACATCTTTTCTGAAGATTCAGTTGTCACTTCCGTAACTGTGGTTGTAGTTTCAATCTGCGTTGTGCTTGTTTCAACTGAATTGTTCGAAAAGTTTAATTTCTATTATCTGTCTGTCCCAACTTATTCGTTCTGTCGATGTTTCCGGACGCTGTCTGGTTTCTAATTCATTTTCAGTTATTGGTTTTACATTCTGAAAAACAGCATATTTTGCATTTAATTATGCCATTTAAATAGGTAGTTGTGAGTTTGATTATGCTTGCGATTGATATTCTCAACTTGAACTTTCGAAGCGTTAAGAAGAACCAGTTTTCAAAAAATGATCTTCAGTTTTCGGTAAAGGCCTACTGAACTTTTGTCGCGCGAAAATATTTCAAAAGAGAGAGGATCACGTCAATAATTGAGAGTTAGAGAAAGAGAGTACGAGAAATAGCGGTTTATGTTTTAGAGATATGAGAGACGTCTCTAAATGATAAAGACACTAGTTTACAGCAATCTTGATAAAACAATCTTATCAATCGGCAAATTAAGAGTGTTTGAATATGATAAAAGTGAATAACCACTTACGGAGATTATATCGCCGCCGACTGATTCGCAAGGCAAAGCATTATATCGAATATCATCAACAACTAATACACCGTTTCTCTCCAGAGGGACTATTAACAGCTAAATATTAAAAGTTAAAGTGATTCGATTGAAGCAACGATGTGATTATGAGTTAATGATTCCTGATTGAATGTTATCGATATACCTTGAACGGTTGCTGCATTTCGGGAATTATTAAGCTAACTTTCTCCGGCATTTTTTTTGAAACAAACGGGCCCGTGCAGTTGAATCGATGTCCGTCTATATGGCTCAAACAAACTTCTAATCCAGCATCACCTGATGATATCAATCATGGTTTCAGGCCGTTTTTGTCTGATAACTACCAATAGTCCAGAACATGAACGAAAAATCAGCATAACCTTTCTGACAAGTAACTACATCCGATATCAAGACATCAGCCGGGTTCCCTCGCGTTTCGATAAGAGCAAAAGGTTCTCCTATATGATACGCTATACAAGAGGTTTCACATCGAATAATTCACGTGGTAATTGAAGTGTTCCTGTAGCTGCCAGCCACAACAAGCTATCTGGCTCGCCTCTCGCTATTCGCCAATGATCTATTAGTTTACCTTCTGATTGCCAGCTATAGGAGAAATTATGAAACATTTGCATAAGGAGAGATATTACCGGCAATCTGTTTCGAAAGAACAATCAAAAGACATCTGACTCATATTCTTCGAAATAGATGGCAAATCAGATGTTGTGACGAACAATCCAAGAGCCACCTGCAACATGAGAATACAAAGATATGTTGATGAAGCTTTGAAATATTTTAGCAAGCTTTAAGGCATTGTTTACCTGTAAGATACGGCTTACAAGGGCGTTAGGAGCTTTAGAAGCTATTGAATTCATTCTGGTTTTGTGGCAAAAAAACTGTAAGATGATTGTTTCAACATAATAAGCAAACAACAACAACAATAAATTTGAAAAAAAAAGAGGTTTTTCAATATATATTTGCAAATAAGGTAGATGAGATGGAAAGATATAAAGTTTTATAATTCACTTATTGAGGTAAATAGTGTTTTCGTGAGCAATTAAGAGAAGCACACCTCTTCAATGTGTGAATTGCACACTTCTTTCTCAATGAGATATACTTATACTTTCTCAGCGTTTTCTTTAACGCATCTCAACAAATATGGCTCTGGTTGATTATAGATCAGAGGTTTCAATTTGAATATCAAAGCTGTGAAGATTTCTCAGTTCAAATACTATTCATAAGATTCCAGTTTAAAGTTCAAGAATGAGGGTCAACTTGTGGATGAAACATGGATTGTTGACAGACACAAAGATTTTGTATGTTCAAAGAAGGAAAAAGGAATTTATGCAAATGTATGGTTGTATTTCGTTTAAACGATGAGAAAAGATTAAAAGGCTAGAAAACATAACATTTGATGAAAAGCAGGGGAAAACCAATATGAGGTCAGAGTGCTCGAGTAGCGCCTAGTTCATCAAGAGATGACTTTCAGAAAGTATAAGGCTTGAACAGAAAAACAAAAAATGAAGTGGATATGAAGAATGTTTTTGAAAACATATATCTTATTCTAGTATTACAGACGGTTTAGCTCAAAGATGTTTAAATCTATCTGGAATGTTGATGTTGGATGCTAAGCTAGATGAACTCATGATAGATGAATAGAAGTCTATTGTGTGCAGTGCGTGATAGCTTTTGAAATACAAGAACAACTTCCGCACTCAACATTGCTCTGATTGGTTAGCAGAGTGAAAAGTATGTAACAAGTTTAAGATGGGTGAGACATATAAGGTAGACTTAACAATAAATGTTCAAACAAAACACAATGCAGTGCGAAAACTAGGTGGTTACACATTGGACTGCTAAAGATTTTCGCTCAAATAACATCTTTGTATGTTTTCCTCATTCAAAGGGTAACGTGTATGCGGACTCGTGTTTATATATAAACACTATTTGAATGGTGCGGTCATTTTGGAGCTTTGCTATAAGCCATTCTTCTCAAAGCACTATTTCACAAATACTTTTTGACACCTTAACCCTAGCATACAGTTAGCCTCTATTGTCTGCATTTAAATTAACAATGGTTACGGACCAGTAAAATAAGACCCTTCCTATTACTGAGCAAATAAATAAACTACCATACACGCATATATATAATATACATATATATGATATATTATAATGAATTTTCCAAATAGTTAAGCCATATATGATGTGATTGATATCAAAAATGGTGAACTCAATGATCATTACTGAAGATAGGCAAGATGATATTGATTTAAACGTTATTGCATTGAAAGATGATGAGTATCTACTGGGTTGAGTGTTAAGATGCTACTACTCAATTGCATCAAAATCCATCTTCAATATAGCTGAATAAGAGATGAAAAAGATAATAAATCGAATACAATCATTCCATTTTAAAATGAAAGTAGTTTAAACGAAATGAAAGGTACGCACAATGAGAGGATTTCAACAGATAGAAAAAACAATTGGATCACTTCTCTTCTTCGATATCTTCACCTTTAATGCAATGACCATATCTTTCACATTACCACACAGTTTGATGGAGAAAAAAAATGAAATTGAAGACGATAATGATTTTGAAAATGGAACTTTAAGCGTTTAGCTGACCGAATAATCCTTTCTTTTTTCTTTTTTTTTTTGTGAAATTTGGTAAAACAGCTTTCTGGAAATATTGCGTTGTTCTCCTTCCAATGGAATTCTTTCTCTTTTGCATCATTTCTCAACAATTTGTTCTGCTGGAAACGAAACTTTCTCCGTCGTATTCATACTGTATCTCATACATTTAACCTACTTTTCTCAATATAGCATTTCTCTTTCTTTCAGTTGTTCGGTATTTTTCGCAATTTTCATGAATAGAGCGATAAATGGGAAACCGAAATTCGGAACACATGATGATTTGTGAAGAAAAAAAAAATGAAATTTCATATGAAACTTCTGAAAACAAAATGAACTTTTGCTTGAAAATATAGGATTATGGATGGAAGACTAATCTGTTGTGCTAAGATTAGAAAGATGAAAGGAAATATGATATTCATTGTCATCCTCATACCATTTGAGTAATCAGTTTATCAGACGATCATGTTCTTTATCAATATAGCACATAACGTTATTGTATTACATTGATTGGATTTCAAATTATTTGTTTGGCGCCAACAGTCATGTTCTTATCTGGATATCGGACATTCATTATATTCATTATAGGTGGTCAGTAGATCGCCTTCATAGATGATTTCTGAAATATTTTCGTTCATTTCCATTTGAAAAAGAAAAAAAAATATATTTGAAATCACCTTAGCTCCTCTAGGTTGCTCATAGAGACAGCTATGAGAATTCCTATTCAACGGGATCTATGGTATGTGGATTAAGAAATAAAAAAAGAAGTTTCTCAGTTACATATATCTCTCTGCATGTGTTGTATGGGCATCAACCACGAACGATTTATTGTGTTTCTCTTTTTTATTCATTTTTGTGTTTCTTTCTCTTTGCCTCTATCGCAATCTGGTTTATAGTAATATGACCTTCTCTTCCATCAAAGTCATCGTGTAGGTCTGATTTTCGCGATTTCTCATCATATCTTTCAAATGCACTTAATTGTTCATTGTTAATGAGAATTTCATTTTGATTGATTTTGTTGTTCAAATCTGAACGATCGTCCATAAACGTTTGTTTGCGCGATTTTTGACTATCTCTAATTTGAAAGATGAACCAAACATTTGTTCCCTTTCTCTCTCTCTCTCTCTCTCTATACCTCCCTCTATTCTTGTCATTCTCTTCGTTCCTCCTTTCTGTTAACATTCTCTTTGTGTTCTCCCTCTCTCTCTCTCTCTCTCTCTCTCTCTCTCTCTCTCTCTCTCTCTCTCTCTCTCTCTCTCTCTCTCTCTCTCTCTCTCTCTCTCTCTCTCTCTCTCTCTCTCTCTCTCTCTCTCTCTCTCTCTCTCTCTCTCTCTCTCTCTCTCTCTCTCTCTCTCTCTCTCTCTCTCTCTCTCTCTACATATATATATATATCTCATTCCCTTGATCATTCTCTTCTGCTACGAATCCTTTTCTCTTTATACTTTTCTTTTTCAGCCCCTCTATCCATTTCTCTATTTTCCCATCTACCCTTTGAACATTGAAAAAAAAAGAAGAAATTGAATAATGGTTCAATGAAGTCAGTTAGAGTTGTCATCTTCTCTTTTTTATTTCACTCAAAAGTCATTTCATGTGATTGTTATGACGCCATTTCTCATCTTCCTTATAAACTACCTAATTACATATCCATTCGTTAAGCTAATACTCAATATGCTTTTCAAGCAATGATTAGCTTTTTTTATTGGAAAAAAAAAGCTAATCCAAGCAGATTCATTGGCATTATTTTATATTGTATTGATTAATGAAATGATGATGCTCGATATTTGAACTCCGATAAAACTGTTATGAGATAATGTTATCATTAATGATTCTGTCCATAAACAAAGTATGCCCTATGCAATAGCTGTTACCATTTATATTTTTTCTTACATTCTTATAATATCATGAACATCTTCTTTATGTCATATAATCATCATTTAACATATTTGCCCTCCCATATCGTAATTATGTACCGTTTGTCATTACATTTCGAGATAATGAATGAAGGTCATACTATCTCATCATACACATACTATTCATCTGTATAAGTTGTTTTAAAATCAATTTTACATTATACCGGTTATCCATTATTAACTTATTTCAATCATGAGAAATAGGCTAATCCTCTAACATATATCTTGTACTTTTCATCCTGTTACAGGGTTAGGTCTATTTCATTTCTATCACATAATATCTAAATATAGCATATATATCGTACTGTTTTAATATTTTTTATTTCATATAATCCGTTGTAACTATGTGTAGTCAAGTCTTTGACCGAAGAGGATATCATTCGAATCTTCTTCATTCATAAATGAATATGCAGAGTTAATCTGTCATTTACACGTACATTTTCATTGTTCAATGAGTCTTAATCTCTAGGATTCAATCTATCTATCTGTCTTATATTATCCTCAGAACAATACTTTTATTCTTCTTTTTTTAAAAATAGTAAAGACGTAGAAAGAGGCGGAGCTGATGGTTCTTACTTTACGAGGTCTCAGCTATATCGATCATATCATTACTGCGCATACTTAGATTATTTCTTGGACACTTCGTTTCTCAATATTTTCCCGTCTCGTTCTTAACCTACATTGATCCGTATTTCAGAAAAGAGCTCTCATCTTCGTTATGGCTGTAGATAAAGAGGATATGCCGTATTTTATGGCTAAGGATATCGTCGATCAACGTGACCCAAACAGACAAACTCCTCATCGTCTCATCAATCTGCATGAGCTTGCTAAAGTTGGTGTTGAATTCCTCGAAAGAGATCAGGTAGAGAAGTTTATTGAAATCTTTTCATAAAATATTTTAAAGATGGAACTGCCAAACCTTGCCGCAGTTTATAGCATGAAAAACCGAGATGCTATTTCCATCTCTAAGGCTACTCCTGGTTACGAAGAGCTGGTAACAAGTTGCTAAGATATTCATGAGAAAATACGTTTTAATAGATCAAAGGTTTTTTCAAAGAGCATCTTCACAAAGATGCCGAACTTCGCTTCATCAAGAGCGGCAGCGGGTATTTCGATATTCGAAGTGCCGACGTGGGTGGTCCTCCAACTGATTTTCGAACAACAGAAAAAAGATAGTTTCATTATACATATTTAGGATGAGTGGATTCGCATTCCTGTTTGCGCCGGCGATTTCCTCTTCCTCCCTCCTGGAATTTATCATCGTTTCACTACCGACCGCAATGTACACTGAGATACATCATTATGCTTGATATTTACTTTGCTGCAGGATATGGTAGAAGCAATCCGTTTTTTCCAATGCAGTCCTCGCTGGACGGCATATCTTCGTGATGATGATGGTGACAAACAACCGGAACGCACTGAATTTTTGCTTAAAAATGGTCTGATCAAATCTGACAGACATGAGCGCATTATGTCGGATATCGGTATATACATTTGAATATGATCATAATATTCCGCTGTATTATGTCTCGTTTAGCTAATCCTCTAGTTGTCCGTCTCAACCCTAATGGAACCGAGTACACTTGCGTTTATTGTAATCAGCTTCTAGATTAAGCTGCTCGTCTTGCGCGCAAACGAATGCATATTGTTAGTCCGACGTCGTTCATTCCTTTGTATTGTTGTTAAACGTCATCAAATTTTTATTTAGCTAAACCAAACTGTTTATCCATAAAAATCCTTTGTCTAATCGTTAAAATTCAGAGAAATCAGCTGACAATGTAGTGAAGACAGATGTTGTGGCTGATAACGATTCATAGCTCTGCTCGTCATCATCTCTATCTATTATATATTGTATTTCGTAGAATATGCGAAAGGGTATACAAATGTGTCGTTTTCTGATCATAGTTGTATCAACAAGTTACTTGCCTATAATCTTCATATATCATATAAACCATCATGAAGATCGGATTGATTCTTTGAACAGTTGTGACGCATTCTATTCCTTGTTACCATATTCTGCATAAAGTCGTCATAGCTTCTTTCATCTTCTGTCATCTTATCGTCTTTATTTATTAACATTACTTTGCAACTCATAAAATAATATCAGTTTGATCAACGGATGGTCAGAAAAGATAATATACTTCATCTATAGAGAGGTTTGTTTCAGATATACAGGGTATCATACATTAGAAATGGAATCAAAGATCAAGAGGCATATCACAGGCATTTCAATATACTAAAAATCACGGCTTTTATTACACTTTTTGTCATAATTAAACATGAATATATCTATTATATTCGATAATCCTTCATCTTTTTGAACATTTTCTTGAATTGAGATACCTATAATGGATGATATGAATATGCTTGTTCATATAAATAGCTTAAACCTTATTAGCTGAATATAGTTTAGCTACAGTCATTTCAAGCATTGTTCCGATTCTTCTAAACCGTCGGGTTATCTGAAAGTTAAATGTATATAGAGTAACTGGAGATAGTTAAGAAACCCCCAATGGTAGTATAGCTCCGTCAAGTGTAGGATGAACTTGCATATATGTGACGTTCAAAGTTAAAACATGATTCTTCAGAACTCCAAGTTCAATCATGTTCACACCTATATCAGATTGTTATAGTTTACTATGGATTTCTTACCTTCATTGTAGGTACTTAATATAGCAACTTCAACAGGAAAAGTGTTTGGGCGTAAGGTTACAAATCCATGCATCAATCTAACATCATCTTTATGCCATGACCTACTTCTATAATGGTATTATAATCTGTCAGCACATAAAGTTTATCGTGACTGACGTCATGTTTAATGATGGAGGGCCGAACATTGGTACTTCAGCCGGTGAGATATCCAACAGTTCTTCATACTCATCATCGTACATGTCTATGGGAAAACGTAATCCTTTAGAAGCCTTGAAAAGTTATTTGAACGGAACGATTAGCCATCTGGTTTTATACTTGAGAATGCCATTGTCCCAAGAAAAACTGTAATGGTTCTAATGCAGGTGGTAAAGGAATCGCAGGTAAATCTTGAATATTGGTAATAAGAGGGGGGATTGAGATGAAATATCAGTATACCATATGATGGATCAGGTGTGCATAGTTTGCATGATAAAGCGCAATTCATATCAAAAAAGTTGGTTTGAGTTAATATTGTATGACATTTGTCCTCCATTGCCCAACGATCGCATCCTTTGTATATGTTTCGGCATCTTCCTAAACGGTTATGGTGTTATACTTTTCTTAGAATCAATGTCATATTTTGAAACATCTAATGGAACTAAACAGATTAAAACGACATAAACAGTACAGTGACTGAGATAAATGAAAACAAAAGATTAACTGACTATGACAATAACGACCCATCCAACCATCTGCACAATCGCAAGCGAGTTTTCCTGGTTTGCATGTTCCCCCGTTTAAACATGGATTGTTTTTGCAAGTATCGTGCGTAAATCTTCGATAAATAATTTGTGCTGTTTTAGGTGAAACTGAAAGATAAAAGTGAATGAGTGCGATTTGTATATTTCAAATCTCGAGAAGATGATATCATTTAATGTTTCTTGAGATGATTGGGTAATGGAAACGAGATTGAAGTCTAGTGACTTACCTATTGTGAAAACGCATAAAGCAAGTAGAAACCGTAGTAAAAGCGTATGCATTATGTGTGACAAACACTGAGAAAGACGAAATAATTAGAGAAACCGGCTTGTCGCTTTCTTAAACAGTGAATAGCAGTTTCTGGATCAAATCCAGCACGAAAGGAGAAGCTAGAACCAATGATTTTTAAGGCAAACGATTAAAAATCTGTTTCAGTAACCCCTCCCATCTTTCAAGCAGAGAAATCTCTCATCACCTGATCTAGAACGATCTGAAGAAAAAACTTGATTTCCGAACTGAAGTCAAGTACAGAAACTGAGAAAAAAAGCTTTTTTTGTTCAGCTTAGAAGGATAAGACGGCATTTCAAATCTAGAATTGCATTTACGGATTGCAATTCCGGAATGGAACTGAAAAAAAAAACAATTGTTGTTGCTATCCTAGCTTAATCCAAAATAACATCACAACAAGTGTATTTAAACTGTTTATTGATCCTTCTCAATGATATTATAGCCATCCGAATGAGTTTTTGAAACTGAATTCAGGTACGAGAGTTATTTCAATTTTTGACCATGTCCACTGTATATTATCTTCATTTGCTGAAGAGACAGCTTGAAGCAGGAATTATGGGTTGTCTAAATAGAAATGACCAGGAACATCCGTCTTCTTGTCAAGCAGGTTTCCCATACTTCTTTTGCGCACGTAAATATTTCCACTTCATTTAGAAAGTTTGCCGCGAAAAATAATTGAAGAACAGCTTGCAACTGATCCAACAATAAGGAATATACAGATGAAAGGATTTTCTTAAGGCTATCGAATTGAAACTGACGGATTTCTTATCAATAGGAACAAGATTTTAAAAAAACGGAACACTTGATTGGAAACATGAGCGAACAATTGCAAGTTGCGAAGATTGGTAAAATTAGTTTAATTTTGGTTTGCAAACGTTAACAGCGAACAGTCCGTCACGATTGTTATTTCCACCTGGTTTGTAGAAAGCGACAATAATTTCCATTTTCTCCTGCATGTTTTGCCTATAATGTAATTGATCATCCAATATGATGTATGAATAATCCAGAACCTTTGGCAGTTCAACGGAAGATTGAATTTACTTGTGTCGATAGTCGATAAACCAATACCTAACTGAGAAGAGCGAACATTAAAAAAAAAGTCATCTGTAGCTATGAATGTTACTTCTGTTGTTGATTTCCAAACGGTTTGCGTAAAGTAACTCGTTCCTTCCTGCCAGCCGGGTGTTTCATACTCATAGCGCTCATGTTCAGAGTACCAATGATCCACAACTTCAAATGTTAGAGCATCAGCAAAAAAAATGGATTCTTTAATGGTTTACTTCTGTCTGGTTCAGTCTCTGGAGGAAATATGGTAATGTTTTCTCCAATACCGATTGTTTCACAGAATGATACGTATCCTTTCTCAGCCACTTTATCAGCCCAGGCCTGAGCTCTTTCCGTTAGTTCTCCACTGAGTGTCAAATCTGGAGAGCCATGCTGAAAACAATGAACAGGTGGCTATATCAGTATAGATAAGATAGCTAATGAAGACCGAAACTATACCAGTTTTCGTTTGTCATTGTGGGCTTTTAGCATATCCTCAAAGAAGCTTGTTGCAGGACGCATTTCCAAATAGAATGAAGGAAGTGTTGGTTAGGTTTTGCAGACACGAATAGTTTCAATTTCTTACTATGTCACGAACAAAACAACAAAGCTGCACACAGAGAACCTCAAACAGACTAATAGGAGTTCCCGTTTGTTGCTCAAGCTTTATTGGCGCTTTACAAGTTAGTGGTTGGAAACACAATTAAGACTAAACAGTTTGTCAACTCAATCCATTAATCATAGCTCTCATCGCTTAATGAAATAGATGGGTTTTATTGTTGAAATGCTCTATTCTTCAATTGTGTTTCGAAATCGCAACTCAGTAACTCTATTCATGGATACAAGCTGAAACGTTATCTCGTCTCACTTTTCGTTAAAGTGGTTACACTTTAGACAGACCTAATGCTTTTACTCAATCTTCACAAAGAGAGAAAATAAGTTTTAGATTTGTAGTTTTTTTGTTTCACAACTTGAAAGTGTACGAAATTCAATGATTACTGAACGCGTGGACTTTCAGAACATTCTGGCTGCCGCAACAGTTGAACATCTCAATCTTATCGGGAGATGAAGAAAGTTTTGAGCTCACTTGACAATAGTCAAGCGGTAGATCTTCCAGACAGCTTGAAGAGGGGCTTTCGTTTTTTTTTCCAGCAAAAAGCTCAGCATCAAGCAGGTTGAATAAATATTAGCTTATTAGTGTCAATTATGATGTCGTCACTTCTAAAGGGATTCAAATCATATTGTTCAATAGCATTTTTTAGATCAGCTGTTGTTTATTATGCATCAGATTATTGTATGTGATAGATTTGCGACGTCTTTTCTGCACTTAAAGAATAACTGGTCAGCTATCCCTTGCGACTAACTCGATTGCACTCATTTGTGTGACAATTCAATTGGTGTGAACATGCAGTTCATTGTAACATTGTTAAAGTTCAATTAGATACTCAGACGTCTTGCGATGCAAATTTTATTTTTTACCACTGAATTAAAAGCTATTTGTAGCACAATTTAGTTCTCATATAGAATAAGGCTTTTTCACTATGAGGTTGAAAAAAATAAGGCGTTTAAATGACAATCACCAGCTAGCTTTGCAATAAAAGATTGAGAAAAGAAGTAAAAAATCTAAAATAGAATGAAATGACTAGAAATAGACTATTGAATAGAAATACAATAATAATTTAAAACTATAATGCAGGCAGTAATTAGAGCTAATTATTGAAAGTTGCGTCCTTTAAGGCTTCCTTATTCATGCCAAAATATTAATATTACGAGAGTTTACGTCAAAACATATATGCTAAGCTAAAAGGGGTACTAATGCTTAAAACCCAGACAAATCGCATGTATCACGATATCTTAGAACAACCGAGCTTTTCGTTTCAAGTTTATCCTCTTCCATTCGGGTAATTTATAAAACTCGATGGGACTCATATTGAAGACTGTCTCGAACTCATCTCGCGTCAAATGTCTCTCCAAATGTTGTCTGCAATCGTTTATTTATATCAAGAAATTTGTAAAAGATGATACCTGTCTACTTCAGCAGGTATTGCTTTGTTAGTTGTTTGTAACTCGCTCAATGCATAAGTCTTTACTGGTTTACTCATATCAGGGAGAGATGAGCGCAGAGGAGTTCTCATGTCACCACCGATTCTTCCTTGCTCATCATCATTGAATGTGTTTGCACCCATAGCTGGAAAAACAAAAGTTTGAACGCAAACAATAAAGCTTATCTTACTTTTATAAATATTTTCAGTTGTGGCAGCTTCTAAGTTCTCCATCGATTGATGTCCATATATACAACGTCCAGGCAAGGTTGATGCGCGAAGAGTGTTTGCTGAATATTCTCATGAGCACATTAACTGTTTTTTTTATCCAACCTTGACTTTCAGGTATATGGAAGCAAGGTAATGTATTGCCTAAATTCCTTTCTCCACCTTGCCAGGCCACCCATGGCCTTGGTCGGCTCATATGTCTTGATGGGGCTGTAATACCATATGTGATCCACCAGAATTTTTTTTCGAAACTTACAAGCATTGATTGGAACCTCATAACGGAAGCGCAGATGGGGCATTTTCTTGGCTGATGGAGTGCGACTTGCATTTCTAGGATCCCAATGTAGAGGAAGTCTGTAGTATATGAAAACAGTTAGATAGACTTCCTTTGTGATTTCACCTTTGACGTTTAGTGGCTTCTTCAATATTTTGTTTGATGACATGGGCTATTGAAGAATCCTCATATTTCTCAAGTTCTTTAACAGTCTTCTTAAGCTTATCCTCATCGACGTTCTCAAGATCAGAATCATCGTCTGATATTTCGTTCTCAATTGAGGATGTGGATAATCTTCTCTTCAATTCTTCTACAGCGTATGGATATGGGGGAGCGGGGAAGTCATCTCTCTCAATGGCCACAGGCTAAATTGATACGTATTTCCCTTTGTTCAATGTCAATGAAATCTAACTTGATTTGGATCTGGAGCATGGCCAGCTGGGTAATGTGCTAATTCAATTGGTTCCTCATTGCACATATGGGGTGATTTCGGTCTAGGCATATCTTTTTCCAAATCTTCGGCTGAAAGAATTAAGATAATATTATTTTTCGGCTAATTAAATAAACAGACCCAATCGTTGCATTCCAGTTTTGAGAACAGCCAAACGAGACTTCCTGATTTTGATGGGTCCTAAACAGATAACTAGTTTCTTCTTTCAAATCAGGACACAAACCTTGTGGAACGTGGTATTGGGGAGCATTAGGTTCTTTCTGATTAGTAGCTGGATGACGCATGTATGTGAGCTCTGGTTCAGGCATTAAATACATATAAATAGTGTGTTGTCCGAAAGAAGAGGGATATTTCACTTCTTTCATATTGAAAGACGTTGAGCCTTTGGCTGTTGGCTGCAATATTTTAAATATTAATAAACTTAAACATAACAATCATCATACAGCAATATTCTCTGTTGTACGAGAATGTTCGCATGATGGATGCCAGATTTCATCTCCTTGCATATACATCTCCTCTCCACCGCCAAAGTGGAGTCCACATCTTGTACACCTAGCACATGTTGGATGAAAACGATAATTTCCCGCCTAAAAAAATTGATTCTGTTCGTCATAATGTTCTTTCACACCTGTAACACTTTTCCAGCAATAAACTTGTGACATTCATAGCATTTAACGCCATGTTTATCATTGTAGTCTCGTAAACACAGTGGTTGTCCATTGTGACTCATGTATTCTCCGTGCAAGATTGCGCCACATTCGCTAAAACCTCTTTTTAACTGCCCATTACTTATAATGGTTTGAACCTGCATTTAAAGCAGAATACATGCCATGATTGATTCAGAGCGAGTAATGCTTGTCCTTGAGCTAGTGGTTGTACACAGGCCGCACAAGCTGGGAAACGACCACATTAATACATTTGTACCACAATCGATAACTCTTACTTGTTGAAATATTCTCCGCTTTTGGTGTTGGAGAGTGTACATGCTGCGGTGATTTTGATGGTGAACCTTCACGACTTTTACCATGAGTTATCTTTTCTGCTGTTTTTGCAGGTGTAGCAGGATTAGATTGTTTTCGCTCTTTATTAAGCCCCCTATAGTCATCCGGACATAAATAGTAGCCATCGGAAGTTTGATAATATCCGGATTCTCCTAATAAACGTTGACACTCTGAAATAGGCATCCGATATGGAAATGATAAAAATTGAAAAATAAATTGAATACAAGCTATCAGCTCATACATTTCTGTCATGGAAGGAAGTTTAATGACTCACTTTTACATTGAAAACATGAAACGTGGAAAAGCTTGTCATTAGCTTTCAATACATCTCCCGAACACTTTTTCCTACATACGTCGCATTTTTTCCCTGAAACATCAAATGACTAATCATTGTATACCTATACTATTAGTATAGTATACATAGCATATGTTTGTTGAACCTTTTGAAACATTCAATATCAAATCAATATTGAAGTTTGGTTGCCATTTGTATAAAACTATGCGCTGTTAATGAAATTTTACTACTTTTAATAATATGTTTGTAACATTTCATTACCAAATAAGCAATCAGAAAGATTAAACTAACCCATTCCTAAAACCGCAGTGTATCGGGAGAATAGATAGAAGTGGAACAGCGGAAAATTCAGAAAAGAGAGACAAACGAAAAGGCTGCAACAACAGGGAGAGAGTCTATCGATTTTCTTTACAACACCAATACATGGCATAAAGATAGAATGCAGGCAGAACGAAAAACAAAATAGTATGAATATACGAGAGAGCTAGCCACGCCATGTGTACCCAAGGGCCGAACGGAACAGAAAACGACCCTCTTGTCAGCAAACGAAAATAAATAGTACTATTATAGAGGAGATGGCAGAGTGAGGAGACACTAGAGAGAATGTAAATCTTACACAAAACAGACGTTAGACATTCATAAAAGTAGAAGACAGCATTCCTTTGTTAGATGAGGATACCAACATTTTAGATTACTCTCACATAACTTTTTTTTTTGTGAATTGTCGTCAGTCGTAGGCACGCAATGTTGAAATACAGCTCTCATATAATTGCGATCTTTCCAAAAACTGATCAAGTTCGTATGGTTGGGAGAGGGGGGTTTTCATAACTCAAACACTGCTTGAACTTTGTTTGAGCAATCTCCCGTTCTTCAGTTTTACTCTCAGTATACAAATAATTTTTTTCCGTGTAACTGACTGATAGCTGTCAATACTATAGTCAATAGGCATCTCTTGCTAGTTTTCAAAATCTCTGAATTCTCTTCTGTCTTCTATGTATCTTTGATAACACTTAAGTCTTTAAACTTTGCGATACTTTGTTCACTCTTTCATATATCATTTCAAAGTAGTACTCCAGTTTTGACATCTGGCACTCTCTCACTCTAGATCCGACATTATCCCGTGATTTCTCTCTTTCACATCATTTCATTTTGCGATGTTGAAGAGAAATTACAATATACAGACGAAGTTCCTCTTATCCACACATATCTCGCAAGCAGCTCAGCAAAGCCGATTATTTCAAATAATAGACGATAACAGCTGTTAGAGAGAAGAAAAACCTGATTAATAGATAGATGAAATAAAGCTCAGACACGGTTCTCTATATGAGACGCTTAAAATAGTTTATGCAATTTTAATATGAAAATGAAAAGAAACAGAATTTTAACAGGATTCTGCAACTCTTCTCATTATTTCAAACTTCTCAATGGAGTCGCTTCAATTGATTTCCATTAGACGAGCCTTTTTTCTTACATTCTCTATTCAATCTCGACACGCTATTCAAGTTTCATTGTATTTTCGACAATTGTATTAGTTAGTTGAGCTTGATTCTCCCGTTTCGCATTCTATCATCTCATGGTAATATAGAATATGATCAACGCGTTAACAAATCTCTTTGATTCCTTTTTTAAATAGCAAGTATGGCAATAACATTGAAAAACAATATAAGTGGAACGCTATTTCCAATTTCCATTAATCTGCAGCTTTTCTGTTATTTCTCAACGAGTTTCTACGAGAACGGAGCAAATAATCCCAATGATGAAATGAATTTGTCGTTACTCATTCTCGATAACAATCTTGATTTCGAACTGCACAAATAAATATCTAATATTGAGTACTGCGCGTCGTGTCACGTTTTTAAAGGTCTCGATCAATGCGGTCTTGAGAAGATTATCGACCGCAGACAGCAGTGTGGGCGTGGCTCGAGAGGTCATGCTCCTGACAATTAGCTCTAGATTTTCATATGATTCATACATAATCATGTTATGATGATGTTATCTTTTCATCAAATTGTAATAGCTTTTTGAAAAACATATTATATTACTCACTAATCTATTTTTTCAATTTCCTGCTTCAATCCATGTGATGTTTGCTCTAAAAGTTTCATGAGAACGTTTCGAGCTTGCTTCCTTCCTCGTTTAATAATTGCAATACCAAATGCTATTTATAGCATATAATTACTTTAACTATATATATATTTCAGAATCAATCAATGGCTTTAGCGAGCACTCCTCGTGTTAAACTGCTTTCGTCAGACCAAGAAGTGTTTGAAGTTGATCGTGATGTTATTCGTCTATCAAACACTTTGAACACCATGATTATCGATCTGGGGTTAGATTCGAGTGATCTGGTGGAGATGGAACCTGTCCCAGTGCAATGTGTCAATGGAGCCGTTTTGAAAAAAGTTATTCAATGGTGTTCATATCATAAGGATGATGAACCAGAGGATGATAAAGATTCACGTGAGAAACGATTGGATGACATACCATCTTGGGATGTGGAATTTTTGAAAGTTGATCAAGCCACATTGTTCGAAATAATTTTGGCGGCAAACTACTTGGATATTCCTGGATTGTTGGATGTTACATGCAAATCTGTAGCAAATCTCATTAAAGGAAAAGGTCCCGAGGAGATTAGACGCACCTTCAACATTCTCAATGATTTTTCTCAAGAAGAAGAAGAGCAAATTCGTAAAGAAAATGCTTGGTGTGAGGATTAATATGCTGAAAAGCATAAAGAACATGCGATTTCAATCATAACTTAGTCATTTACTTTTCTTTTTTTTCTATACAGCTTTTGATGTTATTATGATATTCTCTTATATGAAATATATTTGGTCATTAATGAACAATGCTTTTGGCCTTCTGCTTTGTTAATTTTAGAAGTTCAAATAAATATCTTTGAAAATGTTTGAAAAAAAAATTAATTGCGGTTTGTAAACCATATACTATTTTATGTTATGCAATTGTTATAATGGTTCAATATGACTCATCTAGTTGCTTCATACATCATGTCGGCGATACGAAAGGAACTGCAAAGGCAAGTTTTTCAAGGAGAGGATGAAAGGCTACATACAATGGTTCAAATTATTAAAACGGATGGAAAAAAGAAAAAACGACCAACATTTCTGTGTATTGCTGGTAATAAAGCTTTTCCGATATAATCAAAGCAGCTGATTACTTACAGTCACGATAGAACATCCAATATCTGTTCGATTATACTTTGTACGAGCAGAAAAGGATGACAGTTTCAAAAAGAAGGATCGTTATAATTTGAGAGAATTGCGAGCAATCGATGGTGTGAATCCAAAGAAGGTATGAAGTTGTGAGAATTAATAAATGTGAGGAAGTGAATCATTCAGGCGTTGGCGGACTTTGTCATCACATTCAACGAGCGCACTTTTTCTTTAGTGGCTGCTAGTGTGGAAGAGAAAGAAGAGTTTATAAAGGAGCTGTACAGGGTATATTCAGATGAAGACTGCTGATTTTATGCATTTCATTCATCAGATTTCATCTCATTATCTTCCCGTTCAAATGCCCGATTTCTGTAATGTAGCATTACCACTGTCATATGATTCAAAAGAGAATATAATCATAACATATGACACTGAAGAGAAAGAACTGAATCAATCATTAACTAACTATCAGGTGAGAAATGTTTTTATACATTCTACCATTTTCATTTTCAGCCTATAAACAGTAAAGAAGAAAGTGATTTTCGTGTATTGCTTGACAAGCATGGACTAACTGTCGGCGATTCTGATGTGTTGTCAGATGTAAGTAACTAACTACTCATCTTACCTTACTCTATTTCGTTCAAGATTCTGTCAAATCATTTACAATCTCTTGACGGAGCTAATATCAATTCAATGTTGAGTAGTGAAACTGCAGTCGGATGTTTACTCAATTCATTGAACTCAGCCTTAGGAGAGGTTGATAACCTTACTAACGGACTAAAAACTTGTGATACTATATTTGTGGTAAGTTTATTAGAAAAACGTAGATATGGTTGATTGCAGGATGTTCGCAACAGTTTCGAACTTATGGAAGAGAAAGATTCTCTGGCCATTGTTGAACGCAAAAATAGGTATCGACTAAGACAAGAACTAATGGTTAGTTACTATACTAGAATACAAAATTCATGTTGTTCAGAACTATGTGAGCGGGTTAGACGCTGTTACTGATGCCCATATTAGAACATTGGAAGAATCTAGATTTGATGATCCAAAAAGGTAAACAAACAGTTTTTGCTGAAAAATATGTTGACATTCAGCATTGCGAGCTGTGCGGAAGCTGCACGTGCCGTTTCTCAGTTTTGGAATGGCCATTTTGCTAGACCACTCCTTAACATGAGCTCCTATAAAGAACGCAGTAGTTTAGTCGATATTACTGATTTGTTCGTAGATAGACTGCTTTCTCATCTATCAGCTTTATTTAATAATTTAGTAAGTTATATCATGATATTCTGGTTACATATGACATTTCAAGAATGACATCTCCATGACATCTGATTGGCATTCTCTCAGTATCCCAAAACAATCGCAGCGCTTCCATGCATTGTCGCCTCTCAGTGAATTAATTCTGTGGTTGAAGCATAACAAGTAGATATTCTCTGGAGACTTGCCAATATACTCATCTTCTGATTTAAGGCCTGCTGCTTACACTGCAGTCATACAACGTTATGTTGATGCCACGAAACAATTGTACAAAAAATTGTTTGATCAGTTTTTTGATCAGCTGCATGTTGAAATTAACAAATTAAACCATAAAAGACCAGGTAATAAAATTTCATGTGCAAGTTATCATGATAAGATTTTCTAGACAGCATGACTAATTCAGCAAAGATTTCTGTGGCCAGTAGTGTCAGCTTCCCAGATACTTCTAATGAATTCGAAGAAATTTCAAAGGTTTCATGCATCAAACAGAATGAGTCTTATATATGTATTCGACTTGCAGTTGATAGAGACAGTTTTGGGAGAATTAGCTCCAGTGGTTGATTGTGAACAGAAATTCTGTTTACGTTTCTTCCATATCACTACAGATTTACTGATGCAGGCTGAAGTAGTTTCTACTGGCAGTGGAGATAGTTCAACGATCGGTAGCAGAAGCTCCAATACATTATTTTGATTTTTTTCTTGAACAGGTTCATCTACTAAAAGTATCGAAAAGACTATAAATGATCAAATTCGCTCAATGATGGGACCTATATTCGATTCTCTGAACGAGCATCTGAGAAAGTTTGCTGATGTCATATGTAAGCAGACACCAAGGTTGTGAAGCAAGTCTTCGAATCATATATGATTGTTTGTGGCTTTCAGCAATGTATTGGTTCTTTTTGTAATTCTATCCAAAAAAATATTGAGTCCCTCAGACTCAGGATCCTACTTTGCTGTGACCTTTGGAACATTGGTTGTTCTCGTGAAAAGACAGTTGGATTTCTACATGGTTTTTTGTCTGTTCTTGGTTCATATTACCGCAATCTTTTGAAGGAAAGTGAACGAAAAGTTTATAATGATATCAAACTGACGAAGAAGGTTCGCGTTGGTATTCTTCCCAGTATCATGCGGTTTCAAAGCTTTGTTATCCATGCAGAGAGTATTTTCAAGGACTTAGATCGTCGTACTGATATTGAAAAATGGTCAGTTTCAAAAAAGGAATAGTATTCAACAAGAATTGCAAAAACTTAGGTATACGCTGCTTTGTCGAAGTGTTATCGAAGGAATTCAAAAAGTCGCCTGGAATAGCAGTAACAAATCTCCTCCTAATGTAGTTCTATTTGAGAACTATCATCAGCTATACTGTGCGTGAGATGTTTCCACCAATCAATAATTCATTCTTTATAGTGAGTCTTTCTGAACTTAAACTACCATGTCTTGATGATATGAGGAAGTTGGCGAAGAAAGAGAAAGAGGAACAAATCATGAACTATGTACGCGATAGTCTGGGAAAACCATTGGAGAAAGTTCATGTAAGACTATTCGTGAAATATATCAAAGAACATGTCAATTTAGATATTCTTTGAAAATATCACAAATGCTATTACTTTCAACGGCATAAGGCCTGAAGAAATCTCATATCAACCACAGTTCAGTCGTCCGGAATTGAAAAAAGTTTTTGGTTTATCACTCGCATCGTGTAGTTTTGTCTTTATAGGTGATTGGTCTCTATCCCGGTAAAGAAGTTAAGAAGGGATTAGAGCTTCTTTATAAGAAGCTGGAGAAACATCTTGGAGATAACTCATCTTTGCTTCAAGTTGTATGGCGGGAGTTCCAGGTATAATTTTCAACAGCTAAACGCTCTTTTGACGAAGTATCGTTTCAGGAGCAGTTCATAAAGCAATTGCAAGGCTATCAACTCATCATGTCAGATTGTTACCCTGGAGCCAAAGTTGATTTAGATGTTTCAATAGATGATATTCTATCGTTCTTTTCATGCATAGCTCAACAACATTAACATTTTTGAAAATTCTATTCAAAATTAATTTATTCGAATGGTTTAACTTGAACATTCCTTTTATGAATCTTTTTATTTTTAACATTAGTTACAATTTATCTAAAAAGCTTATGGTAGATAAGAAAAAGATTGTAGATGCAGCCAGTCGCAGGTTTGTAAGCCGTGATCCATCAGTCATCAACATCATGTTGCTTGTTACAAATGAAAGTGATTATCATGGCGCAGGAGAGAAATAGGATAAACATCAAAAACCAATCACGTTCTGAAGCATGTGGCTTTGATGACATGCGATCAGGAAGAACCCACCTGAGTAGCGACGAGCTCGTAGTTGTTCACTTTCAATTGCCTCGACCTCCATTACCAAGCGAGATCCCTGTTCAAACATCAAACTAATTAACGACAATTAATGTTTTCAAATGATTTTTGATACGGAGAAAATAAAAAACAAAAGAAGCATTTATTTCTTCGTGGAATCTATTGATGTCTAGCCAATCATCAACGATTGAAATCGACAAACTGTTTATGAAAACGACTTCTTGTTGGCACAAAAAAAATGGGAACAGCATAGAAACGTGAAACCGTTTCCGGGCACTCCAAAAAACAATATGAAGCTTACAACAATAAATTCGCTGAGAAGCTATGGTAACGTCCCATATTTCATCGCAAAGAAAAAAAACTCACAATTGACATTTCATCTGGAGATCGTTGGTGAAGAAGAATTCTTGTTGTCCTAACAACAATGCTTGCTTACAAGGAAGTAGAAGAGCAATAAATCAGGATTGGTTATGCAACGACGATATCTAAATCAACGTTGGTTATAATGCTTATTTGAATGGTGCCGAGTGAATAATCCGACATCTTGTATAGCTCTGAACGGAATGAATAATTGCAACTCTTCTACTTATTCATTGAAATTAAAACAATAGAAAACTAATGGAAACTTGGCTGCTGCATAAGTAATCTGATTTACGGCTACTAAGAACTAACTTGATGTGAAGTTTTCCAATACTTTATGTAATGCAAATTTATCCTGGCACAAACGTCATCTAAGTCTGTTAAGTTGTTCGAAAGAATATAATAAGCAGTCAGTCATAGTTACTTAAAATTCTGAACAACATTCATTATACCAAATCACATGTCATGTGCATATCCAACCTCTTCATTCAACATATACGATTGTACAATCTTACATAGTCAGTGGGTGTGTACATTATAATCTTGATAAAGCCATTACAAATATATATCTTGCATATACGGTAGATCTTTACAAATCAAAAAGGGGATAGAACATCATTTGAAATCATAAATCTCTAGAAAGATTGACATCTGGAAATGGACAATAGTGATTCTGAACATACGATCCTTAATCTATGACTTGAATGAATCTTCAATCAACAGCTGATTATTATATTCCATCGGTCATCAGGCGAGACACTTAATATTCAATCAATAATGTTCATAAAACTGTCAAAAAAACTACAATAAAAAGCTACTTTGATTCATCTGAAGAATTCGAAAGATAGTGTAAATAGAAAAAGAATAGGGCAAACACAACCTTCAGTATTGATGAACATATCTTCTTTATTTTCTTTTCTTTTCTGATCTCTCATCTATCTCTGTTGTACGATAACATCAGCTTTGCTCTAGCTCTTTGCATCTGCTGCGATCTTGCTATAAGTTTTCTTCGCTCAAAAACCGATTTGAATGTTTTAACAGTTTAGGTTACGTGCATCTTACCTTTATTACTTGTAATAACTTTTTTTTTCATAAATTCATTTATTTTTCTTAAAATTTCAGTAAATAAATCTTTCGGTGAATAAGCTTTGATCTCGATGCTGGAAGTAAGAGTTCATCATGTTGAATTACAACGTCGATAGAGGCAAGTCAAATCGAATTTTCTCAACAAAAATAAATAAATACAACGCATTGCTGTTTTCAGATCTTGACACACAACATAACGCATTCAGAGAAAGAGTTAACTTTGAAAAACATTATGAGATTGTAAAACACTTAGGCGAGTAAGTAACTGTATGATACTACATATACACTAACTATATGAATTTAGTGGAAAATTTGGTAAGGTATATCATGTGCGGGATCGGGAGAACAACAGGGAATATGCTGCTAAGTTTATTAAAATTAAAAAAGTATTTTGTTGTTCATGCAATTGTATATCATTCTGATGTGTATAATAGGATACTGATAAGTTAGATGTGGAGAGAGAAGTATCAATTCTTAAGAACTTGGCTCACGCAAAAATAGTTGAACTGCATGATGCGTTTAGTACATTGAGCAACAACGTGGTATTGATAATGGAAATGTAAGATTTGATAATCCTCATAGATTTGTATATTCGTATTTAAGTGTGAAAGGCGGTGAACTGTTTGATCGAATAGCTGATGAGAACTTTATTGTATCTGAACCAGATGCGATGCGTATTATCAAGCAGCTATGTGAAGCTTTGCACTATATTCATCGAAAGAACATTATTCACTTAGATATAAAGGTATCATCGATTTTATGTTCCGCAGCTTTTTCATTCTCAATATTTTCATCTAATGAAGCACATTGATCCATCTGTTGCACTTTAGTTATCACACTTGTGAACTGAAAACTTAGGCAACAGCTGTGCATCAAAAAGCAGAGAACAAACATGAGATGAACTTCTACTTCACTTATTGCTTATTTACAGCCTGAAAACATTATGCTTCTTTCACAGAATAGGAACGAGATTAAACTAATTGACTTTGGTTTGGCGCGATTCTTCAATGGGAAAGAAGTAAGATAAGCAACTATGCCTAGCTTATTATACGTTTAAGGACATTAAATTCATGGCTGGCACACCGGAATTTGCAGCTCCGGAAGTTATTAAATTTGAAAATCTTGATTTTCACACAGATATGTGGAGTGTTGGCGTAATCACGTACATACTGTAAGCAGAGCATACTGTTGGAGATCATAATAATTGATTACAGGCTTTCCGGGTACTCACCATTCTTAGGTGAAAATAATGCTGAAACTTATTGTAATGTTGAAAAAGGAGAATGGGCATTCACTGAAGAATTTGATATTATTAGCAGTGATGCCAAAGATTTCATTTCCAAATTGATTGTTTACAACAAGCAGTAAGTTTACTTATGACAATAATCATTTATTTTGAAATAACAAAAAGATCTCGAATGTTGCCTCAAGAATGTTTGGATCATCCTTGGTTAGCTAAGGAGATGGTTATACCAACGCAAACAAAGAAAAAGCAATTCAACACAGTATTACCGGTATGAAGGTTTCTCTCCAAACTCATTAAATTCTAATCATTCAGATAATAACCAAAGAAAATACCAATGATCATTCCAAGAGTAATCCCGTAATTACTAATCCATTGAAGGTTAGATGATAATAGATGTTGAATATGCAAATGCTAACTCCAGAATGTCGAACAGGTCATTAACAAGCAAGATGTGATTAAGAAAGTATTAGAGACTCCAACAGTAGAGCTATCGGCATTATTCACTTTCTCAAAAAAGAATATCAAGCGAGGGATCATTAGGCGCATCAAATGTGAAAGTTTCAACGTTGTTTCAACAACAGTCAGACTGAATGCCTCCCAATCTTCAACCAAAATCAAATCAAAAGCTATCTCGATGACTAAACGGAAACTTATCGCACCTAAGCGTGCTACTAAAAGATCTGATGACAATGTTCTCACTATTCAAGAGATGAAGCCTCTTCAAGCATCTATAGGTATAAGAAGAGCCTCTAAATTGGCCATTCCTGAATGTCCACAAGATGAAGTAATTGCACCTCCAGCTGATCCAGATTGTTCATCAATCAATAAGGTGTGTTTCATTGTTGATTTTCCAACATATAATTGGTTGCAGAAACCGGTAAACAACATTCAAAGAAATAAAACATCGATCAAAAGAAAAGATCATGGAGTTGTTGACGCGTTGCAATCTTTGATTCCGGAACAAGGAAAATGCAAAAGAAAAGAGAAGGATTTTGAAATCACGGCTAAGAAGCAAGAAGCTGCTCCTACAGTCTGTTCCGTACCAACTCCAGTCGTGAAAGAGAAAAAAGAAAAAAAGGAAGAAAAGAAGGAAGAAAAGAGAGAGGTAAAGAAAGAGGAGAAGAAAGAAGAAAAGAAAGCAGTAAAGAAAGATGAGAAGAAAGAGAAAGAAAAGAAGAAAGAGGTAAAGAAAGATGAGAAGAAAGTGGAAGAAACGAAGAAAGAGGTAAAGAAAGAGGAAAAGATAGATGTGAAGAAAGAAGAAAAGAAGGAGCTGAAGAAAGAAGACAGAGTCAAAAAAGATAAGATGGAAGTTGTACTTCCAAGTCTGCATAAGCCTGTCAGCAATGGGACAGTGAAGAAACAATCTCCAAGTAAGTTGAAAAGAAATGTGTAAAACTTGTATACTTTGCTTTTAGATGGTATTGCTAATGATATCAGTAAACCTAACAAGGATGTGAAAGTCAAAGAAGAGGTTCTTCTATCTTTCATTTTCGTAGCAAACACGATTATTCGTACAGTATACCATACATGATATAAGTTTCAGCCAAGACCACTAGTTGAGAAAACTTCTATGTCAAGGAGATCAAGTAAGAAAGTAGTATTAGAGAAAGATGTGGTTCCTTACACAATGGTAGATAGAAAACATGACAATATGTGAATACTAATGATTTCATTCAGAATGACGAGTTCTCATTTGACGTGCTGAAAGCAAAACTGAAAGATCGTCTTCAAAATGATATCAAAGACAACTCAGAAGCAAATGCTGACAAGCAGAAAATTATAAGTTTGCCAACAACATTATCTGTACGTGATAGGACACGTAAATTTGAAAAAATTGAAAAAAGTTGATAATCAACTGTTTTTTATTTGCATATGTTTGGATTGTATTTGAGAAATTGATCTCTGTAGAGTACCATGTTCATTCATAATGAACAGTGATAATGAGTATAATTGAATTATTGCTCAATAAAGATTCCAAGATAGATATTACTTCTGTTGGAAGAGTAAAAGACAAAGTTTGAAACAATATCAAAGCTAAAATACTTCATCATCCTTACACAAACACTAAAACATATTATATCTGCTTGCAAAGCTAGTATTAGAGTAAATGAGATTATAGCAATCAATTATAGTAATACACTAGCTAATGAACAGCAGTAGTTTTTATATAAAAAAAACTTTTACTTTTTTATATAAAAAAAACTACTTTTTCGGCTTCTCTTTTGGCTTAATTGCCTTGGCTGGTTCTTTTTCCTGAAATGAGTATTGATTGGAATTATTTTCATGTCATCTCTCTTACTTTGTTATTTCTTTCTCGATCCCAGAATTGGCGTAGTTGTTTACGTATCAGCTTTCCACAAACGCTTCGTGGTATATCAGGAATGAAGAAAACACCTCCACGCAATTCCTTGAATGTAGCTATTTTTCCTGAGACGTATTGACGAACTTCAGCTGAAGAAAGTTGAGGGAAATGTGCATTTCTGACCACAAATGCAGCAGGCACCTGAAACGTTTATATTTTGATTGCTTATGAATGATGATCTACCTCTCCTGAGACATGGTCTTGTCTTCCAACCACAGCACAATCATCTATGGCTGGGTGTGCCCGTAATATTTGCTCTACTTCAGAAGGACAAATGAGTGTTCCTTTGTATTTTATGATATCTTTTATTCTATCCATTATGAAAATTTTTCCAGTTTCATCATAATATGCAGCATCGCCTAGATTACTCCATCTATTAGAGTTTAACAGTTAATACCAACCTGTTTTAACATATCCATTCGCTTCTAGCATCTCACTCGTTGCTTTCTGGTTTTTGAAATACGATGGGAAGACCTGAGGTCCAATAACCAGCAATTGACCCGGCTTGCGTGGCGGGCACAGTATTTTAGTTTCCCAGTTCACAACCTTATAAGACTTGGAGTGAAGAGTAATTGCTAATAACTCACTTTCATTAACATTCCTGGTAGTGGCTGACCTACGCTGTTCAATACTTCGCTCTCATAAGGCGATAGAGTACACAAACCTCCGAGTTCAGTCATTCCATACGCTTGAAACGATAATCTTAAGTTTGAAATTAAAATTATCGTACTTTGTCTTAAGTCTTTCAATTGGAGTTTTTCCTTGACTTTTTGCAGTCTGTTGCAGTCAACAGGAGCGCCACCGACGATCAAACTGCGTAAATGACAAAACTGACCATTCTTAACTATTTCATCGTTAGACAACCAATGAACCATGGCTGATGTTATGTGAGCAACGTTAATCTAAACATTCTTTTATTTGCTCAAAAGTGATTCAAGAATACCTGTTGATTAACTAAGACGTCTACCAGCTGTTTCGGTGATACTTTTGACAGCATATACACAACTGATCCGTTTATCAATGCATAGTAAGCAGATAATGATCCAAAAATATGTGAGAGTGCTAACGGAAGAAGAAAACGTTCCTTCTGTTGTGGTGGACCGTATAATGGGAAACTCATTTGTTGAATGTTGATGATGACTGACTTATGAGTAACTTCACATGGCTGAATCATTCATTCTGTTATTAAAAAGTAATGACTAATCTGACCTTTGGCATACTCGTTGTACCGCTGGTGAAGAATAATAAAAACGTTTTATGTGACGCATCACAACTCTCTTGTTCACCAGCTCCTTCAGAGTTAAACTCACCTGAGTCATTATCAGTTTCCTATAAATCAAAATATATCTTGGGAAAGGGCATTCGGTAGACTTTCTGAATAGGATTGTTAGCGAAAACGATCTTGTCCTCACTGTCAGTAGATACTCTGAAACAATAAGATAATCATACGTAACAAGGGATCATCTTACAGAAGAGAATGTGTTGATTGCTCTTTCTTGATGTTAGGCCTACAAAATGAAGAATTGTAGCAATGTATCGATATGAACTGTACTTCTTATTGTTTTCCGAGACAAGAGTTTCAGATGATAGAACTTCATCAATTATTCTAATATGCTTGATTCTTCCTCCTGTCCTCATTTGCGCCTTACGTCTCACATCTTCAGCCTGAAAACGAGACCTTAATCAGCGATACTGACTATAACTGCAAACTTTTTGTAAAAACTGAGCTTCAACTATAAGATGGGTTGATTCGCTCAAATCAACCATGTGCCATATATCATCTGGATATAGAAATTGAAGATATCCAAGTTTTGAGGCTCCAAACAACATACCTACATTAGCGTAGCCGTTAATCGTTACACCTAAGCATCCAAGCAATGAGCAGGCCAACTGAACGAATAAAGTTTGACCTAAAGGTAATGAGAAAATGCAGATAGGATTGTCAATGTACCTGTAGTTCCAGCAATTATGGCAACTTTGCTATTTTGATTAACCTATTATCGGTATATAATAATTGAATTATGCGAAAAACCTGAATTTCTTTTAAACGTGTTGCACACATCTCACACCATCCTCGTATCTCTGAGTATCTCCACTGTTTTCCAGTATCCACATCAACCTTTTGTTAACATGAACACTTTATAAATGAAACAAATACTCACCATAGCCAAATGGCTGCCATGAACAGATATTTTTGAAAAAAAGAAATCAGTGAAATTGGATATGTTCAATTTATCCCAATTGACTTGAAAAGGATTTTGAACTTCCATGCTGCAGCTCGAATAGAGTCAAATCGAGCATATGTTGTAAGTGCTCGTCTAAAAATGACTCCTCCTATTTTCCTCCTCCTCCTTCTTAACTATTAATGAGCATAAAGACGATCGCGTTGTCTAATCGTTCATATGTTAGAATTGTCATGCATTTATGAAGAATTGATGATCAGATGACTGACAGAAACGGAAACAATAATAAAAGCCATATTGTTGCAAGTCAGTTGTTAAAGATGATAACAGATCGTTTTTTGGCTCTTATTAGCCAAGTATGGTCTATTTCATCATGTAAATGTAAACTAAAAAAGACTAAATCCTTTAGTCATCTTGATTGCTTAAATGCTGATTCCTGGTTCCTGGAACAGATGAAAGAAAGCATATTGTACGTTCAATTAATTATTGGAAAAAATTCAATTATTTATCATTTTTTTTCAGAGAATTTCAACATAATTTAGAATTAGCTGAGAACTTCAGTGATAGCTTAGATAGTTTACAATGAGAAATCAAATATTGCACATCTGATTGATTACAAATCTGATTCTTTAATTACAAAGCAAGGTAATATAATAGATTTTCCGTCAGCTCGAGGAACCATTATCCTACTTATGACGTTTTTATGTAGTTTTATATATGAATGATCATTATAGGTTGGACGATCATAGCTTTTGTTCTGAACGATATAACCATCTTTTTCAGTTATATCATCGGGTAACACCTGCAAATACATGTAAAATCATTATTAACTATGTGTAGTCTTTACCTTTATATTGTTTTCTTTTACTAACTTTGCCACATTCGGACTTAATGGCTCATATAATATATTTTTCTGTTGATATTGAAGATCAGCTAAGATGTATTCGACTCCTAACTCCCTGGCTTGTTTCGAATTCAAAACAGCTCCACGAACTGAAATAAACAAATGATTAATAAGATTTATAACATTATGAATAGTCTATATACCTTGCACAAACTTTCCACTAGCTGTTTTGATAACTTCGATACCAGTATGTTTCAAGATGTGCTCTCCAACTTGAAGTCCACTACATAAACACGCATTGTAATGCTAACTTTTCAGATTCAATTAATTACGTCATGACAGCTCCTTTTGCATCTTCCATTTTGCTGCCAAGATAGTGAATTTTGCGAATGTACTCTGTACCAGCCAAATCAATGCACATAGTTGCTCTGTACATCTCTATTATTGTATCCAACAACATTTACACTTACAATGATAATCCAAATATGATATACGCCATAGTGAAGAACATATAGACTTGCTCTGTTGGAACGATATCTCCAAATCCTTTAAACAAACAATCATTTAAAAGCGATATAAATGGAATGTTATTCACCTACTGTAGCCATTGTTATAAAACAAAAATAAAAAGCTTCAAAGTATTGCAAATCTTCCCATTCCTTAACATAAGAGCTATAAGCAATCAGCTACTGTAATAATACTTTGAACAAGAAGCCTCCAATAGCTGTATAAGCGAGAATAGCGAATAAGACCATGAATACAGGAATTCGTAATTCATCCTCATCACTAGATTCAGAATCAGTATCATCCATATCATCAAGATTGATAGATCCAGCCCAAAACATAATAAATAATATATAAATATATATATATCAATTTGATACTTTAGATCCCATTTCACTTCCTGGACTTCGAACCCCGTTTGTTTGATGCTTTATCAACTTCGAATGATCGCGTAGTTTAGCAGAGATCTGAAAAAAAAAATAGTTTTTTCCGTGATACTCTTCAAAATTGATGACATGATGCATAAGAGTAGCAAAAGTTTCCATTTAAATGTTGATATAAAATGAATACATTGCATTACCAAGTTCTCTTTGCATACTTAATTTGTTGAAATAAAAAATTGATGAACTGAACCTTTCGCTTGAAAGATCGATAGAATCTGTACAGAAAGCTTAAAAATTCAGACAAAAATTTGCCAATATCAGCAATAGTTACAAGTAGTAGAGGGATGCCGAATAATGCAAATATAATACAAGCAACTCTGCCTGGCGTTGTTGTTGGAACTAAATTACCGTAACCTATAGTTAATATATGATTAAATGTTTACAATTAATTAAAAACCTATTGTAGTTATGACTGTAGTAGCAAAGAATATGCTATTAGGAAATGTCCATAATAATCCATCTCCTTTAGTTCTATTCAAAAGATGATCTTCATTAATGAATTGATTACGATATGACACAAATATGTTTTTAACTAAATTCTCAAAATATTCATGATTTATAGAATTGAAAGCTTCTTTTGATATTCTGTTATCAATATCCTGCAAAGATATTCTCTCCTTCTTTTAAAATAATTGATATATGCATACCTGAGTTATATTCCAAATGTGCTCTTTGAAATCATCTCGTAATCCAAATATAGTACGAAGCTCTAGATCTCGTTGCTTTTGTCAAAGTACATTTACTTAATTCAGATTCATTGATACATACCACTAGCTCATTTGGTCCTTCAATAGCATGAAAGATTGTAGCACCCATCATAAGATAAGCAAATAATAATAAAACTAAACCAACATGAGGTAATATTCTTTTGGCATACTGTAATAACCAGATATCTGTCAGGCAAAGGATTATTAACTACTTTGATGTATTTTCTTTCGCGAGTATCAATATCTGTCTCATCATCTGATATAGGTGGTCCTGATGCCGTTAAATCAAGTTCCATCGGTATTTCATGTAATGATGAATCAATACTATCACAACCCTTAAGTATTCTGTTTAATTAAAATATTAAATAATTACATTACCATATCAAAACTATCTTCTGTTAGTGTATACATTTTGGAGAATCAGCAGGCAGTATCGTTGAAAAATAAAGAAATTATATTATAGCAAATGACACTATACAGCAACTGACTCTAACTGATTTTCACAAGACAAGAAAAGCACGCATTTTTAAACTAACTGAGCGGCTGTTCAATTTCAAATCACGGCATTATTGGCCCCTGGCCATTAACTAACGTTAACGACACATGCATAAAACATTTGCTTATTAATACTATCAACTAAAATCAATAAGAAGCTATATCTTTTTATTTTAAAATATATCAATCATAGTTGAAATGAGCTGAAGAAGCTAATAGGTGCATCCATTTACATTCCACAATTCTTGACAGTGCTGCAATAAAATCAATCATTCACATACTTAACCAGTATGACTTACGCGCAAGAGAGTCCTTGGATGAAATTGACTCCGTAGACGTACAGATCATTGCGATTATGAGAATAATAAACGCAATCGTTGTCCATGATATTGTTCAAAACGGCGCTCGAATCCTGAAAAATATTTTTTTTTAGTTTTCTTTATCAAAATTGATTAACCATGTTGTAGCCAATGGCAGCAAAACCGAAAGTACCACTTTCCGCAAGGCTATACAGAGCATTTTGTGGATCAACATCAGTTGGTCTAAAATCAAGATAGAGCTGTACTTTTATGAATATACTCACTCCGTAGCGGTGAGATAAACAATCAGATGCTTCACTGGTTTCGCTCTGTATCCTGAGCTTTGAGTTGTGAATTGTTGAGTTGCCAACGTAATAGCTCTATTAATATAATTTTATATGGATTAAGCTGATCCCATAACTTACGAAGTGAGGTCCATTCCATCGGTGTTAAGGAAATTCAAGCCCTGGAAGTTATTTTCCAAATCGTCATGACTTGCCAACGCAGAGAAGTTGAATCCAGATTGAGCTGAAGCAGCAACAATGATAGATCCAACCTAAATCAGATAATTGTATTTGAATCATTTGATTCTATGCTCGAACCTGAGTGTTTTGCGGTGATAACTTGTAAGGCATCATAACATTCGAAGCAAACTGCGTTAACATTTTGAAGTCATCTGAACCAATGTTTGAAGAAGAATCGATGATGAATAAAGTGTCTTGAATAGAAGCGGACAAGTCGCATCGAGCTGGTGGTGCTGTAAAACTAATGACTTGGAAAAGAACCTAAAAGAGTTTTACGTTTCAACTTCTGCACTTCATTAACACAAGTCGTTCGGAAAATTCTTCGGAAATAGATTCCAGTTGAATCCCAACCGTAAACAATAGTTTTAATATTCTGAAAATTCAATTTTTCAATGAAAACACGTTTGACATACGGGTTGAGTGCACTGGTAACTTGAGGTAGAATACCATTCATAACTGCATCCACTATCTCTTCTCTTGAGAGCAGATGTGAACACCAATCCATAGTCTGGTTCAACAATCTGTAGTTTACAGATTAGCCTCTTTTATATTGAAATCTGTACTTGAGCATAATTCAAGATTGTTCCTTCATCAAATCCATTTGCATGAACGACTAGTGTTGAGTTTTGATCTGCAGCTCATATTTCAGTAGTTAAAAATAAAAAATAACTAACAGTAGACTGGTGTATAGTGTGCATCATCTCTTGTGGCTCCACCGAAAGCATCAGCGTCAGCGTTTACGTAAGCAGGGAAAATCTTTAATTGAGTTAATATAAATCATAAATGATTTTTCTCATACCTCATAGGTCGATCTGCCACGAATATTGACCATACAGCTTTGATTTTGAGCTCCATCCAAGCGAAGACGATAGGTACCGACGCTTGATATATCGACTGGGAAAATACCCACATAGTTCACATCACTTGATTGTAAGATGTTCTGAGATAGCGGCATAACTTCACCGAATTGATCAGTTAAAGTAACACGGGCAGGAGGTGTCACTGAAGGTAATGTGTAGTCTATGGTGAAATCAGTCATGCCACCATCAACCTGAAACATGGACGTTCTATTTTAATCTCAAATCAACTCAGCACCGTGAACACGATTTCTCCCCAATCACATTGATCTCTCTTGAAGTACTCAATACCTTCGGAACTGAATAGTGTTGGGAGATACTTCTGGAAGAAGTTGATCGCAAGATCTACTGGGGACATCTGGAAAAATGAATAGGAAAACTCGACAAGATACTATACTGTCTTACAACAAATATGTTTCCATCTTCATATTTATCGACAGCGTTCATAGCTTGTACACCCGGAGTGTTCCAACCTTCACCACATGGTGAATCAATGGCAGGTAGAAGGAAGTTGATTTGTGCGCGCGATTCTTGCAGGGGCTTAGCTAGAACTTTAGCCTTGGATATATCATCTGGAGATGATCTTGTAATGACTAAAACGACAGAGCTAGGGCTAATAAAGTCTGGGTGAGAGAGAAGATCTTGAATAACTCCCATAATAGGTCTGGGACAGTCTGAAAAAATTGTTTTTCACAAGTTTGATGGTCGGCACATACTCTTTGAGCATCCGTTTCCGGGACATTTCATCAAAGTAATGTTATTGACAGCATTTACGATATCATCACTGTTTGGTGAGCTGACAATAGGGTACCAGTATTTTTTGTTAGAAGCTACAATAAAGTGATGAATGACTTTGCACCATCTTGTCATCACCTGAGTCGAATGGATACAGAATATAATTGGCGAACCAGTAAGTAGTAGTTGGATCGTTTTTCATATTGTCCAATGATGTTTTCAAATTCTTTTTCAGCTGGTAAATAGTACTTCCCATGTTATAAGAAGTTTCTAAAAGAATTGCCAAAGTCTTTCCTGTGTCCTTGAAGTTAGTAGGATATGGTGGCTCACATAGAGCTGAAAATTATTCATAAAAGACAATTAACTTGTTGAATGTTACCGTTTTCGCAGAATGATCCGCCGAATCCACTGGGGCAATTGCAAGTATTCTTTATAGTCAACACTCCGCCGTTCTGGCATACAGGTACAGTACATCTACTGCCAGTATATTGTGCGGGACAGATGCACGCACCATTGAATGGAACACCATTATTCAAGCAAGTTATAGCTACAAATTGAGTTTCTGTTTGTTACAGTTACAATCGAAATACCATTTGTACGACATCCTCCGTCAGCATATCTTTCAAAAGCATATCCCAGAGGGTCGATTCCACTAAATTTGACGTAGAAGTCACCGTTGCCATTAGGACATGAGAAAGCTTGGTTTGTGATATATTCGAAACCACAATATCTGAACATCAATCTCTTTTCGATGTCATGATTTGCAAACTAACACTCTGGGGGCAAGAGCTAAACCATTTGTCAGATTTCCTTCTAAGCCAACGAACGCATAATTCAAACGGCTTTCCATTGATGAATAGTTACTCAAGAAGTTGGGGAGGTTATCTACATGAGCAACCAAGTAATTGCTACCTGAAAAGAGTAACGAAGCTTGAAGAGCAGTTCAAAACGGTTTCTTACTAGAACCAGCATTTCCTAAGTTTTCTGGATAGTCATCTTGTGGAGATTGAACAAAACCATAATTAAGCTGAAATAATCAATTAGTATAATTTGCAAGTGTCTTCTTGAATATTCTAACCATCAATTGAGATTGAGCATTGACTTGACCGAAGCATCCTCCAACGGCACTCTGGATAGTCATTTTGTAGCGTCCGGCTGGTAGAGTATCTAAAAGCATCAATAGAATATTCGTAAGTATAGTAGTAGTCTACTTTCTCCGGCTCTATCGGGATCGTAACGCAATGTTTGACATAGATAACTCTTCTTCAAACTGCAATCGGAGTTTTTCCAGCAGCCGCCACTAACAGCGACACAATCGGTGTTGTTATCAGCAACAGGATATCCAGGACACCAATTAGTGTATGTATTCTTTAAAAAAAAGTTAAAAAGTCATAACTATTCCTTGCGAACCGATAAAGTCGAGAAATGATTTCCATCAGGTACATCCCAGACCCATACGTTGTTGTGTCTTCTTAATCCAATCCAAACATCCCTGCTTCCTATTTTCGCTGAAATTAGAACATCAGACAGCTTTTTTGGAATATTCCAAACAGTGAACATAATTTTCTTTATCGGTGTTGTAAATGTCCATCAATGATCCTTGGAAGGAATGGCAGTAGACCGAAGCATCACTCCACACGCTGTTTTCAACGCTGAACAAGTAGCAAGATTGACTTTGTGATTGCCATTGATATGGAGTATTGGGGCAAGCTGAAATTATGATGAAACATCCGTTCTATAGCTTGTGTGCTAACTTGGTAAGAGAACTGTTATGTCGAGATAATCATCATGTACGAGTGGGATTTCCAACTGAACTTGACGTCCTGTGGGGGTTTGCAGCGTATAACTTGTAACGTTGCCACCGGTCACAGCTGAAATATCAACATAAAAGCATCGAACTTGGAAGATATAGAATCTTACAGACAGCGAGAGAGTTTGTCATACTGTCGACAGCAAAATAGAAATCGTAACCGCCGGTACAGTCTTCCAAACCGAATCGGCCAATAGTTTGAGTTCTATATTGTGTATTGATGTATGGAAGGAAGTTCTGCACTTGGTTGGTGTAGTATACGTAACCATTTGTTCCGTAAACCAAATCTTTGAAGTTTTGTGATAAATCTCCGTTGTTAGTGGATGAGCAAATGTTAAGAGAAGCAAGAACGTTCAATGTTACGCGATAGTTGACTGCGTTAGAATACGTCTTGTAGAATAATGAATCATCTTCTACTCCATCAGAATCAAGATAAACGTAAACTTGGGATCCTGGTGTCGACAAAAGAACTCCAGTGAACAATGCCTCCTCCAATTGAATCAGACAGCTCTGGAAATTTGTTTCTCAATTTAAGCAGTAAAAGTGGTATTCATCATACCGTCTCTTTGATGGTGTAAGCACTGAAATTGCTAGCAACCATCGATATCGTATCAATAAAATCTTGGGGATGATTGGAAGAGACGAGAACGTCCGTGTCTAGAAGATCAGGAATGAAATAATGATTATCAGTTGTGTTTAACCATTTTCATTCACGGTAACAAGTATCCAGTTACTAATCCAGGTGTTTGATATGTATTGACTGTCTCGGACAAACTCAGAAACACCACCAGCCAACTGATTCCAGACAGCCTATTCAGGGTCATGAATAAACTATTAAGCTCTTGTAAACTAACTCCCATTGTTGATCTAGTAGAGACAACCCATACCATGGATTGTCCTTCTGAAGTTGTCGATGGTTCCAGATTAATAGTAGAACAACTACCTATAAGTAAAGTTATGAGAAATTGAAGAAAAAGTAGACTAACTCATTTCACAGAAAGTTCCCGCTGAACCCACAGCACAAATACAAGCACCTCCGGCAGGTGTGCCTCCATTTTGGCAAATGATCTTCTGGCAGCTGAAGAAAACTTGATAACTTTTATAGATTTCTTGTTTTCTCACAGATCTCCTTCAAATCCTACTCTACAAACGCATGTTTGATTAACAAAGACTCCGCCATTCTGGCAATCACCAGGAGGGGTGACGGTCGTTGGAACTGTAATTTATAGTTTTTAAGAATGAGTTCGAACATGCTTACTCAATGAACAGAATCCAACAGTTGATCGCTGTACGGCATAACCATTCACGTCATCAATGTAAACCTATAGATATTGAATTATTGTTTCGCTTTAAGCAATTTCCTACAGTGGCATAGAATGGTTGATCAGCGTATTCACAGAAGTCGGCTACTCCAAAGTAAAGTTGGAAACCACATCCATCTCTGTACTTACCTACAATTCATCACAAGTTTTCAAAGATAAGAAAATGATAGCTACCGTTAGAATAGAACATAGGTTTTTGATATCTGTTGTTATCATTGTTAAGATTAGTTGTGATGGTGAGTTCAGCAAACAGACGGAATGGATCTGTTATGTTGAGTCCAGTCAATTGAGCAACAAAATGCATCTTGTTTCCTTAAACAACAGTTTTGTTAAAGAAGAAAACTTGGGAGAAATGGAAACCTAGAACGGGCTCAGAATCAACAGCATCGATGAACTCATCCATAGTCGTAGCTAAGAACATATCGTATGACGATCTACTGACTACGCGAACTGAGCAAGCAGCATTATTGCTCTAAACATATGAAACAAATATATTTTGCTTCCGACAAATCTTACATTGACTCCCAGAACTGTCAAAAGATATTCTCCTGGTAAAACATTAGTGACTTCATAGAAAGAGTCATATCCATCACTGTATATGAGCTGAACGTTATCCTCACTCCATGAGGGATCCCAGACGTGAAGAATGACGTTATCTGTAAACAAAAGAAACTATTCTAAAACACAGAAATAGCATCATACATCCTGTTGTGATGATGTGTACACTCTCGGCTGATCCATCGATCAAGAATGTTCTATAACCCTTAGTAGTACAAGTGAGCATATCATCGACAAGAATCTGGTTCATCTTATGAGTGTATGAAGTGATTGCGCGAAGCAAGACCTTGAAATGTACTGTTCAGCATAATATTAACAATAAAAGCTTTCACGTTTTGCAAAGCTGTTGCGTTTGGTGGGTAGAAGAAGAGACCACCGCTGTATTCAGCAGCTTTCTTGATTGAAGAGAAGCCTGAATCCACTTCATCTTTAACGCACGAGTCTTGTTGGACAACAAATGTGAAAATCTGAAAACCACATTTCAAGTTCAGTATATCAGTCTGATATGTACTGGAAGTTTTCTTCTAGAGTTAGCTTCTGTGACAGATCTCCAGTCATCAGAATCGGATGCCAAGGCGTCGGTGATCAACAAAATTGGAGAATGATCAAACACAGCCTCTTCGAAGACACTATAAATTCCTGGGAAGGTTGTGTCGGAGCAATTAGTGTAAGCATTGGCAGTGGTGTTGAGAGCTTTGATATCCTTCATAAAGTTATCAAATGAGCCGTAAGCTACAGAGCGATACTCTGGAAATTGAGAATGGTCACTGCCCGATTCTTCGACAACTCACTTCCAGCACTGAATCTGACAAGAACATAATCACTGTAAACAGCGTCTCCTGTAACAGCTCCGTCATGGTACTAGAATTAGATTTTCGATAAGAATTGAATATAAAAAAAGATTTTACAGATGAATAGAGAGCACTGTAGACAGCAGAATAATACTTCTCCATCGAGACAGTATTTCTAATCACGACAATCAATGATCTCTTGTCCAGAAGGTATGGCGCAAAGTTAGGGTCGCAAGTCACTAAGATAGTTATAAAAGAGACTATTATATGAATATTAATTACTATGTTCACAGTTGTCTCCCCAATAGCCACTATCGCATGAACAGGTCAAGCCACTTGGATCATTGTAACCGCCATTCATGCAGTTAGCCTTTTCACACATGGCACCTGTGTACATCTCAGTACAGAAGCAGGAAGCATTTGGAGTTCCTTGTCTCAGAATTTGTCCATCGTGTAAACATTCAGAGATCTCTGCTGGCTCGGTTGGTTTGAGAGTTGTTTTTGGAACATCTTAAAACTTTCCAAGGTATAACTTTCTACATCTCAACTGACCTATGCATGGGAAGTGTCCTGATCTTCTGAATGGCACTCCTTGTGCATCAAGTCCGTCAACCTATTAAATGAAAATCATTATTTTGATCTTAACACTCTCAATTACACTCCAAATATATATCTTAGACTGTTCGCAAACAAACTGTCCTGCGTATAGTTCATAAGAACATTGAACACGAGCGGTAAGATCAGAGCGATATAAAACTTTGAAGTTACGATCGTCATGAATAGTAACGGTTTGTGAAACTTAAATGAGATAATCATCCGATTATAATTTTTTTGTGTACTCACAGCCAGCAGGAGCGGTGACATTCTCAGCATGAGCTACGAAGTACATAGGAGTACCATCAACTGGACTTTCCTTATATTCAGAAATATCGTCTTGTGGAGAGAAAGTGAATGCTTGGTCGATAGCTAAGAATGTGGAAGCCTAGACGATTATAAGTTTTTGAATTAAAAAAAGCTGTATATACTTCGATTTGGGCATTGCAATCTACTGTTGGTTGTCCAGCAGTATCGATAGTCATTTGATATGCTCCAGGAGCGTAATCGTTGTATCTGAAAGTAAAGTTCTTCTGGCTCTGCCATTATTTCCAGCTCACTGTCCGTAACACATTCCTGGGGCTGACCCGACTTGCCCTTGCATTTCAGCTCCTGATATGTAGCAATTAGAAATTTTCATTTCATTGTCAGAAGTATACCAGTTCCATCGCTAATATGAATCGTACAGTTTGGTCCTCCAGTGTGGACTTGGATGAAAACGAAATCACTCGAAGCGTCAAATGGTACATAATAGCTGAATGATAAGAGATGTACGCAATAAAAGTTTCAAAATAAATTTGATAACGATAAGACTTACACTCCAGAACATCCACTAGGCATGTAGATATGCTCAATTAATTGAATTGAACTACCAGATGATGGATAAGGACTGCGAGTAGAACAAACAGCTATAACTAGCGCGTTTTATATTTTCGAAGTGTAACAAACGATTATGACAGAATTGTCCTGACCAGCCATCTTCGCAAGTGGAGAAAGCTCTTTGATCAATATGTTTAATGCTGTTCGCAGTAGCTATATGTTCATAGTAATTAGGAACATCTTTATCTAGGAATGCTTAAAGCAAATTGAATGGATAGCAAATCTTTTATTATATGACGTTACCTGACGTAAGAACTAACAAATTTAATAGAAACGCATACTTCTTCAGAAAGCCGGCCATCACCATGATGGTTCGACTTGGAATGATGCAGTCAAGCAAAGGAAAGATAATACGTATATCAGGTAATAAAACAGGGAGTGGTTATCATACTTTTATGACTTCATTTGCATTTATACATGATATTACTCATGAAATGAGACAGTAAAAATTAAACTATTGATTAATCAATGAAAGTAAGTTCTTTGTTGTTTGAGCCAAGTCGAATGCAGCACTGCACACTTCGTCGCTCCTCAATACCGGTGAATTACATTTGCAACTGAGAAGCTAAAAAGATGTAATGAAACTATGCATCAAATATAAGCATTAACTTACCGCTATATTATCCCATAACATATCTATTAACTTTACAATTCTTTCGTTCTTCACCTCAACAGGAATACAATTGATTAGTTCTAATACACTTTCTCCAATCTATAATCACTGTTCAAATGCTTGTGTCATCTTTTGGTCTTTAACCTGCGTTGCACACTTTTCAGCGATTTCTGTGTTGATCTCGGACTGAGCTGCCCTGACCAACACACGTATTTCAGAAGTTAGTTTCTCCGTTGCTCCAATAAAGCTATCTGAATATCATCGAATGATTGAATATCTCATACCGTATGTATATACCTGCTAGTAATGAAGTTGTAAACGAGTTGGACGAAGAAGTTACTTTACCACCATTCAAACTAGCTGAAATATCAATCGATACAAAGTTTTCAGATTTTTTAAACCTGTCGGACTTTTGTGCACAAGTGACCTATCATAAGAGTTAGTTTTGCGATCATCCAAAGAAATTCTGTTTTTTGCCAACTTCTGCCTATCTCTGATAATAAGAATACAGTCAATATAGCTAAAATCATTTTAACAAACTTTTTAATGATTTCATCATATGTATCTGATGATACTCCGGGTGAAAAAGTATTCTCAGAAGAGTACTCTCGTCTACGCGGAGAAAACGATTTCTCCATCTCAACCTTTTTAGGCTTTTCAGTGACAGCACCATAGTTAATCACAGTGTTGAATTCATTTTTTCGAAAACTCAATATCGATCTTTGTTTACACTCCTGCAAATCAAAAATGAGTCGATAATCAAAACTAGTTATTACTTTCAAAACGTGTATAATCAACAGGACAAGCTGTTTTGAGTTCAACTTTGCCATTTTTTGCCGATATTGATTGTGAGTAGGAGAGTAGGATGCTATAGACTGCGGATCAAAAATAAAATGTCTTTTATGAATGTATGAGTGTGAGTACCGGTAAGAAAGCAGCCAAATTCTTTTCCTCTATAAATGACTTCCTATTATCTAATTTTTGCCAATCAGCTAGAATTTTCCGTCTTTCAACCTAAGAAGAGATATGAAAATGAAAAATTCTTCTCCATCTAACCTCATCGTAAATATCTTGGAGAATTTTCATAAATTGTTTATCATTACATCCACTAACAAATTCGTTCAAGTGTTTGGAATCTTCCAATGATTGATTGGTGAGATAAACCTTGAGCACATCACGTTCGCTAGTCTATAGAAAGCAATATAATTCTGCTTATTTTATGATAACTAACTTTTCCCAATGTTTTCTGTTCTTCTTCTTCTACGAAACTGGCTATTTCTTGTATAACATGATTTTTCATTTCTAATAACCTTTTGGCAAGTAAGTTCTGAAACAATATGCTGAAATCACTTGTGAAGGCCTTACATGATTTGATGAAATTGCAAAATGGTGGGGCGTCAGACCATCCTTATTAAAAGCAGCAGGATCAGCACCAAACAGAAAAAGTAGTTCAACCTGTCGTTATCACATCATTAGTGTTTTAATGAGATTTATAGATGATACTTGAAGATCCTGTCCTTCTCTAGCAGCAATGTGCATACATGTGTTACCTGAATCCCTTTCAGCAAATGATGCCAACGCACCCAAAGACAATAACCTTAATTTCATTTGATTAAACGTTCTCATCTAACAATTACCGTAAAGTGACTTCAACATGAGAAGTTCGAACGCAAGCAAGAAGCTGCATATTAACTTCCATGTTTTCGACACCTCCATCTTTTGAAGAATGCAATTCATTGTATTTCATCAATATATTTTGCTCTCTGACTATATCAGATGATTTGTTCATTCCTCCAAGCAATGATGATTCAGAATGATGCTCTCTGTTCAGCAGAGCTTTCTGCTTCGGTTTCGTATCAGCTGGTGGTGTATTCTTACTCCATACAACGTGGGCAGAAGTGCTGAACATAATAATATGTAACAATCATTATACATTTGAAATGATACTTATATAAGTATTTCATAAGATTAGATTGCTTTCCTCTCCAATTGTTACCGTTCAACAGCTTTATCTCAGAAATATGACGCCCTAATCGAATATATTGATAAATATTCTAAAAAATAAAGGTATACTCTATCGATTACCTAAATTGAGATGAATAGAGCAGCATTCATTACATAACAACACTCCTCTATTGATGGAAGCCCAATAAACCGATGTAGATGAGCAGTCATTACATTGCATTACTTCTAACAAATAAGTTATAATGGATAATATTCATAATAATTGAATAATTAACAACTTACTCAGATATTCTTCTTCTAAATTTGACATTATTCACCGCTTCAAGATAACACACAGGAACACTGGATCGCGTTCAATTGATTAGACGTCATGTTGTAAAGAGTACGCAAAGAACATTTTAAACCATCAATCTTTATTATATTTGTCCCAACCCTACTCGATACCTGATACCCTATCCGATTTTCTATATTGGACACTACCAGAAAACCCAATTGATTGATATTTGAAAAATCGGGTAACACTCGTCACCCGCTCAAGCATTTCGGATCCTGTTCTGATCTAATATATTTATTTCAAAAAGAATCCATCATTTTAATGATACTGTTGAACTTTAAGCAAATATATGCTGTTAATAGATGTACTTTGAACCATTGATTGATTTTCATTTTTCATAAGAAACTACCCTCCTGCCTGTATGTGGTTTTTTTTACCTTTTTCTGTGATGAGAATTTCATTTTTTGTTTTGTTTAGGCTTAGGCTTAGGCTTAGGCTTAGGCTTAGGCTTAGGCTTAGGCTTAGGCTTAGGCTTAGGCTTAGGCTTAGGCTTAGGCTTAGGCTTAGGCTTAGGCTTAGGCTTAGGCTTAGGCTTAGGCTTAGGCTTAGGCTTAGGCTTAGGCTTAGGCGCTTAGGCTTAGCAGCTTAGGCTTAGGCAGCTTAGGCTTAGGCTTAGGCTTAGTAGGCTTAGGCAGGCTTAGGCTTAGGCTTAGCTTAGGCTTAGGCTTAGGCTTAGGCTTAGGCTTAGGCTTAGGCTTAGGCTTAGGCTTAGGCTTAGGCTTAGGCTTAGGCTTAGGCTTAGGCTTAGGCTTAGGCTTAGGCTTAGGCTTAGGCTTAGGCTTAGGCTTAGGCTTAGGCTTAGGCTTAGGCTTAGGCTTAGGCTTAGGCTTAGGCTTAGGCTTAGGCTTAGGCTTAGGCTTAGGCTTAGGCTTAGGCTTAGGCTTAGGCTTAGGCTTAGGCTTAGGCTTAGGCTTAGGCTTAGGCTTAGGCTTAGGCTTAGGCTTAGGCTTAGGCTTAGGCTTAGGCTTAGGCTTAGGCTTAGGCTTAGGCTTAGGCTTAGGCTTAGGCTTAGGCTTAGGCTTAGGCTTAGGCTTAGGCTTAGGCTTAGGCTTAGGCTTAGGCTTAGGCTTAGGCTTAGGCTTAGGCTTAGGCTTAGGCTTAGGCTTAGGCTTAGGCTTAGGCTTAGGCTTAGGCTTAGGCTTAGGCTTAGGCTTAGGCTTAGGCTTAGGCTTAGGCTTAGGCTTAGGCTTAGGCTTAGGCTTAGGCTTAGGCTTAGGCTTAGGCTTAGGCTGGTTAGGCTTAGGCTTAGGCTTAGGCTTAGGCTTAGGCTTAGGCTTAGGCTTAGGCTTAGGCTTAGGCTTAGGCTTAGGCTTAGGCTTAGGCTTAGGCTTAGGCTTAGGCTTAGGCTTAGGCTTAGGCTTAGGCTTAGGCTTAGGCTTAGGCTTAGGCTTAGGCTTAGGCTTAGGCTTAGGCTTAGGCTTAGGCTTAGGCTTAGGCTTAGGCTTAGGCTTAGGCTTAGGCTTAGGCTTAGGCTTAGGCTTAGGCTTAGGCTTAGGCTTAGGCTTAGCTTAGGCTTAGGCTTAGCTTAGGCTTAGGCTTAGGCTTAGGCTAGGCTTAGGCTTACTTAGGA